>CM077447.1:17107039-17707039 GCA_039654765.1 Mylopharyngodon piceus
CGAGGACCACATCCAAAAGTTTCTGGACATTGCACATTTATCTGACTTGCCTGACTTTGCTCTCATTGATTTCTTCTGTCACGGATTAAACAAACCACTACAAGATTATTTAATCAGTTATGGTCCTCGAGGGTCACTCGTTGAATTTTTGGATTTTGCTCTACTGTTAACTGGCTCTCTTTTCACTGTGGGGGTCGCGGCTCAGCAGACCTTCCAGAGCCTCGTCACGTCTCAGCAGACCTTCCAGAGCCTTGTCATCAAGCGTCAGAGGTTGGCATCCAGCGTGGAGGATCCATCGTTGGTGTCAGTACATACCGCTGGTTTCCCCAAACCAATTAATCTTAGTCCTCCTGCTCCTGAACTGATGGGATCGCCATAATGGGGATCGCCTTATGGTGTATCTGGGCTGTGTACATCACCGCTGAATCTCCAGAGGTGGCGGCTTATGCTGCAGAACCTCACGAAGCGGCGGTGCTTGTTTTAGCTACTTGCACATTGGTGGTGTCCAGCGACACATTCTCATCCAGCCCTGAATCAGCCACGGAATCCGTTAATGAACTCTTGTCCTGTCTCGACCCAGCCGCAGAGGCTGTCTGTGAACTTTTGTCTTGCCCAGAACCAGCCACAGAGGCCATTTATGATTCCTCCCTGTTTTCCAATGGTACCACTGTAGAACCTCCAGAGGTGGCGGCATCTGCTGCAGACCCTCTAGAGGTGTCAGTGGTACTTGGCTATGAACATTTGCCCTGTCCTGTCACGGCTAAGGAGGCCGTCTTTGAACTTTCACCTTGTCCTGTCACGGCAAAGGAGGCCGTCTATGAACATTTGCCCTGTCCTGTCACAGCCAAGATGGCTGCCACGCCTGAGCCCTCAGCCAAGATGGCTGCCACGCCTGAGCCCTCAGCCAAGATGGCTGCCACGCCTGAGCCCTCAGCCAAGATGGCTGCCACGCCTGAGCCCTCAGCCAAGATGGCTGCCACGCCTGAGCCCTCAGCCAAGATGGCTGCGCACACATCCGCTCCAGTCCTTGAATCCACTCCAGAGCCTGATCCAACCCATGAGTTCACTCCTGAGCCTTCAACTTATGAGTCCAATCCAGAGTCCATCTCAGTCCATAAGTCCACTCCAGAGTTTGCCACGGTCCCAGAACCCAGCCTCATAAGTTATGAACTTCCTGTCTGCCTGGAAACGACCACGGAGGTCGTCAATGAGTTCCCTGTCTGCCTGGATGCAACTACGAACTTGGCTCCTGGGGTTCCTGCCTGCCTCTACACGACCAGAGAGGATGTTCTAGTTGGAGCCCTAGAGGGCTTTCCTGAGCTCCCTACCTGTCCTGTTATGGCCCTAGTGGCCAACTCTAACCTCTCTGTGCTTCCTGTTTCAGTTTCATCTGATCAGCCTTGGTGGTTCCCAGTGTTACCAGACCTGCCCTGGGCGTCTTCTAGTCTGCCATGGAGACCTCCAAGCCCATCTGAGCTGCAGTGGTGGTCGTCTGCACCACCTTGGGGATCTTCAAGCCCATTGGCAATGCTGTGGTGGTTGTCTGTGCCACCGTGGAGGTCTACAAGTCAGTCTGCACGGCTGTGGTGGTCGTCTGCGCCACCGTGGGGATCTTCAAGCCAGTCGCCCTGGCCGTCTGTTCAGCCTCATTCACCCTGGCTGTCTGTCCTGCCTTCTTCGCCCTGGTCATCTGCCCTGTTACCAGGCCGTCTTCCTCTCCACAGACCTGGCCCTCCATCCCGCCCCCTGTTCCGCCTCCGCTCCACCTCCCTTCTGAACTGTTTTGGAGTATCTGGAAGCCACTCCTTTGAGGGGGGGCACTGTTACATGTGCCCTGGGTCCGTGTTTAATTGTCATCATATGGACTCCATTTCCCACAACCCCCCACCTAGGAACCAATCATGCACTCACACCTGTTTCCCATCAGTGACCCTTTATAAGCTGCACTCACACACACACACACTCATTGCTGAGTATTGTTTAGCCTTTATCCGACCTTGTCTCCGTGTTTCATTGTCCTTGCCTAGCCTTGCCTTTGTTTTGACCCTGGACTGTTTTCCTTGTTTGATGATCATTTGCTGCCTGTCTTGACCATTGCCTGTGTTTTGGATTACTCTTTTGCCTTGCCCTCCTGTATCTGTTTGCTGGTGTTTGACCTCTGCCTGTATGACTACGCTCATTTTAATAAAGCCTGCACGTGGATCTCCAACTCCGTTGTCCCGTCCCATACGTTACACTAATATTCCTGCTCTCTGTGTTTTTAATGTTAATCAAATGACAAAAGATATAGAAATCAATCTTGACTGAATAGCTTTTGTAACTTCAATAATGTTTCATCTTTATTTAATTATTCAAAAAAGTTTATATTAGATTAGATTAGATTCAACTTTATTGTCATTGAGCAGAGTACAAGTGCAGAGCCAATGAAATGCAGTTAGCATCTAACCAGAAGTGCAAATACAGTTTATATAAATAAACATAAATATTGTATGTAATATATATGTATATATACATTACACTGTAAAAAAATAAATCGTCAAAAAATGGTCAATGACTGTCAGCTACGGCTGCCAAACAAAAACCTTAAAATTAAAGTAAAATATTGTAATTTAAATAAAGTGTAAAAAACTTTAACAGAAATTTTCATTAATATTTTTCTACAGAAAAACACTGTTATTTTACAGGTATTCCCTGAATTATTACAATAAAACACCTTCACTGCAAAACATAATCTTAAAAAAAAAAATACAAACAAACAAAAAAACGGTCAAATGACTTTCAGCAAAGGCTGCCAAACAAAGTCTGTAAAATAAATGTAAAATATCCTAATTTAAATAAAGTGCAAAACACTCTTACAGAAAAAAACACTGTTGTTTTACAGGTGTATCCTGAATTATTACTAACAAAACACATTCACTGTAAAATGTGAATCTCTTGCATTTAACCAGAAAAAGCACACATGAATGAATTAATGTAACTATATGTTACTGCCTCTGAAATAAAGCAACATACAGCATAACACCAATGTTTTCTGGCTCATCTTGGACTGAAGCACAGGCTCTACTCTCCAGCACAATGGTGACCCACAAAACAGACGATACAGAAACTCTTTAAATTCCAACAGAACATGAAACACTAACAGATCTCTCAAGATCTCAGCATCTTCATTTATTACAATCCAGACTTTATTTAATATTAAAGTTCTTATTGAGAATTAACAGAGGTTTAGATGTTGATGTTTTATTGAATAAAATAATAAAGTCACCATTCTGGTGGTCAGTGCTTGCTTTAGTTGGGTTCTTGACCCTTGACTCTTTAACATTATTATTTCTCTGGCTGCTTTAACTGTGTGTTTCTAATGCATGTTTGTTATAGCAAAAAACACAGTAGAGTAGAGGATTGGGCTCAGCACACAGCCCTGTGGCACACCAGTGTTTAAGGTGAGGATAGAGGAGGTGTGGTCACTGATCCTAACAGACTGGTCTGTTAGTGCAAAAGTCCAGGGTCTAGTTGCAGAGGGAGGAGCTGATGCCAAGATCACTGAGCTTGGAGATCAGTTTGGATGGCATCATGGTATTGAAGGCGGAACTGAAGTTAATGAATAGCATCCTGACATACGTGTTGTAACTGTCCAAGTGAGTTAGGGCAGAGTGGAGAGCTGAGGCAATGGCATCCTCAGTTGACCTTTTGGGTTTGTAGGCAAACTGATATGGGTCCAGTGTTGGGGGCAAGCATGTTTTCAGGTGTGAGAGGACCAGTCTCTCAAAACATTTTGCAATTATTGGAGTAAGAGCGACAGGGCAGAAGTCACTGAGGGCCACTGCAGCAGCATGTTTTGGTACTGGTACAATGGTGGCTGTTTTAAAGTAGGTGGGGACAATGGCCTGGGCCAAGGAGAGATTGAAAATGTTTGTGAAGACCTCAGCCAGCTGATCTGCACAGGCCCTAAACACATGGCCAGGGGCCGGCAGCTTTATGCGTGTTTACCTTACTCAGGGTGGAACACACATCACTGGTAGAAAAAGTGAACGGTAGGTCTTCAGGTGTGAGCACAGCTTTGATGGGTGGTACTGTGTTTCCATGATCAAAGCGAGCATAAAAAGTGTTCAGTATGTCTGGGAGTGTGGCATTGCTGGTTGAGGGGGTGCTGTTTGCTCGTTTATAGTCTGCGAGGGCATGAATGCCTGTCCACATGCGTCGAGGGTTGTTGTTTTTAAACCTGTCCTCGATACTCAGTGTATAGTTGTATTTGGCTGCTTGAATGCCCCTCTTCAGATTGGCACTGGATAGACTGTAGGCTTCACGGTCGCCAGATCTGAAAGCAGCGTCGTGTGCCTTCAGCAGGAGTCGGACTTCCTTGTTCATCCAGGGTTTCTGATTTGGGTATATTTTAATTAGTTATTAATTAATTAATTAATTTAATTAATTATCTGTTGATATGTTGCAGAACCGAATTGGTGTAGGTATTAATGTCCGTGTGGGAGTCCAGTGTGGCCTGAGAAGCAAATGCATTCCAGTCTCTGTTCTGGAACTCATGCTGTAGTGAAGAATCTGCTCCTTCCAGCCAAATTTTAACAGACTTCATTGTAGGTTTCACACATTTGATGATGGGGGTGTATTTGGGTAGCAGGAACAGGGAAAGGTGATCAGATTGTCCAACATGGGGGAGGGGAGTTGCTTTATAGGCATCAGAAATGTTTGTGTAGACCTGATCAAGAGTGTTGTCTCCTCTTGTAGGGCAAAAAACGTTTTGATGAAATTTGGGGAGAGCTGTTCTCAAATTGTCATGATTAAAATCACCAGCAATGATAAAAGCTCCATCCGGAAGTGTTGTTTGCAGGTTACTGACAGCAGAAGAGAGTTCTTTCATAGCTAGTTTAGCATTAGCATCTGGGGGTACATACACTGCAGCGATTATGGCAGATATAAATTCACGAGGCAGGTAAAAGGGTCTACATTTGATAAAGATGTATTCAATATCATCAGAACAGTGGGATTTAGTAATAACAGCATAATAATAATAATATATGCAGTGTTATTATATATTTTATTACTTTATTCAACTTCTGTACCTGAAAGCTGCTGTTAGATAGCTGAAAAACCTGTAAAGCATTGTTTATTTTATTTGTATCTTAGCTCTCATGTATTTATTTGTGCTGTTTCTTGTAGTTAGATTATTTGTTTTTATTTTCTTTATCTTTATTTGACAATTGTTCTATTTTTTACTGAACATAGCACATGCCGAACCGTACCGAAACCGTGACCCTAAAATCGTGATAAAAATCGAATCATGAGTAATCTGAACCGTTCCACCCCTAATAGTAAGTCAAAAATAGGCTACCGGTACTTAAATTAGTCAATACAACATTTTTAAATGATACAATGATGATACCAGTCTTTCTGCAGTACACTTCAAATCGGTACACATGTAGGCTACTGTTTGACTAACAGAAAATTGTCATCATATCATTATTATTAACAAATAACACTATTAACTAGCTAAAATACAAAAAACGTCTCAGGTTACGTATGTAACCATGGTTCCTTGAGAACAGGGAACGAGACGCTGCGTCAGAGCGTTAGGGGAACGCCTCCGCGTGAACCAGTGTCTGAAAAACATATCCAATCTTGGCAATATCATATTGACCGGTGTCAGCCCATGACATCATAACAATGCGACCCGCACGTATATAAGGGGCGCCCAAATAACATGTCATCCACTTATTGTCTGAAGGGACTGTAAGCAGGCGGGCCTCGAGGCATGGCTAAGAGACGCAGCGTCTCGTTCCCTATTCTCAGGGAACCATGGTTACATGCGTTCCCTGAGACGTTCCCTTTTGAAAGGGAACTCGAGCTGTGTCAGAGCGCTAGGGGAACGATACACCAACGCCGCCGTGCTGAGGGGAGTGCATGCCACGCATGGCAGTGACAACTGTCAGAATCCGGCAAATTCAAATGAAATGTCAGACCCACTCACCCTATGGGTCACAAATGAGCTGTCAGTGACAGTGCTCCCAGCGGTCAAAGCCTCAGCTATAAGCCTCAAAGCGGCCTCCATATCTTACACATGAAGGCCTGCCAAGGCCGCACAAAGGCCTGGAACCAACCACTTCCACAGAAGGGGTCACTTTAAGGGAGCATGGCTAGGGGCCCGAAGGAACCCCAGCCAGTCACTTCTCAGGGGAACGAAGTTAACCCGAATACCACCAGGGAGGCTGACCTAGTCTGCTAACAACCTGTCTGTTTCCTCAGAAACAGAGTCTCTAGACACAGAAGTCTCTCGAAGAGACATCCAGAAAGAGAGACTGCAGAAGGGGCAGTAGACCAACTCAGACTGGATCTTAGAGACGGGCATCCTGGAGAGCAGGACTCAGCGAAGTGCTATTGACCCTTGCAAGCGAGAGGAGTAAATCTGCTCGATCCTAGGATCTACAAAGCACTTAAGTTTCAAGGCACTATGGAGGCCGTGCACTCTAGAAAGGAACCCTCGCAAGGGGAATGCTCACAGCCTAAGGGCTGATCTAACTGGGAGGCCTCGAGAGAAGCCTTCAACCTCTGACCAGACTTAGGGAGCAAAGTACTCAAATCTATCCCAGAGCAAAGAAAGTAAAAAGCTCTACCTATTAGGTCGACCAGGCTATAGGCTAGGATGCGAAGGTGAACTAGATGGCCAAGCCAGCTACACGTAGTAACGTGAGGTCTCAGGAGGGCCGGAAAGGCCAACTACCTGACAATATGACCTTGCTGACCGATACCCAACTACTGGGGACTCACATCAGGGAGGCCTACAGTGGCCAACTACTTGGTATCGAGTCTTGACTGGCAGAGAAATAACCATATTGTGGGGAATTTGCCTTCTGAGGGGCCTACTAAGGCCACACATCTTGATGGAAAATGTTCACTGGCTGAATGTAGTCATTGCTAGCTGCCATGCACCCACTTATTAGGGGCTGGCTCTCAGGGAGGCCTGCTGAGGCCAGCTACCTGATAGCTAGCTGTCTAAAGCCTGCAACCTTGGGCTTGCCCACAGGGAGGCCTGCTAATTCTCAGAGCGGCCTGCCAAGGCCAACAAACTGAAACAAGCAATAGCTGGCTGCCAGATACCCACATTGCTGGGGATTCACCCTCAGAGAGGCCTGCTAAGGCCTACAATCTGAAGCAAACCCATGCTCCTCTACCAGAAAACCCATTACTGTTGGGGACTAGCCTCCAGGGTGGCCTGTTAAGGCCAGCTGCCTGATAGCCAGTTCTAAGTGGCTAAATACAGCACCCACACTGCTGGGGCTTGCCTTCAGAGAGGCCTGCTAAGGCTATCCAACTGATAGCAAGCCATTGCTAGCTGCCAAAAACCCAAATACTGGGGATTCACCCACAGGGAGGCCTGCTAAGGCCAAAAACCTGAGCAAATCTTCTGGCTACCACGTTCCAGCAAGACGGGGCTAAAAAGTACCCACACTATTGGGGACTCGCTCACAAAGAGGCCTGCTAAGGCCTACTTATCCAATAGCAAGTCATTGCTAGCTGCCAAGAGCCCCCAAAACATTGGGGTTTCGCCCACAGAGAGGCCCACCGAGGCCTGCTACCTGACAGCAAACCTCTGCTAGCTGTCACATACCCAAAGTGCTGGGGACTCGCTCACAGGGAAGCCTGCTAAGGCCAAGTACCCAGAGCATGTCTTGTTGCTACAACATCCACACTGATGGGGGCTCAACACAGAGAGGCCTGTTAAGGCCTACCATCTGATAAAAATAAATAAGCTACCAGGAAACCATTTACTGGGGGCTGCTAACAGGGAGGCCTGCTAAGGCTAACTACCTGACAGTGCATGTGCTGGCTGCTAAGAGCCCAACATGGTGGGGACTCACTCTGAAGGGAGGCCTGCTAAGGCCTACTACCTTACAGCAAGTCTAGTAGCAGAGATAGACTTTTTAAACAATGCCTAAGCCTGGGACCTATCACATTGTTGACGAGCAGTGTACTCAGTAAAACACTTTTTTACCTTTAAGCAAGGGGAGTACAAACATACGCCAGATGCCCTGGAGGAGGCCCGTTCGGGCCAGCTACTCCAGACGAACACAGGCATCAGCTCGTGACAATGCTAGGGCTACAAGGGAGCATACTAAATGACCAGCCCGAAGTGAAGGTCAAATTACTGCTCGACCTGAGCCACAATGGTGAAGGGCAGACAAAAACCAAAGCTATAAGCGAATGACTCAAACCTTGTATTTAACAAGTGAGTACAGTTCGCATGACCCTGAGAATGCTACAGGGTACAGGCATACCATAATGACTCCAAAGCGACAGAAACAGTATCTGTGCTCAGCCCTAGGGGAATGATCAACCCAATGCTTGAACGTTAGTTCAGCGAGCTTAGGGGAGTCAAGCTAGGGCCTAACAGTAACTCGCTTCTAAAATGCAGGGCCACAGCAAAGAGCATTTTTACTATTTGCAAAGAAAAAGGATCTAAACCGCCTATTTTGCCTCTACACCAGCCTGCATTAAACCCCAATGCAGGAGGGGGCGGGCCTTGGCCGAACGACTCTCAATTGAGAAGAGGCCAGCACTAGGGATGCAAAAACAAAAGGGGACCTACACTCACTGAAGAGGGGCCAAAAGCAGAAATGCATAGCAGACTGCCTAAATCCCTAGCGCTAAGCCTAGGCCAGCTATCAAGGTGGCCCCGGTGAGGGCCAGCCCATAAAGCATAGATCTACCTGGCGCTCCTCAGAGCAGCGGCCTCTACATAACAACTCTCAGCAGAGAGGAGGCATAATCACTCCAACTGACACTGCTAAGGTGGATAAAAAATACCATGAAAGCCTTAGCTATCCGAAATTAATTTTAGGATGAGTGAAGCTAACCAGGTAACAATGTCAGGTGGCTCCGTGGGCCGATGCTAGACATTAAATCTAACTGAAGTACAAAGGAGCTTGTCTCTTTGATACAAAAAACTCTCCAAGCCATGAGGAGAGGAGAAAAACTACCCTATCCTGAGGTGGCTCTCAAGGCGGCCTGACAAGGGCCAGCCTACAAAGGGGCGGTGGCCTCCAAACCACTCCCAAGTGGGAGGGGGCCAGCCCACCCAAAAATATTAAAAGAACTATAAAGAGCAGTGGTCTCGCCAGAGAAAATGTAACAAACAAAACCAACCATACTCATATAAAGAAGTCAAATAATAGTAGTACTTCTCTCTAAAATCGTTCTAGCCAACCTACAGGGACTTCAGGGCCCTAAAAAAATCACATATATAATTTTTTTTTTTTACTATGTTTTACACTTAAAATAGATGAATGCCCAAAAAACGCTTCCTACACAGGGAACAGTGGTCTAGAATTCAGAAGTATTTAATTAAAAGACCTAAAACGGTTCACCCTGCGGCCACAGGGTGGCGGCCTCTCACGATGAAGAACGTGAGGTCTTCCACCCCATAGGGCCTAAAAGAAGCAAATCCTACACAGGAGACAGCGATATAAAAATGCATTAGTATTTAACACTCTATTTCTCCTTTGTTTTACAGAAAAAGATCTAAAAATAGTTCAACCTGCAGCCACAGAGTGGCGACCTATCACCATGGAAACCGTGACGGTCCACCACTCTATAAAACCTAAAAAGAGCGCATCTTACACATGGAACATAGGTCTATAAAGAAATACTTTAGTATTTAAAATTAAAAAAGACCTAGTAACAGTTCCACCTGCGGCCACAGGGTGGCGACCTACCACCATTCACAATGTGTGGTCCTCCACCCCACAAGCCTGAAAGGGTCTTCTCACTATCAAGCCATTTTTTTTTAACTGGCAGACCATCAGCCACAGGCCTGATGTAAGAAGCGCCTGTGGTTAAAGAAGAATGGAGAGGGTAGTTCTGATCACCCTCAGAGTGAGGAGATCCATCCATGGCGCTGACCGCGTTCTTGAAGGATCACCTCACTCAGATCCTTCTTCTTCCTAGAGTCTTGCCTTCTCTGTGTCCAGTCCCTCCGCGGAGGGGTGCACGAGAAGCGACACTCGCCTTCTGGCCCTGTCCACGGCCCTCAGGTCAGGACGGGCCAGGCCCAACTTGTCTGGTTGAGGACTCAAACCTCAGCGGTATGCACGTCTTGAATGCTGCTGGTCTAAGTCACTCAGCCGGTCAACCTGGTGTCCCGCCACACAGCCATCGTGTGCAGAGCAGCACCAGCCTGACCCACTGCCGCATATGCCCAGCCATCTATGCGAGATGTCACTTTAAGGGACTTAGATGGCAGAGTCTGAGCTTTCAGTGATAAAGTTCAAATTTTTTGCAAGAAAAATGCTAAACAATAACAATTATTATTATAAATAATTATTATAATTATTAGTCAGTGGCATCGACAAATACCAAATTCCAACACAAACCCTATACAGGGAACAGTGGTCTACAAAGAACCTCCGAAGAGCGTGAGCGGTCACGCCCCTCTCAAACTGTCCGGCGAGCTCCATCTGTGAGCCCCGTGATCTGAGTCTCCGCTCTACCTCAGCAGAGTGGGATCCGAACCACCAAGCTCAGATGCTGAACTCTCTTCCCTCGAGAAGAGACCCAGACGAGAACGGAGCGTTCTTAAAGGAACGCGCTCACAGTTTGCATAGGCAGCTCCCTCGAGAACTTACCATGCGTGCTCTTCCCCCAGACAGAGAACGCACAGCTTGTGTGTGTCATCTAGTGTCAGATAGTGAGGACACGGATCGACACACTTAATAAACCTGTCTGTGCATTTCATTTTGCCAGATAGTGCTTCACACATGACAGTCCCTGAAGACGATTAGAGGATGACATGTTATTTGGGCGCCCCTTATATACGTGCGGGTCACATTGTTATGATGTCATGGGCTGACGCCGGTCAATATGATATTGCCAAGATTGGATATGTTTTTCAGACACTGGTTCACGCGGAGGCGTTCCCCTAACACTCTGACACAGCTCGAGTTCCTTTTCGAAAGGGAAATATGGACTCAGGGCTAAACAATAAGAATTTTTTTAGATTATATATGTATTTGCCCTGCCAAAACATTTACTGGTCTTGCCTAAATAAATAAATAAATAAAGTTATTGTTTTTGTTGTTTTTGTCCATAATCTACTTCGAGTGTAAACTACACGAGCCAATGCACATTGGCATGCGATAATTGTATTCAGCTTCTCTGCCTCGCAGCGAGGGTATAAATGAGCAGCAGGTGCAAGCCCATATCAGGTTTTCGCTGAGGAGCCGAGCAGGTGATCCGGATACCCCAGCGGTGGATCAGCAGCTATGGTGACGGGACGAGAGGTCTCCGTTCCCTCCTTCAGGGAACGAGGGTTACATACGTAAACCGAGACGTTCCCTTTCAGTCGGTCACTCTCGACATCTCGTCGGAGGAGACCGACGAATTGGGATCCCTACCAAAACGCCATAGCTGCTGCCCTTCCAGTGCCCTGTGTAAGCCTTCTGATCCCTCCATACCTCTGGGAGGTGGGACAGGGCTTACCCAGAGAAGGCGATCACTGCCCACTTGGATAACACTGGGAAAGCGTGCCCTTTCCATAGGAAAAGGAACACTGCGGAGGCCACATCCTCCACAGGAGGTTCTCAGTGGCAAATACACATATGGACTAACCCCGTAGGGCCGTACTACATATGGAAGTCTCTGAGGTGGCTCTCACCCAATGGGAGGAGGGTACACCAGGCAGAGACGGCAGAGCGGGCTCTGCCAAGGGAAAGACACAGGTTTCCGATTAGGAGCTGAACCATGGAAATACACATATGGGATCCTTTCAGGGTCACTGCATATGGGTACCCAGCCTAGCACCGGTTCTCAAGGAATGTCATTTTCTCCGCCACGTCTGGCTGCCGATGGTGATGGAGGAACTCAACAGGGTTTGTACTCTGGAGCAATATAAGCGCATTTAAGCGCAGCAAGCCGACACTAGGCCAGGGCCTCTCAGTGCCACTACCCGTTTGAGGTGAGAACACAGGAGGATACCGGCTCAACACGAAGGCTATAGAATCTAGTGAAAGTGTTAGGTGTCGCCCAGCCCACAGCTCTACAGATGACTGTCAGCGAGGCGCCACGTGCCAGCGCCCAGGAGGAGTCTCTGTAGATCCTTCCTCAGTGGAATCCGCCAGGGAGGGGCTGTCGCAAGGAGTATCAGTTCTGGAAACCAGGTATGGTTGGGCCAATAGGGTGGAACTGGCAAGACCTGCTCCTCGTCCTCCCTGAGTAGGCTTACTGGGGGAAATGCATATTTGCATAGGCCCCGGGGCCAGCTGTGTGTCAGTGCGTCCGTGCCGAGAGTTCCATTGGTCAGGGAGTGAGAGAACAGCTGGCAGTGAGAGGTTTCTGGAGAGGCAAACAGGTCTACCTACGCCACTCCGAAACGTCTCCAAATCAGCTGGACCGCCTGGGGATGGAGTCTCCATTCTCCCGGGAGCCCAGCTCATGAGAGCTCGTCGTCCACATGGTTGAGCTCGCCGGGAATGTGAATGGCCCAAAGTGACTTCAGATGCTTCCGACTCCAGAGGAGGAGATGGTGGGTGAGTTGCAACATGCAACGGGAGCACAGACCACTTTGATGGTTGATGTACGCAACAATCGCAGTGTTGTCCGTACAGTCCAGCACGTCTTTGACCTGTAGCAGCCTTTTGAGGCAGCCCAGAGCAAGCAACTCGAGGCAGTTGATGTACCAATGCAGTTGGGGTCCCGTCCAAACCCCTGACACTGCATGCCTGTTGTACGTGGCACCCCAGCCCGTGGCAGAGGCATTTGTGAACACCACAGCATGCCTGGACACCTGTTCTAGGGGCACTCCTGCCCAAAGAAATGAAGGGTCCGACCATGGGCTGAAGGTCTGACGACAGGCCGGTGTGATCTTCTTCCATTGAGTGCCACGCCCATCTCGGGACGCGGTCGTAAAGCCAGTGCTGAAGTGGTCTCATATGAAGCAAACCAAGCAGTGTTACTGGGGTTGCCATGTGCCCCAGGACCCTCTGAAAAGTTTCAGTTGGACCGCTGCCCTGTCTTTGAATGTATTCAAGCAGTTCAGGACTGATGGGAACACGCTCTTCTGTGAGGCGTGCTGTCTGTTCGACCAAATCCAGCTCCATCCCGAGAAAAGAGATCCTCTGCACAGGCGAGAGTTTGCTCTTTTCCCAGCTGACCCATAGACCCAACTGGCTGAGGTGGTGGAGCACCAGGTCCCTGTGTTCGCATAAATGATCTCAGGATTGTGCTAATATGAGCCAGTCATCGAGATAGTTGAGAATGCGAATCCTGTGTTCTCTCATGGGAACAAGGGCCGCCTTCACGACTTTCGTGAAGAAGCAGGGCGACAGGGCCAGCCCGAAGGGTATGACTTTGTACTGAACAAAAACAGAACAGAAACAAAATGAAACAAAAGATTCTCCACATGGCCCTCCTCCAGGGGAAGGAGTGGTGTGGTCACCATCTCATGAAGAGCTGATCCCTCCATCCCTGGGTCACCCATCTCAGGGGCCTCTTGCCCTTACGCTTGCTGCAATATTTTTTGGCAGGGGCCTGGAGGCAGCCTCCCCACAGGCTCCGTAGGCATTTTCAGTTATACTAGAGATGAATACCTACAGGCCCATGAGGGGAGCGACAGGTCACCATGCCAGGTGGAGGCAGTATTTGGAAACAATTGCATCGACAATTGCAACCGACTGCTCCACCGGGGGGATCCCCGTGTACCCCTTGGCCACCCCACCATCAAGGGTGGTGAGAGGGAAGTAGAAACCAGGTCTGTTTCTTGCAGTAAAAGGTGTCATCCACGACCTGGTAAACTCTTCATGTACTTCCGGAAAGAATGGTACCGGGGCGGGGCGCAAAGAACCAGCACGGGCCGCCCCGAGAAACCAATCATCCAACTGGGAAGGCTCGGGACACGGTGGAGGATTCCACATGAGCCTGACCTTCTCAGCATCCTGGGAAGCATATCCATCAACTCAGGGTCTGATTCGAACGACACTACCATTCCCGAAGGAGGCAACCCAGCCAAATCATCATCCCCCGAGGGATCTGGCTCACTCTCCGATGCAACGATCGACATCAGGTCGTCGGGAGGAGCGCCGAAGGATAAGGCTGGTACACATTGTGCAGATGGTCCAGCATGTTCCACCAGCAGCTCCACTGGCTGCGGAGTGCAAGAGGGGGGTGGAACCGATGGTTGGTTCCTCACCGTAATGCTCAGGTCATCCATGCGACTGCCTAAAATAGCCCTCGCCTGGTTTCCACCAGGACGAGAACTAGATCGAGGCAGAGGCATGGGAACCCCACCTCTCTTGTAGTGCAGCTTGTTAGTGTGCTCTCACTCACAGCTGAATAAACAGCAGCTTTGTTTGAAATCAGCTGGAGAACGCGGCCACCGCTGAAGTGCTGTCTCGCCAATATGCTGAAGAGGCTTGTCCCACAGAACTGGCTCGAAGAAAACACTCTTTTAGATGCAAAGTAGTCAAAAGAAGAACAGCTCAGCTCCGAAGCAAAAAGCTGATGCGCTTGCACCTGCTGCTCATTTATACCCGTGCTGTGAGGCAGAGCAGCTGAATGCAATTATTGCATGCCAATGTGCATTGGCTCGTTTAGTTTACACTCGAAGTAGATTGGCCTCTCTAGCGAGATCCCAATTCACCGGTCTCCTCCGACGAGATGTCAAGAGTGACAGACTGAAAGGGAACTTGTTACTCCAGTGCTGTCTGAGAGGCGGCTTTCAATCACAAGACGCTGTGAAAGAGAACTCGCGCGCTGTGATAGTCAGATTGTTTACCATGCGTGCTGCGCACTAAAGCACATTCACAGCGCTTGAGTTTTCTTTCACAGCATCTTGTGATTTAATGGCTTAAAATCACTTGAATGTTTAAAATGGTAAGACTTAAAAACACGTGAAAACGATAAACTTTCTGGAGGAAGCAGCATTAGCACGATCATTCAGAAAGGTGACTATAGTTTTAAGGGGAGCTGAGACGACAGATAGGGGGGCTAAAGCCCACCTAAAAACGGCCTAGAACCGCCCCTGGCTGCCAGCATGTCTGTCTTATGAGTCCACTAAATTTCCCCTTTTGGGTATCAATAAAACCCCCTTTTCTACTCAAGGAAAACATGCTACCTCTTAAAATGGCCATGAATTTAAAATGGACCCTATTGTGTTTATTATTATTGTATTTTATTGCAACACATTTATAATGTACGTAGATTTTTTTCAGTGCTGGAATTAATTATATGTGATATGCAATATGCATGTTTGTGTCAAATGTATGCAAGAATCTGTGTCATAACATGGCCAACTTGTGACAACTATAATGCATTTTCACATTATTTGTCTTCAGGGATTATAATGTGGATGATGTCAGTTAGATGACTGTCTATATAAGACAAAAGCGTTTCAACTTGACTTTAGATGACATCAACAAACACTATAGTCTCTTTTAACCGAGGGATAATAATCAAGGGTGCATGAGGTGAGTGACATACTGACAAATGTTTTAAGGCATATATATTTTATTTTCATTTCATAAAGGGTCAATTTGGGGATTTAATGAAATGAATGCCAAAGTACTAATTTACTCTTATTTTCCACAGATTTCAGTCATAATGGAGAACTTATCCATCATAGTTAGTTTTGAGCTAACCCTGGATCCATTTTCCATCCCTCCAGGAGCAAAATATCCCATATTTCTTTTTGGCATCTTTATCTACATGTTCGGTGCCTTTTGTAATTTGACCCTGTTGCTTCTCATCATTATGACACAAAGTCTCCATAAGCCAATTTACTTCATTATGTTCAGTCTTCCTCTAAATGATTTTGTTGGAATCACTTCCATGCTTCCCAAGGTTCTCTCTGACATTGTGATGGAAACCAATAATACATACTATCCCCTCTGTGTGCTCCAGGGTTTTCTGCTCCACATGTATGGGGGTGGTGTTTTGTTCGTCCTGGCTGCCATGGCTTTTGATCGCTATGTTGCCATCTGCATGCCTCTGCGATACAATGCTCTCATGACACCAAGGTTTGTGATGGGAATTGTTGCTATTGTATGGGGCCTTGATCTTTTTTTCATTGTTTTGCTGTTTTCCTTGCAGGGCAAGTATTCCAGATGCAGATCTATCATTTTGAATGTGTTTTGTGATAATCCCTCTCTGCTTAAGCTGACATGTGAAAATACCACAGTTAATAACATCATAGGCTTGTTCAGCTTAGCCATGATGCAGATTATTAGCATTTCCGTTCAAGTATTTTCTTATGTGAAGATTTTGATTGCCTGCTTGGTCACGAGTAGGTCTGATGCCAAGAGCAAGGCCATCAACACCTGTATTTCTCAGCTGGCCATTTTTATCATATATGAGGTTGTTGGAACTTTCACCATCTTGTCACACAGGTTCAAAAACATAAACGCAGACATGCAAAAGATTATGGGGATGCTCATTTTTCTAGTGCCTCCACTTCTGAATCCAATAGTTTATGGATTGAACAGTCATGAATTACGAAATAATCTGCTAAAACTCTCTAAAATGTAAAATATCTGTAAAATGTATTTTTGTCACTTATGCCAAGAAGTCCAATAAAACTCTTTAAATATTAGTGTTATTAGTGCAGAATTATAAAATTGTAGCAGGGTGTAACAACAATACGACTACTTAGGCATTTTTAATCACAAGAAAATGCACTTAGCCTAAAATACATTTAATCTACTAAATACACTTCATTTTTCAGGTTGATACTTTGACATTTCCTAATCTTATACAAACAAAATTTCATCTGGATTTCATTAAATTTCATGGATTTCATTTTTATTTCATCCAAGAAAATATCATTCATGAAAAATGTATTACTCTTTTGGGGGGGCACAGAGATTAGAGGTATAAAATAATGGTATAAAACTTGAATTTTCACATGATTCTGATGTACACACTGATATGTTCTGCAAACTGTTTATTTTGATTACTTTGTGTGTGTGCGCGCGCGCACCATTACTATGAACTTTTTCATATTTCTGAAATGTGCATGTGTAAATGAGCAAGGTAAAACAGGGCGTTAAAGCTTTAATATCTACTGGGTTTTGATTAGGTCAGATGAACATGTTAAATTAATCTGATGTAAAAATTCAGTGGTAAATTTAGAAAAAGTTTTTTTTTTTTTTTTCCTGTTTTTTAAATAAATGTGTAAATCCTTGGTGTCTCTGGGACCCTTGACATAAACCAGTCCATCTCAATCCATAACCGTTAAAAAGAGATTGTGGGTTAGTCATGTTTTATTTCTTTAACAATAGATTCATAATTACTAGGGAACATTACTTTCAGTGGAAACTCATAACTTGACTGTGGGAAGAAAGAGTGCTGTCATGCTTTGGCCTAAATGTACAGCAAATATACTCTCAAACTTTTTAATATAATCTCCATATACTGTATGCATAATTGTTGATGTAATTGCATTTTGTAACACTGATTTCAAGGCATATATTCACAGAGCTGAGTAGATTATCCAAAAACTGTACTCAAGTAAAAGTACTCATAGAAATATTTACTTGAGTAAAAGTAATAATCTTAATAGTTACTTGAGTAAGAGTAAAAAAGTATCCAATGAAAAAACTACTTAAGTAGTTATTGTAATTTAATTTACTTACGAATTTAAAATATATAAAATACATATACAAAATATATATAAAATACATATACAAAACACACATGTATCTAATGTAATATAATCAAAATTTATGTTTATTATATTTGTTTGACTATTGTGGCTATTAATTTACTATTAACAGATTTGAAGCTGTACTGTCATGCCATATGAAAATAAAATGACAATTTGCACAATGCACAATGACAGTTGGGTGATTTTTCCTCTGTACTTCCTGTAAAGTGATGTATCGCTGTTCCTTTATTCCCAGTAGTGTGTTTACCGGAGATTTTCTTAGTACCCCCAATAATGTAAACCCGCCCCTGCTTATTCCCTATGCCGTTAGCAGTGCTCTTCAAACTGAACATGTTCGGAATCTCACTTAAGATGGAAAAATACTCTGTGAAGTCCACTTCACAGTCCACTTACGTCGAATGGAACGCACCTCAATTGAGAAAGCGGTTTAGATGATTCAGTGCGTGCAGGGAACTGAACAAATAATTCAAAATGATTCGTGAACTGATTTAGACAGTTCCTTTTCAAGGGAACTTGTACTGCGTCAAAGACGCTGTGGAAACGCCTCTGCGTGATTGCGTCGTGAAGCATGTGTGACATCATGACCACGGGTGACGTCATGAACAGGAAACTATAAAGCACACCCAAACCAAACAGCGCTTGCTGAAGACACAGAAGCTAGCGCTGTTTGGTTTGGGTGTGCTTTATAGTGTTGAAATGTGTTGAAATCGTCTGTCTATTCAGTGTTGTCTGTCCCATATATTCATATATATATCTAGACAGTTATATTATGGTGAGCAAACAGCAATTTAAGCAGTGTGTTCCTCACTGCCCTTGCTACGTCACGGGTGGGGATACACACAAGCTTTGTGTTGTTTGTCTGGGAGCGGAGCATGCTCAGGCAGACCTTGAGGGGGCTAGTTGTGAGCATTGTGAGCAGTTGCCGTTGAGAACACTCTGCTCCCGCTGGGCGCGCTTCGAGGAAGGCGCCTCGGCTCGTGTTCCCTGCGGCTCGGGTCCCACTGCTGCTGAGGCACAGTGAAAGCTCTTGTCGTGGGGTTCGCAGATGGATTTGGGTTTGAGACGGGCGCTGCCCTTTTTCTGCCCTCACCTGCTGGGTCCAGTGCTTCATCACAGGGGTTGGAAGCATGCTCTGCGGTCTCTTCCACCCCTGGTGAAGCAACGGTACTGTGACTATCCAGTTCTGAGGATTCTTAGTATCGAAGTTGGTGATGTTGAGGACTCGCCACCTCCCACACATACATTGGAGGAGCTATTGGAGGTTGACTCGTGACATAGCCAGGTTAAACACCGACTTGCCGGCCAAGAAACAGGAGGTTCATCAACAAAGTTTATTAGACGAATACTTCCTGCCGTCAAGATCACAGTTTCATATTGTGTTTTCAGTCCCCAAACATCTAATTATTCGAACATCACAGGACTGAAACAGCATGGTTATGGGGCGATGCCCAGGCTGGAGGAGACGTTAGCTAGCTATCTTTCCCCCGAGTCAGCATCGTCCCTTAAAGCCCCGAAGTTACCCACCAAGCCTTACTTACCTGTTCCGAAGAAAGATGGAGGCTTATGTCCTATTCTAGATCTGCGGCAGTTAAATCGCTCTGTCAAAAAGCTCAAGTTCAGAATGCTCACTCTGAAACAAATCGTGACACAAATCAGATCCGAGGACTGGTTTGTCACAATAGATCTAAAGGACGCATACTTCCATGTTTCCATCCTTCCTCAACACAGGAAGTTCCAGAGGTTCGCTTTCAGGGGCAAAGCGTACCAATATCGGTTTCTTCCTTTTGGCCTAGCTTTATCAACCAGCACTTTCACAAAATGCACGGATGCAGCTTTGGCTCCGCTGCGACTCCAAGGCATTCGCGTATTAAATTATATAGACGATTAGCTAATACTAGCTCATTCGAGACAGTTAGTGGTTTAACATTGATATGTTGTTCTCGCTTACATGAAGATGCTGGGGTTGAGGCTAAACGCCAAGAAGAGTGTGCTTTCTCCGGCCCAGAGAACCACCTTTCTAGGCACGGTATGGGATTCATCTATGATGCAGGCACGTTTGCCTCCTGCTCGAATAGAAGAAATTCTCATAGCCGTAAACAAGTTAAAGCTAGGCCAGTCACTCACTGTGAAACAGTTTCAAAGGCTGTTGGGTCTGATGGCAGCTGCCTCCACCGTGATACCCTTTTGGCCTGCTGCACATGAGACCCTTGCAGTGGTGGCTCTAAACCAAAGGGGTTCACCCAGAGGGGAAACCTATTTCACATGATCAAGGTCACACGGCGGTGCCTTCGTGCCTGTGTCATGTGGAAGAAACCTTGGTTCTTTTCCCAAGGGCTGGTGTTGGGGGCTCCTTGTCATCGTGTAACGCTTATGACGGATGTGTCCCTCACCAGCTGGGGGCAATCATGAGTGGTTTCTCAGCTCAGGGTCTGTGGTGGGGCCATCATCTTTCTTGGCACATAAACTACCTGGAGATTATGGCTGTGTTCCTGGCACTCAAACACTTCCTGCCAGACCTGAGAGGCCATCATGTTCTTGTCCGCACTGACAACACATCAGTGATCTCTTATATAAATCATCAAGGGGGTATGCGGTCATGCCCATTATACAAATATGCAGCAGCAGCAGGTCAGGCAGGTCAGGCACCACAGATTTGACTCTTAGTGCCACTAAACAAACTGCCGCCATGATTCATGGCGGCCATGGTGGCTACGGAAAGACATCTCTGGGTGAACCTGGCCAATATCAGTGAGAAAGAGAAAAACTTTCTCCTTGATGCACCGTTTTCGCCATCTGAGCCGTTTGGCACATCCGTTGAGACGGTGGTCGGAAAGTTTAGAGAGGTGAAGACGTGCTCCGCTGCTTTTAAAACTTTTATACCACACTGGTCTGGGTCCACGCCTCAGCCTGCGAGGGGGGCTGGTCCGTCGCAGCCTCAGGACCGGAGACAGGTCCAGAAGGCAAGCACTGCCACCTGCACTCCCCCTGCCTCGAAGGGTAGAGGAGGAGTGCGAAGCGCGGAGGAGGAGTGCGAAGCGCGGAGGAGGCGTGAGGCTAGAGGGAGAAGAAAAGATCTGAGGGAAGTGATCGAGTATAAACACGATCGGCGCTTTAAGGTCCTAGAGGCGATCAGCGTTTAAGTTTCTAGAGGCGAAATAACATCTGCCTCCTTCTGGGGCCGGATTCACGAAACATTCTTAAGAATAAAATTCTTCTTAACTGCCAATTTCTTCTTATTTTCAAACTTAAGGAAAAAGATAAGAATATTTCGTATTCTCAAAAACTTTTCTTAAGAATGTTCTTATCTTTTTTCTTAAGATTGTTCTTAAGATCAAATTTAAAAAGTATTCATATTCCCGAAAAGAATGTTCTTAAAAATCATCGTAAATAACTTCTTAAAATGAGGATAACCTCCAACCTGTCTTAAATAGATGTTTAATGAATTTATTGGGTTGTTTCAAATATTAAGTATTACAACATAACACTAGCTAGCTAAATCTAATACATATTACCAGTACCATGAATGTGGACAAGCACACTAAAGTCTGAAATTACACTGATTGATCATTTGCACATACCTGTATATGATGCGCTCACTCAAGCTAGTACGGAGACCCGCACATGAAATGATTTAGCAAATCGAGGGAATGAATTAGTAAATCATGCGCATGATTTAGCCTACTATTTTTTTTTTTTACTGCATGTCATGTGCGGGGCCCTGTAAGCTAGAACTAGCGAGGCAGCACACACAGATAAAGGATGCATTCACTCTAGAGAGAGCGCAAAAAAGATGGAGCACAAATGTACAACCACACCCTAACCCTATACTCCACCCTATTCGACGTCCAGAGAGATGGAGAGCTCTATCCCTCCACCCCACTGGACATCCAGAGAGGTGAAGCTGGTGAAGCTAGGGAATAGACTCTGCAGTGAGTACCACTTGCAAATGAATGGGAAAGAATGCTGCATCTTGAGACTGGCTCTTTTAAAATAATTATTTTAACAGTGCATTAAAACATGATGCTGACGAAACATGATGATTAATTCCCATTCTATCTACGGTAATCTACAGGCAGTAACGGGCTTCGAGGTGTTTTTCATTCAGCGAGTCCTCTGCAATACCCCCCTTTCTATCAAATAAACACCTTTCATTTTTTTCTTAAGTAAAAAATTAAGATGTTCTTAAGAAAATATTTCATAACTTCTTAAGAATTTTTCAAGAATTGCACTTAGGAACATTCTTAAGAACTTCTTAGAATTTATCTTAAGAATTTTCTTAACTTCTTTCTTAAGAAAATGTTCGTGAATCCAGCCCCTGGTGTCAATAAAAGCTTTTATTGGACTAACAAGAAAGTTTTCAGTTCTGAAACTTACAGGATATGTTTTATAGTACAATGACCTCTTATATATTAAAAGCTCAAGGAAAAGTTGATTTCTCAATTCATGACCCCTTTAATATATTTCCTCTGGAGAAGATGCAATGGAATATAGAGCCTATGTCTAAACAGAAGGCTACCGGTTCATGTTTGGAGCATTAAAGTAAAGAGATATGTCCATAAAAAAAAAAACTTCAAATGCTGACTCTGATGCGAACATAAACTATTATGATCCATTTTGTGAGTGTTGTCGAATTTACCTTGGTGTTCCGCACTGAAAGCGCTCTGGAAAATATTGAAATATGTCGCAAAAGTCGAAAATATGACATTCTAAGCCATATTTATAAGTTGAAAAGTTTAAATTGACATACTAACATCATAATTATGGCATAAATAGTTGAATTTGACAAAAAAGTCTAAATTATGACAGTCATAATTTCAACCTTCAAATCTCACAATTATGTCATAATTATGACTTAGTATGTCATAATTTTGACTTTGTCACGAAAGTCCACTGAGGCGAGTTGCAGCTGAACCCATGAGAAGTTTATTAAAGTGAACATGAAACCTATACAAAATAAACAAAGACTTGACTTAAACCATAGATGAGAAAGAAAAAAACAAATATACTCGAACAAAACAAACTCACATACAGTAATAGGGAACTAGGGGTGACCCTGAATAGTCGACGATTCGAAGCTTCGATAGGAGGAGCCTGATTCGACTACCAATCTCACAGTCGAATCTCCACAGAGGTGTTATGAGACGAGATATGGGGGTGCTCAATATCTGATTTCACATAGACGTACCGGTTCTCTCCCAATAGGTTAATGTACAGCCTATTATGATAATGCTGTAAATAAAAATGTGAAAAGAAAGAAGGTTTTAATAAACATTTTTAATGTGCGTGAAATGAATAAATCCAGCTACCCCTGTGACAGATTTAAGTTTCACTTCCATGATCCGTGACCGACAGAGGAGCGTCTTGGCGGCAGGGATTAAATCTTTAACAATGTCTGGGATAAGAAAATCTAAAGTGTAGAATTGGATGCATTTTGAAATGGTAAAAGATGATCCAAAAAACGTAAGATGCAAGTTTTGCCAACAGCTCATGTCCTACCGCTCAACAATGACAAACACTGCAGCGCGCTTCTGCCGGCCAACGTTAACGAGCTGACTAGTGCGCTATTTGAAAAGACTCAAACGGACACAGGCAGAGCGCGTGAAAGACTGGATTTTTTTTCTCTCAATCAGGTAAGGTACAAGTGATTTCAAAACATTTCAGCCGGTTCTAATTTGATTTTTGGATGCTGTGAATGTTTAGCTAAAAAGACTGCCACTCCAGTTTAGCGTTTATTGTCTCTGCAGTTAAAAAGACAAAGTTGACGATTCTGGCTATACTTTCGTTATTTTAATAATTTCTTTATTTATTGATCACTCTGGGTTATCTAATTTAACTATTTGTGGCTTGTGTTTTGAATATATTCCCCCGCACTTTAGGCATTTTGCACTTGTGACTTGATCATGACCATTTCATTTTTTTAAAAAAATATTTTTATTTATTAGAACGGTATATTCTAATTCAATTCTGTAAATTAATTTTTGATTGTTTTTCGCTGCATCGATGTTGCGCTGTAGATTTAAAGCTTGCTCGCACAGGCAATTTAGCCGATTTAATTTGATTTGCCGACATGTGAAATGCATATCTATCTGCAGTGTGGCCTTTCTGCAGTTATTTATAAATATTTTTAAGGTTTATTGATCCAAAATGTTTTTATTCATTTTCTTCTGTATCTTTCTGTGGTGTTCTGTACATCGTGGCTGTGAATGTTTATCCATATTGCCTTTCATTTCAGTTTAAAAAAGATAAAATCATTGTCAGTTTCGTCTATCACTTGAAAGGCAGTTTGGTCGCTTTATTAGAAAGTTGTTTCTCTGTGCTGTGTGTGAAAGAAAATAAAAGTTCTCTTAAGGCGCAGGTATAGGCCTTACTTCATTTTCCGCGTCCCGCTCCATCTCGTGCACAGTTGAGCGCGCGAGCCTTTCAAAGTAGCCTATACTCCTTTGGCCTTGAGCGCGGAAAGAGTTCGTGCGCACTATCTAGTGGACTGCTGTTTTTCAAGCAGACCCCCACCCCCCGTTCACACATATATGATTCAACTATCAGTCGAATATAAGCAATCTGATTCGACTATGTAAATCCGTAGTCGGGGACACCCCTATAGGGAACAAAGCTAGACAAGGAACAATGGCAACATGAGGGCTATTTATACAGAGAGACTAATGACTAACAAGGAACACCTCTGCATAATCAAAGAATGAACCAATGAGAACATAGGATACATGAGTAGACCAACCAATAAGAACATGACACTTGGACAAGGGGAGCACATGAGAAGAGATAAACTTATGCTTACATACTGGTGTCGATTAAGTGGATGTGGAAATGAAAACCCTACAAATAGTGTTATTCATGAATGTTGGGAGTATAACTCTTTTAAAGGTAATGGCTTTGGATGGGTAACAAAGACTAAATCAGAGGAATATAGATTAAACAATATCTTTTTTAACACTCCTACACCTTTTAGTAATATTCCTGTTTGGCTGTTTCCAAAAACTGAGGTAGATTTGAATATAATGGTACTAAAGGATAAATGGGAAGAGAGTGAGAAAGGACATATGGCAAGTCAATACATAAAAAGCAAATTTTACAGTTATTTAGATATTTATACAGATGGATCCAAAGATGAAGAAAACAGGGTAGGCATAGGAATATACATACCAACATTGAATGTAAGTATTGGGAAAAGATTACCTGACCAGCTGTCAGATTATACGGCAGAGATGATGGCAATTATTATAGGGTTACAGTGGGTGGAAGAAGTAAAACCAGATAGAGTGGTATGTTGTGTTGACTCTGTAGCAGCCCTTTACAATATTCAAAATATGAGATCTAATAGAGAAGATTTAATGCTAGAAATCCACCAAAGTTTATTTAGATTGCGGAGGCTTCAGATAGATGTGAGATTCTGCTGGGTACCTGCTCATGTAAATATAAAAGGGAATGAGAAAGCAGACAAAATGGCAAAGAAATCAACCAGGATAAACAATATTATAAATATTCCATTTGGCAAAGGAGAAGCTAAAGCAATAATTAAAAAAGAAATAATGAAGAAATGTCAGGACATATGGGACATGGATAATAGTGGAAGAAAATATTATAGTATACAGAAATGTATTAATGCACAGGGTATTAATGGAAGGAAAAGAAGGGAGGAGTCTGTTTTAACCAGACTGAGGTTTGACCATACAGGGTTAAATAAAACATTGTTTTTGTTAGGTAAATGTAAATCAGATGAATGTATAGAATTTAAAATCGCAGAAAATGCAGAACATATACTGTTACATTGTAGGAAATATAGGGAAGAGAGGAATAGATTAAAGCAAAAGATAATTCAGATTGGAAGGAAATGGAACCTTGAAGGTGTTTTGGGAACAACGGGAGAAGGGGTTAAAAAAACGCAGGATGCTGTCGTAGAATGTTTGAAGGATACAGGGATGTATTATAGGATTTAGATTTTTTTTTTTTTTTGTAAAAGTAGATTCATATCCATGCTACATACTCCGATACAGTAGGTGGCGGTATGCACCTGATAAGCCATGGTTGCAATCTGCCATAAAACTAAGAAGAAGAAGAAGAAGAAGAAGGGGAGCACATGGCAGGATAACAGGCTTGTTCAACTTCATGCTGCGATGACAGACAGGCAGCAGCTAGTGAGGCTGGGAAAATTCTCATCCAGCACCCGCACCATCAGCACTGGTGCCCCTCAGGGCTGTGTCCTCTCCCCACTGCTCTTCTCCCTCTACACCAACGACTGCACCTCTAAAGACCCCTCTGTCAAGCTCCTGAAGTTTGCAGATGACACCACACTGATTGGCCTCATCCAGGACGGTGACGAGTCTGCTTACAGACTGGAGGTTGAACAGCTGGCTGTCTGGTGCAGTCTTAACAACCTGGAGCTCAACACACTCAAGACAGTGGAGATGATCGTGGACTTCAGGAGAAACCCCCCTGCTCTCCCCCCACTCACCATCATGAACAGCACTGTGACTGCAGTGGAGTTATTCAGGTTCCTGGGCACCACAATCTCCCAGGACCTGAAGTGGGACAACCACATTGAGTACATTGTGAAAAAGGCCCAGCAGAGGTTGTACTTCCTTCGCCAGCTGAGGAAGTTCAACCTACCACAGGAGCTGCTGAAACAGTTTTACTCTGCCATCATTGAATCCATCCTCTGCACTTCTATATCTGTCTGGTTCAGCTCAGCTACCAAATCTGACCTCAGAAGACTACAGAGGATAGTCCGGTCTGCTGAGCGAATCATTGGTACAACCCTCCCCGCTCTCCAAGAACTGTACTTATCCAGGTGAGAAAAAGGGCAAAGAAAATCACTCTGGACCCCTCACATCCAGCACACTCCCTCTTTGAACTGTTGCCATCTGGTCGATGCTACAGAGCTCTGAGCACTAGAACGACCAGACACAGGAACAGTTTCTTCCCTCAGGCAATCCATCTCATGAACACTTGACAAACACAGAACACACAACACTATTATACATTATTTACTTAAAACACATACTTATTTATATTTCAAATTTGCACACATCATAACTGTACATACAAATTGTCTATATTATATATTGTGTTTTGCTTTTTTTGCACTTTGTCTATCTTGTATATTTGTATATTATTCTTTTATTCTTTTTATTATCTGTGTCTTGTCTTGTCGCTGTCACTCTGTTGCACTGTGGAGCTTGTCACTAAAACAAATTCCTAGTATGTGTAAACATACCTGGCAATAAAGCTCTTTCTGATTCTGATCGTCATCTGACTTGAAGCAGTGCATGCCGGTTAGTAATTTTGTCCAATGTGAGACAGCGCAGATGCCAAATGACTGTGTGACGTATGGCATCAAAGTAACACGAGAGCGATTTGAGAGGAGCCGGATGAGTCAGCCAGTGCAGTTTCTCAAGAGCGGCTACAAAGGGCTCTGATGACGACGACAGCTATTCCACGATTGGCCGGATTCACCGCATGACAACAATCACGTGTGTTTCGTGTTTGTTCTGAAACCTTCAGTTCCACTAATGCTTACAAATCTGTATTTTTATAATAGTAAAAGCTCTTTTCATGTAGTTGCGATGTTATATTGTGTCATGTTTATCAAAACATTACTGATAAAAAAAATGTAGACCCAACTTCTTTGGTATTTAAATACTATATGCTTATGTCTTGTACAAACAGACTCTGTAAGCAGTACATAAAGTTTTGAATGAAAATGTCTCTGAAACGTCTGTGTATTTGACAAATATTTTATTTAACTTCAGCTGTGATAAAGTATGCAAACGCAGCGCAAGCGTCACTATGAGAAGCAGAGAGTGTATGACTTCAAGTCTTCGTTTTCAGCCGCAGCGCATGTCGAACACACCTAACATAAGGAGCAAGGGAAGCATATGACAAACAAGAAGCATGACAGTGAGAATTACAAAATAAAAGACATGGAATTTAAACTTGAAACAAACCACAAAACAGAAGTGACATTATCTCATAATTGCAACTTTATCTCATAATTAGGACTTACGGATTCATTTTGACTTTTTATGTCATAGTTTTGACATAAAATGTAAAAATCATGACTTAGCATGTATTCATTTCATAATGTGAACATACATGAATGAAAGCATGTTTTTTTTTTTTTTTATTGTGGTGGAAATCTGCTTCCATACATATGAGCTTCAGCCTCCACATGTACAGTATTTTTTGAATAATCCACTGTGTTGTGATCTTATTCAGCAGTCAGTGCAGTTGGATTACCTCTCATGAATAATGTGTAAATATAATGATAAAAATAATAGCATAGTCTGCGATGATTTCTCCTTTGTAGTGGACACTCAATAAATAAATAAATAAAATGTTTGATATCTTCTGACTAGATGGAATTGTAGGCATAGTCTGCTCTGAAACTAAAAATTATCTTACTTGCTCTGACTTTCAGCAACTAGCGTTGACTCAAAAAATCTGGGCAAAAGTTTTGTAGTTTATTCCACCCTTTAGTGTTCAAAATACTGTGCGGTATCAATGTTTTCAATAATATGCAACACTAATCTGTTAACATCTCCAAAACTACGTTTTATGGTTTAATGACCATTGAAAGAATAAGAAAATAAACATTTTCAAACAAGCTTTTTCACTGATCTAAGATGGCAAATCCAGCTGAAACAGTGTTGAAATGCAGTGCACATCTCAGTTCTAATTTAGACACAGATATTACATCATCCGGCTTCAAATCCCATCAAGTTCCCGAAGACCATCAATTGAACTTTGACTTCAAGTCCCATGATGCTTTTCTGTGAACATAAATCTGCATAAAAGGCAATGCTGTACCATAGCTTACAGTATGCATAAGGCATAAGGTGTATTCAGGTCATACAAGAATTATTGTGACATAAATTGCAAAGGTAAGTATGCATTAAAGATGAACAAATTTTTAATTTTTACATGTCCTATTTTGCAAATTTTTTAATGGTAAAAATGTACATCATTCCTTTTTTTTTTTTTTTTTTTTCCATTAAGGTTTTTAATGGCTGTAAACCTTTCATATCCTACTTTCACATTCAACCTTAAAATTGCAAAATTTGATGTCCATCCAAAAGCAATATATCCTGTGTTCTTCTTTGGAGCTCTGATCTATGTGTTCTCTGTGTTCTGTAATGGAACCATTCTTGGACTGATAATCACCCAAAGAAACCTTCACAAGCCGATGTTTTACATCCTGTTCAGCCTCCCTCTAACTGATTTAATTGGAATCACTTCTGCTCTGCCCAGGGTGCTTGTGGACATTATAACAGAAACAAATGATGTGTATTACCCCACATGTGTTCTTCAGGCTTTTTTTATACATATGTATGGAGGTGCAATACTTTTTCTACTGGCAGCCATGTCGATAGACCGGTACATAGCAATATGCAACCCACTCAGATACAATTCTATTATGACTCCTGGCAGAATATGTGGACTCATTGCGCTGGCATGGAGCCTGGACCTTGTCTTAGTACTTGTTTTATTTTCCCTTCAATCTAGAATGGAGAAATGTAAGTCTTTCATTGCTAATGTGTACTGCGACAACCCATCTTTGCTTTTGCTTTCATGTGGAGGGGATTTTACAGTGAACAACATTTATGGTTTATCTATAACAGCATTTATGCAGGTAATCAGTGTCTCTGTCCAGCTGTACTCTTATACGCAAATTCTCATCACGTGTATAAAACAAACACATGCTGATTCAAAAGTAAAGGCTGTAAATACATGTATGGCCCAGATCGGTACATTTTTTCTCTTTGAAATAGTGACAACCATTGTTATATTATCATATCGGATCCCTAATTTTTCTTCCAGTGCACAGAGGATTTGTGGTTTGATGATTTACACAGTCCTTCCAGTTGTCAATCCAGTCATATATGGAATGAAAACTAAAGATATCAGAATAGCTTTCTTTTTGGTTTTGAAAAGGAACAAAGTTGGTCCACGTAAAAATGCATCTGTTGTTCAAAACAGAAAATAATAATTATAATTGAATGTAATAATTTTAAAAAAGTTTCTTGATGTGGTGTTCTGGATGTTAATGTACACAGGTTTAACTGTATAGATCATTCTCGTTAAACTGAAATGTTTAACGAGGATCGTCAGATAATTTAATAATAATATGATTTTATTACTTCATCTTTTAGTGTGAATAATTTCTTTGTAATTGTTGTGAAGACATTAAAATCATATCCAAATAACTATTGTTATGTGTGCAAACTTGTTATACTAGGCTTTTTTTTTGTGTGAATATAAATAAGTAAAAAATAAAATAAATAAATAATTGTGGAATATATGTTGGATTTGAGGATTTGTATATTATTACTTTATGAATAAAGTGCTTCTGATTCTATTTCCTCATAAAGAATCGTCATTAGACCTGCAGTTAATATTACATTACAGTCAATAGTCATGGTGAGAGAATGAATACATTTTGTATTATCTCTTTTATTTTGTTAAAATTTTTCACATTTTCACAGATTCTGCAAGGGGTTCACATACTCATTTTTGAGCTCAGTTTAACTGCTCAGAGCAAACAAGGGACTCATGAACAACCATCACAAAACAAAAAAAAAAACAGTCGTGGATCATCCAGGTAACCACACACAGTATTAAGAATCAGTGGTTCACAAACTTTTGAACGGGGTCATTTTAATAAATTCAGCTATTTTTTGTCTTGTGAATTATATGTAAACATCTTTTATGTAAAATATCTTAATCAGGACAGTACTAAATAAAAAATAACATGCATTTTGTATTATCTCTTTTATTTTGTTAAAATTTTTCACATTTTCACAGATTCTGCAAGGGGTTCACAAACTTTCAAGTGGCACTGTATATACATATATGTATATAGTGGCAAATACAAACACGGTAGGCAATATGCAATTAAGTATATAAATATAGGAGGACTACATCAGTCATTTGTATTTGCCACACTTCCTGCTACCAGCTGGTGGCAATATGACTGTAACTAATTTTTGAAGTGTAAATTTCATCAGGCCAGGGCACTTATCAAACGTGACGTCTGAGGCAGATTGGACATTGTATGCTTGAGTTACAACAACTTTCATGACGATAATAGCATGCTTTAGCACTCAGCTGTGTTGCTAGCATGTTTTAGAATGTTTGTAGCATGTTTAGCACATTGCATATTTTAGTATGTTGCTAGTAGTGCATCACAGTGTTAAACATGTCACTTTCTGTTACCAGTGGGTGGCGCTATTACTATAACTGAATATTGTCATGTAGATGTGTTCAGGGCAGGACTCTTCTCAAACATGTGAAATTTAGGGAAGATTGGACATTGTATGTCTGAGTTACAACAACTTCCTATTTCGTGGCTTTAATCGCATACATTAGCACTTAGCCAAGTGTTGCATGATTTAATGTATTTCTAGCATGTTTGGTACTTCATGGCATATTTAAATGTGTTTCAAGGAGTGAATTACAGTGTAAAGCATGCCATTTCCTGTTGCCTGCAGGTGGCGCTATGACTATAACTGAATATTGGCATGTAGATGTCTTCAGGCCAGGACTCTAATAAAACATGTGAAGTTTGGGGCAGATTGGACATTGTATGCCCAAGTTACAACAACTTCCTGTTTCATAGCGAAACATTTAATTTTGTCAGGCCGGCACAGACACGCCTTTCAGCGAAAACTCTAGATCTTTGCAATTTAACGTTGCAAAGGCCTTTAGATTAGACTGACCAAATGTGATGTTTATCTGATAAAATCTCTAGGAGGAGTTTGTTAAACTACAATGTCTGGAAATGGCAAAAACTGCAAACATTTTTCAGAGAAAATTCAAAATATCTCACTTCCTGTTGAGTTTTCAGATTTTGCTGTTACATGAATTTCATACTTGTACGTGAAACGTAGCGCAAAGGGTGCTTAATTGAAATTTTGTAGGTGGCGCTATTGAGCCATTTCGCCACACCTAATTCTGAAACCCATAACAGATGTAAATTTTCACCATTTCTGACGTGTGTGCAAAGTTTCATGAGTTTTCGAGCATGTTTAGGCCCTCGAAAATGTGATTCATTTAAGACAAGAAGAAGAATTGACTGAGCAATTACAATAGGGTCCTCACACCATCGGTGCTCGGGCCCTAACAATACATTATTCATTTAATTTGAGTTCTGATTGTAAAATAAAATATTGTTAATGCAACACAGCTTGAACATACATCTGAAACATTTGAGGTTTTGGTGACCTTTATTCCTGAATATATTTTCTTTGTGTGTGTGTGTGTGTGTGTGTGTGCGCGAACTTATGGTAGTCATCTGTGGCAATGAATAGTTTACAAGTTGCTGTTAGTGATTTCAATAGTAGAAAACAAAGCATTACTAAAAGAAAAAAAATTGCCACTCCATAAAATTTACATTTACAAAAATGAACAGTACAAATATGTTTAAAATTATGTACTCACACATGAGCACTGCTGATGACCCCTGATGGTATCATCACATGACCAGCTGAATACTAATCACTTTATCCTATTTTCGGAGCAAATATCCCTGTAAAAAAGGACTTTCTACAAGGGCATCTGTCAAAATGTTTTTGAATTATTATAGGTAACAACATAATAAGCTGTCAGCTTGTGTGTAACAGAAAATTTACACATGATATCACAATATTTTCACACAAGGAGACGTTTAATTCAGACACTGCTTATTTTGTTTTTGAAACAGGTGAGAATTTTCTGTCTGATCTCTTTAGTTTTAAAACCATAGACAAGTGGATTCACAAGAGGAGGAAAGATAAAATTGGAGATAGAAAACACTCTGCGAAGGTGAGCTGGAACACTCTCAGATCGATGTGCAAGAAGAGGAAAAAGAGTGTTAAACTCTAAGAAAAGAAAGACGACCAAATGAGTACCACATGTCTGAAGTGCCTTAATCTTTGCATCAGATTGCTTATTAGAAACACATGTGATTAGTATATGAATGTATGTAAATGCCACAACAGAAAGTGAAAGGCCGTGGTAAAAAATTATGCAACACAACCCATAGATATTGTTCACCTCTGTGCCATCGCATAAGAGTTTCATTAATGCTGTCTTATAGCAGACAAGGTCTGTCATGTGTGTCTGGCAAATCCTGTAAGGTATTAGAAGACAGAAAACTACAATTATAGCAGCAAAATTAAAAAGCCACAACCCAGTTATGATTTTCACCAAGTTATTGGTTGTCATAATGGCTCCATATCTTAACGGGCAGCAGATAGCGATAAATCTGTCATAGGCCATAGCAGTAAGAATAAGATAAGATGCTCCACCATTCAGGTGTACAAAAAAGCCTTGAAGCAAACATGCAGAGTAGGATATTGATCTGTCCTGAGACCATATACTATACAGCAGCTGAGGAAAAAGGCTTGTAGCACCCATTGCATCATTGATAGGCAGGTTAAGCAACAATATGTACATTGGTTTGTGAAGATTCCTGTTCAAGCAAATTGTAATAATAATTGTTAGATTGCAGAGTAAGATAAACAGGTATGTTACCACTCCAAATATCAATGCAGGGTAAATGTTCGTCTCAGGCAGTTCCAAAGAGTGCAGAGTCAAGACCAGTGAGAAGACAGATTCATTCAGATACATGGTGAAAGTTCTCACTATTTATGGCCTATACAAACCAGCATAAACAAGCTATTAATTATATCAGTAACAGTGACAGTAGTGAAAGTCTTGCCAGAACTTGGGAAGTTGGCATCCAACATTTATCTGTTTCATACTTTCATCTTTTCAGGATCATTTTACTTAGGGTACAACCTGAAAAAAGCAATAAACGATAAACAACTGTAGGTTAATTTCGCCACAACATATTTAATAAAATAACTTCATTAACTTCATTAATGAATATGCAAAGCACAGTTTTTTGTGTGTGTGTGTGTGTAAAATTCAGACGTACATCACTATATAATTGCAATTTGATTTTAAATTAAATTTCAATTGTTTGTCCACATTTGCTTAAAACCAGTTGTTGAGATTTGTAATAAAGTGGCCTATTTACACTAACTGTCATACATAATCTCATAAAATTATTCAGATCAATTCACAGATGCATTCCTAAGAATACAAGTTGCTCAGACAAATTACACCTTGCTAATGCTTTAAAAGCAGCACTTGTGGTATTTAGTCACCTTAAGTGATCATCCTTCAGCACTGTTGAATTCACCTGTAGGCTAATAATTTATACTCATGGAGTTCTGCAAAAAAACGTTTACGTTGCATTAGTCATGGGACCTGTTGTTATGCATGTGCACAGCCCTGCTGGTAGAGGTCATAACTACACCATCTGGTTAAGAAAACCTATCAATCTCTTTTGTTATTGAAAAGTTGTTAAAAAGAACAAACAATTATTTTAAGGATTGCTAGATCTGATTATGTCTAATTTATAATCAAGTGCAAGACATTTCTAAATTGTTATAATTAGGTTTTCCCTAAGCCATCTTTCCATTATGTACATTTGTTAAATATTAGACATGAGTACGGTATTTTTGGTTATATATATACACCCTGATGAAAAATCCAGCATGAATTCCATGCTGGTCCAGGCTGGTTTATTCTAGTTAGTGGGTCTTGTGGGGTTTGATTGTGAGTAGGGCAGCTGTCTGTATGCAAGCAGTGTTTTTTGTATTACAGTTTTGTATTACAAACAAAACAGTCTCAGGTTACATATGTAACCATGGTTCCCTGAGAAACAGGGAACGAGACTCTGCATTTGAAACGCTATGGGGAACGTCACACGTGAGCTGATGTCTGAAAGCCAAGTATCAAAAACTCCAATCCTATTGGCCGGCGACAGCCTATGACGTCATATGGCGCGACCCGGAAGTATATAAGGAGCGCCTGGAGAAACAGTCAGTATCTTATCGTCTTGAGGGACTGTTCAGCAGGCAGCCCGAAGCATGGCATGGAAACGCAGAGTCTCGTTCCCTGTTTCTCAGGGAACCATGGTTACATACGTAACCTGAGAAGTTCCCTTTCGTTCCCTTTCGAAAGGGAACTCGCTCTGCGTTTAAAACGCTATGGGGAACGAAATACCCATGCCGCCATGCTTAAGGAGAGTGCATGCCAAAAAATATGGCTGAGACAAATGTCAAGCAGTTTCGAAGGAAACGCCAGCAACTCACCCTCAGGTCACACAAGGCTGTGAGTGACAGCATTCCCTACAGCCAACAGCCCAAGCTGAGCCTCAAAGAGGCCTTCCGTAGAAAGCCTACCAAGGCCGCTCAAGGCTTCTGGGACCAAATTTTCCGAGGAAAAGTGGTTCCTTAAAGGGAATGTGGCCAGGGAACCGAAAGGAGCCCCGGCCAGTCACTAGAGGGGAACGAAGTCACCCCCTATGCCACCAGGGAGGCCGACCTGATCTGATGAAGGACAAACTTAGTCTTGGCCAACCCTGTCTGAATACAGAATCTCAATAACACATTCTTCAGAGAAGAGAGCACGTAAGAGCGACTGCGAGAGGGGCAGTAAGCAACTCAAACCCACGCGTAGAGACGGGCATCCTGGACAGCAGAACTCAGCTGAGTGCTATAAACCCTCGTATTGAGAGAAGTATAATCCGCTCATCCTAGGATCTACTCAGTGCCTGATTATTTGCACTGAGGAGGCTGTGCGCTAGGGAACCCTGATACAAGGAAGCACAAACAAGCCTGGGGCTGATCCTCAACGGGAGGCCTCATGGAAGCCTTCAACCAATGATCAGCTTAGGGAGCTAAGCACTATTACACAAACAACCCTAGTAGGGAAGTACAGAGCTCAAGCTAACAGGTAGACCATACTGTGGGCACATAATCATTGAGGCCGGAAGGGGCCTACATCATGATAGTAGTTCTATGTGGAGTAAGACTCACATATGTTAGAGTACTTTGTCACAACAGTAGGACATTCAATGGTGGCCTGAGAAGGCCACCTTGAACACCTATCTTGCTGGGAGCAAGAAATATGACTTCAATAACAGCAAAATGAGACTGTAAAGTGCCCACATAACAGTCCACCTAACACAATCCAGCAAGCAGTGCACTCAGTAAAAGAACCTTTTTACTCTTTAAAGCAAGAGGAGTACAACATACGCCATCACGCACTAAGGAAGGCCCCAAAGACAGGCCTATGACCTCAGCAGACACGTGGTGTCAGCTCGTGGCAGTGTTTCAAGCACCAGGAAGGACAAATAACCGAACCATAAGGAGGTTAAATTATCACCTGGGGCCCTGGCCAACCAGAAGTGTACTCAGTAAAACACTTGTAACTCTCTCAGCGAGAGGAGTACACTATTACATACACCAGTATGTTCAAAAGGTGGCCCAGAGGGCCTAATACCTGTAAAACATACAGCGTTAGTCTAGTGGCCATTAGGGTTCTAGGAGCAAAAAATAGAACCAGCCTCAATACTAGGTAGCTATTTAGCTCAACTAGAGTTAAAACCCAAACTCAAGGAAGCAGATGTAGAAAAACCAAACCTCAGTAAGGTTTTACCACAAAACTCACCCTGAGAGGTCAGCCACTCAGTAACGTACTCAGTAAAAGCACCTTTTACTCTCAAAGTGAGAGGAGTACACAACTGAACTCCAACACGCTACACAGGAGGCCCAGAGGGCCTACCCTTGCAAGCACCTGGCATCAGCTAGTGGCGACCATGACCATACCAGCCAGCAGGCCATGCACTCAGTGAAAAACCACATATCATTCTAAAACAGAAGGAGTGCATACTCCGCCACCATACTCTATGAGAGGCCTGACCTAGGGCCTACTCTTATCAGACGTGGGGCATGGCCAATGGTGGTAATGGACCAAATTCACAAGCATCGTGCCAACATGTCAGCTAAAAAGGAGGCCTTATGGGGCCTTCGAGTTCAGCAACACGTGGCGTTCAGCTAGTTTGAGCATATAAACACAAAACTGTGCCAACATGTAAACTAAAAAGGAGGCCTAGCAGGGCTTACCACTCTAGCCACACGTGGCGTCAGCCAGTGAATACATAACACAAAACTGTGCCAACATGTAAGCTAAAAAGGAGGCCTATTAGGGCCTACCACTTTAGTGACACGTGGCGCCAGCTAGTGATAATAAGGGGACCAAGCTCAAAGGGAACCAGCTCTAACCCAGCAATCATTGTGGGAGGCTAACACAACCGGCTAGTGGCAATCATAACCACACCAGCCAGCAGGCCATGCACTCAGTAAAAGCACCTTTTACTCTTTAGAGCAAGAGGAGTGCACACTCCGCCACCATACTCTACGAGAGGCCTGACCTAGGGCCTACTCTTAGAGACGGGCGTGGCCAATGGCAGTGATGGTAACCACACAACCTGAGCTAAGGTCTACACATTCCAACAAGCAATGTACCCTAATTAAAGTGACTACAGGGAACCAATAAATGCCAACGTGGTCTAAGGGAGGCCTACCAAGGCCTACTACCTCAAACAGACACGAGCATAAACCTGTGGCAGTGTAAAATTATGTGAGCAAACTCATGATCATATAACAACAGCACTTGAAAAACACAAGCTACTAAACTAGAAGGAAGCTAAAACCATTAGAGCCTACAATTCCAAAGTTATATGCAATATAGCTGTTGTAAAGATCACCAAAGGGAGCTAATAGAAACCAGACTGCGAAAGCGGTTCTAACACTACCCTGAGTATGCAATCCAACAGGTGATGCACTCAGTGACACACAATAAACCCTAACTGGGGAGTATAATAGTCACCACGCTCTTAAATAGAGGCCAATTTCACAAGCCTACTATTATGAGAACAGGTGCTAACCTGTGGCAGCACTAGAGTAAAGCTCACATAAACAAATGTAGGGCAAAAAGGCTAAAACTCAAAGCAAACCCAATGCTTTGAAAATACATGCCATCCTAAAGAGGATAAATGCTCTCACCAAACAGATTCAACAAATCTGTGCTGAGCCCTGAGGACGGAGGCTAAAAAGCTAGCACCGTCAACTCAAACTTGAATGTTAATTCAAATGGCTCAGGGGAAAGACAAATTCATAGCATGAATGAAGTTCTAGAGAGTGGGGCCTAGCATACACTGCATAAACTTATCTATGCAAAGATAAGGGCCTACCACCTGAGAAAAACAGCACCAGGGAGGCTAATAACAGTCTACAACCTTAGCTGTTAAACTCAACCAATTGCACCTACATGAACAAGGGGAAATGGGCATACAGCCTAACAACTCCCTCAGGAGGAGGCCAGAACTAGGAACTATACAACCTGACAAGGGATAGTATACATAGGGTAGTTAACAAACACACCTAACCTAGCTCTAGCCTGGCCGCTAAGCTGTGGGCCTACAGGGCCACACGCCTAGTAAAGCCTGGGCTTCACCTCCAAATCTCATGGATAAGAGAAAGAAAGCGAAGCTCACAAGCAAACAATGTCAGGCGGCCGATTAAGGCCGACCTAAACATAGATACTAACTGAAGTGACGAGTGCTAACTCAAACTACTCTAGCAAACAGCAGATGAGAAGCTACTCTAAACAACAGATGGCTAAGAGGCGGCCATTTCGTGGCCTGCACAATATATCGTTCTAGCCAACCTATCAAACTTCAGTTTGCCCAAAAACCCCTTACTTTTTCTGATTACATACTCAGGAAAAACTATACAGGAACACAAGGTCAACATATTTAGAAATATAAATATAGACTCACTTTCCCGCGGCTCGAAGACCAAAGACTCCTCCTTCCATTTTCTTTAACAAGGAGGGATGGAATCTAGGGTTCTTTAAAGCCTAAAAGAGCCTCTTACACTATCAAGCCAGAAGGCGGGCCTTTAGAAAAATATTATCAAAGGCCCAGCCGTCAGCCTGACTGTTAAAGAAGCACCTGAGTATGTTAAATGAAACCAAAACCCAGGAGCCGGAGGAAGAAGGGGCGAGGGCAGATGTAAAGTCACCCTCGCAACGAGAGGGAATCGATTACCGACGCTACAGGCGTATGTGATCGATCACCTCCTTTAAAACCTGCTTCTTCCTCCTCGAGTCCAGCCGTCTCTGCGCCGTGCTCCGAAAAGCGGCCATACTGGACCTCTGGCCCTGTCTCTGAGCCTCAGCTCGAGATGGACCAGCCTCCTGACTAACTACATGCTCAGAAAAACTATACAGGAAAAACAAGGTCTTATTTTAAAACATAAAATATAGACCCAGCTTACCTTCCTGCGGCTCAAAGACCGAAGATTCCTCATACTCCTTTTTCTCTACATGAAAGGATAGAATCTAGGGTTCTTTTAAGCCTAAAAGATCCTCTCATTATCAAACCGGAAAAGTGGGCCGACAGAAAAATAATCACTATGGGCCCAGCCATCAGTCTGACCATAAGAAGCATCTGAGCATGATATATGTTTATAAAATATATATACATGCATATACATAAACATACATATATATATATATATATATATATATATATACACATACACATATATGTGGAAGAAGAAGAGGAGAGGGTAGATGTAAATCGCCCTTTTGCAGCTGGGGGATCGATTACAAACGCAGCGGTGTTTACAGTCAATCACCCATCTCACTCTCGCTTCTTCCTCCTCCCGTCTGTCTGGGCTCAGATACAAATCTGAACGGCTAGGGGTTTTTCCATGCCCTCCCGGTCTCAAACGTGGAGATCAGGAAGGAATGGAAAGCTTTTGGGAGCTGCAGCGTTTATGGACAGAAAGGAACCGCTCATCGAGCCGTCCGCATGCGGCCCCTTTCTTAACGCGCCCTCGCGGCAGCCGCAGCCTGCCAGAAGCGCGTCCCAAAAAACATCAGCAGCTCCGCATACACAGCAGCCAGAGGAGCGCTCACTGCCGGACGCGATGACGTCAAACACGGACGTCATCGTCATCCAACAACTCATCCTCGTCAGCCCCGGGGGAGCTGAGAGAGAATACAACTCTCTCAAACTTCCCAACGAGCTCACCTGCAAGCCTCATGATTGCAGCCGCCGTTTTGCCTCAGCACAAACGGGGCCAGAATCACCAGGCACAGATGCGGACACCTCTTCCCTCGAGAAGAGTGCCAAACGAGAACGGAGCGTCCCAATAGGGAGACGCTCACAGTAAATAACAGAAATACACAAGGACAGCGCCCTCAAGCACTATCTATGTGCGCTCCTCTCCCAGACAGAAAACGCCCAGAAATGTGTATATCAAGTGTCAAAACCTGGGACACGGATGAACACACTCTCTTGAACATTTGTAAGGCATAATATAGATTCCCCTACCGGAGTCGATACAATCGCGATCAGACAGAACAGTCCCGAAAGACGAAAAGATACTGACTGTTTCTCCAGGCGCTCCTTTTATACTTCCGGGTCGCGCCATATGACGTCATAGGCTGTTGCCGGCCAATAGGATTGGAGTTTTTGATACTTGGCTTTCAGACATCAGCTCACGTGTGACGTTCCCCATAGCGTTTCAAACGCAGAACGAGTTCCCTTTCGAAAGGGAACTGTTGTATTCAATAGTGATAGCATACACTTTCAACAATTGCTGAATAACAATTAATTCAACCAAAGTCAAGGGCCAAGTGCACATATAAAGTAAATAAAGCCAAATTGAACATGGTGAGGATGATATTCACTCTTCAAGTGATGACTGAGCATCAGTGATGACACCCACAGTTAACAAGCAGAATCAATGAAGATAAGCAAATAAAATCAATGATATCATTTTTATGGTTCATATTTAACTATGAACACACTAAGAAACATGATATGTAACACATACACAAGTTTAAATATTTTAGTCATTATTCTGTCATTTTTTTTTATTGACAATCATTTCACGCAATTCACACATTTATGCCAAAATTCTAACTATTCAAATCAGTCACGCTGATTAATTAAGATTAAGATTAATTAAATGTTTAACATCGTTAATTTTTTTTAAGGCAGTTATCGCGCATTTATTCATCAATTTTAATACTGCTCTTACGAAAATTAACCATGGTTTTACTACAAAAAAAAACAAAAACAAAAACAAAAAAAACCACGGTTATTGTAGTTAAACCATGGTAACCACAAATCAACCATGGTTTCGCTAGTTTAACCATGGTATTGTCACCATGATGTCCTGTATTGTCTGCACCTGTTCTGGTTAGTCCCTGATTAGTTTACCTTCCTCCACCTGTGCCTGTTTAGCTCCCTCATCACTCTGTGTATGTATACTCCCCGTTCTGTTCAACCTGTGTCAGTTATTGAATGTGGTCATACTGTTAGCTACCTGTTATTCTCCAGTAAACTTTAATGTTATTTGTATCCTGCATCCCTCATCTTCTTTACATGGTAGGACCGTGACAGAATAACTGACCCTCTAAATGAGTATATATTTCTAAGAAGATGGACTCACCCGCACTGTACCACTTTCTTTGCCCGGAGAACTGACGGTGGCTGGGGTATCTAGCCATGATGCTCCAGAGCGGTGAACTCTCTCTCATCACTCGAGAGCCCGAGGCACACACAAAGGCTGCCTCTTCCCACCCTAATATCCTGATACCGTCTCCATCGCTGGTTTCGGCCAGTCTCTTGGATCCATCAGCACCCCTGGTGTCATCAAGCTCCTTGGCTCTGCCACCGCTGCTAGCTCCGTGCGGCTCACCTGCCACGCCTTGGGCCTCTCCAACACCAGCGTGCCGTGAAGGAGAGTCTCCGGCTACGCATCGGGCCTCCGGGCCCACGCCTCCACCTCAGCCCATCAACCCATCACCTGCACCTTGCCTCACCACACCTTTGTCACTGCCGTAGCCCGTCTGCCCGGAGACTCCGCTGGGTTCCATCAGAACTCCAGGTCGGCCTTGGGTGATCGACGCCCAGCTGCTGACATGGACTTCCGGGGTTCCGGCGACGCCTACACCCTGCACCCCTACGTCATCATCGGACTCCTCCCTTCCTCTGGCTTTCCCGTTGCCCTCTCTCACCGCAACGTCACCCTGGTCAGCCGTATCCTGTTAACGCCTCAGTCCCATGAGTCAGCGGCTGGCCTCCAGGCTTCCAGCGCTTCAGATTCGCCCCGGTCCGTCAACCTCTCTACTACGCCAGTTCCTACCTTCACCACAGATCCGCTTCCGTTGTCCGGACCTTGGATTCCGCCCAACCTCAGGTCTCCATCCTTGTTCTTCCCACCTTCAGCTCTATCATGGTCGCCGACTCTTCCATGTCATCATCCGTCACCAGCTCCACCTAAGCCTCCGCCTCATCTCCACGCCCTCTTCTCTGTCGTCATCACGGCCTATCCGAGGGGGGCATAATGTCACCATGATGTCCTGTATTGTCTGCACCTCTTCTCGTTAGTCCCTGATTAGTTTACCTTCCTCCACCTGTGCCTGTTTAGCTCCCTCATCACTCTGTGTATGTATACTCCCCGTTCTGTTCATCCTGTGTCGGTTATTGAATGTGGTCATGCTGTTTGCTACCTGTTATTCTCCAGTAAAATTTAATGTTATTTGTATCCTGCATCCCTTATCTTCTTTACACGGTAGGACCGTGACAGGTATTTGTAGTAAAACTGTAATACAAATGACAATCAATCTGTGAATCTACATTTTTACTAATATGAAACTATGGTTAATTTTTGTAAGGGTGTTTATCAGTCAAATTAATTTAAAAATGTAAATTCAACAGGTATGAAATATGATCAGTAAGAGAAAAACACTGTCAATGAGAAGACGAGCAATAGACTGTGACAGGTTGGTTTGGAAATAAATTTATTTATTATTCAGTATAAACATTTGGAAGGGAAATATATTTATAGGAACATTTCAGTCGGTAGAACATATGAGATGTAAACATCCTCAGTTTGGAAATGCATAGGCCGACTACACATGAACCGGACAAGTGGACAAGATGGCGCCGATAGCAATGGCATGCCGTCTGCTCCTCTGCTTTTTCCGTTTGTTTCCTGGCCTGTTTATGTTTATACATTTTTCGTCTTTAATAAGTCAAAATGTTGCTACACCGTTAATATACGATCGCCAAATGCTGCTTGATATTAGATCTACTATAGCGTTTTGCTCCAACAAGGATGTGACTGGTTCGAGTTTCCGCTTACCACCTCCACCTTTCTTGATGAACATACCTTTATGGTTGCGCTGTGTGCCGGGTGCTTTTTCCTGGAGGAAACGGCGCAGGAGGAGAGGAAAGCGGGGAGGTATTGCTGTTAGGCTAAGATCCTGCCTGGCTTCTCGATTGGTTTGTCAGCCTCGTCTGGATGTTTTTTGGCCGGAGCTGGATCGCAGCCTTTACATCTCACGGTGCTCTCTAGAAATTCCCTATCAATGGATCGCTCATCTGTCAGCGGATTCGTCATTGCAGCCTCTCCAGCGACGCTCACCTCGTCTTCGGCGTGGTGGGGTGGATCATCATCATCTTCGTCCACTGTGTCGGGCATCGCACATCTTGCAACCGGTTAGTGACTCATCTTCGATCAAAATGGTTTTAGTAAATTGTTTATTTTTAATGACTTTATAAACTCTGGCAACTTAGACTTTTTATTTGTGACAGAAACTTGGCTTTCTGTTGGAGATAATAGTCCTTTCTCAGAACTTACACCTCCTAATTATAAATTTTTTAATTCTCCCCGTTTTTCTGGCCGGGGTGGAGGACTGGCATCTGTTTTTAGAAACAGTTTCTGTTGCCGAATAATAGAAACGGACACTTTCACAAGCTTTGAAGTTCAACTTTTTTCATTGGACCTGATGAACTCGCTAGTGGTGGCAGTGGTTTATCGTCCACCAAAAACAAATAAAAACTTCATTACCTTGTTCTCTGAATTGTTAGGGGGTATTACTCCTATATTTGACAGAATTTTAATTGTTGGTGATTTTAACATTCATGTCTGTTGTGACTCCACAGCATTAGCGAAAGAGTTTCTTAGTCTCATTGATGCTTGTGATTTCTGTCAGTGGGTGAAAGAACCTACACATGCACATGGTCATATTCTAGACTTGGTGCTAACACATGGCCTTTCTATTTCAGATGTTCATATTGGTGGTTTAAGTTTTTCAGATCATAAGCCTATTATGTTTACTGTTGATATCTCTTGTCATACTACTGAAATTATTAGACCTGCAAAATGGTCACGTGTTGGCCTGTTTGGTCCAACATCTGTGGATAATTTTTCAGTAGCATTCAATGATGCTTGTCATTTGCTTTCTGTGGATTATCTTGCTAATGTGTTAAATGTGGATGAGCTTCTTAACATGTTTAATTCTGTATGCACCAGTGTTTTAGATATTGTTGCCCCTATGAAACTAAAAAAACATAAAAACAAAGTTGAACCATGGCTAAACAGCAATACTCGTAGTTTAAGACAAGCCTGCAGAAGAGCAGAACGCAGGTGGAAAAAGGATAAACTCCAAATATCCTATGAAATCATACGGGAGTCTTTAATTACATATCAAAAAGCTGTGAAAGTTGCCAAATCGGACTATTTTTCTGAGTTAATTTCTAAAAGCACTAACAGCCCCAGGACTCTATTTAATGTATTGAATTCTGTTTTTAATCCAACAAGCAATATTTATTTAGTGGAGTCCTCAACTTTGTGTGAAGACTTTTTAAGATTTTTTGTGAATAAAATAGATGTAATTAGACAGTCCATTATTCCTTCTACTGATGACCCTGTAGATTTTTTGAGTCCCACTAGTTTTTTTTTAATTCATTTGAGCCGATTACTATGTTGGGTTTAATGGATTCAGTTGCTAAGCTGAAGCCTACTACTTCTGCTCTTGATATTGTTCCTACCCAATTTTTTAAATTGGTATTTGATAGTGTTGGGGACTGGATTCTAGCAATTATAAATAAGAGCCTTCTTTCTGGGTCTGTTCCAGCTTTTTGTAAACACCCTATGGTGAAACCTCTGTTGAAAAAGCCAAATCTGGACACAACTGTTTTATCGCATTTTAGGCCAATTTCAAATTTACCTTTTATTGCAAAAATCTTAGAGAGAGCTGTGTTTATGCAGTTACAGAGCTTTTTGGCAAAAAATAGTATTTTTGAAAAATTCCAGTCTGGATTTATGAAAAATCATAGTACTGAGTCTGCACTTCTAAGAGTATTAAATGACATTTTATTATTCGTTGACTCTGGGAACTCAGTAATTTTAGTGCTCTTAGATTTAAGTGCAGCTTTTGATACAGTTGATCATGATATTCTTTTATCATGCCTTGAAAAGTGTGTGGGCATCCAAGGAACTGCCCTTAGCTGGTTCAGATCTTATCTTAGTAATAGAACCTTTTCAGTAGGTATTGGTTGTACTGTTTCATCTGTAGCACCCCTAACCTGTGGTGTTCCCCAAGGATCTATTCTGGCTCCCATTTTGTTTTCACTTTACATGCTTCCACTAGGTTCAATTTTTTGGAAGCATGGAGTGTCTTTTCATTTTTATGCAGATGACACCCAAATTTATTTACCTTTAAAACATAATGACAAGCAAGGCCTAGAAACCTTGCTTGCATGCTTACCTGATGTACGATCTTGGATGTCTCTGAACTTTTCGCATTTAAATAAGGGTAAGACTGAAGTAATTGTCTTTGGGCCCTCAGTGGGAAAAGGAAAACCAAATATTAATTGTGGTCATTTAAATTATTATATCAAACCAACTGTGAAAAATCTGGGAGTTCTTTTTGACTCTTACCTTATGTTTGACCAACATATAAATTCAGTAGTTAAGTCATGTTTTTTTCATCTTAAACTTTTGTCAAAAGTTAAAACTTTCCTGTCTTTTTAAAGATCTTGAAAGAGTCACACATGCATTTGTTTTATCCCGTTTGGACTACTGTAACTCATTGTATGTTGGATTACCCCAATCCTCCATGTCACGGCTTCAGATGGTTCAAAATGCCGCAGCCAGGTTTTTAACTGGGGTTCGTAAATGAGAACACATTACTCCGATTTTAGTGTCTCTTAATTGGTTGCCAGTGCGTTATAGAGTTGAATTTAAGATTTTGCTGTTTGTTTTTAAGTCTTTAAATGGTCTGGCACCTTCCTATTTGTCAGACCTTTTAAACATGAATACGTCAGATGCTTGCGATCCTCAGACAGTATTACGCTGTCTTATCCAAGATCAAGACTGAAGTTGAGAGGTGACCGTGCGTTTGCAGTGGCCGGTCCTAAGTTATGGAACAGTCTTCCTTTATCTGTAAGATCTGCTTTGTCTGTATATGATTTTAAATCGAAGTTACAGTCTTATCTTCTTAGTCTTGCATTTCATTCATTATAACTCTTGATTTCTTAAATTTAGTGATGTCTTTTTACTACTACTGTCTTTTATTTTATTCTTTTCTCTGTACAGCACAGTGGTCAACTTTTGTTGTGTTTATTTGTGTTTTATAAATAAATGAAATGAAATAAATGAAATGAAAATGAACGTACTGCTGCATATTATTTTAAAAGAAGTACCTTCATCCTGCCGTATCAGTCTCACCCATGCTTTCCTCTATTCTTTATTGTGTCGGGAAATCATGAAATCTGAGGTAAGGGTGTCGCTGTTTAGAATTAGTGCAGCCGGATCACTGCAGTAACACTGGTGAAGGATTCAGCCATTAGTTTTGATTGCGTTGCGTTAGTACTGGAAGTAGCGATACACTGCTTCACTAACCGGAAATAGGAAGTGTGATAAAGGTCTTTTGGTCACCCTTTACTCCTGTATGTGGGTTTTAAAAATATTTAACCACTGAAAAGGATTTAAAAGAGCTTGTAACAAAACCTCGTAACTCCATTGGATCCTCAAACTGTCAGTCAAACCTCATAACTCCACCCCGCCTCTATCGTGAATGAAGTGCTGCATGCAGTTTGGAGATAGATCTCTGCTTGTTTGCAATGCAAAGGTAAATAAAGAACTGATGTTTGAAAAAAAGTACAGCATTTTCTTTGCTCAAGAAACACTATTTCTATAAAGGCTAATGTTTTATATATTTGAAGAGTGGAGAATAGTCTTAGTTTGATATTTCCTGTCTAGCTGTAGCCAATATGCTACTGTTTTAAATATCCCTCTTCGATTAAATGCTGTGTCATCAGAGAGATTTGTGTTTCCTTGCGAAAGGGAACTCGGACTATGTCAAGTGCTATGGGGAATGCCTCTGCGTGAACCAGGGTCTGAAATGCTTATCAAATCACGTCAATCGTATTGACTGGCGACAGCCCATGACATCATCAAGGTGCGACCCGAAAGTATATAAGAGGCGCCTAGAGAACATGTCATCCTCTTTTCATCATCAGGGACTGTTTTGTGTGAATGCTATCATTGGCAATATGAAATGCACAAAGAAAGCTAAGCATTTTCAGAAGTGTGTGGATCTGTGTCCCAGGTATATGACACCTGATGACACACACAATCTGTGTGTTTACTGTTTGGGGGAAGAGCATGCACAGCCAGTTCTTGAGGGTGCTGTCTGTGCCAATTGTGAGCGTTTTCCTTTGAGAACGCTCCGCTTTCTTTTGGCTCTCTTCTCGAGGGGAAAGAGTTCAGCATCTGGGCCTAGTGGTTCGGGTCCTGCTCGTGCTGAGGCAGAGCGGAGACTCAGATCATGGGGCTCCCATATGGAGCTCGCCGATTAATTTGAGAGGGGTGTAAACCTCTTGCGCGATTCTGTGGCTGGGAGAGGATGTGTTGTCTTCTACATCCTCAGGTCTAGCAGCAAGTGCTCTTCCAGCAGAGCAGGAGATGGCTGATGATGATAGAGAGGGTTAGTTTCCTGAATCATCACAGCCACCCTGCCCCACGTATGCAGAGTTTACAGTATTACAGTTGCCGTTAAGAGAGAGACTGTGCGCGGTCAACCTGACGATCGGTTTCTTTCTGTCCATAATCCTCCAGCTCCGGTGAGCCTCCCATTCCTTCCTGATCTTCACACTGAGATCGAGAAGGCATGGAAGAACCCATATTCAGTGCGCATTCATTGGGATTGGGTGAATATGGGTATGTGTCAATGCCACCGATTGACGAGACGTTCGCAAACTATCTCGTATCGGGGCAGGCATCGACACTGAAATCTCCGACCCTGCCATCTAAGCCCCTTAAAGGGTTAGTTCACCCAAAAATGAAAATAATGTCATTTATTACTCATCCTCATGTCGTTCTACAGCCGTAAGACCTTCATTAATCTTCCGAACACAAATTAAGATATTGTTGATGAAATCTGATGGCTCAGTGAGGCCTCTATTGAGAGCAAAGCCATTCAAACTCTCAAGGTCTATAAAGGTACTAAAAACATATTTGAAACAGTTCATGTGAGTTCAGTGGTTCTATCTTAATATTATAAAGCGACAAGAATACTTTTTGTGTGCCAAAAAAATAAAATAAAGACTTTTTAACAATATCTATATGGGCTGATTTCAAAACACTGCTTCGGAGCTTTACGAATCGAATCAGTGAATTGGAGCACCAAAGTCACATGATTTCAGCAGTTTAGCCGTTTGATAGGAGATCTGAATCACTAATTAAAAGCTTCATGAAGCAGTGTTTTGAAATCGGCCCGTATAGATATTGTTGAAAAGTCCTTATTTTGTTTTTTTGACGCACAAAAAGTATCGTGTCGCTTTATAATATTAAGATAGAACCACTGAATTCACATGAACTGTTTTAAATATGTTTTTAGTACCTTTATGGACCTTGAGAGTTTGAATGGCTTTGCTCTTAATAGAGGCCTCACTGAGCCATCGGATTTCATCAAAATATCTTAATTTGTGTTCCGAAGATGAGCGAAGGTCTTACGGGTGTAGAACTACATGAGAGTGAGTAATAAATGACATTATTTTTATTTTTGGGTGAACTAACCCTTTAAGGATAACATCCCGCTTAAATGGCAGGGCACACGCGGCAGCGGGCCTGGCTGGTGCTGCCTTGCACACAATGGCGGTGTTGCAAGCGTACCAGGTGGACCTGCTGAAAGATCTCGATCAGGGGCAGGGTTTTTCCCTTGAAGCGGTGGAGGAGCTGCTCCGCACCAAAGATCTCGCTCTCCGGGCCACCAAGCAGACCGCTGCCGCGATTGGCCTTTGATGGTGGTCACGGAGAGACATCTGTGGTTGAACCTGGCTGACATCGGGGAGAAAGAGAAGGGCTTTCTCCTCGATGCACCGGTTTCGCTCTCTGAACTTTTTGGCACCTCCGTTGAGGCGGTGGTTGGGAAGTTCAGAGAGGCGAAGGCGCGCTCAGCGGCATTTAAGACATGCATACCGCTGAGATTTGAATCTGCGCCCAGACAGGCTGGAGGGCCTGGCCCGTCTCGATCTGAGGGTCAGAGACGGGGCCAAAAGGCTAGTGTTGCCTCTCGTGTGCCCCTTCCACAGAGGAATAGGTAGCAGAGAAGGCGGGACGCTAGAAAGAAGAAGGATTTGAGGGAGGAGATTTACCTAGTAAAAATTCTTTATAACTCGTGGAGTTTTTAGGGCCTTCAGGTTCCCATTGTAGGTTGAAGTACCGTTTTGGTCTTCTTAAGTGAGTGTGTTGGCTTAACTTGCTCATTTCAGCTATTCATCAGAGAATGTAGTTGCTGTGTTGAGTGAGTTGGCTTCCTCTCAGAATGGGAGTATTTTTGAGGCCACCGCTCTGTCTAGTACACGTGTCAAAGGCTGGCCCTCGTCGGGCTGCCTTCATAGCCACCTCATGGTAGAGTAGCTGGTCTCCTCTCGTATAAGGTTTGGAGAGTAGATGTGTCCCCTTGGGCTGAGCGCAGATACCAGTGCTGTCTGTGGTGGATTTGGTTCGACACACTCTGTGTTTGATTAAGTCGACCTGTGTGTTGGACTGATCATCTGTTGATTGCTCATGCCTGGCAGAACGAGAGTCAGTAAAAGAAGCACACGGCTCAAAAGCACAGTCTCGTGTTGTTTATTAAATACATACAGTTTACAGTTGCATTCAAATATCAAATATTCTGGTCTCATCCCATGGCAGATGGCATTACAGTGGACAGATTCATCACAGAGCTGAGACAAAAAAGCAAAGACTGTGAGTTTGGCCCAAGTGAGAATGACATGCTTAGAGACAAGCTTGTGTTTAGCATAACAAACCCTTCTCTCAAAGAAAGATTGCTCCGTGAAAACGATTTATCATTACACAGAGCTATTGAAATATGCAGGGCAACCGAGTTAGCTAAAACACAGATACAGGCAATGCAAAATGCCACTGCTGTCCAAGACTCTCAAATAAATGCCATAGAAAAAGCAGCGGAACAGAGAAAACCAGGCGCAAGAAATAAAAGCAGTAAGAAACCAGCAACACGAAACTGTCGCAGATGTGGAAAGAGCCATGAGCCACGCCAATGCCCAGCCTTTGGAGCAGTGTGTCATAAGTGCGGCAAAAGCAACCACTTTTCCAAGGTATGCCGCTCTGTCAATCGCAAAGATAGCAGAGCAAAGACAGTGCATAGCATAATGAATGAAACAGATTCAATGTACATTGGCACTTTAAGACGCGCTCAAGGGCACGAGATGGAACAGATAAAGGACAGTTCGTGGGACACAACAGCCGTCATCCGAGGCGTGCAGATAAAATTCAAACTAGACACAGGTGCAGAGGCAAATGTGCTAAATCTATCCATTGTCCAGAAGTTCCCCGGTCCAGTTACACCGCAGCCTACATTAACGGTGTTAGTAGCATTTGGGGGAACACGCTCCACCCCAAAAGGTGTTGTGTCAATGAAATGCAAGACCAACAAAGCTACAGCCACATTACAGTTCTATGTGTCCAATCAAACAGACATGCCGATTCTGGGCAGAGCAGCATGTGAGGAGCTGCAGCTTGTGAAGAGGATCGAGCTGCTTGCAAAAAAGTCTGCGTCAACCAAAGAAGAGCTGATCAAGATGCATCCATCAGTCTTCACTGGGTTGGGTGAGTTCCCAGGAGTCCATCATATACATGTTGACCCAACAGTGACGCCTGTGATCCATGGATGCAGAAATATTCCACTGTCTGTTCGAGGCAAGCTGAAAGAAACACTTCAAGATCTTGTGCACAGAGGTGTTATATCCCCTGTAACGGAACCCACAGAATGGGTAAACAGCCTCGTTATAACAGAAAAGAAGAATGGTACACTGAGGGTATGTTTGGATCCTCGTAACCTGAACAAAGCGATAAAACGCCAGCACTATTCCATTCCCACTCCCGAAGATGTGTGTAGTAACCTGGCTGGAAAGTCCATCTTCACTATTCTCGACGAAAAAGACGGTTACTGGCAGATCAAGTTGGACGAACCATCCTCAAAACTATGCGCTTTTAACTCACCATGGGGCAGATATTGTTTTCTGAGACTCCCATTCGGCATCAAGTCAGCAAGTGAGGTTTTCCAGCAGAAGAACTGCGAAACTTTTGGTGACATAAAAGGAGTACACATCATCGCCGATGACATGATCATCGCTGCCTCAACAGAGCAGGAGCATGATGAAATCCTTGATAAGGTCATGGAAAGAGCAAAAGAGGCCAACGTGAGATTTAATGGTGATAAGATTCAGTTCAAGGTCAGCACTGTGACGTACATGGGACACATCATCACACCAGACGGCCTCCGACCTCACGATGCAAAAGTGAAGGCGATCACGGACATGCCACCCCCAGAGGATAAACAAGGCCTGCAACGTCTACTTGGCATGACTAAGTATTTAGCTCAGTACATTCCGAATGAAGCTTCACTCACAGCGCCTCTAAGACAATTGCTGAGGAAGGATACTGTATGGCAGTGGAACCCCCATCATAGCGCTGCTTTAGAGAGTTTAAAGTCCGCTCTCACAAAATCACCTGTTTTTGATCACAAAAAAACACTAACAATACAGGCAGACTCATCAAAAGACGGCTTACGAGCCTGTCTCCTGCAAGAGGGACACCCTGTGTGTTATGCATCACAAGCACTCACTGATACTGAGCAAAGATATGCTCAAATTGAGAAAGAGTTACTCGCCATACTCTTCGCAGCGAGGAAGTTTCATCAGTACATATACGGCAAGCCAATGACAGTGCAATCAGATCATAAGCCCCTCGAGAACATCATGCAGAAACAGCTGTGCAAGGCTCCAGCACGTTTGCAGCGAATGCTCTTACAACTACAAAAGTATGAACTGAACATTGCATATACACCAGGCAAGCACATGTATATTGCTGATACGCTATCCCATGCAACTGTAAATAGGGAGGCTGATGAAGGTGAAGACCTCTATGATGAGAAAGTTGTGCATGGTTTGGAGGCCACTGATGCACTGAGCCCACAGACTCTTCAACAATTGAAAGAGGCCACTGCTGCAGACCAGGTGTTGCAAGATCTGTGTAAGAAGGTTGAAACTGGCTGGCCACTGAAAAGACGCAGCGTGAACAGCAACCTACACAGTTACTGGCCCATGCGACACAAAATCAGCATACAGAACGGCATTGTGATGGTAGGAGACAAGATAATCATACCTCAGAGCTTCAAAAAAGTAATCTTAGAGAAGCTACACCTAGCTCACCAAAGTATCCAGAGAACAAAGGCCAAAGCAAGAAAATCCCTCTACTGGCCTGGAATGGTGCAAGACATAGAGATGATGGTGGAGAAATGTGCGCCGTGTCAACAACTCCAGCCATGACATCAAAAAGAGCCACTCATCACACATGATGTTCCACAACTACCATGGATGAAGGTCGGAGCGGATATCTTCGAGCTGAGAGGTCAGTCTTATCTATTGCTAGTGGACTATTTGACAAAATACCCAGAGGTACTGAACTTACCTGACAAATCAGCCCACTCAGTAATACAAAAAATGAAATTAGTCTTTGCCAGACATGGTATCCCGAAAGAATTGGTGAGTGACAATGTTCCATTTGCCTGCTACGAGATGAAGTCATTTGCAGCATCATGGGACTTTAAGCTCACGTTCTCCAGTCCTGGATACCCTCAGTCCAATGGACTTGCGGAAAGAGCAATAAAGACTGTTAAACATGCATTGAAGAAAGCGATACAAACAGGCACAGACCCACATCTGGTGTTACTGTCACTAAGAAACACACCAGTGACAGGCCTGAATGAATCTCCTGCACAAATGTTAATGGGCAGAGTCCTGCGGAGCACACTCCCATGCTCTAGCGCTGTGCTTCAACAGTCAACCCTGCAACATATACACAAAAGGCTGGTGGATTTGCAATCTCGTATGCGGCATCAGTACAACCCAAATGCCAAGACACTACCTGAGCTTCCAGGATCCACAGTACATATGCAGACCAGACGTGGATGGAAGCCTGCTGTAGTGGTGCACCAGAGAGATGAACTACGGTCTTACACAGTGCAAACGCCAGCTGGAAAGACATTCAGGAGGAATCAACGCCACTTGAGAAAGATACATCCGAGTCTGTGCAAAGGTGTTGATCCTGATGAACATTCGGACGAGATATCCACCCCAACACTTGTGAGTAAATATCTAGTATGGTGTTTTGGTTAGTTAAATTAGTCAAATGTTTCATTAAAGTTTCTGTTTGATAGGCTTGAATATGTACATGAGTAGATTTGATTGAAACAGCTTGAATGTAAGTTACATATCTTAAGTTTTGCTAAAAAAGGGGGATGTGGTGGATTTGGTTGTGTTTGATTAAGTTGACCTGTGTGTTGCACTGATCATCTGTTGATTGCTCATGCCTGGCAGAATGAGAGTCAGTAAAAGAAGCACACGGCTCAAAAGCACAGTCTCGTGTTGTTTATTAAATACATACAGTTTACAGTCGCATTCAAATATCACCGCTCTCCATTCAGACAAGAATGTGAAAACACTAGAGCGCAACACTGTCATGGTAAGAGTCCCACTAGTAGGCCTCCACCCTGTAGTATTTTTAGGGTCATGCTGATAGTACTCCCTTGTTAGAACAAGATCTTATTTGAGTACTTCGGTTATAGCTCTGTGCTCATCTGCCCTGCACCATCGTGGCTCTGGTTGAGCGGAATAGTTAACCTTCACTTCGATGTGGTTATTGAGTACGCTCCCTTGTAACCCGAACATTGCCACAAGCTGACTCCCGTGTTTGTCTGGTGTGGTAGGCCCTGCTGGGGCCTCCTCCAGAGCATGGTGGCGTAAGACTGTACTCCCCTTGCTTAAAAGGTAAAATGTGTTTTTACTGAGTACACTGCTGCAGGCAATGTGGTTAGGTTCCAGGACTGTAGGTGCTGTGTAAACAGTTTCTCTGCTAGTGAAGACTTGCTATCAGGTAGCTGGCCTTCGCAGGCCTCCCTGAAGAGCAAGCTTGTGACTCTGACTTAATTCTTTCTGAGAAGGACAAATAAACCTTTTTAATCCTATATTTTCTATATATAACCACATGAGAAATGTATAAACGTGTATCCAATTTTCCCCTCTCATGATTTTCCTTTTATAGGGTTTGGCCTATGTATTAATTCTCTCTTTTGAACTCCTTTGTATTAATGTTTCAGAGTTGCATACTACTGTATGGTTAACTAAAATCACATGGGTAGCATGTTTGGTATCGATGGACTCCAACTTTCATTTCTCATTTGGTAATTTATGTTACATGTTGCTAACTCTGTGACACATTAGTATTATAAGAATCTAGAAAGTTCTTCTCTCATACATCCAATCCAATGTCTTATGCTAATATTCTGCTAGAGTACAAAGGGTCGTAAAAGTTTCCTCCGAAGGAAAAACTCTTTATTGGCTCAGTCACCTCAAGAGGGTGTGGCATCTTCACACTTTAAAATCACTGATCACAAGATCACTGGCCCCCCTTTTACTGAAAAACGCTGATATGAAGATGATGCTGGGCTAGAAGCTTCAGAGGAACTCCAAGCTTGTGCCAGGCTGCGGCCTTGTCTTTCCATTCACCAAAGATCCTCTGAATCCAACTGGTTCTCTCTTATCAAGACAACATCAGCAAAGATCAACGGGAGCCTCCACAAATTGCATTAGGACAGTGTAATTCAAATGGGCAGGAGATGCAAGTATCAAACTTTAATTATTTGATACATTAAGTATCCTTACTCCCCTTTTAAAGAAGGGCGTGTTAAAACTAAGCTGATGGTTTGCTCAAGGCTGTTGATCTGCTGAACTTCAAACAATGCCTTAACTTCTTGCTTTCCTGTATTCTGCTTCAGCTCTCTCTTTCCCTTGGTAAACTGTATGCATGAATGTGTGTGAATGTTAGAGTAGTTTAAATACTCAGTCTAGTTAATAAAATCTTGTTCATGTCACACGTAAAGTTGTCCGTGTTTCATACTCATATTCTGGAGTCCCTAATCATGCAGATTCTGACTACATGCTCTGAGTAATACTGTACGATAAGAATGTTATTTACCATAACCTGGAAATGAACGTTTCTTAGAATTAATAAACAATTAACACTGTGTTCACTGGACAAACAGGTTAATTGACTGTAATATTAATTTTACTACATTAACTGATCCAAATATTTATAATTAATTATAACTAGTTATGATTAATTATTAATATTTCTTTTGAGCTAATTTGCTACACTGGCCTTAGCAGGCCTCCCTGAAGGTGAGCCCCCAACACGTGGGTTTCTAACGGCCAGCAAAGACTTGCTATCAAGTAGTTGGTCTTAGCAAGCCTCCCTGGAGAGTGGGTCCCTAACATTTGGGTACTTAGCTGCCAGCTAGACTTACTATCAGGTAGTTGGCCTTAGCAGGCCTCCCTGAGACAGAGTCCCCAACAATTGGGTGCCTGACGGCTAGCAATCACTTGCTATCAGATAGCTAGCCTTAGCAGGCCTCTCTGAAGGCAAGTCCCCAACGACTTGGGTATGTTCGGCCAACAAGATTTGCTATCAGTTGACTGTCCTCAACAGGCCTCTCTGAAGGTGAGTCCCCGACAGTATGGGTATTTGTCAGCCAACAAGACTTGCCTTTCAGGTAGCTGGCCTTAGCAGGCCACCCTGAAGACAGGTCCCAAATGGTATGGGTATTTTTCTGCCAGCAAAGACTTGCTATCAGGTAGCTGGCCTTAGCAGGCCGCCCTGAATGCGGGTCCCCAGCAGTATGGGTGTTGTCAGCCAGCAAAACTTGCTAACAGGTAGTTGGCTATGCTGAGTCCTGCTCTCCAGGATGCTCATCTCTACGATCTGGTCTGAGTTGGTTTACTGCCAGTTTGCAGTCCCTCTTTCTGGTTGCCTCTTCTGGAGGCAAGTGTTTCAGAGACTTTGTTTAGGAAACAGACAGGTTGCTGGCCAGACCAGGTCTCTAGAGAGTGAGACCAGGTCGGCCTCCCTGGTGGCATTCAGGGACGACTATGTTCCCCTGAAACGTGACTGTCTGGGGTTCACTTGGGATCCCCAATTCCTAAAAGGGACCCCCTTCTATTTGAAGCTGTTGGTTCCAAGCCTTTGAGCGGCCTTGGTAGGCCTCTATTTGTTATGGAGGCCTCTTTGAGGCTCATAGCTTGGGCTATGACCGTAGGGAGTGCCATCACTGACAGCCCAGTTGTGACCCATAGGGAGAGTGGTTCTGGCATTTCAGTTGAAACTGCTTGTTCTGACAGTTGTCACTGCCATCCTTTGGCATGCACTCCCCTCAGCATAGCGGCATGGGTATATCGTTCCCCATAGCACTTGACGCAGTGCGAGTTCGCTTTCAAAATGGAACTTCTCAGGTTATGCATATAACCATGGTTCCCTGAGAACAGGGATCGAGACACTGCGTCTCCCTGCCATGCCTCGGGGCTGCATCTTCATCTATTATATCATGAGATTTTTTCCAAATGTTTTCAACAAGAAAAACTGAGCTCCTATATAACTACAATAAACTTCATAATGAGTACGTTTATGAAAACATCATATGTGGCTGCTGCAGTGACAGACAAAACACAAATCTCTCTGTCATTCGCTGGTCAAAAACCTCGCAACTCCGTCTGAGCTTGATTTTCATAAAATGCTAATATTATAATGACATATGCACGTGTTTTACATATATAAAGCCAGAACATCAACTTTGATGACACAGTGTTTAATTATTTAAAAAATACGAGTTTTCTGCCCGACAGCGACGATATGTAAATTTGTTGTTTTTCATTATCACCAACAACATCAAATAGCTACCTATTTATGATCTTATTGTGTTCCTACCTGACTTAAGCTCAAGTTTCACAAAACAGTTTTACATTAATGTGGTTAACAGTCAGAAGTTGGGAAACGCGCTGGCGTGTTTTGCTGGATTTTTTTCACAAAGCAGCAAAATCAACTTAAATACAGAAGTAATATATCAATTGAAACTATAGAATGTCTTCTTTTATTTGTGTACACTCACAGTAAAAACTAAATGTTGTGCACTAATGTGGCTATGCTCACGGAGCGTGCGCGCTATTCCGACGCAAATTCTGAGGCGATTAATGCAAAGGAGTGAATGCCCGCTATGGAAGTGTTTTTGAAACAAAAAGCATCTTGAATTGCACTACTTGAAAAAAATATGCATTGCATTAACCGTGCTTGTGTTTTAATGCATTGTATTTTTAGGGCTTGCATTTCTATGGGCTGAAATTCAACATGGCTGTATATTTAAGCTGTGAATATTTCAATTCAAAACATTTCACACACATTTTCATTGTTAAAAATGCAATAATCCATATTCACCTTTCAGATTTCACTTCCAAAATATTCATTTTGTTTAAAAATACAACCTATAATATTCAGCAGGCAATTTTCGGTCCATTTTATTTTGTGTCCACAAATTCGCATCCACAAATTCAGTGGTTCATGTGTGAGTGCATGTGTGATTATTATCAGGGACAGTATATATGCAGAAAAGCTGATAAAGACACAAAAGTTGTGTTTACATTTAATTCAATGTCTTCACTGTTACTTTCCCTGTGTAGCCTACATGTAAGCAGCTTTCTCTACAGTGAACGAGATTATAATGTTATTCCCCGATGCTGATGTACAGTTCAAACGTTAAATCTGAGATAGACATATAAGACAATGGGAAGACGACACAGGAAGATGCAGGTAAGTAGCGGGTAAGGAGTCCAGGTATGTGTAACGAGACCAGACAATGATGTGAAGGGAGTGAGAGTCTTTATAGTGTCCTGGGTGCAGGTGCAGGTGATTAGTATTCGGGAGACTGTGAACGAGTGGGAGGAGCGTGGCGATCTGGTGACGATGTGTTGGTGTTGGTGGGTGCTGGCTGTGACTCCGTGACAGTACCCCCCCTCCACGGGCGGCTCCTGACGACCAGATGGGGCGACGACAACAGGGTCTACCTCGACCCTGGGGAGCAGGGCGGTCCGGATGTTCAGCATGGAATTGAGTGAGGAGTGAGGGGTCGAGGATGTCATGACAGTTGACCCAGGAACGTTTCTCTGGGCCATAGTCCTCCCAGTCAATGAGGTATTCAATCTGGGGACCCCGTCGTTGGGAGTCGAGGATCGCCCGCACCCGGTAGATGGCCTCTTCTTCGGCGATGTCGGGAGGAAGAGGTCCCGCATCGTCACCAGGATCTGTGGAAGGAGAAGACATGGGTTCAATGTGGGGCTTGAGTAGGAAGACATGAAATGAAAGTGAGATACGGTACTGTGCAGGGAGGTTGAAACGGTAGGTGACTTCGTTGAGCTGCCTCTGTATGGTGAAGGGACCTATATAACGGGGACTCAGCTTGCGGCAGGGCAGCCGGAGACAGATGTCCCGCGTCGAGAGCCATACCTTCTGGCCAGGTTGGTAATGAGGAGTGGGGCCCCTTCTGGCGTCGGCATGCCTCTTGTGTCTCCGGACTGCCTGCTGGAGATGGACATGAGCCGAGTCCCACACTCTCTCGCTCTGCTGGAACCAGTGGTTGACAGCTGGAACCTCCGAGGGCTCACCCGACCAGGGGAAGAGTGGTGGTTGGTAGCCCAGGACACACTGGAACAGGGTGAGCCCTGTGGTGGTCTGGTCTTCTGTCAGGACACAGACGGAGGCAGAGGGGTGAGTGAACACAGATGTTTATTAAGACAGAGGCACAAACACAGGTAAATGGTGGATTCAGGTGAGTAGGTAAACAAGCACTTTCGGAACAGTCACTTAGCTGAAGATAATGGATGTTTGTATTTGCAGGTAGAGGAATCAACGTGGAGCAGACGGTTGGAGACGGAAGACGATGGGAAGATGACACAGGAAGATGCAGGTAAGTAGCGGGTAAGGAGTCCAGGTACGTGTAACGAGACCAGACAATGATGTGAAGGGAGTGAGTGTCTTTATAGTGTCCTGGGTGCAGGTGCAGGTGAGTAGTATTCGGGAGACTGTGAACGAGTGGGAGGAGCGTGGCGATCTGGTGACGATGCGTTGGTGTTGGTGGGTGCTGGCTGTGACTCCGTGACACATGCCATGGTAAGTTTTTTTTTTTTTCCCTAAATTCTTTATTCTAATCGCGATATAGACTTGTGTCTGTCAATATTAAGCTGCAAAAACATTGTTTAAATATGAATCCTGCATGTTCTGTGTCTCTGTGTGAATGATTATTGGCTTTTCCCAAAAAATATTGCTATACTGAGATGAGTGAAATCGACTGAAATACGTAATAAATACTGAAATAAAATGTGTTAGCAACATATTAAACTGCACATTAACATTTATAGGCTCTATAATACAACAAATAAGATACAGTGCCCTCCACAAATATTGGCACCCTTAGTAAATATGAACAAAGGTGGCTGTGAAAATAAATCTGCATTGTTTATCCTTTTGATCTTTCATTCAAAAAATTCACAAAATTCTAACCTTTCATTTAAGTAAACCAATTGAAAATGGGGGGAAAAGCTCATTATGAAATAAATGTTTTTCTCTAGTTCACGTTGGCCAAAATTATTGGCACCTAATTATTGCAACATCTTTTTCCCAAGATAACAGCTCTGAGTCTTCACCTATAATGCCTGTTGAGTTTGGAGAACACCTGACAAGAGATCAGAGACCATTCCTTCATGCAGAATTCAATACAGATCCTTCAGATTCCCAGCTCCATGTTGGTGCTTCTTCTCTTCAGTTCACTCCACTCATTTTCTATAGGGTTCAGGTCAGGGGACTGGTATGGCAATGGCAGAAGCTTCATTTTGTGTTCAGTGACACATTTTTGTGTTGGTTTTGGATCATTGTCCAGATGGAAGATCCAACCACGGCCCATTATTGGATTTCTAGCAGAAGTGGTCAGGTTTTGATTTTTTATCTGTTGGTATTTGATAGAATCTGTGAGATCATGTATCTGAACAAGATGTCCAGGACCTCCAGCAGAAAAATTGGCCCACAACATTAAAGATCCAGCAGTATATTTAACCGTGGGGATGGGGTACTTTTTATCCAAAAAGCTCTTTTTTTTTTAGTTTCATCTGACCATAGAAGCCGGTCCCGTTTGAAGTTCCAGTCTGACAACTGAATATGCTGGAGTTTGTTTTTGGATGAGAGCAGAGGACTTTTCTTGAAACCCTCCAAAACAACTTTTGGTGATGTAGGTGCTGATTGATAATTTTTTTTTAGGCTTTCTGACCCCAAGACTCAACTAATCTCTGCAATTCTCCAGCTGTGATCCTTGGAGATCACCACGCATTAGGACGATTTAGACACACGTCCTCTTCCAGGCAGATTTATAACATCTTTAGTTGATTGGAACTTTTTAATTATTGTCCTGATGGTGGAAATGGGGATTTTCAAGGATTTAGCTATTTTCTTACAGCCACTTTCTATTTTGTGACGCTCAACAATCTTTTGCTGCACATCAGAACTATATTCTTTGGTTTTACTCATTGTGATGAATGATTAAGGGAATTTGGCCTTTGTGTTTCCTCATGTTTATACTCCTGTGGAACAGGAAATCATGGCTGGACAATTTCATGTTCATGATCACCCTGGTGTGATAAAAAATGTAAATCAGAAATTTAACAAGTAAATTTAATAAAATTACTTGTAACAAAATTACAGCATTTTAATTAGTTTAGTCCAAAGTAAAAATTATACTTGGATGTTATAGTAAAAAGTAGGTTTTTCCAAAATAAAATTTTTAAGTTGTACCAATGTAAAAAAAACAAAAAACAAAGATTCGGTCTATAAAAAACAATATTTTAACTTTGTGTGAATGTAATTTTTTATCTTGGGCAAAAGAACTATTTTGCTTGATATTAAATTAAATTTTAAAGTTTCAACCAAATCAAAAATATAGTCTGAGAAAAACTAATAAATTTAGCTGTAACAAATTACAGTAATTGTTTTAGGTCTGTCCAAAGTATAATTTTTTTTCAGTATATAGCAGCAGCGTAGCACATCTATTCAAATACTCCAAAAGTTGTCATGACAGAACATCGTTTCTGCCTAAATTAATACATGATGTTAGCTGCGATGTTACATGATGTTAACTATGTGATTTGTATTATATGTACATTTCTGACATATGGACATTACTTGGACACAGTCACCTCACTAAATTGTAATGTAGAAACATGAATTTTCTGCAAAGCTGCTTTGGAACAATATGTATTGTGAAAAACGCTATACAAATAAATGTAAATTGAATTGAATACAATGCGAAGATTAAAAACACTACAAAAAGCTCTTTTCTTCCTTGTAGGTTGTTAGAGAGAAACTGAATAATTTTTGAAAATTGTCAACAACAACTTGTGAAGGATGGAAAATGTCAAACATAATATATAATATATATTTTATCAAATGTGTGATACATATAATATAGCTAATAATAATTTTAATATATCATACAGTATGATCACTTTATCAAATCATCATTTATTATAACATATAACATTTTATCGCACGCTGTTTCTCTTTCTCTTTAAACAGGTGACAATTTTCTGTCTGATTTCCTTAGTTTTAAACCCATAAATTAGTGGATTCACAATGGGAGGAAACACAAGAATAGATATAGAAAACACCCTGCGTAGGTGAGCTGGAACACTCTCAGTTCGATGTGCGATAAGAGGAAAAAAAGTGTTGAACTCCAAGAACAGGAAGACCACTAAATGAGTACCACATGTCTGAAGTGCCTTAATCTTTGCATCAGACTGCTTATTAGTAACACAAGTGATTAATATATGAATATATGTAAATGCCACCACAGAAAGCGAAATGCAGTGGTATAAATTTAAAATAAACAGTCCATAGATATTGTTTACTGTTGTGTCTTCACACATGATTTTCATTAAAGATGGGTTATAACAGACAAGATCTGCCATGTATGTCTGGCAAATCTTGTAAGGCATTAGAAGACAGAAAAGTACAAATATAATAATAAAATTAAGGAGCCACATCACACTTATGATTCTCACTAGGTTATTGGTAGTCATAATGGCTCCATATCTCAGTGGGAAGCAGATAGCGATATACCTGTCAAATGCCATAGCAGTAAGAATTACGTGAGAGGCACCACCATACATGTGTACAATAAAGCCTTGAAGCAAACATGCAGGGTAGGATATTGATCTGTCCTGAGACCATATACTATACAGCAGCTGAGGAAAAAGGCTTGTAGCACCCATTGCATCACTGATAGGCAGGTTAAGTAACAGTATGTACATTGGTTTATGAAGATTCCTGTTTTCACAAATGGTGACAACAATTGTTAAATTGCAGAGTAAGATAATCAAATATGTCACTGTTCCAAATATAAATGCAGGATAAATGCTCGTCTGAGAGAGTTCCAAAGAGTGCAAAGTCAAGACCACTGAAAGGACAGATCCATTCGGATACATGGTCAATGTAATGATGAAACATAAAAACCAGTATACAAAAGCTAATAATGTTTATTTACATGATCATAAACAGGTTTTTTTAAATTTAGGATGAATTATTTAAATCTTATTAGAACTTTGAAGTTTTGTTTCTTTCCAAAATGGGCCTACGTCATCCTTTTTTTCTGACATATCCATCCTCATTGTTCTTGCAGCCTGGAAAAAAGAAGCAATAATTTTGAACAGCAGGTTAAATCCTTCATGACAAATGAAAAAAAAAAAAAAAAACTCAGAAAAAATGTCAGAAGATTGATGATCTAAATTACTTTAGTTACATTTTAATACTTTATGCTCTTAAAAAATGTTTTTAAACTAACTATAGTTTTGTGAGATTTGAAATAATGTTGAATGTTTATTCTGATTTTCATCCATTTTTAATGTCTAATGAATGTAACTTGTTCACATGAATTGCTTATATAGATAACATGTCAAAAGCTGAATAAGTAATATTTAGCTACCTTAAGAGTTTATTCTTTACTGCAAATGGAAAGTACTTTGATGGTGTCATCTGTAATCTGATTTATACGCATGGACCGTGCTGGACAGAAAACTCTTTGTATACTCTGGGTTAACCATGGGAATAAGTATCATTATGTAGCATGCGCACATTGAACAAAACAAATGACATACTCTTTAAGACAATATTTCACATGGGAAATTATACTTTAGAGCTGCTTTGCCTTTAGAGTATAAAGACTTTTTATGTTACCACAATTCCTGCTGGGTATATTCATTTCAGTTTAGACCAGAATGAATTCCCATGTACTGTAGCATTCTGGTTAGATTGTAGTTTGGTTAGGTAACTAAATTCTCAACAACAGCAACAAATATAGCCGCAAGCAACAATCATCGTGGTCCATGCACCAATGGCCCATGTGGATGATTAGCGATCCAACTAAAATTAATTTTATGATGTGGTATTTATAGCAAAGTCCATCTTGAATCTTCACTTAAAGTTAGGGTTTGATGAAACAGGTTACAGCAACACAAAGTAGCAATTTTTTTTTTAAAATCACTGCCTCTTACCATTAGATTAAAAGAGAGAGAGAGAAAAAAGTGTATTTCTTTTACTGTCATAAGGCATATGCAGTTTATGCATAAGTGTTTGTTTTATTATTCATATATTATTCTGCCCTCACAGAATAATGGTTGGGAAGTTCAGAGAGGCGAAGGCACGCTCAGCGCCATTTAAGACATGCATGAGATCTGAATCTGCGCCCAGACAGGCAGGAGGGCCTGGCCCGTCTCAATCTGAGGGTCGGAGATGGGGCCAAAAGGCTAGTGTCGTCTCTCGTGTGCCCCCTCCACAGAGGAATAGGTCACAGAGAAAATGGGACGCTAGAAAGAAGAAGGATTTGAGGGAGGTGATCCAGCGCAAACGCGTCCAACGTCTGTGATGGATCGCCTCCCTCTGAGGGTGACTAGAACTAACCTCTCTGTTCTTCCTTTTCCTCCTGAGTTTCCCCCCAGGTGCTTCTTACATCAGGCCTGAGGCTGGGCCTATGATGAGCTATGTGCTTTCTGACGGTCCGCCTTGGCTTTGATAGTGAGAGTGCCCTTTCAGGCCTGATTTTTCTATGGTGGTAGGTCTCCATTCTACGGGCCGCAGGTTGAACTGCGTAGGTCTTGTGCTATTTTTAAAATACCAAATAGTATTTGCTGTAGGCCACTGTTCCCTGTATAGAGTTTGTGGGGATTTACCTAGTGAAAAATTCTTTATAACTCGTGGAGTTTTTATGGCCCTCAGGTTCCCACTGTACATTGGCAAGAACGATATTGAAGTACCGTTTTGGTGAGGCCACCGCTCATTTCAGCTATTCATCAGAGAATGTAATTGCTGTGTTCAGTGAGTTGGCTTCCTCCCAGAATGGGAGTATTTTTGAGGCCACCGCTCTGTCTAGTACACGTGTCAACGGCTGCCTTCATAGCCACCTCATCGTAGAGTAGCTGGTCTACTCTCGTATAAGGTTTGGAGAGTAGATGTGTCCCCTAGGGTTGAGTTTAGATACCAATGCTGTCATGGTAAGAGTCCCACTGGTAGGCCTCCACCCTGTAGTATTTTTAGGGTCATGCTGATAGTACTCCCTTGTTAGAACAAGGTCTTATTTGAGTACTTCGCTTATAGCTCTGTGCTCATCTGCCCTGCACCATTGTGGCTCCGGTCGAGCAGAATAGTTAACCTTCACTTCGGTGTGGTTATTGAGTATGCTCCTTTGTAACCTGAGCATTGCCACAAGCTGACTCCCATGTTTGTCTGGTGTGGTAGGCCCCATTGGGGCCTCCTCCAGAGCATGGTGGCGTAAGATTGTACTCCCCTTGCTTAAAGGGTAAAATTTGTTTTTACCGAGTACACTGCAGCTGGCAGTGTGGTTAGGTTCCAGGACTGTAGGCGCTGTGTAAACAGTTTCTCTGCTAGTGAAGACTTGCTATCAGGTAGCTGGCCTTAGCAGGCCTCCCTGAAGAGCAAGCCCCCAGCACTTGGGTGCTTGGCAGTCAAGCAATGACTTGCTATCAGAGAGCAGGCCCTGGCAGGCCTATCTAGACAGTAAGTCCCCAACGGTGTGGATACTTCGCAGCAGCAAGGCTCGTTATCAGGTAGCTGGCCTTAGCAGGCCTTCCTGAGGGTGAGTCCCCAACACTTTGGGCACATTGCAGCTAGCAATGGCTAGCCCTGTGGGTGGGTTCCCAACAATTTGGGAACTTGGCAGCTAGAAATGACTTGCTATCAGATAAGCAGGCCTTAGTAGGCCGCTCTGAGGGCAAGGTCCCCAATAGTGTGGGTATTTTTAGCAGCAAGACTTGCTATCAGGTAGTTGGCCTTAGCAGACCTCCCTGGAGAGTGGGTTCCCAAAAATTGGGTATTGGCAGCTAGCAACGACTTGCTATCAGATAAGCAGGCCTTACCAGACCTCTCTGAGGGCAAGTCCCTGACGGTGTGGGTACCTTTTTAGCCAGAAAGACTTGCTATCAGGTAGCTGGCCCGGGGGCTGCCTGCTGAATAGTCCCTTCAGACAATAAATTGATGACATGTTCTCTAGGCACCCCTTGTATACTTTCAGGTCGCACCTTGATGATGTCATGAGCTGTCGCCGGTCAATACGATTGCCGTGATTTAATAAGTGTTTCAGACACCGGTTCACGCGGAGGCGTTCTCCATAGCGCTTGACGCAGTGTCTCGTTCCCTGTTCTCATGGAACCATGGTTACATGCGTAACCTGAGACGTTTTGTCTGTCACTGGAACAGCTGCATCTTCATCTATTATATCATGAGATTTTGTCCAAATGTTTTCAACAAGAAAAACTGAGATCCTGTATAACTACAATAAACTTTATAACGTGTAAGTTTATGAAAACATCATATGCAGCTGCTCCAGTGACAGACAAAACACAAATCTCTCTGTCATTCGCTGGTCAAAAACCTTGCAACTCCGTCTGAGCTTGATTTTCATAAAATGCAAATATGACATATGCACGTGTTTGACATAGCCACGACATCAACTTTGATGACACAGTGTTTAATTATTTAAAAAATACAAGGTTTCTGCCCGACAGCGACGATATGTAAATTTGTTGTTCTCTTTCATAGGTTCACTCGACGCTGCGTAGCTTATGACGCAATGGGAACGCCCTTGGGGCGGTGCTGATTGTCTGAACCCGTATAGAATCACACCAATTCATTGGCTGATGGCACGGGCGCCTCCTCCATGGCGCCACGTCACTCACTCTTATACAGTAAATGCGCCATCTGCTCCTCAGATTTTCTTCTTCAGAAGAAGCGGTTTATCTGGCCCGTGCTAGTTAAGCTTTTCGTTTGGATATTCTCTCTTTGTGCTTCTGCGACCGCATATAGTGGAACTTGCTTCGTTCTCCTTCCGGTGAAGCATAAAGGATCTGCGACGTTGCCAGCCGCCGTGCTCTCGCTTCATTTCAAGTGACGATCCACACGGTAAGTGTATGAAATGCATCGGCCTGTCGCATGCACGCGAGGCTATTTATGGCGCGTCTGGCTGCAAGTTTTGAAAATGTTTTACAATTAAAACTCTACCGCGTGAGGCTTGCTTGTTTTAAAAAAAAAAGAAAAAAAAGAAAAAAGATTCATCCGCTCTCCCCTGTCGCTTTGTGGAAAATAAAGCGGCTGAGGCCCTTCATGTGTCCGAGGCCTGGGGATTGGACTGTTGTGTGACTGCTTTAGGCGGAATCTGAGTTCTGCGGTAGACATTTTGTCTTGCACTATGGTTTTGGCGCCTAAAAAAAAAAAAAAAACGATTTCTTTCCGCTCTGCTGCTGCTTGAGCCGGAACAAATGAATGGATGAGTTCACGTATTGAGTAATTTCCTACGGCAAGCTATTTTAACACTATGCCATAGTGGCTGCAGAGTGAGCAGATGGTTTTTCCTATCTCTCTCTCTACTCTCTGCATTAATGCAGACACGTGCATTTGATTTGGCGCTTACGCTTCCAACTCTTGTGCCATGTGACTGCTTTAGGTGTGGACACTGATGAGTCATGCAGCAGACATTTTGTTGTGCACTATGGTTTTGGCACTTCATGCTATCAAGCATTAGTCTATCTGACTAATTGCTATATCTTTCAGCTCTGCTGCTGCTTTGAGCTGGAACACATGAGTGGACATGTTCATGTATTTAAAAGTAACTTCCTGTGGCAAGCTGTTTTATCACTAATGCCATAGTGGTTGCAGAGTGAGCGAACATTTTTCCCTCTCTCTCTCTCCACTTTATGCGCTGTGTTAATGCGGGCACGTGCATTTGATTTGGCGCTTACGCTTCCAACACTTGTGTCATGTGACTGCTTTAGGCGCGAACTCTGAGGAATTCTGCAGCAGACATTTTGTTGTGCACTTTTGTTTCGGCGCTTCATGCTACCAAACATTAGTCTGCCCGAATAATTACTTTTTCAGCTCCACTGCTGCTTTGAGCTGGAACAAATGAGTGGACGAGTTCACGTACTAAGTGTAGGCCTAATTTCCTATGGCAAGCTGTTTTAACACTAATGCCATAGTGGCTCAGGCTGCAGAGTGAGCAGACAGTTTTCTCATGCCTGATAGCGGCAATTTGGTTGATGGGACAGCTATTTCACTGTTTTCAGCCTCTTTTGTGCAATTGTTTTGGCGCTTATGCTACCAAGCACTTGTTTTTTCAACTGGCTGTTTCTATGAGCTGACTCTGAGGAGTTCTGCAGCACACATTTATCGTGCAACATAGTGTTTGGCGCTTTTTTTTTTAACCGTTCTCCGCGCCTTAGCTTTCGGAGTCCGAGAAGATAGCCCCAGGCCATGTGTGCAGGGTCTATGTCGGCATCCAAGCTCCCACCTCTGCGGTTGGCGCTGGCTTGCCCAATGGAGTGATTTGACTGTTTCAGAGGCCAATCAGGTGTCTCGGGATACCTAGGTGACTGGCTCATTCTGGCTCAATCCAGAGAGTTAGTGTGTCATCACAGGGACGTCCTTCTCCACCACCTTCGGTCTCTTGGTCTCAGGTTGAATGCTCAGTAGAGTGTCTTAACTCCTTTTCAGCAGACCACTTTCCTGGGTGTCCAACTCGATTCTCTCTCGATGCAGGCCCGTCTGGCCCCTGCTCGAGTTTCCAGTCTCCGTGCGTGCTTGGCCCGTATCAGGCTCAGCCATCATGTTGCGGTGGACATATGTCGCAAGCTTCTGGGGCTCATGGCAGCAGCCTCTCCTGTGCTGCCTTGGGGTCTCCTTCATATGAGAACATTCCTTTGGTGGATGAAACTCAGTGCTAAGTGTCGCACCGTTGCCTTCATGCACTTTGAAGGTGGAAAGACACCCCCTCTTTGCTTCAAGGGGTCAAGATGTGCTTAGTCTGCTATTGCTAGGTTGTCAGAGCTTCTCTTGTGGCACATAAATTGCCTGGAGTTGCGAGCCGTCTCTCTGGCCCTGTATCACTTCCTTCCGGACCTGATGGGCTGTCATGTCATTGTCAGGACGGACAACATGCCAGTGGTGTCCCACGTAAATCGCCAGGGGGGCTCGTGGTCGCGCACCCTGGACAGGCATGTACACCGCCGCCTCTTTTGGGCTCAGGACAGGTTTCTTTCGCTGAGAGCAGTTCACGTTCCAGGGGACTTGAACATAGCAGCAGTGGCTCAAATTTGGAGCATGTTTGGCAAGGCAGAAGTGTGTCTCCTTGCATTGCAGGGCTTGACGCCATGCCATCTGTTATTCTCCCTGTCTCATCCGATACCTCTGGGGATAGATGCCTTCACTCATCTGTGGCTGGTTTTGAGACTGTATGCATTCTCTCCCATCAAGTTAATCCCTGCAGTCCATTGCAGAGTGAGGGAGTGTGGAATCTGTCTCCTGGTAGCCCCATTCTGGCCATCCCAGACGTGGTTCTTGGAACTGAGCTCCCTGGTGGAGGGGTCCCCTTGGCAGATTCCTATCAGAAGAGATCTGTTGTCTCAGTTCCAGGTTTTGGCATTCCTCGACCCGAGATATGGAGGTTGTGGGTGTGGCCGATCGGGGGCAATCACTAGCGACAGTGGCGTCTCGTCTTCCCACTAATGTTCGGGAGACCACTGATAATGCTCGAGCGCCTTCTACTAGACGGCTGTATTTTTCTAAGTGGAAGGTCTTTGAGTCTTGGTGTTCAACTCGTGCAGCGGGCCCAGTCAGCTTCCTGGTTGGTTCAGGGCCGGAATTCCTGCAGAATAAGTTTATGGCTAGAGCGGCTGCAACTACCTTGGGAGTTTGTGTCGCGGCTATCACCGCCCATTGGAAGTCAGACAAGGTCCCTCTAGGTAGACTTCGTCTGGACTATTCATTTATACATGGAGTTAGATGCTTGAGGCCTGCACGTCCTATTAGTGTCCCCACCTGGGATTTATCGATTGTTTTGGAGGGACTATTGGAGCCTCCCTTTGAACCATTGGAGTCAGCTCCGGAAAGGATTCTGACTCTTAAGGTGGCGCTTTTGTTAGCATTGGCCTCTCTCAAGCATGTGGGGGATCTGCAGGCTCTTTCTGTGAGTGAGCCTTGCATGGGGTTTGCCCTGGGTCTTGTGAAGGTGTTTCTGAAACCCAGACCTGGTTTTATCCCCAAAGTTTTGTCCACGTAATTCCTCTCTCAAGTGATCATGCTTCATTCTTTCTGTCCCCCTCCTTTTTCCTCTGCTGAGGAGGAGAGGCTTCATTTGCTTTGCCCTGTTCGGGTTTTAAAGGCATATGTAGACCGTTCTGGCAGGTGGCACAAGTCGTCTCAGTTGTTTGTATGCTTTGGGGCCAGCCGCAGAGGTCTCGCCGCCTCTAAGCAGAGGTTCTCTCCCTGGGTGAGAGATGCAATTTCTTTGGCTTATGAGGTGCGGAAGCTTCCTTCACCTCTGGGTGTGAAAGCTCACTCTACTAGGAGTATCGTGTCTTCCCAGGCTCTTTTTAGGGGAGTTCCTTTGGGAGATATTTGTGTGGTGGCAGGTTGGTCCTCTCCGCACACTTTTATCAGGCTTTATAACCTAGAATTAGATGCGGCTCCTGGTTCCCTAGTTCTTTCCGTATGAACTGATCGTTTCGGTCCTAGTTGAGTTTGGTCTGGCTAAAGACCAAACTCAAAAATGAAAAAGTTTTTAATTTTTACCAACAACATCAAATAGCTACCTGTTTATGATCTTATTGTGTTCCTACCTGACTTAAGCTCAAGTTTCACAAAACAGTTTTACATTAATGTGGTTAAAGTTACAGAAAGTTTACATAAGGTTTAAAAAAAAGTCTTGAAAAGACCCTCATTTTCTTTTATATTAGTGTTTTTTCCTCAAGTGTTGATGTGTAAAATGCATACTGGCTAGCCTAACTGGCAGCGAAATTCATCTGAGTCTTTATTTTTTGGGTGTTTTTTTTTTTTTTTTTGTCAACAAAGAAGGTGATGCATATTTTAAAAAGACAATGACATTACAATAAACATTGAGGTCTTTTGAAGAGAATATTCCTGTCTTTATTTATAGTAAGTCAACTAAATTAAGCAGTGAACATTTTTCTTTTATATTAAAGAAAAATTAGCTTTTGTTCATGGTAAAAGTTAAGTAACAAAGCAAAAATTATTCAATTATTATATTGACCTACATTAAGTAAAGTTTTGTCTTGTGGCTAAAGAAAATATATTGATTAACCTTTTGAGCTGTACGGTCCCACAAATGGGATTTTTATTTCTGTGTCCCTGAGAGTATGGTCCCACAAATGAGATTTAGAACATTCAGTGACGTCACATAACTGCCAGATTCAAACTGTGCTTTCGTGCTTTGGCTGTGAAACGGACGCGCTCAGCGCTTGTCATATATCACAACTATGCAGTGTGTTCAGCCACATAATGTTTTTTTTTTTCTTCAGACATTTAAATATGCATAAGTACCAGTAAAACAATACATTTAGAGTTTATGAAATACACAGTGATGTCAGACATCAGTGGAAGCAATAACAATCCATTCAAATATAATTTCCCGACATTTATTCATATCAGACAAGGGGCGTAGTTTGAGGGGGGATGGGGGGGAGGTAACCCCCCCAATATTTAAATCCATCAGTTACAACCCCCACAATATTTCAACATCAAACATCACAGTAGATCAAATGAAAAATGTGTAGAATTCATTTATTTTGTAACAATAATTTTGTTCCTATTCAGATATGAGTTTGTCATAATAAATTAGACAAAAAATACTCCTCTCCATTGAACCAACTGGTAACGCCCAACCAATGCATCGCACTTTCACCTAAAACAACGTGAGTGGTGCTCTACTGTTTGAATGGGAGAGCATGGGTAGCACTTATAGACTGTAAAAAACATATGGACGTAGTGTCCGTGACGTCACCTGCAGATTTCTGAAGAGCATTTTTGAAGCGAAAATGAGGCCGCTGCCATCTTAGCAGCGCGTCACCGCAAGTCACTCCCGGATAACTGAAAATGGGCAAAGAGGCGGGACGTGGTTGGAACTGAGGTGCCTGGTTGCTGAAACCACACCCGCCTAGCTCGACGTGATCATGTTAGCAGGCAAAAGAGCTATCTATCTATCTTAGATACTATCTAAAATATTAATATTGTAATGATATAACTTATCTTTATTAGTTAATAAATATAGTTAATAAATTATTAGTTAATAAAGATAACTTTTATCATTAGAAAGTTCTGAAGGTGTACTGTCAATCTACGGTGTCTTTTTTACGATACAGATGCTCCAGCAACAGTAATTGTAATTTGTGTGGGGTGTGCACATGACAACACGAAAAATCAAACGGGACTTCATACCTTTATAATGAAATAGCGATTGCGAGATGAATCCAATCTGTTGCTTTTGGTTAAAATGTCCATGAGTGTCCATTGAAAAACAAAAAACAGTACTTTTTGTCCACAAAAGCGTTAAATCCATGAAATATTGATATATTATCCATTGTTTGCATCACATTTCTTCTGAATGATTCTGCTCTCCATCATAGTTCTTCAAGAAATTATGCAACCTGAGCAGCGTTTATGTTGTAAAACGGTATATGATCGTATATATCTAACAAACAAATGAGCCCGCATTCAAAGTATAATTTTTCAAAATGCACCAGTTTTAGTTATAATATCCAAGCAGTGCTGCCTTTGTCATTGTAGTAAATCTCACGAACAAAACTTTTAGCCAATGCCAAGATGATCCAACAACATGTGTTCTGTTTATCTTCCGCATGCCTGCACATCTACACAGATGCACATCTGTCTCAAGTCTCAACCATTAACGCAGCAAGCCATATTATTTTATAATTGTATAAAATAATCCCGAAAAAAGTACAAACGGGGCAGAGATGCCAAGTTCAGCGGCTGGAATTAGCTGAGGTGACGGCTCACAGACAGCAGTGCAATTCACCTGTCACTCAAGTGACCACGCCCTTAATTATGCAGAACTTTAAGGCTCAATATAATTTAAACGGATGAGTTATAAAAAAAATTCACCCCCTCACAGTTGTCATGAAGGGCAAAATTAGCAGTATAGACCAAAACCACAATTTGTACCAGCTGTAAACATGTTTTTTTTCTGCTGTAAAGTTGGCCATTTTAACATGGGACTCAATGAGATTCTGCTCTCTTTTGGAGCCTGTCCCTAGCGGCCAGTCGATGAATTGCAGTTTAAGTCACTTCCGTGTTGGCTTCAAGAGAAACTGGGGGAGGTTTGTGCTCTGCCCTGTTTGTGCTTTTTTCGAGATTATTTTATACAATCATAAAATAATATGGCTTGCTGTGCGGTTATGGTCGAGACAGATGTGCGTCTGTGTAGATGTGCACACATGCGGAAGATAAACAGAACACATGTTGTTGGATCGTCTTGGCATTGGCTAAAAGTTTTGTCCGTGAGATTTACTACAATGACAATGGTGGGAGGATTTAAAACTCCAACAGCACTGCTTGGATATTATAAACTAAAACTGTAATAACTGCTGCATTTTGAAAAATTATCCTTTGGACGCGGGCTCATTTGTTTGTTAGATATAGGATCATAAACAGTTTTACAATATAAACGTGGCTCAGATTGCATAATTTCTTGAAGAACGATGATGGAGAGCAGATCATTCAGAAGAAATGTGATGTTAACAATGGATAATATATCAATATTTCATGGATTTAATGCTTTTGTGGACAAAAAGTACTGTTTTTTGTTTTTCAGTGGACACTCATGGACATTTTACCCAAGTGCCACGGATTGGATTCATCTCGCAATCGCTATTTCATTATAAAGGTCATATATAAAGTCCCATTTGATTTTTCATGTTGTCATGTGCACACCCGACATAAATTACAATTACTGTTGCTGGAGCATCTATCGTAAAAAAAGACAGAAATTTAGATTGACAGTAAACCTTTAGAACTTTCTAATGATATAACTTATCTTTATTAACTAATAAAGATAACAAGTTATATCATTAGAATATTAATATGTTAGATCTCTAAGATAGATAGATAGCTCCTGTGCCTGCTAACATGATCACGTTGCGCTAGGCGGGCGTGGTTTCAGCAACCAGGCACCTCAGTTCCAACCACGTCCCGCCTCTTTGCCCATTTTCAGTTATCCGGGAATGACGTGCGGTGACGCGCTGCTAAGATGGCAGCGGCCTCATTTTTGCTTAAAAAATGCTCTTCAGAAATCTATGGGTGACGTCACGGACACTACGTCCATATTTTTTTTACAGTCTATGGCTATCACACATTTAAAAAAAGGTAAAAAATAAATAAAGAGGTTATGTTAAATAAATATAGTGTTAAATATAGCCATTATAGTGCTCTCTTAGTTATAAGAAGATATCAAAACCCTGAAATAACACTAACAATAAAGAGATGAAGAGTATTTTTTATAGCCTATTTATTGCCATCTGTCGGTGTCAGAAATTAACTTTACAGGGGCAATTGATTTTTAGGGGATTTTTTTACCTTTATATAGGATTTTTTCCTAATCTTATTAAATATGTAGGTATGCCATCTTTAATGTTAAGTTCTTAAATTTAGTCAATTAAATTAGAATAATATGACGCTATAGGTTGTTACCAATTAAATCACTATCAACCAAAGGCTTGCAGAGGTAGCAAAGAAGCAGCATCTGAAGTTGCTTTTAGATATATTTAATTAGATGTTAGATACTGTTGCTCAGAGAGGGCAGTAAATGCGTAGCAATTACAATTGCATAATGTAATGAGATTGTTTTAAACAACATTTTGAATACAGAAATATTAAATGAATGACAAAATTAAATGATATTTAGATTATGAAATCAATGTCGCCAGTAGGTGGTGGCAAGTCGTGTTAATGAATGAGTCGTTTATTCAACCGATTCATACAAAACGCTGATTCATTCAGGAATAAATATCAAGTGGATAACCTTTTGGGCCATTGAATCACTCGGTCAGCTGATTTGTTCAAATACTCTGATTCATTCAGGAACGAAACACTGCTCTGTGCACTAGGAGTCAGTCGCACAACGGTTCTGATTTGCATTGGAAGTTTAGTTGGCAGAGAAAATAAAACACCGTTTTGTGTGACATTCATTAATACTCAATATTCATGAAATAAACTCAGAATATTGCCTAAAACAAAAGTTATAACTTAAAGAAAAGGAAAAAATCGCATGTTGTCTATTATATACACATACTGTATATTTGACATCATATGCCAGTGATAACCTACATTTCCTACACTTCTCTATGAAAAAAAAAAACAAAAAACCTCAAAATAGAATAGGCCTAATAGATATGCTGTGACTGTAAAATACAATGAAATAAATATCTTTTCATAGCTTATCTGTCATAACATTTCAAATTCATCCCATGTTGTCTAAAACAAAAGTTATGACTTCTGCATATTTACACTTAAATCGATGCTAGTACTTTACGCTCTGCGCTACCCAGTACATCGAGCAGCTTCGCTAGATTTTTACAGTTGGTCAGTTAAATAAAACAGGCAGTGTGCTAAAGTTGTAGGCTTGTGTGCAGCTTCAAAGTAAATTAATATTTATGAGATAAACGTACTCTGTTACTAACGTAACCTCGGTTCCCTTAGATACAGAACGAGTACTGCGTCATCTGCCGTTTAGGCAAGACGCAACGGGGAAACTCCTGTTTTCACCCATTCTGAAGCCTTTTTTAATCACGCAGTGAAACTGCACGGCCATTGGTTCGTGGAGTTAAAGCAAACTAACCAATGACGGCGCGGCGGAGCCGTGTGAGCCAATGGTGAGCGAGCCCGCTCGAGCCCGCCAAAATGGGCGGGGTCTCGGGCTATATAAGCGGCCGTCTCACCTTGGCAGACTGATTTAATTCGACTGAAGCGACGGCATGAGGCATCCTACGAATAGTGAGGCAAAGTACGCAGTACTCATTCCGTATCTAAGGGAACCGAGGTTACATTAGTAACCGAGTACGTTCCCTTTCGATACTACACTCTGTACTGCGTCGTCTGCTGTTTAGGCAAGAAGCAACGGGGATAATACAGTCATGCCGTGCTATGAAGGGGGGGCGACAGAGCATTCGAGCGGAGCACTGAGAAGGGCTTGCACGGATGCACATAGCATAATGTATCCCGGAAGATCGGGGACTTGGGGACACTGTAGTCGCCCTCCCATTCCTATACATTCTAGGAGCCCCTTGGGGCCTAGAGCACGTATAGGGAATAGGAAAAATACGTTATTACCCGGACTTGGTCAGGGCCGTAGACGAGTGCTCATAAGCTGGTCACATTGGTGAGGCTTATGCAGAGAGAACCTGCGTTTGTAATGCCGGCCGCCTCAGCCGGCATTACGCCTCACAGATTTCCGCGATGGACACACCAGTATGCCATGCCTCTCGTGGAGTGCGCTCTAACACCTATAGGGCATTGCAGGCCCAAGGAGGAGTAATCAAGTGCTATAGCATCGACTATCCATCTGTATAGCCTGGGCTTCGTGACCGGAAGACCTTTCATGTGGCCACCAAAGCAGACAAAGAGTTGTTCCGACTGACGAAAAGACTGATGCTAAGGCTAGCAATAAGGCAGTTTTTAGCGCTAGAGGACGTAAGTTGGCAGTCTGGTGTGGTTCAAAGGGAGGGCCCTTAAGGCCTCTGAGAACCAAAGACAGGTCCCAGGTAGGAACCGTGCAGGGGAGGGGAGGGTTCAGCCTCCTAGACCCTTTTAGGAAACGAACAACAAGGTTATTCCTCCCTATCGACTGCCCTGCTACGGGAGCATGGGAGGCCGCTATAGCTGCGACATAGACTTTAAGGGTAGAGGAAGTACGACCCCTATCCATTAAGTCCTGAAGGAAAGACAATATCAGAGATATGTCACAAATGAATGGGTCTTTGGCCCGGGCTGTACACCAGGCAGCAATGACTGACCATTTTAGGGATTAGAGACGTCTCGTTGACGGAGCTCTGGCTTGTGAGATAGTGTTCAGGACATCTTCAGGGAGGTTTGAAGGCTCCTGTCTAGAAGCCATACATGGAGATCCCACAGATCAGGTTTGGGGTGCCAAATTGTCCCTCCCGCTTGGGAGAGGATGTCTCCTCTCAGGGGGATCGGCCATGGCTCCATGGACGATAGCTGAGACAGGTCCGCGAACCGTGGTTTGCTCCTCCATAGAGGAGCCACCAGGAGGACCCTGTGGGCACCTTCCCTGATTCGTCTGATAACCTGGAGAATCAGAGCGACTGGAGGAAAAGCGTACAGGAGGAGGCTGGGCCAGTCGTGGGACAGCGCATCCTTGGTCTTTGAAAAGTAAATTGGGCAATGAAAGTTGTCTTCTGAGGCGAAGAGGTTGACCTCTGCCTTCCCGAAGACATCCCAAATTTTCTGAACCACGAGGGGGTGGAGCGACCATTCCTCCGAGGGAAGGTTGCTCCGGGACAACATGTCCACCCCTTTGTTCAGCACGCCCTGAACATGTGCTGCTCTGAGTGAGAGCAGGTTGTGTTGGGCCCACTCTAGGATGGTTTTCACTAGAGTGAAAAGGGGCTTGGACGAGAGCCCGCCCAGGCGATTTATGAAGGACACCACTGTCATATTGTCTGATCTGATCAGGACATGGTGTCCCGCTAGGAGACGGAGGAAAGATTGGAGAGCTTCATATAACTCCATCATTTTCAGGCAGTTGATATGAAGCTCGCTTTCTTGGCTCCTCCAAGCACTGAAGGCCAGGTGACCGTCGCAGAGCTCCCCAGCCCATCTTGGAAGTGTCTGTGAAAACAACTTTCCTCTTGCACATCGTCCCTACAGCCACGCCCTGTTCGAACCAGCAGGGGTTCATCCAAGGAGCCAGGGTTGCAACGCATGCCTGATTCACCTTGAGTGAGCAGCGACCATGCTGCCAGGCTTGGGGCGGGACCCGCGGTTTCAGCCAGAACTGTAGTGGGTGCATACGAAGCAGGCCCAACTGTAGGGCTGGTGATGCTGAGCCCATGAGACGTAGCATCCTCTTAAACTTTCTGAGCGGCAGAGGGGATCTGGGCGTGAAAGTTTCCGTGAGCTGCTGAATGGCCAGGGATCGCTCTGGTGAGACTATGGCCCTCATGCAGGTCGAGTCGAAAATAATCTCCAGGACTGAGATACATTGACTGGGGGATAAAGTGCTGTTTGGAAAATTGACCCTGAGCCCCAAGCACTCTAAGTGGCTGAAGAGGAGGGACCTGTGTGCCACTAGCTCCGCCTCCGACTGGGCCAGAACGAGCCAGTCGTCGAGTTAGTTATGAGTATGCGTATGCTCATCTGCCTCAGAGGGGAGAGGGCCGCATCCATGCACTTCGTAAAAGTGCGGGGAGCCAGAGACAGCCCGAACGGAAGGACCGTGTATTGATACGCCACCCCTTCGAAGGCGAATCTCAAGAATCGTCTGTGATGGGGGGCTATCTGGATGTGAAAGTAAGCATCTTTCAGATCCAGGGAAAAGAACCAGTCTCCTGGGCAAATTTGCGAGAAGATCTGTTTCAAAGTGATCTTTGGAAAATTGACCCTGAGCCCCCAAGCACTCTAAGTGGCTGAGGAGGAGGGACCTGTGTGCCACTAGCTCCGCCTCCGACTGAACGAGTGCTTTATTAGGGTCCGATTCAGACATCTCAGGTCGAGGATGGGTCTGAGACCGCCATCCTTTTTGGGAACGAGGAAGTATCGGCTGTAGAAGCCTGACTCACTCAGTGCAGGGGGAACCACTTCTATGGCTCCTTTTGCCAGCATAGTGTTCACCTCGGAGCATAGGACGTGCACGTCCTTGCTTTCTACAGAGGTTTGGACCACTCCGTTGAATAACGGGGTCCGCTGAGCGAACTGGAGTACATAACCTCATTTTACTATGTTTAGACACTCCGGGGATGGCCTGCCAGGCCTCAGCCCGCGTGGCAAGGGGCTGGATTGGTTCGAACACCAAGTCGCTGTGAGGAACTGTGGTGCACATGAGGGGTGGAAGAGGAAATTTGCTCTCTTTTTGAGAATGTTTTTTATTATGTCCGCTATAACAGCGGTGCACTGCCAGGGCATTTGAACAGGCTCTGTGCAGGCAGAAAACACATTTTTTCGAACGCCCGGAACTGAATGGGGCGACGGGAAAACTGAGCGAGGCATCTTGGAGGGTGGACCGGCCGCAGCGGGACTTAGCCTCCTCCTCTTCCTTATTTGGGCATCATGCCGACTTCTGAGGCGCGGGGTCCAGCACTATTTTGGGCCGGGGTCCCTGTCGCTTCGGAGGGGGGTGGCGCCTAGCGGAGCGTGAGCGCTGTCTGTGCTCAGGCCGTGGCGCGGGCTAAGTAGCGGACGGCGCAGACTTAGGTGGCTGCTGTGTTTGGCGCAGGTTTAGGGTGGCTCGAAGTGGAGGAGCTGGAGCGCTTTGGCAAGAAGTGTCGCATGGCCTGGGATGACTTCTGCGCGGCAGTGAAGCGTTCAGCAAACCCATCAACGGCAGGGCCAAAGAGACCAGTGGGGGAGACAGGCGAGTTCAGCCACAGGTGGTGCTCCAGCCCAATAGCCTGCGCCGTGGTCTTGGTGGCGCGCAGGGCCAGGTCTGTGGCGCAGCGCAGCTCTTTGAAGACGGGCGAGTCATGCTCAGGCTGGTCCAGGTCACGCGGGAGTTTGGCCTGGTAGACCTGCAAAACTGCCATTGAGTGCAGGGCGGAAGCTGCTTGGCCGGCCGAGGTGTATGCCCGTCCAGTGAGGGTCGACGTAGTGCAGAGCTGCGGGCTGCTTGAGAGCGGCAAGCAGAGGAGAGGCGAGCTGATCTTGCTGCTGCAGAGTGGTGAGCTGATCAGCTGTGAATTCCAGCTGCTCGCAGGTAGAAGGCGGCTTCAAGTCTTGGGATCAACGAAGAGATGTGATCTGCGTCACTGAAGAAGAATGAATCAGTCTGCCAAGGTGAGACGGCCGCTTATATAGCCCGAGCAGGCTCGCTCACCATTGGTCATTGGTTCGTTTACTTTAACTCCACAAACCAATGGCCGTGCAGTTTCCCTGCGTGATTAAAAAAGGCTTCAGAATCTGTGAAAACAGGAGTTTCCCCGTTGCGTCTTGCCTAAACGGCAGGCGACGCAGTACGGAGTGTAGTATCGAAAGGGAACTAATATTTCATGTGTAGATGAATTTATGTCTACACAGAATTAAGCCCTGACTCTGCACCAGTATGATTTGTGTCAAGCCATTCACTAGTTTGGTTATATGATGAGAAAGAGATGAAATGTAGAATAAACGCGTTAAGAATCTGTACAGTTGTAGAGCGAGCGACTTTTATTCTGTTGAGTGGAACCGATGAACAACTGATGATGACATGGTTTGATGTCTGGTTGACCAATCAGTGGAAAGAGGCATTTCATTCCCGCCCACATGTAGAGATTGAATATTCAAGCTGATTATTCGTTTCCAACCCCAGAACGACAAAATGAAAAATCAAGCCAATTTTTTTTCGTTTTCTTTTTAAAAATGAAAAACGGAAAAAAGTGCGGTTTTCTCGTTTTTCTGATTTCAATATTAAATCAAAAAATGAATGAACGGAAGATACCCCGATTGCTGCCACCTACTGGCGGTTTCAATTTTTAATATTATTTCTTTCTTTTTTAGAATCGCTCAGTTATGTTAGAATTTGATGAATGATTACACATAAATTTCATAAAGTTATGAGGTGTAGATAGATAGATAGATAGATAGAAAATAAGAAATATATTATCCAATAACACTAGGCTACACATAAAACAGATTATTATTATTATTATTATTATTTTTTTTTAATTAAAAAAAATAATAATAACAGGCAGCATACCAACGTTTAACCCCCCAATGTTCAAACCAAATCTACACCCTTGGGCCTAAGTAACTATAAAGTTTATTTTATTATTCTTCCAGTTCACCAGTGTAGCGTCTGCACAGGATCAGATAGCCAACAAACTTTAGAATTGTCAGAATGCTTTTAGCTTTTTGAATTCTGCATGTAAATCATGATTAGGCCCCGGCAAGTCTGGATCAAGTTGCCCCATCGGCATCTTTGTTACCTCATTTGAAGCAAAGCAGAAAATGTCCTCACCAGCTCCACGGACTTCAAAGAGTCACCCTGGTTCACCCCATGCGGGGCTAATGGCCAGGTGGCCCACAGACACTGGTCATTACCCCAATACACATCACACACACACATGGAGAATATATTTACATTTAGCCTCAAAATATGACTATGCCAAAGTGTACTTTTGTCGTATTCAAGTGTGCAGGCATGTATCCATATTATATAAGCTTAGTTACGACTGTAGTTGTGTTAGTTTCACTCTAAACGTTATATTCCAATATAAAACTGTATCTCTCCCTTAATGTCTTTGCCACCTAGCATGTTTAGTTTTGTTTAAACCTCTCCGAATATTCTAATTAACAATGTATGTTATGTTACTGTAAAATGCATTTTTCTATTTTTAATAGTACTGCGAAGAAAATGTACTCAGATCTGACATTCCAGATACTATGCAAATTAGGTTGTAAATGGAGACAAAGAAAAAGTTTGCCCGGCAAAATTGCACCCTCGCCATTGGCTGGCACATCCAAGGAGGCGTTTTGGCTTGTTTGTCTTTAAAAGACAACGACACACGTCTCTCATCGCTGAGTCTTCTTCATCCGTTGAGTCTTCTTCATCCGTCGCCTTCACTCTTCCTTGACTACGAGATAGACTCTTCCTTTCTTATTTTTCCGGCTATTTTACTCTTAAGTTAAAACCTTGTTTGAAAATCCCGCCGAAGAAACCTTCCTTGGGAAAAGGACCAATCGCTCCAGCTCGCTGTAACGGTCACTTAGAGCATTTACAGTAATTTGAGGTAGAACGTGAACTGCGCATGTGCATAGAGTCTGCGCGTCTGTAAGAGAATGCGAACGTGAGCAGGAGAAGAGATGACCGCTCTATCGACTTTGTACTCTTTTCCCTTTTATTTTCCTTTTTCTATTTGTGACCTAAGTTGAATGTTTATTTGTAACCTTTTCTCTCACTCATCCCCATGTATGCGGACGAGTGTGACGATGTATAAGACATTTTATTAAACCCGGGGGAAATACGCCAGCTCTTGCCTCCCGTGCATCATTTCCTCGAGCTCTACACATTTGTTTTTCTGGGCAACAATATTTTAACTCTGCGTCACATCGCACGCATTGAAACTCCTGCAGAAAGGCGCTGTTTTCTTGACTTTACTTTAGTTTTATTCTATGTATGTTTCTTTGTTATATATATCTTACATTAAAGAAAACGTAGTTTCATATTTATGTTTAAATAGGCCTATGTTATGTTTTAAATTCATCTATTTGATTATGAAAAGTGAACAGCATGAGTAAGATAGAATACATCATAAGATGCGCAATATATCAGGAGACATGATGGGTCAGATATGATTTTGACCACTTCATTAAGTTTTGTAGAAAGCCTTTCTTTTAATTGAATTTCATTTTGTAACTATTGTATCTCTATTGTAATCAATGTTGCATCAACCAATTGCTTGGATTTAATAATAAGAAGCAAATATAGCAGACAATATAATCATGACATGGAGGCGCTGGCACGATCACTTGCATGTGAACTGGAGAGCGTTAAAGGCTAAATGAACCGAAACTCAGCATATAGGCTGCTTGCCTCACAGACATGAGAAATATATCTATAGAAAGCTTGAAATGTCTACTTCTAAACGAAATAATTCAAAACTAAAAGAAATAGGCTACTCTCTGATTATGTAATCCGAATGAAATGTGCATTCTCTCTCCAGGCACGTCCACGGAGATGATGAGAGTCAGCAATGTCAACTTCATCTTTGCAGCCGACACTGATTCAGAAAACATTACTTTATCAATAAACAATTAAAATGTCTCCTTGCTGTTTTTGTCACATTCATAATCATTACTTTTGCCGGTTCTTTATGGCAAGCTTTATGCGTGCGCTTGAGTGCTATATAGCCATATGACGTAAACGCTCATTATTCTGGTTTATTCTCTCCAGTATTTAAGAAATTAAATTTCACATACTTTTGATCCAGCATGTCACAAAGGGTATTCTGGTTTGAGCTTGCGCTCCGCTTGCATGCTCTGACACAGACACACACACAGAGCATCGTACATTATTATCAGTTTAAAATTATATTTGTGTATGACTAACCTGTAGTATTTCTTTACAACAAAACGCTTTGCAGGTCTATCATCTCTAGTCACACACCAATCATTATCAGTTAAGCATGTGTCCCACCCCAACACACACACCAGAGAAAAAACTTTGCAGGTCCTATGACTGAGAGAGAGAGACTTGGATGAAAACCGCTTCAGCGAGCTCAATTATGTAACGGGGGAAAAAGTAATTCGTTTGATTACTCGTTACTGAAAAAAGTAACGCCGTTAGTAACGCCGTTTATTTATAACGCCGTTATTCCCATCACTGATTAAATCCATTATAGTTATACCTTTATTGTCTCTCTTGCTGCTCATTTATAAACCAAGTCCCTTCAACGTTTGATTTCGCTTATGCTTTTGTGAGTACTTAGATCGGAGATTTTCCTCGTGGCCAGAGGAAAATCCCTTTTTAAGAGCTGATAAGAATAAAAAGACTGATAAATTTTGCTGGACAAAATAGACCAGTCTTTCTAAATTAACTATTGAACTAGAACTAATCCTGAACCATATATGTAATTAATTATAATCCGTTTGTAATTAATTCACAATATAGGTGCATAATTCCCTTTTTGGTCGATTTATATTATAATTAATCATAACGTGTTATGATTTAATTATATATATATATTTCACCCATAATTTGAGCTAATTAATTAATTCGTTGTAATTCGTTACACCAGCCACTTACTTGCATATATTTCGGGAGAAACTGATGAATTCACCTGCTGAAAATCCGACTGACAGGACTGCGGGGCAAACTAAGATGGCGGTGCCCATCTCACGTTATAGATCAAGATAAAGATAATTTATAAAGGTTTTTAAATGACAAAACACACTCACACATATTTGAGAATCGGAATATCAGATAGTTGATGACATGGTAAGCAAGTTTGTGAATATTTTAAATAAAAAAGGAAAAACAAAATAATATCGATCCATCTGTCATACAGTGTTATACTACGGGGCTGTTGAATGCTCGAATCTGATTGGTTGATCAACGTTCTTAGGTGTGCAATTATTTTCAGGGAAACGCACGGCTAAAGTAGTTCTAGCAGGTCTTGACCACATTACAGTTCCATATCAATTTGCCAAATGATTTCAGTTATTTCAAAAGGTCCTTACAGCCTATAACAGCAAAAGAAACAAAACCCACAATGACACCGACCAAGCAAATAAATATAGTAAACTATAGGATGAAAACGACAAATTAGTGTCATGGTTTTTGCCACAAAATACGTTTTATTGTGTCCTGAAAGCGCATACTCTCTCTCGCTCTCTCTTTCAAATGTACACACATACTGTATGTTAGTACGGACACACACTCACACAGAAATGTTTTGTCAGCGCTGCTCTGATGAATTAATCAGTAAAATAACTCACCAGCGAGATAATAACTGTGTGATTCTTGAGGTAAATAAACTTATAGTTTCGTTTCACTATTAGTAGAGACAGTGCTTTAATAACTGTATCAACGGTATTATTCTGCTATCAAGGCTCAAGTCTCTGTTACTAGTTCTGTAATGACGTTTTGGAATTAGCAACGGAGGCTTGGGATGAGATGCGTAAGAAATTAGTCCCACACACAAGAGTGTTTTAAGGACAAAAACCTGACAAATGTCTTGAAATACACCATTGAAACAGTGTCTTGAGGTGTGGTAACTGTAGTATAAGTGGAATAATTGACTCTGGGCCATTGAATTCTTAGAAAATAATGCACACCCGAGGTGGTAACGTGGCCACAACGCGAAGTTATAAAATAACGGTTGCCTTAAAAAAAACTCACTCTGGGGGGTCAGTTAGAATATTTTAAACTCACGCTTGAAAGGTTTAAGGTATTATTAAAAATATAATTTGCACTGAATCAGAAATTTAACAAGTAAATTTAATAAAATTACTTGTAACAAAATTACAGCATTTTATTTAGTTTAGTCCAAAGTAAAAATTATACTTGGATGTTATAGTAAAAAGTAGGTTTTTCCAAAATAAAAAATTTAAGTTGTACCAAAGTAAAAAAAAAAAAAAAAAGGTTCTGTCTCTATAAAAAACAGTATTTTAACTTTGTGTGAATGTAATTTTTTTTTTTTTTTTTTAATCTTGGGCAGAAGAACTATTTTGATTGATATTAAATTAAATTTTAAAGTTTCAACCAAATCAAAAATATAGTTTGAGAAAAACTAATAAATTTAGCTGTAACAAATTACAGTAATTTTTTTAGGTTTGTCCAAAGTATAATTTTTTTCAGTGTACAGCAGCAGCAGCAGCAGCAGTAAAAGCCATAGCAGATCTATTCAAACACTCCAAAAGTTGTCATGACAGAACATTGTTTCTGCCTAAATTAATACATGATGTTAGCTGCGATTTTACATGATGTTAACTATGTGATTTGTATTATATGTACATTTCTGACATATGGACATTACTTGGACACAGTCACCTCTGATCACAGATTACTCTAAATTGTAATGTAGAAACATGAATTTTCTGTAAAGCTGCTTTGGAACAATATGTATTGTGAAAAACGCTATACAAATAAATGTAAATTGAATTGAATACATTGTGAAGATTAAAAACACTACAAAAAGCTCTTTTTTCCTTGTAGGTTGTTAGAGATAAACTGAATAATATATGGAAATTGTCAACAACAACTTGTGAAGGATGAAAAATGTCAAACACATAATATATAATATATATTTTATCAAATGTGTGATACATATAATAATATAGCTAATAATATTTTTAATATATCGTACAGTATGATCACTTTATAAAAACATTTATTATAACACATAACATTTTATCGCACGCTGTTTCTCTTTCTCTTTAAACAGGTGACAATTTTCTGTCTGATTTCCTTAGTTTTAAACCCATAAATAAGTGGATTCACAATGGGAGGAAACACAAGAATAGATGTAGAAAACACCCTGCGTAAGTGAGCTGGAGCATTTTCAGACCGATGTGCAATAAGAGGAAAAAAAGTGTTGAACTCCAAGAACAGGAAGACCACTAAATGAGTACCACATGTCTGAAGTGCCTTAATCTTTGCATCAGACTGCTTATTAGTAACACAAGTGATTAATATATGAATATATGTAAATGCCACCACAGAAAGCGAAATGCAGTGGTATAAAGATAAAATAAACAGTCCATAGATATTGTTTACTGTTGTGTCTTCACACATGATTTTCATTAAAGATGGGTTATAGCAGATAAGTTCTGCCATGTATGTCTGGCAAATCTTGTAAGGCATTAGAAGACAGAAAAGTACAAATATAATAATAAAATGAAGGAGCCACATCACACTTATGATTCTCACTAGGTTATTGGTAGTCATAATGGCTCCATATCTCAGTGGGAAGCAGATAGCGATATACCTGTCAAATGCCATAGCAGTAAGAATTACGTGAGAGGCACCACCATACATGTGTACAATAAAGCCTTGAAACAAACATGCAGGGTAGGATATTGATCTGTCCTGAGACCATATACTATACAGCAGCTGAGGAAAAAGGCTTGTAGCACCCACTGCATCATTGATAGGCAGGTTAAGTAACAGTATGAACATTGGTTTATGAAGATTCCTGTTTTCACAAATGGTGACAACAATTGTTAAATTGCAGAGTAAGATAATCAAATATGCTACTGTTCCAAATATAAATGCAGGATAAATGCTCGTCTGAGAGAGTTCCAAAGAGTGCAAAGTCAAGACCACTGAAAGGACAGATCCATTCGGATACATGGTCAATGTAGTGATGAAACATAAAAACCAGTATACACAAGCTAATAATGCTTATTTATATGATCATAAAGAGTTTTTTTTTTTTTTTAATTTAGGATGAATTATTTAAATCTCATTAGAACTTTGAAGTTTTGTTTCTTTCCAAAATGGATCTACGTCATCCTTTTTTTTCCTGACATATCCATCCTCATCGTTCTTGCAGCCTGGAAAAAAGAAGCAATAATTTTCAGCAGCAGGTTAAATCCTTCAAGACAGACATGTCAGTATATTGATGATCTAAATTACTTTAGTTACATTTTACTACTTAATGCTCTTAAAAATGATCTCAAACTAACTGTAGTTTTGTGAAATTTGAAATAATGTTGAATGTTTATTCTGAATGTAACTTGTTCACATGAATTGCTTATATGGCTAACGTCAAAAGCTGAATATATATATATATATATATATATATAGTAATATTTAGCTACCTTAATTGTTTATCCTTTACTGCAACTAAAAAGTACTTTGTTGGTGTCATCTGTAATCCAATTTATACGCATGGACCGTGCTGGACAAACTCTTTGTATACACTGAGTTAACCATGGGAATATGTGTCGTTATGTAGCATGCGCACATTTAAATTTTGAACAAAACAAATGACATACTCTGTTAGACAGTATTTCACAGGGGAAATTATACATTAGAGCTGCTTTGCCTTTAGAGTATAAAGACATTTTATGTTAACACAATCCCTGCTGAAAATACCAGTTTAGACTAGAATGAATTCCCATGTACGGTAGCATTCTGGTTAGATTGTAGTTTGGTTAGGTAACTAAATTTTCAACAACAGCAACAAGTATAGCCGCAAGCAACAATCATCGTGATCCATGGACCAATGGCCCATGTGGATTATTAGCGATCCAACTAAAATTAATTTTATGATGTGGTATTTATAGCAAAGTCCATCTTGAATCTTCACTTAAAGTTAGGGTTTGGTGAAACAGCTCACAGCAACACAAAGTAACAGTTTTTTTATTTATTTATTTTTTTTTATTTTTTGAAGAAATCACTCCCTCTTACCATTAGATTAAAAGAGAAAAAAAAGTGTATATTTTTTTTTTTTTACTGTCATAAGGCATATGCAGTTTATGCATAATTGTTTGTTTTATTTATCACATATTCTGCCCTCACAATGGCATCTCTCTTCCCAAAGTTAGACAGATAGATAAACTCTTTCCAACATGTACACTGTAAACCCAAACAGTACTACTAACTTATAAAGATTGAGTATGCTGCAATCAAAATCTGTTAAATCATTGATGCAAATTAAAACAATTAAATTTTCTGAATGAGTTTAGTTGTATTTTTGTGTAGCTCAACATTTTTGAGTAAACTCTTATACTTAATTATTTTTAAGTTTACTGAGTGATATAAAGTGACGTCATTCATGTCACGTCGTTGCCGACATAACCAACGTTATCAGAAGAATCCATTCAACATTAAACTGAGTTGCAGCAGATTTCAAGTTCCCAGCATGCTTTGCGTCACACTGTGTAAGGGAGAATAAATGTTGAAATTGAGTGTTATTTTGTGTGTTTTTGCACAAGATTAATACAGGGGAAGATGTGTTATTGTTAAATGTTCTGTTATTTTGGTATTTAAATGTGTTTCTGTGATGCTGAAGTAGTGCCTGTGGTTAGTTCGAGACTAGGCTGCAAAACTTCAAGGCTATAAATACTGCATGTTGATTAGCAGTTCATGCAAGTAAATAGTGATAGTCTCTTTGATGGTTACATTAGAGAGAGAGCGAGGGCAAGAGTGAGAGCGCCCTCCAGCGAGATCTGGGGGAATTTATACTCTAGGTCTCATCTCTAGTCCAACCACCGGCAGTCTCTCATTAAGCCTTGAACCAATCCTGTTAGAGAGGAGACAACAGGAACATATCCACAGCATACAATACGTCATAGACGTAACACAGAACATACACGTTACACCAGTATATTATATTTAAATTTTTATTTATATTTGAAAAAAGTAAGTTCCAAGTCAGTACAATTTATTGCGTTTGATGAAAACACACAAGTATTTATTCACAAACATAACAATGTTTGACAAACATTAATTTCCATATTGATCCTCATTTAAAACACTTTATTTATGTGTACAGAAAACAGTTATCACACAAAACTGATGTGACCCTTGGCTATAATTCACATAAACATGGCCAAACATGTTCAAATGGTCATATGTACTTTCCTTACATCATCTCTTTACTTTCTTCCTTCCAGATGGCCATGTCATTATGATAATATTCACATATTGGAATGTACAGGTATAAAAATTTTAAAATTAAAGCAGCATTTCTGCTCTTTCATCAGTTTAACTATTCTTCTTGTGCACTGGTTCGTTAAGCTGAACAGCCAATCAGAGTTATCTGTCTCACCCAGGGCCGGAGTGGGACTCATTTTCAGTCCTGAATCAGATTCATGCCCTAGACTGGTCCACTTTAGTTCATGACTGACTATATTAAAATAATGCAATTAAAACTTCAGTATATAAGTCTGCAATAGTGCACTGTTCTCTACAGCCTTGTAATTCGTTGTATTTTTCAAAAATATCATCTTTCCAATTCAGTGCAATTACACTAAGTAATTGCACTAATTGCACTGAAAGTGTTGCTTCACAGTGAAGATTTATTATAAGTTAATAACAGTATTCTTTACAACACAATGTAATGTTTAACAGTATCAGAATCTATTTTCTGTAAGAATTAGTGTTCATAAATATCCAAACCTTGAAATTAAAAAAATATCAAATAAATACAAATATATATATATATATATATAATAATAATAATAATAATAATAATAATAATACACACATATATATATATATATATATATATAATAATAATAATAATAATAAATAAATAAATAAATAAAGGTTAAAATAAAATGTATTGCACTTTCTAATGACACTATCATATCTTTTCCTTTGCATAAGTCAAAGAAACAGCTGCTTTACAACTTCAAAAAATTTTCACAAATATGAAAACATTAGTTACAAGGTAAATCTCCAACACTATTCTTTAAAACATCACAAAGTCCTTTTCTGCAATATCTGAATATATATTCTGTGCAAAATTGTTTATTATAATTGTTTAGTATATTATGTATATTTTCTATCTTTTGATTAAAAACATAATGGGTCACTAGTAACACTTGGGCATAGAAAGTTGTTATATTGTAACTAATGCGATCATGTTTGCTTATTCACACACTGTGGTACAACAGCTTACCTGTGTCTTCCATAGTGAGAGCATCAGTCTCTTGCATGATACAATTGGGCCCTGGCTCTGCTTCTGACATTAAATGAAATTTTAAAAAAATTGTCATATTTCTCACCACAAATCTCCTCTTTTTACAAAGCTTTCTGATCAAGTCAAGTCAGTTTCATTAATGTAGTGCTGAATCATCTGGTATCATTAATTATCTCAGGGCATTTTTCATGGAGCAGGTGTACACAATGCTCTATATTAATATTAATTCTTCTAATTCTTATATTCACTCAATGACAATCCTACCTGCCCAGTCTGGTGTGTTGGGCTCATGACTGGTGCTTGGTAACATTACTGGGCCTGGCTCTTCACTGTTAGCAGCAAACTGGACTAGAGGCTACAAGAAAAAGTTTGATACATAAACATGAACGGTGGTTTGCACACAACGTTGTTTTGCACAGCCGCTAGCTTCTTGCACTCCTCCTAACTAGCTTAATGTTAGCTTACCGGCCGTCTCATCGTCTTCATTTGTTGTACTCTCGCTGGTTTTAAGGAAAAAGGTACTCAGCTTAGTACATTTGGCTGCGTCGGTTTCTAGAGCTTTCTTTTTTTTTATTCTGGCCTTTTTAGTGCCACCTTTGCACTATTATCCATTTTTTATATCTTATTTTTTGCTTGCATATCTCCAACAACTGACTTTTTTTTGAGCAAGGTGCCGCTGTCGGGGGAGTTAGATAATTACTTAATCATTAACCTGCAGGCTGCACTCTGCAAGTGGGGCTGTGAGAAAATAATAAATAAAAAGAGTGGGGCTGCTGTGAGTGCAGGCAGCCTAGGGACAGCATCCATATTTCAACCCAGTGCCATGACAACACTAGCTTAATGCGCAGCCAAAAAAACAGACCGGCCCACAGGGAATTTTCCCGGCGCTCCAGATTAGCCAAATTCAGGCCTGGTTTCACCAGCCTGACGTTGATTCAACATGTTCAATTGGCCAAAAAGCCACCAATGGACTAGTGCCGACAGTGCAGAACACTGCAAAAAATGAGCTGACAGACACTCAAAAACGACCGTCAGCTTGGTGTGTCACAGTCTTAAATGTTCTAACATATGGTTTAAATAGCAATATATTTCTGCATAATAAAGTAAATGGGGTCCATTTTCATTAATGGTGTTGACTTTTTAGGGGTCCAAGCACTGAAAGTGCTGGAGCCTATTGTGTTTGTACTGATTTTCTAATTCTTTATTTTTCTGCCCTAAGAGTGAATGGGTGTCAGAGACCGTAAATCGTAGAGACCCTAAACTTGACATCTCCTGAAAGCAATGTCCAAACATACGGTACGTTTACACAAATGTACTAAAAACGGAAAAAAATTTTCCTTTCCATTTTTCGTGTACAGGTGACAACATTGTCAAAATGATCCCTGTTCACACGGATCTGCAAAAATGATTAACAGCGCTGTATTGTTCATTTAACTTTTATATATCCCAATTAAACACAATTTTCAAGTTGCAAGATTTAATATATTGCTGTCCATTTAAAAGGAAGAGACAATTTCTGTTATATTGGTCACTTACATAACAGGTGGAAACAGGGGGAGGGATGGAGGGCCAGGGCCATGGAGTGGAAAAGGGCCTGGAGACTGAAATGGAGCAGGCAGGGCAAGTTGCCAGGGTAGAGCAAACTGGTTGGGTGGCTCGGGCAGATTGTGCAGGTGGCCAGGGTGGAGCAGACTGCGCAGGCGGCCAGAGCAGAGCAGACGACCACCACAGCAACGCATATGGGCCCAGAGACCCCCACGGTGGAGCAGATGACCACCACAACAATGCAGACAGGCTTGAAGACCCCCACAGCGGAGCAGACGACCACCACAGCAGTGCAGTCGAGGCTGAAGACCTCCACGCAGCAGATGACCACCACAGCAGTGCAGTCTGGGCTGAAGATCTCCACGGCGGAGCAGATGACCACCACAGTAATGCATACGGGCTTAAAGAACCCCACGGTGGAACAGACGACCACCACAGCAGTGCAGTCGAGCTAAAGACCTCCACGGCGGAGCAGATGACCACCACAGCAATGTAGTGAGGACTGAAGACCCCCACAGCGGAGCAGACGACCACCACAGCAGTGCAGTCGAGGCTGAAGATCTCCACGGCGGAGCAGATGACCACCACAGTAATGCATACGGGCTTAAAGAACCCCACGGTGGAACAGACGACCACCACAGCAGTGCAGTCGAGCTGAAGACCTCCACGGCGGAGCAGATGACCACCACAGCAATGTAGTTGGGGATGAAGACCTCCACGGCAGATCTGGAAAGACAGGCAGAACTACAACAGAGGGCACAGGCAGGTTAGTAATAGCCTCTGAGGCCAAAGAAAGACAGGCGGGGAATCCAAAATCTGTCTCCTTGGCCATAATAGGGCTGGCAGAAAGTTCAGGAGTGATCTCTGTAGTCTTTTCTAGGTTTACAGGGAGTTCATAAGCAATCTCTGTGTTTGCAACTGGGCAGACATTAAAGTCAGGGGACACAGAGAGTTCGAAAACAGCTTCAGTGGCCATAACAGAGCCATCAGGGGACACAAAGAGTTCAGAAATGCCCGCCGTGGCTTCAACAGAGCGGTCAGGGAACACAGAAAGCTCAGAAACGCTTGAGTGCGTAGCAACCGGCGAAGGCTTCGGGATGCCAGCTGCTTGTGCTGAAGTCAGCGGTGGACCGTACACACTGGACACCAATCCTCTCCGCTCTTGGACGGGTCCAGAGACCACGATGGTGCTGGCTGATGGTGCGGTCTGTGATGGGACACGCACCGCGGCCGCCGGAGCTTCGGCCGAATAGCCCTCCCCCAAAAAATGTTTTAAGGGTGGATCCTCCTCCACTTCACCGGTGAAGGAAAATCCACACAGCTGCAGAGCCAGATTAATATACTGAGCCAGGGTCCAGCCGACATTTTCCCACAGCATCAGCTCGGCGATGTTTATATCCAGCCCGCTCCAAAAGCAGTCTATAAGAGTGGATTCATCCAGTGGAGCGAGATGGCAGATAGCCAAAAACTCCTCCATATAACATTCTATCGACCGCCCGTCCTGGAACACGGCACAAAGAGCACTCAAAAGGGCCTGGCTTGATCCTGCTAGATCCATTGTTGATCAGTCGTTCTGTAACGTTCGGTGTGGAATAAGCAGACAGAGGAGCGGATCCGTGCAGGAACATTTAATAACAGAACTCGGAAAACAAGAAACAAAGAACCACATACATAGGAACGTTTAATGACTGATACACATGAGTGGAACACAAGGACTATAAATACACAGGGAAGAATAGCTAAACAAGGTAACAAGGGGGTGTGGCAAATGGGAAACACCTGGAGAACTTAAATCAACATGAAAAACAACAATGCAAAACACAAGACAGAAAATAACATAAAAGTCCAAACACAGGGAATTCGTGACAGCAAGGTGTCAATTGCAGTTATCACATTCAACACTAGAGTGCGCAAATGCAGAATACCTTTTTAGTTATTGACTCAATACACAACAGTTTCTCCCCTCACATCAAGGTGCACAGAATTACACTGAACACAAAGAACACTGGTAAACAGAACAGTCTCTTTCTTTTCTTTTACAAGACAGAAAAACAGCTTATTGAGCTATGCCAAAAACTATGACCATTATTTTCATATAACTTCTCTTGCTTTTTGTTCATGGCATCTACCACCGTGTATATATCCAGCCTGTTAGGTGGTCTACGAACACTACCGATAACGTCTTGCTTGAGACTTCACATTTTTGGGAAGAGATGGTGAGCTGGACGGTTCCACCATTTCTGGTCTAGTCACCTAAATGACTGTTGATGGAGCCTCTGGTGTCTTAAGGGTGTACTCGTACGAGCATTGTGAGGTATCCACACTCTTTGTAGTGTTTTGAGAAGAGTTAACCTGTGTTGCGGTTGCGTCCAAAAACTGATCAATGTGTCTACGCCAAACCGTGTTAGTACACACTCGTGTATGATAGAGGTCCAGTCTTAGACAATAATGTACCTGGTTGCCACTTTGGGTGTGTTTGTCTATAATCTCTAGCAAGCACATTTTGACCAACATGCAGGGTCCTGAGCGCAGATCATTTCGGATTTTGGCTACACTGCTTGGTTTGCACATGTCGGCGCAAGTCAGGTGCAAAGACTTCTTCCCATAAAGAGTGTGGCGAGAAAGAGATTGACCTGTGGTTGAGTGAGCTGAGTTCCTATAGGCCAAGAGGAAGTTTGCAGTCTTTTTTTTGCAGTGGTACTCTCTCCCCTCCCATGGCGCCTATTCCAGTTGGCGAAGCATCGCATGCTAGACGCAAGGGGAGACTAGGTAAACTGGGTTAACACAGTATCTGAAGAAATCAGTTGTTTAGCTGCTTTGAAAGCCGTTTCACACTCATTGGACCACATCCATTTGCAGTATTGGGAAGTAGCTAGCTACAAGTAGCGACGCTACTAGCTTAACTACATTGTTCAGTAGCTTGTCAGTAGCTCAGCTACTTTTGAAACAGTGTAGCTTTTCCAGTAGCTAACTACTTTATCCAGCATGTAGCGGTGCAGCGCGACCAAAAGCTACATTCCGTTTTGCGTTCTGATGAGTCACGAGCGTGTAATGCTGTGAAGCAGCGCAGTGTCTTCTTCTTACTAGATCACAAACTAAATTTGTTCATTACCGCCATCTATTGTTACATCACGCATCTTGCGCCTTTACAGTCCGTCCACTGACACGAGATCGTCTGATGAATATGTAAAGGACGTACATGACTAGATATTTCACACGGGTCCACTGTAAGTTATGCAAACCAAAGATTAAAATGCTGTCTACGTCGAAGACGTAAAGCACATACAGGAGGTGAATAATAGCCTTTTTAAATTGATGATTTATCCTGCTTTATGGCACTCTATATCAAATTTCTATTTCTGATTTAATAACAAAGATGACCCGCCATGGTTTAATCTGTCCCGCCACAGTTTTGTATTGAACCTAAAAGATCACTAATCGAACAGAAAATAAAATCTCAGTATAGTAATGCACTTATCACTTGGCAAAGGCTGGTTGCGGCGGGATTCCAAGCAAAGTGCACTGTGTTCACGTGAGCAGTTCATGACTGGCGTCTCAGAGCGGTTCTGTTCAATATAAATGCTGCATGCTCCATCCATCACTGCATGTGCTATGAGTTTAACCTACATTTTTGACTACTCCTGAGTATTTAATTTAAATTGCATACATTTTGTTATTGCACTGATGTTACAGTTGTAGCAGTTTTGCACTTTGAGATATAGGGTATATTTGAGTATTGTGTGTATCGGATAGTTTACAAAATCAAACGATTGGGACGGTTTTTGCCATTGAAATGACTGGGGAAAAAGTGTACCAATCAAACTGAACCATGTCCCAATCAGCCTCTTTGAAATCATAATTGCATTGCATTATGTTGTTTTAAATCCCAAATATTTTACTTATAACATTCTCCATTAACAATTATTCAGTTAGGCCTTTTTGTAACAATGTCATTGTAAAAAAAAAAGTAGCTTCAATGTAGCTAGCTACTTTTTGATAGTAACTTGTAGTGAAGCTAACTACTTTTTCAGAAGGGTAGCTTGAATGTAACTTAACTACTTTAACTTATGAGTTGCTTGTAGCTTATCAAGCTACAGTTTTAAAGTAGCTTCCCCAACACTGTCCAGTTGTTTTCCCATTGTAGCAACGCATTCAATGGATGTAGCACTGTGGACAGATTTGGCAAGAATTTATGATAATAATTCACAAGTCCAAGAAATGAATGAAGCTGGTTCACATTCTCTGGTCTTGGTGCCCTCCACAGTACTCAGAGTCTTTAAAAAAAAATTCTAATTTGCTTTTGTTCGCTCTAGGTCCATACTCTGCAAGCCTTTTAAGAACAGCATTCAAGTTTGCCAAGTGGAAGTCATTGTTACGGCCAGTGACTATAATATCATCTAAATAGCACTGTGTGACTGGAATCCCTTGCAAAACTTGATCCATTTCTCTTTGCCACAGGGCTGGTGCTGATGACACCCCAACAAATAAGTCTGTTGTAGCGGAAGAGACCCTTATGCATATTTAATGTCAGGTACTTTTTCAAAGATTCTTCTACCTCCATTTGTAAGTACATGTAACCGGTCCGTTGCTGACCGCCGTTACCATCATCTGCGTTGTGTTTAAGAAGACTCAGGACACTTATAATGCGGTTCACCAAAAGGGATTTTAATGACAGCCACGGCCAGCATTAACTTCACTCCTGTGGATTAACATGTATAAGGTTTATATCTCACTCTGGTGGGCGTTTCATGAGACAATCCTCTCCCCAGCATAACCAATGTGAACTCATTTTGTGTAACAGTTGAGAAAATAACATTAACACTGAAACATTATAGAATTAACACAGTACAAGAATATAAAAGAACAATAAAAGACAATAAAAGTGAAATACCTGTGGATTAACATGTATAAGGTTCATATCTCACTCTGGCGGGCGTTTCATGAGACAATCCTGTATAATATAACATTTGTTAGCTAATTGATGACTCAAAACCAAGCGAATAGCATATCATACGGCCCACACGATATAACTTCACATTCCTAATCCACTCGCGTATAAAACATACAACAGAACACTGCAAATAGTCTCAGTACCATTTACAATAAGATATTTAGTCGATTTATACACTTTGTAAACTTATTTCACTCATAAAAATGAAGAGCTCCGAAAAACGCTTACCTCTCCCCAGCATAACCAATGTGAACTGGCGAGAGGCGCGCAGTCACTTGAAAATGGCGTCAGCAGAGCGCCAGAAGAAAATGTCAAAATAAAAGTCTAAATAGTGAACAGTAGAATCAACATAATATTCAAAGAAAAACAGAAATAAATAAATACAAAATACAATAGAAGGATTTTAGTGAAACAGCAATGTGTTACATTCAACTTGTATTTACTTTTAACTCGTTACATACACACAGGGCTCGATTTGAGGGGGGATGGCCTTGTTGAAAAAAAATGACAAAAAGCATCCCCTCTGTAAGCCACCATCCCCCCTTACCATCCCCTTTAGATTAACAGTGTAATGTAGATTTTGTAAATTTTATCATGTAAACTAAATTTTTAAATTCTCTGTATGTTAATTAACAAGCTATAAAAAACAATGATTGACCAATCAGAACTCAGTATTGTAATGCGCTGCTCACAGTCACGGCAGAGCTCTGATTCAAGCAAGCTTTTGTCATTTTTTGCGCTTTTTCAAAAGAATCAAGAGAATGGTTCAAGCACATATTTGGACATTCTTTAAAAAGAGAACAGAAGGTATGATATTATTTTGCTTATTGTTTTAAGAACATTCCCCTGACACATTAGAATGAATAAGGAACATAGCTAAAGTACATTGATGCCGTAAGAGATAGTTGTCAAGGTGAATTATTGACAGTGAATGTCATTATCGAGGTGATAATGCACACATGCATATATGTTAACTACATAGATGTGCGTGTGTTTGTTTATTTTATTTAATAAAAAACTATGGGTTCTGTTCATACCCCACTGTTTAAAACTGCATGAACCACCCATTTGAAACACAGGTAACAAAAAGCATTTTACTGAAATCACACTGTATTGCAAAAATCAGTTAGAAGACTGAAGAAAAAAAAGAAAAAAAAAAACGAGCAGAAAATTGTAAACTACAGTGGCAAACACAGATATGAGCAATCAGCTGAAACTCAACAATGGTGACAATAAAATAGTCAGACAATCAGATCAACTCTGGACATGGTTTTATTCCCTTATGAGAGTTCTATGACGGTCGGTTTTGTTTGGTTACGAGATTTCTACGATGGTCGGGTTTGTTCGGTTACGAGATCTCAATGATGGTCGGTTTTGTTCAGTTGCGAAATCTCAATGATGGTTGTTTTTGTTTTTGTTTTTGTTATTTTACGAGATTTCAAAGACATTTGGTTTTGTTTCATTATTTATTTATTTTATTATATTTATTTATTCATTTCAATGATGGTCAGTTTTGTTTAGAAGATCTCAATAGCAGTCAGTTTCGTTCCTTTACAAGGTCTCAATGACTGTCAGTTTTGTTTCATTACGAGAATTCAGTGACAGTCAGTTTTGTTCCTTTGAGAGATTTTAAAGACAGTGGGTTTTGTTCCGTTACAAGATTTCAATGATGGTAGGTTTTTTTCCGGTACGAGATTTCAATGACTTCTGTTTTATTCGAATATGAGATTTCAGTGACGTCCGGTTTTGGTTGGTTACGAGATCTCAATGACGGTTAATTTTGTTCCTTGACGAGATTTCAATGACAGGTGGTTTTCATTGTCAGTCAGTTTTGTTCAGTTACGAGATCTCAATTAGGTATGTTTTGTTCTTTTACAAGATTTTAATGACAGTTGGTTTTATTCCATTACGAGATTTCAATGACAGTCAATTTTGTTCCCAAACGAGATTTTAATAACAGTCCGCTTTGTTCCTTAACGAGATTTTTAATGACAGTTGGTTTTGTTAGGTTACAAGATTTCTATGATGGTCGGTTTTGTTCGGTTTCGAGATCTCAATGATGGTCGGTTTTGTTTCATTACAAGATTTTAATGATAGTTGGTTTTCAGTGTCGGTTTTATTTGGTTACAAGATTTCAATGACAGTCCATTTTTTTTTCCGTTACGAGATTTCAGTGACGTTCAGTTTTGCTCCATTATGAGATTTCAATCAACGTTTCATTTCGTTACAAGATTTCAGTGACGTTCGGTTTTGTTCCTTTGTGAGATTTCAGAGATGGTCGGTTTTGTTCCATTATGAGATTTCAGTGACAGTCGGTTTTGTTCCTTAACAAGATTTCAATAACGGAGTTTTTTTTTTCATTACGAGATTTCACTGGCACTCGTGATGTTCCCTAACTAGATTTTAATGACTGTCGGCTTTGTTCCTTAACAAGATTTTAATGACAGTTGGATTTATTCCGTTACAATTTCTATGATGGGTGGTTTTGTTCGGTAACTAGATCTCAATGCTGGTCAGTTTTGTTCAATTCGAGATCTCAATGATGGTCGATTTTGTTCAGTTGTGAGATCTCAATGGCGGTCGGTTTTGTTCCATTAAGAGATGTCAATGATGGACAGTTTTATTCCGTTATGAGATTTCAATGACAGTTGAATTTAAAATGATTCAAACTGTTGGTTTTGTTTTGTGACAAGATTTCAATGGCGGTCGGTTTTCAATGTCACTTTTGTTACATTATGAGATTTCAATGATGGTCAGTTTTGTTTCTTTGTTCTTTTGCAAGATTCTAAAGACATTGATCTTAATGTCTGTCGGTTATGTTCAATTATGAGATGTCGGTCAGCTTTTTTTTTGCGTGCCCACCTCCCATGCTTTGAGTACGCTCAGAGCGGGGTGGTTAGGACCGGGTGGCCATTATGTGACCGTTATGTTAGTGCCATGACCTGGATGGGAGTGAGGTTTAGTGTAATGAGCAGATAGGTCGATTCACAAGGTAGTCAAACAAAAAAACAAAAAAAACCCTGCATAAACAGATCAGACCGGAACACGTGCATGCAAGCTACAGCATTGATGGAAGCCTAAGATTGTGGTGAATTGTGGACTAGTAACTGAGACCAGCTAGTGAGAACTGTACAGGTAAACTTGTGCTAGAAACGTCTCGGTTACAAAGGTAACCCTCGTTCCCTGAAGGAGGGAACGGAGATGTACGTCGGACAGACCGACGAATAGGAATCTCGCTAGAGAGGCCAATCTGCTTCGAGTGTAACTAAACGAGCCAATGCACATTGGCATGCAATCATATGCATCAGCTGCTCGCCCCGCAGCGTGGGTATTTAACGAGCAGCAGGTTTTCGCTGAGGAGCCGAACAGGTTAGGCGGCAGCATCAGCGGGGTACAGCAACTGTGGCGACGGGACGTACATCTCCGTTCCCTCCTTCAGGGAACGAGGGTTACCTTTGTAACCGAGACGTTCCCATTCAGTCGGTCACGTTCGACGTACGTCGGACAAACCGACGAATAGGAATCCCTACCAAAGCGCCACAGGGGCTGCCCCCTTCCAGCGCTCTGTGCAAGCCTCCTGTACCCCCTTGCCTATGGACGGTGGGACAGGGCTAGCACAGAGAGTGTCGATCACTGCTGTTCCCCAAAAAACCCATTCAGTGAGACTATTGGATAACACTGGGAAAGCGTACCCTTCCACTGGAAGGGAATGCTGCGGAAGCCACATCCTTCCCCGAAGGAGCTATGTGAAGAGTACATATGGACTAACCCCGTAGGGCTGTACTACATATGGAAGTACAAGGGTTACTCCAATCTGATGAGAGGTGGGTTCTCCCAGAGGGAAAGACACGGACTTCGTTTAGGAGCAACTGTGGAACTACACATATGAGATCCCTGTAGGGTCACACATATGGTACCCAGCCTAAATCCGGTTCTCAAGGATACAATGGAGTATAGGCCTGGCACCAGACGCTCCGCCACGTCAGCTGCTGGAGGGAGATCGGAGGACTCAACAGGGTCTGCCTCGTAGGGACTCTCTGGAGTAATAAGCGCAAGTAAGCGCAGCAAGCCGACACTAAGCCGGGGCCTCTCCGTGCCTCTGACCTGAGGTGAGAACACGGGAGGAGACCGGCTCGACACGAAGGCTGTAGAATCTAGCGAACGTGTTAGGTGTCGCCCAGCCCGCAGCTCTACAAATGTCTGTCAGCGAGGCGCCACGAGCCAGCGCCCAGGAGGATGCAACACCTCTCGTAGAGTGAGCATGCAACCTGAGCGGGCAGGGCACGCCTTGAGCTTGGTAAGCCAAGGCGATGGCGTCCACTATCCAGTGGGCCATCCTCTGCTTGGAGACAGCCTTTCCCTTCTGCTGGCCTCCGTAACAGACAAAGAGCTGGTCTGAGGTCCTGAAGCTTTGAGTTCTGTCTATGTACAGTCGCAAGGCGCGAACTGGACAGAGCAAAGCCAGGGCTGGGTCTGCCTCCTCCGGGGGCAGCGCTTGCAGGCTCACTACCTGGTCCCTGAAGGGAGTGGTAGGAACCTTGGGCACATAGCCAGGCCGGGGTCTCAGTACCACGTGGCTGTCACCCGGCCCGAACTCTAGGCACGATTCGTCAACCGAAAATGCCTGCAGGTCCCCTACCCTCTTGATGGAGGCCAACGCAACCAGCAGCAAAGTCTTCATAGACAGAATCTTTAAGTCTGCTGACTGCAAGGGCTCAAAGGGAGCATTCTGGAGAGCTCGAAGCACCAGAGCAAGGTCCCAAGAGGGTAAGGAGGGAGGTCGAGGAGGATTTAATCGTCTCGCCCCCCTAAGGAACCTGACGACCAGGTCGTGCTTACCAACAGACTTGCCATCGATGTGGTCGTGGTATGCGGAAATTGCGGCAGCATGAACTTTGCGGGTGGAGGGGGACAGCCTATGCTCCAACCCTTGCTGCAAGAATGAAAACACGACTCTGATCGAGCATCTTCGGGGGTCTTCCCGGCGAGAAGAGCACCACTCGACGAACAGGTCCCACTTCAAGGCGTAAGCACGTCTCGTAGACGGTGCACATGCCGAAGTGATGGTGTTAAGTACCTCGGGGGGTAAGTCACCTAGAACCTCCGCATCCCGTCCAGGGACCAGACATGGAGTTTCCAGAGGTCTGGACGCGGGTGCCAAAGAGTGCCCCGTCTCTGAGAAAGAAGGTCTTTCCTCAGAGGAACGCGCCAGGGAGGGGCTGTCGCGAGGAGCGAGAGTTCCGGGAACCAGGTCCGGTTGGGCCAATAGGGCGCAACTAGCAGGACCTGCTCCTCGTCCTCCCTGACTTTGCACAAGGTCTGTGCAAGTAGGCTCACTGGGGGAAACGCATATTTGCGAAGGCCCCGGGGCCAGCTGTGTGCCAGTGCATCTGTCCCGAGTGTACCCTCGGACAGGGAGTAAAACAGCTGACAGTGAGAGGTTTCTGGTGAGGCAAACAGGTCTACCTGAGCCTCTCCGAACTCCCTCCAAATCAGCTGGACCACCTGGGGGTGGAGTCGCCACTCTCCCGGCAGCGCAGCTCATGAGAGCTCGTCGGCCACACGGTTGAGCACACCAGGAACATGAATGGTGCGAAGCTGAAGTGAAGTGGACGCCCCTGAACTTGGGGGGACGCCGGGCGAACTGAATCGCATAGCCGAGCCTGATGGTCCGAATGAGCCAGCGAGACGGACTGGGGAGCGCTAACCAGGCTCGCAGAGACCGTACAAGCGGGATCAAAGGAACCGTAGGCGTACCCGCAGTGGGGCAGCAAGGTGGAACGCAGGGACGCGGCTCGGGAGGCTCTCTTAACGAGGCGGCCCGTAGCGGGGTCAGAGTGTGCTAAGCAACACTTACCTGGTTCCAAGGTCGGGCAGGGGGCGCATGAGAGGCTTTGGCCGCCTTCTCGAACTGCACGCTGCTGCCCTCTGGCGAAGGAAGAGGGGGATGAGAGTGGAGAGGTTCTTGCCCTCCCTCTGCTCTCCGAGCCCTCTTCGGACCTGGAGATGAAGGAAACTGCTCTTTTTTTGAAAATTTGGGTACCGCTGGCTGTTGAGCCAGTGGCGGAACAGAAACAAAATGAAACAAAGGATTTACCACCCGGCCCTCCTCCGGGGGAAGGAGTGGTGCGGTCACCACCTCCTGAAGAGCAGTCCCAACCATCTTCGCCCGTCCTAGGGCCTCTTGCTCTTGGCTTTACCACCCTTCTTGGCGGGGGCCTGGACGGGCTGGGCACCCCGCTTGCGACTGGCTCCACGGCGCCGCTTGGATGGAGGCTGCTGCTGCGGCGGGGGAGCGGGGGCAGCCGCAGGGGGGCGCCCTCGGCGATGAGCAGGCTGAGGTGCTGCCGGCGGTGGATGGGTGGACGCAGCAGCTGTCCGCCGCAGCAGGATGTGACTGATGGCCTCAGTCTGCTTCTGTACAGCCGAGAACTGCTGGGCGAAGTTCTCGACCGCGTCGCAGAAGAGGCCGGTCTGGGACATGGGGGAATTAAGAAACCTGACCTTGTCGGTATCCCTCATGTCGGCCAGACACAGCCAGAGATGGCGTTCCTGGACCACCAAAGTGGACATCGCATGACCCACTGACCGCGCCGTAACCTTCGTCGCACGAAGCGCGAGGTCCGTCGCAGCACGAAGTTCCTGGAGAACTTGTGGATCATGACCACCCTCGTGCAGGTCCTTCAGTGCCTTGGCCTGATGGACCTGCAACAACGCCATAGCATGTAAGGCGGAAGCGGCTTCCCCGCAGGCCTGGTAAGCCCTGCCGGTAAGATCCGACGAGTGCTTACAGGCCCGGGAAGGGAGAGACGGCTCCCCCCCGCCAGGTGGAGTTAGGGCACAGTTGCATAGCAACGGCCCGTTCCACAGGGGGGATGCGCGTATAACCCTTCGCCGCACCGCCATCAAGGGTGGTGAGGGAGGAGGACCCACCGGAACGGTTTCGGGCAGTAAAAGGTGCCGTCCATGTACCGGTGAGTTCTTCATGCACCTCCGGGATGAAAGGAACCGGGGTGGGTGGCTGAGAACCAGCACGCGCCACCCCGAGATACCAATCGTCCAACCTCGAGGGCTCGGGACACGGTGGAGGGTTTCACACGAGCCCGACCCTGTTGGCGGCCCGGGAAAGCATAGCCATCATCTCCGGATCCGAATAGGGCGCAGCTACCGTTCCCGAAGGAGGCAACCGCGCCGACTCGTCATCTCCAGAAAAATCTGGCTCACCCTCCGATGCAGCTATCGACATCCGGTCATCGGGGGGAGCTCCGAAGGATACGGATGGTGCACACCTTTGAGATGGCCCACCGCGCTCCCCCGGCAGCTCTACTGGCTGTGGAGTGCAGGAGGAGTGAGGGTTCCTAGGGGGTTGGTTCCCCGAAGGAAGCACGCTCACTGTAATCCTCAGATCACCAGTGCCGCTACCCGAAGCAACCCTCTGAGGAGGATTGGAATGAGGCAGTGGCACTGGGACTCCGCCCCTTTGCAGGAACTGGAGTCTCGATCGCAACTCCGAGATGGTCATCTTCCCACAATGGGTACATGACTTATCCACGAACGCTGCCTCAGCGTGCTTTAAGCCCAGACACGTGATGCAGCGATCGTGACCATCCCTCGGTGCCAGGTAACGACCGCATCCAGAAACACACAAGTAGAATGTCATCTTTAAAAAGACGCAAGCTCTACTTGTGTAAGCTCTTTCAGGGATTTGCTCTTTAAAAGTGCTGAAGCACGCAGGGGAACGGCCGCGGCAACACAGACAGGGATTGTGTGCAGCCTGTCGTGTGCTCTCCTCTCTTTGAAGACGCTGCTTTTACCAGCTGTAAGAACAGCTATTCAGCGCTCAAAGCGCACCGTTACTGGCCGTGAAAACAGCCCCTTACAGCTGGGAACAGCTTTGCTCAAATAAAGCAAAAAAAGAAAAATAATCAAAAGAAAGAGAGGACTCGACCCCGCTGCTATGCTGTCCGCCCGCACCGAGAGAAGAGCAGTATGAAGAGCTGGACTCGTCTAGAAGACACTTGCTTGCAGAAACACACAGACGCATCTGTTCGGCTCCAAAGCGAAAAACTGAAGATGCAATGCACCTGCTGCTCGTTAAATACCCACGCTGCGGGGCGAGCAGCTGATGCATATGATTGCATGCCAATGTGCATTGGCTCGTTTAGTTACACTTGAAGCAGATTGGCCTCTCTAGCGAGATTCCTATTCGTCGGTCTGTCCGACGTACGTCGAACGTGACCGACTGAATGAGAACTGCGGTCTTTGGTGTTCTTGTTAGTGGGCCAGTCTCCCATGTCAGCGACCCGGGTTTGAGGAGCGGTTCAGACTGCACAGGTTACAGACATACATTTAAAACATGGTGTGTATTGAAATCTTACTGTGGTTAGAAATATGTTGTAACAATATATAATCTTTCCAAAATAGAAACATTTTGTAACAATATACACTACTGTTCAAAAGTTTGGGGTCAGTCATTTTTTTTCTTTCTTTTTTGAAAGCAAAATGAATAATTTTATTCAGTAAGGATGTGTTAAACTGATTACAAGTGATAGTAAAGGCTTATATTGTTAGAAAAGATTTCTATTTTGAATAAATTATGTTCTTTTTAACCTTTTATTCATTAATGAATCCTGAAAAAAGTATCACAGGTTCCAAAGCAGCACAACTGTTTCCAACACTGATAATAAATCAGCATATTAGAATGATTTCTGAAGCATCATGTGACACTGAAGACTGGAGTAATGGCTGATTAAAATTCAGCTTTGCATCACAGAAAAGAATAATATTTTAAAGTATATTAAAATAGAAAACCATTATTTAAATTGTAATAATATTTCACAATATTACTGTTTTGTCTGTATTTTTGATCAAATAAATGCAGGCTTGATGAGCATATGAGACTTCTTTCAAAAACAGTAAAAATAATTAAAAATAGTAATGAAAAAAAAGTGCTTCCATTTAAGTTGTAGGAACTATTTGAAGTACTATTTCATTTGTGATGTGAAACTAACTACCTGCATGGTATGTGATGTAATGTAGGGATTATTTTTGCCCCACGGTTACAGTCCTTAATTATGGGGTTTATGTTAACCCTTTATTCAGTACAGTTTATGGCGACTGTGGGGCGTTGGGCAGTATGTGATGTGCTGTATGGACTATTTTACACTAGGGTTACACCCTTTATACAGTACAGCTTTTTGCTACTGTACTGGGGCGTTAGGACCCACTGGCCTCTCTAACACCTCCTCCCGCAGCGATCCAGTCTCCCAGGAGGTCACCCAAGTGTCATGCCGCAATGTATGCTGGGAACAATAGTACAAAACTCCCAGCATGCATCACAGCATGAATAAATTATGCAGCTGAATTGTCCTATTATTTTCTTTAATTCTAACTATTTGCTTTTATTTTTTGCTGTGGTTTTTGTTTTGTCTTTTAGTAGGTTTAGTAGGTTTTTCTGATGCCCAGAGTTGATCTGATTGTCTGAATATTTTGCTGTCACCATTGTTGAGATTCATACACTGATTGCTCATGTCTGTGTTTGTCATTGTAGTTTATTATTTTCTGCACACAGTTTTTATCTTCAATCTTCTGATTTCTAAAGTACATGTGGTCTTATGTTGCAGTGAAGCAGGGATTGTAATTGAAATGTATTAATGGCAAAGCACAATTATATTCAAATGACATCAGAGACTCAGGCTATTTCACGATGATTATAAAACCATCAATAACTCAAAATTATCATCTGATCTCATATCAGCTTTTCTGCTACTCCATATGTGTTTGACAAACACACTGTCACAGCAGACAGAAAAAACAAACATATTATAAGAGTTAAGAGCCCAACTAATGGAAACACCAATCACCATTACGGTGACTTCAAATGAAACAAACATGAGTTAGGGTGCATTCACACGAACCGAACTACAAGTGTGAACGCACCCTTAAACTTCTGTTAATTCTCAATAAGAACTTCTGTAGATAAAAAGTCAATAAAACAATTGACTCCAACCAATATGCTTACAAAATTAAAATTTTAATAGTAAAATTTGAATAAAATGTGAAGATGTCAATTTTCCTAGGCCCAACATCAATTTTGGCCACTATATATATACATATATAATGCTATATTTGACAGTTTTATTTAAAGTTAGATTATTAAATATTACAAAGTTAAATATTTAAACATTAAATTATATAATTATATTCATTAATTGTTTTTAAATAAATACATTTTTTAAAATATATTTAATAAATATCAAATATATTTTGTCATAAATAGCATACCCACTGCAAGCCAAAATATATTTAGAAAAAAAGTTATTTTACATGATTAAAATGAATGCTAAACACTATTGTTGTTTATTTTAGGTTTGTGAGGTTTAATTGTGTGTGGAAATGCTTAGTACACCTTTCAAGGTTTTACCATCTCTTATTTTGTGCTGATTACAAACCAGACAAATGCCACAAAAGACATAATATCTAAGAGCATTATAAAACTTTTCATCTCGTAATCCATAAACTAAGGGGCTCAGACAACGAGGCAAGATCCCAAACAAAATGAAATTTGAGTACCTTACATTCGCAAACAGCATGGCATCTAATTTCCATAAAGGCATTTCTATATACGGGGTTATAAGCTGCGCCATACAAAGAAGCAGCTGAATGCCATGGAGAAGAACAGTTTTTAGACCCTTATTTGTTGACTTCTTGTTCTCAGAGGAGGCTGACCTGGCCGCGATCATAATCTTGATGTAGGTGGAGACAATAATACACAACATCATGATGAATAAGAGCTGTAGTGTCACTGCCCTCATGTCCGCCAGCCATTTTACCTGTAACATGATCTCCATACTACATACAGCATATGAGAACATGACATCTGGAGGAAAATAAGCAAAACAGGCTATGAGAATAAACAGTGGGAGAACAAAACTGACACCCCATATGATGAGAAGCCCAATGAAGGTGTTTTTGGGGGTGGAGATGCTGGCATGTCTTAAAGGCAAACATATCGCCACATAGCGCTCCAAACACATGGCTACAAGAGTTAAGGGTGAACAAAGAATGAGCAAAGTCATAAGTGTGCAGATCATACAGCAAGGAATCATGTGCAAGTTGTACTGGTAGAAAATCCCCATAAGTGTCAAATCAGCCAACAGCATGAGAGCAGAGTCAACAAAAAGAGTCTGAGCAAACAGAAGGTAGCGTGTGTCCCTGAAGGTCTCCTTCTTTAGAAAGGTGAAAATCATCAGTCCGTTCACATAGAGAAGAATCCCCACCACTACCTGCACAAGCAACGTTTTCAAACTAGAAGTACTGTTCAAAATGTTAAATGTTACGTTCATAATGATAGAAAAGTGGTGGAAGGTGGAAGTGGTGATGAGCTCAGAACCTCTGATCTCTCCTTTCTCTCCTCTCTGTTTTTATAGAGCTTTTGATGGGCTGGATCTTATTTTGTTTACAGACACTCATACATCATCATTACAGATGTTTCTATAACCCAGTGCTGATTTCATCGTCTGGGATGAATCTGACAATAGATTAAGTCAAATAATATGCTAAATGTGTGTGTGTGTGTGTGTGTTTTATTAATAATAGAAGTAGTCTAAATATTAAAAAAATGTATTATCTATAGAAGTCTTAGGATACGTATGTATCCATACCTCCGCACACACATTACATGTCATTCAATGAGGCTAAGCAGAGTTGTAGACAGACTGAGCACCGCAAACAAACTGCAGCCGCCTTTTTTCATGTCATATTTATCGTAATTAAGTAAAAGTGACGTGACATGTAGCCAAGTATGGTGTCCCATACTCGGAATTTGTGCTCTGCATTTCACCCATCCAAGTGCGCACTGAACACACACACCTGGAGCAGTGGACAACTATTTTTGCTGCAGCGCCCAGGTAGTAATTGGGGTTTAGAAACTCAGTTGTGGATAATGAGAGTAGAAGAGAGCACTGTTCATTCATATCTACATTTCCTGCCAGTACTGAGACTCGAACCCACAACCTTCTGGTTACAAGGCCGACGCTCTAAGCATTAGGCCACAACTGCCCGCTTAAGAGATGGCAACCCAAGACTTTCTACTCTGAGCTGAGCATGTCCTTGGAATAATGTATTTTTATTGCTACGAAATGAATCTGCAGCAGTCAGGTGGTACAAGTCAGAGCTCTTTAAGTTGTTTACGTTCATTTAAAGGATTAGTTCACTTTCAAATGAAAATTACCCCAAGCTTTACTCACCCTCAAGCCATCCTAGGTGTATATGACTTTCTTCTTTCTGATGAACACAGTCGGAGATATATTAATAATAAATATCCTGACGCATCCAAGCTTTATAATGGCAGTGAGTGAGGATCAACAAGTATGAGCTGAAGGAAGTGTCTCCATCCAAATCCATCCATCATAAACATACTCCACACAGCTCCGGGAGTTAATAAAGGCCTTCTGAAGCGAAGCAATGCATTTTTGTAAAAAAAATATCCATATTTAATAAGTTATGAAGTAATAATATCTAGCTTCCGCCAGACTGCCTTGCATGTTCTACTTACGAAGAAAGTGTAAAACTCGCAGTTAAAAAACTCTCACGCTACGTCCTACGGTTCTGGGTTTTTTTTTCGTAAGTTGAATACGGAGGGCGGTCTAGCGGAAGCTAGATATTTTATGGCCTGCTTGTGGCTCAGATCTGGCAAACAGGCACGGTCCGCCCAAGTGCCATCATTCCACACCACATGTGGCCCAGATCATCATACCACTCATGGCAGATGTAGGCTGGATTTGGGCCAGCACAAAGTTGCTATCTGGGAAGTGTCATTTGGAACTCATTTATAGAGTTATTTTTATTATAAATATATGTTGATAATGATTAAACACTTCAGTGCCCTCCAAAGGCACCATTTTAGGTAGCCTATATAAAGGGATGGATTGTGTGTGTGTGTGTGTGTGTGTGTGAGAGAGAGAGAGTCTGGTGGTCACTCCAATACTACAATGATATAAAAAATTTAAAGAATAATGCCTATTTTACTACTCTTTATACCAATAAATAAAAATGTTTAAGGCACAGTAGCCCCAACCTCCTCGCCGATGACCACACCATCCCCCTTGAATTTGTTTTTACAATTCGACCTCTGAGTACACATATAGGTGTGCCCTAGTCAGTCCAGCTTACTTTAGACAGGATTCCTTGGTCTTAGTCACTTTAGCTCAGCCTCCACTTTTGGTAGTACCAAATATGGCACAGGGCGTAATTGTGAAATTTTGGCTGCACATTACTCTCAATAGTAAGCCTTACCTTTATGTGCTTCAATGTTCCAATGCCATCTTGGAAGACTTGCACAGATTGCTGTAGCACATGCTCTAATTTGTCTTGTACAGGGCACATGGTTACCTTGGGGTAACTTGCATGGTTTTTATGGACTGCCAATTGAGCCAAATGCTTCTATGCCATTCACGTCCAAATAAGGCTACTCCACCCCTTTTCAGCACATGAAGATCCAGAATGCGACTTTTGTTTTCACATTTTACTCAGACCTTAAGTTTTCTCAATTTCAGTTTGTCGAAATGCCACAGTAAAAAAAAAAAATATGATTTTAAATGTCGTTTAAACTCTCTAAGAGTGGAGCACTGCCGGATATAATGAGGTAAACCATTCCACAGCCTAGGAGTGGCAGCTGCAAAGGAGCGGTGTCCTCTCATTTTCCGGTACGTCCCCAGGACCACTAAGAGATTTAATGACTCAGAGCGTAACGTTCTCTTTGGTTTCTTCACCTGGATCAGATCAGCTATATATGTATATATATACCCTAGTGAAAAAGAAATATACTAAAATGTCTTTGAAATACATTTATTTTATGCTAAGTATACTACAATTGCATTTACATATTTATGTACTTAATATAAATACCCTGCAATTGTACTTTTATTATACTAAATTGATATACTTAAAGTCTGCTAAACTGGAACAAGTATTTTTGTGTTGAGGTCCAACTAAAGATATACTTAAGTATATTTGATTGTGCTAAAGTGGAACTATTGCAAGTATACTTTAGGTACACTTTATATATCTTGCATTCAAATTATACAGTGATCATACTATCCTTACTAATAGTGATATTAAACACATTTTAGGCTTAATATTAAGAAATATGCATTGTGCAATAAAGAAGAACTCCAAATAAAGTTTAATTAAAATATTTATGTCAGTATGTCAGTAAATATAGTAGTCAACATTTGAAGTGGATCAAAACCTTTCATCAAAGTAGTCCTAAAACCTTCTTCTTAGGACAATTTACTTCTTAGGACAACTTTGATTAACTTTTTTGATCCACTTCAAATGTTGACTACTGTATATTAATGGGTTTGTAGTTAGTGTGAAATGAATGTAGGCCTATTTTAAATACATTTTGGTAGGTTTTTTACTTGGACAGACTCTGCATCCATAACTTCTGACATGATTTCTCACCGTCACGCACCTAACTCGGAAACTCTTAAGAAAATCCAGAGTTACCTAAACTCATAATTATGAGTTGTGCTGATGTTCATGCGCATTCTATCTCATAAATACATTCTTCCTGAAATGATTTGAAAACACTGTAACTGCTGAAGCGAAACCTTGACCCCCATTGGCCTGCCCCAACGTCCTACCATTGGTTGAACCAGAAGTTGACACATATAGACCGCAATGATTGATGTATGTTTCGAACACGCCATAAAGCGAATGCCATCACACTCACCAACAATCGGTTTAGCTGTACTTTTGCTTAACAACCGAACTCGCTGGAGTGCACACTATTGGGAATCTGTGTTGCAGTTTTGGCACACTTGTCAGAAGGAAACTGGGTCTAGAAACTCATTGTAGCTAAAGACACAAGTCTCACCATGTATTTCAAATCTGAGAATGATGACATTATTTTAGATGATGCTATATAATTTTTTTGTGCAAACCAAAGAAAACGTGAGATATGAACTGAAACATCTAGTTTGTTTCTGCTAACTGGCTGTAAGGGCAGAATTGTCAAACCCAACTTTTGCCTATACAGCTCAAATGTAACAATGAGCAATTTGCAAATAAAATGATTTAATTTGTTAAATATTTAAGTAGCCTACTACTTCATTAATTTATTTTTGTTGAATACTATGTTGACCTGTTATGATTAAATGTCCAATTCAATTAACTGTATTTGAGTTCTACTTGTTTAGTATAAAAATAGTATTGGCCTAGATAAAAGTTTACAGGAAATGTATTTTGAGTTGCAAAAAATAATCATGAAGTAAGTTTTATAATTATGACCTTTACCTTTTCAATAATTTGCTCACACTTTGAATATCAGGTAGGCTATTGTTTAATTCAATTCAAATTTATTTCTATAGCACTTTTCACAATTTTGCATGGTTGCAAAGCAGATATACATACATATAGAAAGTAGTTACAAAAGTAAATATTTGTAATTATGACAAATAAAGAAAACATATAGTCAGTTTGATGAAAAGTGAATGGTGAAAGAAATTCACGTACCTGATCAGAAGTTTTATTACTTTAGTGTATTTGTAATGCATACTGTAATACACTTTCCCCATTAATGCTACTTTAATGGCCCGTTGCACTTTGAAATATGGACTGCAAATATTATGAATTATTAAACTAATTATTAAACCGATCCTGACCAATCTTCAAAAATTACACAAAAAGTTAAAATGTCAAATAAATTCAGAAACGTTAACTGCATGAAAAGTAAATAATTTTAATCTACGCGTCACATTTAAATCCGCAGCGTAATGCGAGACCGCCAAACCGCCAAATCATTTCATTGCGTTTTTGTCAGGAGCAGTTGTGGTGCATTGAGAGTTAAAGCGCACAGAGAATCGGCAGAGAAATGTTACAGATGGTTTTATTCCATCTGCACACACTGAAACACAAGCAGTTCTGCACATTCACATTTTTCCACCAAGGAACGGAACTGTCTGTGTTTTAGTGCGCGCACAAGAATAAAACTAATGTTATGCCGGTTTATGCAATTGCTTCATGTTGCGTTAATGACAGATCATGTCAAGTAAAATGGAAGCAAAACATTCTTTATATTTAATGTTGCATCTGCTGGTTTTATTTCTTCAACAGCTTAAAGTTTAATGCACGTTCGTGTTATTTAGCTACAGGCCGTTTCACGTTTATTTTCACGCACCACTTACTGCGCCTATATTGAGACTTTTCTCTGCGATTCACAGTCTTTTAATCAATATAATTTGTGCTGTCATTAATAGTTGTCGTTAATAATGTCTGTTCGCTTATAGCTGTACTTGTAACAGTATAGAGAGAACACAAAATAACCTCAGTTTTGCATGGTCCATGTCTGAGTGGTGGCGCAACAGGTAAGCTGAGTGCTCTTGTGCAACAGCAACCCGGGTTTGATTCCAGCCCGTACTAGTTCCTGCATTCAATATACATATACATATGTTCCCATCATCATCACTGATGTGAACAGAGAAACTTCTGTTTTGGAAGACTTAATCCAATTCAAATCTAACAGCCAAAGTAAAGTCACATCACCAGAGTCCGTAGCCATAAAAATGTCATTAAATAATTTCAATAATGCCGAATCTGTACTATGTTGTTTTTTAAACCCCGACTGAAAACCTTCACCGATAGTATTATCAGTAAGGAAGGACTCAAGTTGATTAAAGACAGTTTTCTCCAAAATCTTTGCTAAAAAAGGAAGCTTTGAGATTGGTCTATAATTGCACAACACACTTTTATCCAGGTTTGATTTCTTTAACAAAGGTTGCACTATAGCATGTTTACAATAGGTTGGAACAATTCCAGACAGTAAACTCTTATTAATTATTGATAATACAAATGGACCAATCAACTCAAAAATTTGTTTTAATAACGTTGTTGGAACAATATCTTGAGGAGAGACTGTCGGCTTAAGCTTACATACAATATCTATATGGTTGAGAACGTTGCATTGAACAAACCAATCAGAAAGTGAAAAGAGTTTCATGGCTGAACTATTCGTTTTTGTGTTTGACAAGACTATAGATGAATAAAAACATATAGATGATTGAAAACAACTCAAATCTGTGAAAAAGGAAGACAGTATAAAATATAATAATTCAGACACTGATTATCTTCTTCTTGAAACAGGTGAGAATTTTCTGTCTGATCTCTTTAGTTTTAAAACCATAAATGAGTGGATTCACAATGGGAGGAAACACAAAAAACAATATAGAAAACACTCTGCGTAGGTGAGCTGGAACACTCTCAGATCGATGTGCGATAAGAGGAAAAAGAGTGTTAAACTCTAAGAAAAGAAAGACGACCAAATGAGTACCACATGTCTGAAGTGCCTTAATCTTTGCATCAGATTGCTTATTAGTAACACAAGTGATTAATATATGAATATATGTAAATGCCACAACAGAAAGTGAAAGGCCATGGTATAAAACCATGTTAAACAATCCATAGATATTGCTAACTCTTGTATCTTCACATATGAGTTTCATTATAGATGGATTATAGCAGACAAGATCTGTCATGTATGTCTGGCAAACCTGATGAGGCAGAAGAAGAGAGAAAAGTACAATTATGACAATAAAATGAAAAAGCCACATACCAGTTATTATTTTCACCAAGTTCTTGATTGTCATAATGGCTCCATATCTTAGCGGACAGCAGATAGCAATATACCTGTCATAGGCCATAGCAGTAAGAATAACATACGATGCACCACCATAAATGTGTACAAAAAAGCCTTGAAGCAAACATGCAGAGTAGGATATTGATCTGTCCTGAGACCATATACTATACAGCAGCTGAGGAAAAAGGCTTGTAGCACCCATTGCATCATTGATAGGCATGTTGAGCAACAGTATGTACATTGGTTTATGAAGATTCCTGTTCAAGCAAATGGTGACAACAATTGTTAGATTGCAGAGTAAGATAAACAAGTATGTTGTTATTCCAAGCATGAATGCAGGATAAATGCTTGTCTGAGGGAGTTCCAAAGAGTGCAAAGTCAAGACAAGTGAGAATATAGATCCATTTAGATACATAGTGAATGTTGCCTATTGACGCCCTGTTTAAAAACATTAAATCAGTTAAAGGGTTGAATATAGGACAGTTTACATTTTTTTAATATAAATAAATAACAATTAAAATTATAGATTAAATACTAATCTCACAACATCTTTGAAGCTATGTTGCTGTCTAAACTTGAGCTGTCATTTTTTTTTTCATTTTGCCTTGTTGCATCTTATATACCCATATATACAATGCAGCAGTAGACTTCTAACAACAGCACATTAAGTTCTCCACAACATATTCAATAAGATTAATTGATTGCATACCAGAATATGCAAAGCTGACTTTGCTTAAAACTTTAACATTAAAAGATTAATGAAGCACATTATTGTAGAACAGTAAAATTACAATCATTAGTCCTTGTGAATTTAAGTGTTAACATCAAGTCAAATTATTATAACTTCATAATATAGCACATAAAAAAAGCAATAAAAGAATTTAGTCAAATTAAAGGAGGCATCTTATGCTTCAGTGCTATTGAAAAGCTCTTTGTTGGTGTCAACCGTAGTCATCTGATTTATACTTGTGCTCTGTTTACAATAGGTTTACTATGGGAATGGGTGATGTTATTTAGCATGCGCACATTACATTCTAACTAAGTGACATAATTTACAGATCAATATTTCACATGAGACATGACAGAGTGATCCGAACTGCAGTTTGTCCTGAATCACTTTGAGTATACATTGCCCTCTGCTGCTTATTGAGATACTGTATGCTTTGAAATACTGTTTTAAATATTTTCAAATGCATCATTTTAAAACATTAAATAACCTTAATAATTAGAGATATATACTTTTATTTCTTAATTTCTTGATTATGGCTTTGCTAGGTGCATTATTTGCACATATAATTAATTTCACAGTAGTTTATTTGTAATAAATGAGGAAGCAAAGTCCTCAGTGTTTTAAAATGTTTAAATCCAATGTAAATTCATGTTTCAGTTACTCTCATTTTCTGTTAAATAAACAACCCAGATAGCAGATGTACATCGCAGAGACGTCTATTTGATTTGCGTGTTTTCATCTGGAAGACTAGAGTATTTGCTCATCTGCAACTCGTCTATAAGACTTTTCCTGTCAGATGTTAAATACGCATTTATAAAATGCCTTTAATATGTTTATGATTTAGACTTGTATGTAAAACTGACTTTTAAAGACGTTTATTAGAGTTTGTACACAGCAGCTGCTTTCAAGATGCTTTTCCAAGTGTTCTTTATACCCAGGTGAAAAAAACTGCACTAAAATACACTTTATTTCAGTACACTTAGTAGACTTCCGTAATGTACTTAAAGTGCTCTATTTTTGTGCACTAATTTTGTACTTAATATACCAAAAATTCTTCTTTAGTACTTCTTAAGATAATCTTAACATCTAAGTGTACTCAACTGTGCTATTTTGAGACACCATGAATGTGTACTAAAATGTGCTTTTAACATACTATCTCTGTTTTTTAAAAAAAGTATTTAGTTACCACTTGTAGTACACTTGAACCCATCTCTTGTACACTTTTATATATACTCATCAGACATAGAAAATACACTTATGAATTAAGTATAAGAATAATATATGATAAATATATAAAAAATGTATTTATAATGTATCACCCACATATTTTTATCCATTAAATAATTCATTTCAAATGTATTGTAACTATGTTAATATTCCCTTTATATGATACTTAACTACATGTTAAAGGTGTCTTTAAATAGTACTGTCACATGAAATAAGGAGGATTCAATGCAGCAAATATTAGTTTATTAAGAAAAATAGAAGCAGGAAAGATAGCAAGGATTAGATGTCTTGGGTGCAGATGGCAAAGTATTTCTTGGTAGCACAGAGACTGGAATAGGCAAACCAGTCCAACAGGTAATCCAAAACTGTCTCGACGGGGAATATCCAGAACAGGAACAAGGAACGAGAGACTCAAACACAGCCAGGATTTACAGAAATCTTGGAGACGTACATGTGCTATCTGGGAATTCTTATACTATATCAACAAAATAATAATAATAAAAAAAATAATAATATTCTTGTTTATTAAAAGCAGGTCCATAAATCTAATAAAGTTAATGTTTTAAAGCATTTTTACATTTATTCCAAAAAATAACTATAAGAACACTGTAACAAATTTCAGATTTCATGTATGTTTTATTTGTGAACTTATGTTCAGCTGTTAATTAACTAATAGTCAACTTATTTTTGGATCATTAGTCATCAAAGCTAGGTAAACACTACAGGTGTCATCATGGGAGCCATACTAATAAACTTAATTTTGTTAATTTGTTAATTTCATAAGCTGTCATGGTCATGCAACACTGAATATAATATTTATGCAGTAGTCATCACATTATCCAGTGAAAACATCCTAAATGAGCACATTTGTTTGAAGGGAAAAATGTCAGATGGAAAACATGTCAATTGGAGTGAAGACTGTACCATTTAGTCTGAAAGTCCATTCAGGAAAAACTACAGTTGGTGGCAATATGAGGATGTGCAATGCCAGAGCTTTTAAACAGGTTCGTCCAATCAATGACACTGCAGCAAATATTTAAATAACACAACGCTAACCATAACAGTTTATTAATGTACTGTCTGAAATGTCGGTTCATAAATATCTAGTATTTATTGTAACCCCGGGTAAATTATGAGCATCGGTTGGCTACTCTCCACGATGTTTATGCTCGTTTTTTTTTTTTTTGCCTTTATTGGACTTCCTAACACTTTAGTCGTACAGCTGATTCTGTCGTTGTCTCTGCTGGTAAAGCAATAAAAGTGTGTTCCATAGTTTAATTTTCGCTTTTTGCATTGCCAAACAACACTATGCTACTAGCATATCTACAGAGGCAGCAGCCAATAAGTGTGAGGATTCTCTTCGGCGTTTTGTGAAACACAGCGGGGGTCACATCATTTCAATATGGCGAAATACATTCGGGAGCCACCCACACCATACATTAGTGATGGGAGAAACAAAAAGGCTTGTTCACTGTTTTGAAAGCCCTTAAAATGGCAATTGCTGGTGACGCCCACTGATCTATATAAATGTCATATAGCTTAGATCAGTGGTGATGCCTGCTGGTCAAAACGGTGTAAATGCAACGAATGTGTTATGTGTCATTAAAAATGTCAACTAATTTATAAAACTTTGGTAACACTTTAGTATAGGGAACACATATTCACTATTAACTACGACTTTTACCTCAATAAACTCCTAATTTACTGCTTATTAATAGTTAGTTAGGTAGTTGTTAAGTTTAGGTATTGGGTAGGATTAAGAATGTAGAATAAGGTCTTGCAGAATAAGGCATTAATATGTGCTTTATAAGTACTAATAAACAACCAATGTTCTAGTAACATGCATGCTAATAAGCAACTAGTTAAAAGACCCTAAAATAAAGTGTTACCAAAACTTTTTAAAGACCATGGCCCTGTCCCAAATGGTCCTATTTAGATGTCTCTTCACAAAAACAATGTGAAAATGTTTTTTTTTTAATTTTTTTTTTTTTTTAGATTACCACTAAACTACAGAATGCACCATTAAAAGCAACATTAAAGTTCTCCAGTTAGTCGTGCTATCTTAGAAATGGATAAAAGTTTTCCAGTTAGCCGTGCTCTTTCATTGATTCATCTGATTTAAAAAAGAAAGAAAGAAAAAGGATTTGTTGACAATGTCATCGTCATAGTGGGTTTTTCCCTCATGAGGTTTATAATCCACATAGACAGATAACTTAAAGACAGTATAAAAGACCCAAGATAAAAACGCACACACTAGTTCCGGTTGCTGCATGACTGCTTGGTCAATCAACCAGACAGTAAGTGTCATGTTATTGACAGCTCATAACTGTCACCATATCTTATGCAGAAGAGCAAAGGATTTCTAAATGTACAGAATCTGTTGTAAGTATTTTAAATATTACACATTTACCCATAGTATACTTGGTCGAGCTGTAATATATTTGATATATTTGCCCTTTTCTACTTTGTTTAGGATGATATCATGTCTTCAGCTGGCAATGTCTACAATGTGTCACCCGATCTGTCTCTTCAGGGCTTCGATCTGTCTCCTGAAAAGGCCATTGTTGCGTTTGTCTTTGCCACTCTGAATTATATAATTATATTGTTCTGCAACTCCTTACTCCTGTTCACAATCATAACCAATAAGGGTCTTCATGAACCGATGTACATTCTCCTGTTAAATTTGCCTATTAATGACCTCATAGGCTCCACTTGCCTGTTCCCTCATATAATGCGGGAGCTCCTGTTTGACACCAGGACCATGTCGTTCTCCATTTGTATCACTCAGGCTTTCTTTATACATGTATATGCTCTGTCTGCCGTCTTCATCTTGACTTCCATGGCATATGACAGATATGTTGCTATCTGCCAGCCAATGAGATACATTACCATTATGAGCAACGTTCACCTCATGAAGATCATCTCGTTTGTTTGGCTCTCTAATTTGACACTGATAGCCGTGCTTTTCATTCTCCTCCTGCGTTTGCCTCGCTGTAGGTCTTAGCTTACCCATCCATACTGTGACAATCCCTCCCTGCTTCAGCTGGTCTGCGGAGACACGACCATTAATAACATTTATGGACTGTTGTTGACAGCTGTCTGTCAGGTGATAACAGTTGGTCTGATTTTCTACACATACCTACAGATCCTCATAGCCTGCTTTCGCAACAAAAGCTCTGACACGAGAAGTAAAGCTCTGCAGACGTGTGGTACACATCTAGTTGTCTTTATCTTGTTTGAGTGTTTGGGTCTTTTCACGATCATCTCATACAGGATAAAAGATATTTCTCCTCACTTAAGAAAATTCATTGCGGTTGCTGCTATGATATTGCCACCGACGATGAATCCTGTTATATATGGAATGAGAACTAAAGAAATCAGGGTCAAAGGTATCAAATTTTTCAAGCAAAAAGTTTTTGCATCATGAACAAATAACTTTAGAATCACAAACTACCAATTTAGCATGTTGTCACATATCCTGATATATCCTTTTCTGCTGGACTTAATTTGACTGATATTTAAAAAAGGGCTAAATGCAATTCCAGTTTATGACCACAAGATAGAAACCTAAACCAATTTTTGAAATGGTACCAGTGGCACATACATACAGTATATACACATATACACACAATATATAAATATATGTTATATTGTAGTCTAAGTTTTAAAATGACCATTTATTAAGCTGAGTAATGAGCCAAGTTCCTTGCCATCTCAGAACACAAGATTGGTTACATGTATGGCAAAAAAAAAAAGAAAAAAAAAAAGAATAAATACTGTGTTTTTCATTTCTAGATTTAAACACACTCTTTATGTTTTTCTTAATACCTCCGTAATCTTTTTACAAGATCTTACAAGTTTAGTGCTATTATCTACTAAATTGAAGTCTCTGAAATCACATCTTTATGTAAGATACAGAAAGAAAGAAAGAAAGAAAGATTATTATTACTGAAACAATTTGTTACCTAACTTCCCAAAACCATTATATTGTTAGACACGGAATTATTTTTTGCATCTAACCCATTCAGATATGCATGTATAGAACTGCAAGAATAATAGCAAAATCTATTTAAAAAGTATTATCTTTTTAAGATTGTAAGATTTTATAATATATTTTTTTTCATTCCATCCATCCATTCTGTAAACCATTTGTCCTTTATAGACAGGGACATTCATATTGTGATGCAACAGTGCTGTTCACTCAGCCACTAGTCTGTGGCTGTGCTGTGTCTTTTGTTCCTTCCCTGCTGAAAAATCCAGCTTAAACCAGCATGAATTCATGTTGGTTCAGGATGGTTCATGCTGGTTAGAGCCGACATAATTTACAGATCAATATTTCACATGAATCATGACAAAGAGTGATCCGAATTGCAGTTTGTCCTGAATCACTTTGAGTATATTGACCTCTGCTGCTTATTGAGATATAGTGCAGATACTGTATGCATTGAAATAATGTATTAAATATTTTCAAATGCATCATTTTAAAACATTAAATAACCTTAATAATTAGAAGTATATACTTTTATTTCTTAATTTCTTGATTATGGCTTTGCTAGGTGCATTATTTGCACATATAATTAATTTCACAGTAGTTTATTTGTAATAAATGAGGAAGCAAAGTCCTCAGTGTTTTAAAATGTTTAAATCCAATGTAAATTCATGTTTCAGTTACTCTCATTTTCTGTTAAATAAACAACCCAGATAGCAGATGTACATCGCAGAGACATCTATTTGATTTGCGTGTTTTCATCTGGAAGACTAGAGTATTTGCTCATCTGCAACTCGTCTATAAGACTTTTCCTGTCAGATGTTAAATACGCATTTATAAAATGCCTTTAATATGTTTATGATTTAGACTTGTATGTAAAACTGACTTTTAAAGACGTTTATCAGAGTTTGTACACAGCAGCTGATTTCAAGATGCTTTTCCAAGTGTTCTTTATACCCAGGTGAAAAAAACTGCACTAAAATACACTTTATTTCAGTACACTTAGTAGACTTCCGTAATGTACTTAAAGTGCTCTATTTTTGTGCACTAATTTTGTACTTAATATACCAAAAATTCTTTAGTACTTCTTAAGATAATCTTAACATCTAAGTGTACTCAACTGTGCTATTTTGAGACACCATGAATATGAACTAAAATGTGCTTTCAACATACTATCTCTGTTTTTAAAAAAAGTATTTAGTTACCACTTGTAGTACACTTGAACCCATCTCTCGTACACTTTTATATATACTCATCAGACATAGAAAATACACTTATGAATTAAGTATAAGAATAATATATGATAACAAATGTATTTATAATGTATCGCCCACATATTTTTATCCATTAAATAATTCATTTCAAATGTATTGTAACTATGTTAATATTCCCTTTATATGATACTTAACTACATGTTAAAGGTGTCTTTAAATAGTACTGTCACATGAAATAAGGAGGATTCAATGCAGCAAATATCAGTTTATTAAGAAAAATAGAAGCAGGAAAGATAGCAAGGATTAGATGTCTTGGGTGCAGATGGCAAAGTATTTCTTGGTAGCACAGAGACTGGAATAGGCAAACCAGTCCAACAGGTAATCCAAAACTGTCTCGACGGGGAATATCCAGAACAGGAACAAGGAACGAGAGACTCAAACACAGCCAGGATTTACAGAAATCTTGGAGACGTACATGTGCTATCTGGGAATTCTTATATCAACAAAATAATAATAATAATAAAAAAAATAATATTCTTGTTTATTAAAAGCAGGTCCATAAATCTAATAAAGTTAATGTTTTAAAGCATTTTTACATTTATTCCAAAAAATAACTATAAGAACACTGTAACAAATTTCAGATTTCATGTATGTTTTATTTGTGAACTTATGTTCAGCTGTTAATTAACTAATAGTCAACTTATTTTTGGATCATTAGTCATCAAAGCTAGGTAAACACTACAGGTGTCATCATGGGAGCCATACTAATAAACTTAATTTTGTTAATTTGTTAATTTCATAAGCTGTCATGGTCATGCAACACTGAATATAATATTTATGCAGTAGTCATCACATTATCCAGTGAAAACATCCTAAATGAGCACATTTGTTTGAAGGGAAAAATGTCAGATGGAAAACATGTCATTTGGAGTGAAGACTGTAACATTTAGTCTGAAAGTCCATTCAGGAAAAACTAGTAGCCTACAGTTGGTTGCAATATGAGGATGTGCAATGCCAGAGCTTTTAAACAGGTTCGTCCAATCAATGACACTGCAGCAAATATTTAAATAACACAACGCTAACCATAACAGTTTATTAATGTTCTGTCTGAAATGTCAGTTCGTAAAAATATCTAGTATTTATTGTAACCCCGGGTAAATTATGAGCATCGGTTGGCTACTCTCCACGATGTTTATGCTCATTTTTTTGCCTTTATTGGACTTCCTAACACTTTAGTCGTACAGCTGATTCTGTCGTTGTCTCTGCTGGTAAAGCAATAAAAGTGTGTTCCATAGTTTAATTTTCGCTTTTTGCATTGCCAAACAACACTATGCTACTAGCATATCTACAGAGGCAGCAGCCAATGACCGTGAGGATTCTCTTCGACGTTTTGTGAAACACAGCGGGGGTCACATCATTTCAATATGGCGAAATACATTCAGGAGCCACCCGCACCATACATTAGTGATGGGAGAAACAAAAAGGCTTGTTCACTGTTTTGAAAGCCCTTAAAACGCCAACTGCTGGTGACGCCCACTGATCTATATAAATGTCATATAGCTTAGATCAGTGGTGATGCCTGCTGGTCAAAATGGTGTAAATGCAACGAATGTGTTATGTGTCATTAAAAATGTCAACTAATTTATAAAACTTTTTAAAGACCATGGCCCTGTCCCAAATGGTCCCATTTAGATGACTCTTCACAAAAACAATGTGAAAATGTTTTTTATTTATTTATTTATTTTTTTTAGATTACCACTAAACTACAGAATGCACCATTAAAAGCAACATTAAAGTTCTCCAGTTAGTCGTGCTATCTTAGAAATGGATAAAAGTTTTCCAGTGAGCCGTGCTCTTTCATTGATTCATCTGATTTAAAAAAAAAGAAAGAAAAAGGATTTGTTGACAATGTCATCGTCATAGTGGGTTTTTCCCTCATGAGGTTTATAATCCACATAGACAGATAACTTAAAGACAGTATAAAAGACCCAAGATAAAAACGCACACACTAGTTCCGGTTGCTGCATGACTGCTTGGTCAGTCAACCAGACAGTAAGTGTCATGTTATTGACAGCTTATAACTGTCACCGTATCTTATGCAGAAGAGCAAAGGATTTCTAAATGTACAGAATCTGTTGTAAGTATTTTAAATATTACACATTTACCCATAGTATACTTGGTCGAGCTGTAATATTTTTGATATATTTGCCCTTTTCTACTTTGTTTAGGATGATATCATGTCTTCAGCTGGCAATGTCTACAATGTGTCATCTGATCTGTCTCTTCAGGGCTTCGATCTGTCTCCTGAAAAGGCCATTGTTGCGTTTGTCTTTGCCGCTCTGAATTATATAATTATATTGTTCTGCAACTCCTTCCTCCTGTTCACAATCATAACCAATAAGGGTCTTCATGAACCGATGTACATTCTCCTGTTAAATTTGCCTATTAATGACCTCATAGGCTCCACTTGCCTGTTCCCTCATATCATGCGGGAGCTCCTGTTTGACACCAGGACCATGTCGTTCTCCATTTGTATCACTCAGGCTTTCTTTATACATGTATATGCTGTATCTGTGGTCTTCATCTTGACTGCCATGGCATACGACAGATATGTTGCTATCTGCCAGCCAATGAGATACACTACCATTATGAGCAACGTTCACCTCATGAAGATCATCTCGTTGGTTTGGCTCTCTAATTTGACACTGATAGCAGTGCTTTTCATTCTCCTCCTGCGTTTGCCTCGCTGTAGGTCTTACCTTACCCATCCATACTGTGACAATCCCTCCCTGCTTCAGCTGGTCTGCGGAGACACGACCATTAATAACATTTATGGACTGTTGTTGACAGCTGTCTGTCAGGTGATAACAGTTGGTCTGATTTTGTACACATACCTACAGATCCTCATAGCCTGCTTTCGCAACAAAAGCTCTGACACGAGAAGTAAAGCTCTGCAGACGTGTGGTACACATCTAGTTGTCTTTATCATGTTTGAGTGTTTGGGTCTTTTCACGATCATCTCATACAGGATAAAAGATATTTCTCCTCACTTAAGAAAATTCATTGCGGTTGCTGCTATGATATTGCCACCGATGATGAATCCTGTTATATATGGAATGAGAACTAAAGAAATCAGGGTCAAAGGCATCAAATTTTTCAAGCAAAAAGTTTTTGCATCATGAACAAATAACTTTAGAATCACAAACTACCAATTTAGCATGTTGTCACATATCCTGATATATCCTTTTCTGCTGGAGTCAATTTGACTGATATTTAAAAAAGGGCTAAATGCAATTCCAGTTTATGATCACAAGATAGAAACCTAAACCAATTTTTGAAATGGTACCAGTGGCACATACATACAGTATATACACATATACACACAATATGTAAATATATGTTATATTGTAGTCTAAGTTTTAAAACGACCATTTATTAAGCTGAGTAATGAGCCAAGTTCCTTGGCATCTCAGAACACAAGATTGGTTACATGTATGGCAAAAAAAATATGAATAAATACTGTTTTTCATTTCTAGATTTAAACACACTCTTTATGTTTTTCTTAATACCTCCGTAATCTTTTTACAAGATCTTACAAGTTGTTTAGTGCTATTATCTACTAAATTGATGTCTCTGAAATCACATCTTTATGTAAGATACAGAAAGAAAGAAAGAAAGAAAATTATTACTGAAACAATTTCCCAAAACCATTATATTGTTAGACACAGAATTATTTTTTGCATCTAACCCATTCAAATATGCATGTATAGAACTGCAAGAATAATAGCAAAATCTATTTAAAAAGTATTATCTTTTTAAGATTGTAAGATTTTATAATATATTTTTTTCCATTCCATCCATCCATTCTGTAAACCATTTGTCCTTTATAGACAGGGACATTCATACTGTGATGCAACAGTGCTGTTCGCTCAGCCACTAGTCTGTGGCTGTGCTGTGTCTTTTGTTCCTTCCCTGCTGAAAAATCCAGCTTAAACCAGCATGAATTCATGTTGGTTCAGGATGGTTCATGCTGGTTAGAGCCGACATAATTTACAGATCAATATTTCACATGAGTCATGACAAAGAGTGATCCGAATTGCAGTTTGTCCTGAATCACTTTGAGTATATTGCCCTCTGCAGCTTATTGAGATATAGTGCAGATACTGTATGCATTGAAATAATGTATTAAATATGCATCATTTTAAAACATTAAATAACCTTAATAATTAGAAGTATATACTTTTATTTCTTTAATTTCTTGATTATGGCTTTGCTAGGTGCATTATTTGCACATATAATTAATTTCACAGTAGTTTATTTGTAATAAATGAGGAAACAAAGTCCTCAGTGTTTTCAAATGTTTAAATCCAATGTAAATTCATGTTTCAGTTACTCTCATTTTCTGTTAAATAAATAAACAACCCAGATAGCAGATGTACATTGCAGAGACGTCCATTTGATTTGCGTGTTTTCATCTGGAAGACTAGAGTATTTGCTCATCTGCAACGCATCTATAAGACTTTTCCTGTCAGATGTTAAATACGCATTTATAAAATGCCTTTAATATGTTTATGATTTAGACTTGTATGTAAAACTGACTTTTAAAGACGTTTATCAGAGTTTGTACACAGCAGCTGCTTTCAAGATGCTTTTCCAAGTGTTCTTTATATCCAGGTGAAAAAAATTGCACTAAAATACACTTTATTTCAGTACACTTAGTAGACCTCCATAATGTACTTAAAGTGCTCTATTTCTGTGCACTAATTTTGTACTTAATATACAAAAATTCTTCTTTAGTATTTCTTAAGATAATCTTAACATCTAAGTGTACTCAACTGTGCTATTTTGAGACACCATGAATATGAACTAAAATGTGCTTTTAACATACTATCTCTGTTTTTAAAAATAGTATTTAGTTACCACTTGTAGTACACTTGAACCCATCTCCTCGTACACTTTTATATATACTCAGACATAGAAAATATACTTATGAATTATTTAAGTACAAGAATATTATATGATAAATATATATATATATATAAAAAATGTATTTATAATGTATCGCCCACATATTTTTATCCAATAAATAATTCATTTCAAATGTATTGTAACTATGTTAATATTCCCTTTATATGATACTTAACTACATGTTAAAGGTTTCTTTAAATAGTACTGTCACATGAAATAAGGAAGATTCAATAGCGAATGCAGCAAATATAAGTTTATTAAGAAAAATAGAAGCAGGAAAGATAGCAAGGGTTAGATGTCTAACATTTAGTCTGAAAGTCCATTCAGGAAAAACTAGTAGCCTACAGTTGGTGGCAATATGAGGATGTGCAATGCCAGAGCTTTTAAACAGGTTTGTCCAATCAATGACACTGCAGCAAATATTTAAATAACACAACGCTTACCATAACAGTTTATTAATGTACTGTCTGAAATATTGGTTCATAAATATCCAGTATTTATTGTAACCCTGGGTAAATTATGAGCATCAGTTGGCTACTCTCCACGATGTTTCTGCTCGTTTTTTTGCCTTTATTGGACTTCCTAACACTTGTTTAGTCATACAGCGGATTCTGTTGTTGTCTCTGCTGGTAAAGCAATAAAAGTGTGTTCCATAGTTTAATTTTCGCTTTTTGCATTGCCAAACAACACTATGCTACTAGCATATCTACAGAGGCAGCAGCCAATGAGCATGAGGATTCTCTTCGGCGTTTTGTGAAACACAGTGGGGGTCACATCATTTCAATATGGCGAAATACATTCGGGAGCCACCCACTCCATACATTAGTGATGGGAGAAACAAAAAGGCTTGTTCACTGTTTTGAAAGCCCTTAAAATGCCAATTGCTGGTGACACCCACTGATCTATATAAATGTCATATAGCTTAGATCAGTGGTGACGCCTGCTGGTCAAAACGGTGTAAATGCAACGTCTCAGGTTACTCATGTAACCATGGTTCCCTGAGAACAGGATACGAGACTCTGCGTTGACCGCATATGGGGAATGTCACACGTGAACCGAAGTCTGAAAGCCAAGGAATCAAACCACTCCAATCCTATTGGCCGGCGACAGCCTATGACATCATCATAGCGCGACCCGGAAGTATAAAAGGAGCGCCTAGAGAATCAGTCAGTATCTTATCGTCTTGAGGGACTGTTCAGCAGGCAGCCCCGAAGCATGGCAAAGCAACGCAGAGTCTCGTTCCCTGTTCTCAGGGAACCATGGTTACATGAGTAACCTGAGACGTTCCCTTTCAAAGGGAACTCTACTCTGCGTTGACTGCATATGGGGAACGATATACCCACGCCGCCATGCTTGAGTAGAGTGCATGCCAAAATGGCTAGACAAACGTCCAGCAGTTTCGAGAGAAACGCCAGATAGCAACTCACCCTCGGGTCACACAAAGGCGGTCAATGACAGCATTCCCTACGGCCAACAGCCCAAGCTGAACCTCAAAGAGGCCTTCCGTAGAAAGCCTACCAAGGCTGCTCAAGGTTTCTGGGACCAAAACTTCTGCAGAAAGCAGGCCCCTTTAAGGGAATGTGGCCAAGGAACCGAAGGGAACCCCGGCCAGTCACTAGAAGGGGGACATAGTCACCCCAGTGCCAGCAGGGAGGCCGACCTAATCTGACATAGGACAAACTCAGTCTTGGCCAACCCTGTCTGAATACAGAGTCTCAACAACGCATTCTTCAGAGAAGACAGCAAGTAAGAGCGACTGCGAAAAAGGCAGTAAGCAACTCAAACCCACGCGTAGAGACGGGCATCCTGGAGAGCAGAACTCAGCTGAATGCTATGAACCCTCATATCAAGGGGAGTACAATCTGCCCAATCCTAGGATCTACTGAGTGCCTAAAATTGCACTGAGGAGGCTGTGCGCTAAGAGACCCTGACAAGGGGAGCACAAACCAGCCTGGGGCTCAACGGGAGGCCTCATGGAAGCCTTCACCAATGATCAGCTTAGGGAGCTAAGCACTATTACAAAACAACCCTAACAGGGGAGTACAAAACTCAACCTAACAGATAGACCATACTGTAAGCACATAATCATGGAGGCCAAAGAGGGGCCTACAACATGACAAAGTTCTACATGAAGTAGAAACTACACAATTAGCAGATAAGACTGTAAAGTGCCCACATAACAGTCCACCTAACACAATCCAACAAGCAGTGTACTTGGTAAAAGAACCTTTTTACTCTTTAAAGCAAGAGGAGTACAACATACGCCATCATGAACTAAAGGAGTCCCAAAAACCGGGCCTACAACTTCAGTCAGACACGTGGCGTGGGCTCGTGGCAGTGTTTCAAGCTCCAGGAAGGACAAACAACCAAACTACAAGGAGGTTAATAAGTCACCTGGGGCCCTGGCCAACCAGCAGTGTACTCAGCAAAACACCTCTAACTCTCTCAGCGAGAGGAGTACACTATTACATACACCAGCATGTTCTAAAAAGGAGGCCCCGAGGGCCTACTACTTGTAAACACGCGGTGTTAGTCTAGTGGCCACTAAAGTTCTAGGAGCAAAATAGAACCAACGTATTTACGAGGTAGCTACTTAGCTCAACTAGAGCTAAAGGATAAACATAAACCATGTTCAAGGAAGTAAATGTAGAAAACCGAACCACAGTAAGGTTAATTACAAAAACACACCCTGAGAGGTCAGCCACTCAGAAACGTACTCAGTAAAAACACTTTTTACTCTCAGAGTGAGAGGAGTACACAACCGAACTCCAACATGCTACACAGGACGCCTAGAAGGTCTACACCTTGTAAACACGTGGCATCAGCTAGTGGCAATCATGACCACATCAATGGTGATGGGTCGTCCAAAACCCAAACAGAACTGTGCCAACATGTAATCTGAAAGGAGGCCTAAACAGGACCTACAACTCCAACCACACGTGGCGCCAGCCATTGGTTAAAGCTAAGTCTACACATTCCAATAGGCAATGTACCATGATAGGGGTACAATGAAATGCTATCACGGTCTAAGGGAGGCCTACAAGGCCTACTACCTTAAACAGACACAAGCATAAACCTGTGGCAGTGCTAAACTAAGTGAGCAAAACTCATGACCATATACCAACAATACTTGTAAACACAAGCTGCAAACTAGAAGGAGGCTAAATACATTAGAGCCTACAACTCCTACAGTTATATGCAATATAGCTGTTGCGGTAATGATCATCTAACAGGAGCTAACAGAAACCAAACTGAAAAAGAGGCTCTCTATACCAGGGGTGGGGAATGTTGATCCTGGAGGGCCATTGTCCTGGAGAGTTTAGCTCTAACCCTGAAAAAAAAAAACACTCACCTGCCTGTAACTTTAATAATCCTGAAGACCTTGATTAGTTTCAGGTGTGTTTAATAAGGGTTGGAGCTAAACTCTGCAGGACAGTGGCCCTCCAGGATCAACGTTCCCCACCCCTGCTCTATACTCAACCTGAGTGTGCAATCCAACAGGTGATGCACTCAGTGAAGCACCAAACCCTAACCGGGGAGTGCAAAAGTCACCACGCTTTTAAATAGAGGCTAACACAAGCCTACTATTCTGAGAACAGGTGCTAACCTGTGGCAGCACTAGAGTAAAGCTCACATACATGTAGGGCAAAACTAGAACTCAAAGCAGACAAAAGCTTTGTAAATGCATGCCATCCTAAAGAGGATACATGCTCTCACCAAACAGAACTACAGATCTGTACTGAACCCTAGAGGACGGAAGCTAAAAAGCTAACACCGTAACTCAAACTTGAATGTTAATTCAAGGGGCTCAGGGGAAAGACAAATCATAGCATGAATGAAGTTCTAGAGAGTGGGGCCTAGCATACACTGCATAAACTTATCTACGCAATGATAAGGGCCTACCACCTGAGAAACAGCACCAGGGAGGCTAGTAACAGCCTGCTACCTAGCTGTTAACCTCAGTAATTGCACCTACATAAAGTAAGGGGAAAATGGGCATACGGCTTAACAACTCCCTCAGGAGGAGGCCAGAACTAGGAACTATACAACCTAACAAGGGATAGTAATTACAGAGGGTGATTTATGACAATAAACACCTAACCTAGCTCTAGCCTGGGCCGCTAAGCTGTGGGCCTACAGAGCCACACACCTAGCAAAGCCTGGGCTTCACTCTAAATCTTCACAGAAAAGAGGAAATAAAGCAAAGCTCAACAAGCCAATAATGCCAGGCGGCCGATTAGGGCCATCCTGGACATAAATAACTGAAGTGACGAGTGCTAACTCAAACTATTCTTTTTTATTTAACAGACACTAGCTGAGAAGCTACTCTATACACAGGTGGCTAAACGGCGGCCATTTTGTGACCTGCCCAGAAATCGTTCTAGCCAGCCTAACAACTTCAGTCTGCCCAAAACCCCCTACATTTTTAACGGCTACATGCTCAGAAAAAACTATACAGGAAAAACAAGGTCAACATATTTAGAACATAAATATAGACCCAGCTTACCTTCCTGCGGCTCAAAGACCGAAGACTCCCCCTCCTCACTCTTTCCATAAAGAAGGATGGAATCTAAGGTTCTTTAAAGCCTAAAAGAACTTCTTCACTATCAAGCCAGAAGGCGGGCCTTCAGAAAAATTCATCATGGGCCCAACCATCAGCCTAACTGTTAGAAGCGCCTGAGCATGTTAACAGTATCCAAAAACAAAATCCTCGGGAAGCTCCTCGCCCAGACAGAAAACGCATAGGTTGTGTGTATCTTCCGGTGTCAGAAACCTCGGACACGGGTCAGCACACTTCCTAAAACGTTTGTCAGACATATTTAAAAAAAAATTCCTTACCGATTTGAAAACAATGGCAAAGACACAACAGTCCCGAAAGACAAAAAGATACTGACTGATTCTCTAGGCGCTCCTTTTATACTTCCGGGTCGCGCTATGATGATGTCATAGGCTGTCGCCGGCCAATAGGATTGGAGTGGTTTGATTCCTTGGCTTTCAGACATCGGTTCACGTGTGACGTTCCCCATATGCGGTCAACGCACAGAGTAGAGTTCCCTTCGAAAGGGAACGAATGTGTTATGTGTCATTAAAAATGTCAACAAATTTATAAAACTTTTTAAAGACCGTGGCCCTGTCCCAAATGATCCCATTTAGATGACTCTTCACAAAAATAACGTGAAAATGTTTTTTTTTTTTTTTTTTTTTAGATTACCACTAAACTACAGAATGCACCATTAAAAGCAACATTAAAGTTCTCCAGTTAGCCGTGCTCTTTCATTGATTCATCTGATTTAAAAAAAAAAAAAAAAAAGGATTTGTTGACAATATCATCGTCATAGTGGGTTTTTCCCTCATGAGGTTTATAATCCACATAGACGGATAACTTAAAGACAGTATAAAAGACCCAAGATAAAAGCGCACACACTAGTTAAAGGTCCATTTGCTGCATGACTGCTTGGTCAGTCAACCAGACAGTAAGTAAGTGTCATGTTATTGACAGCTCATAACTGTCACCATATCTTATGCAGAAGAGCAAAGGATTTCTAAATGTACAGAATCTGTTGTATTTTAAATATTACACATTTACCCATAGTATACTTGGTCGAGCTGTAATATATTTGATATATTTGCCCTTTTCTACTTTGTTTAGGATGATATCATGTCTTCAGCTGGCAATGTCTACAATGTGTCACCTGATCTGTCTCTTCAGGGCTTCGATCTGTCTCCTGAGAAGGCCATTGTTGCGTTTGTCTTTGCTGCTCTGAATTATATAATTATATTGTTCTGCAACTCCTTACTCCTGTTCACAATCATAACCAATAAGGGTCTTCATGAACCGATGTACATTCTCCTGTTAAATTTGCCTATTAATGACCTCATAGGCTCCACTTGCCTGTTCCCTCATTTCATGCGGGAGCTCCTGTTTGACACCAGGACCATGTCGTTCTCCATTTGTATCACTCAGGCTTACTTTATACACCTATATGCTGCTACTGCGGTCGTCATCTTGACTGCCATGGCATACGACAGATATGTTGCTATCTGCCAGCCAATGAGATACACTACCATTATGAGCAACGTTCACCTCATGAAGATCATCTCGTTTGTTTGGCTCTCTAATTTGACACTGATAGCCGTGCTTTTCATTCTCCTCCTGCGTTTGCCTCGCTGTAGGTCTTACCTTACCTATCCATTCTGTGACAATCCCTCCCTGCTTCAGCTGGTCTGCGGAGACACGACCATTAATAACATTTATGGACTGTTGTTAACAGCTGTCTGTCAGGTGATAACAGTTGGTCTGATTTTGTACACATACCTACAGATCCTCATAGCCTGCTTTCGCAACAAAAGCTCTGACACGAGAAGTAAAGCTCTGCAGACGTGTGGTACACATCTAGTTGTCTTTATCTTGTTTGAGTGTTTGGGTCTTTTCACGATCATCTCATATAGGATAAAAGATATTTCTCCTCACTTAAGAAAATTCATTGCGGTTACTGGCATAATATTGCCACAGACGATGAATCCTGTTATATATGGAATGAAAACTAAAGAAATCAGGGTCAAAGGGATCAAATTTTTCAAGAAAAAAGTTTTTGCATTGTGAACAAATAACTTTAGAATCACAGTTTAGCAGGTTGTCACATGTCCTGATATATCCTTTTCTGCTGGAGTTAATTTGACTGATATTTAAAACAGGGCTAAATGCAATTCCAGTTTATGACCACAAGATAGAAACCTAAACCAATTTTTGAAATGGTACCAGTGGCACATACATACAGTATATACACATATACACACAATATATAAATATATGTTATATTGTAGTCTAAGTTTAAAAATGACCATTTATTAAGCTGAGTAATGAGCCAAGTTCCTTGGCATCTCAGAACACAAGATTGGTTACATGTATGGCAAAAAATATGAATAAATACTGTGTTTTTCATTTCTAGATTTAAACACACTCTTTATTTTTTTCCTAATACCTCCGTAATCTTTTTACAAGATCTTACAAGTTGTTTAGTGCTATTATCTACTAAATTGATGTCTCTGAAATCACATCTTTATGTAAGATACAGAAAGAAAGAAAGAAAGAAAGATTATTATTACTGAAACAATTTGTTACCTAACTTCCCAAAACCATTATATTGTTAGACACAGAATTATTTTTGCATCTAACCCATTCAATTATGCATGTATAGAACTGCAAGAATAATAGCAAAATCTATTTAAAAAGTATTATTTTTTTAAGATTGTAAGATTTGATAATATCTTTTTTTCATTCCATCCATGCATTCTGTAAACCATTTGTCCTTTTTAGACAGGGACATTCATATTGTGATGCAACAGTGCTGTTCACTCAGCCACTAGTCTGTGGCTGTGCTGTGTCTTTTGTTCCTTCCCTGCTGAAAAATCCAGCTTAGACCAGCATGAATTCATGTTGGTTCAGGATGGTTCATGCTGGTTAGAGCCGACATAATTTACAGATCAATATTTCACATGAGTCATGACAAAGAGTGATCTGAATTGCAGTTTGTCCTGAATCACTTTGAGTATATTGCCCTCTGCTGCTTATTGAGATATAGTGCAGATACTGTATGCTTTGAAATACTGTATTAAACATTTTCAAATGCATCATTTTAAAACATTAAATAACCTTAATAATTAGAAGTATATACTTTTATTTCTTTATTTCTTGATTATGGCTTTGCTAGGTGCATTATTTGCACATATAATTAATTTCACAGTAGTTTATTTGTAATAAATGAGGAAGCAAAGTCCTCAGTGTTTTAAAATGTTTAAATCCAATGTAAATTCATGTTTCAGTTAAACTCATTTTCTGTTAAATAAATAAACAACCCAGATAGCACACGTACATCGCAGAGACGTCTATTTGATTTGCGTTGTTTTCATCTGGAAGACTAGAGTATTTGCTCATCTGCAACGCGTCTATAAGACTTTTCCTGTCAGATGTTGAATACGCATTTATAAAATGCCTTTAAGATGTTTATGATTTAGACTTGTATGCAAAACTGACTTTTAAAGACGTTTATCAGAGTTTGTACACAGCAGATGCTTTCAAGATGCTTTTCCAAGTGTTCTTTATACCCAGGTGAAAAAAACTGCACTAAAATACACTTTATTTCAGTATACTTAGTAGACTTCCGTAATGTACTTAAAGTGCTCTTTTTTTGTGCACTAATTTTATACTTAATATACCAAAAATTCTTCTTTAGTACTTCTTAAGATAATCTTAACATCTAAGTGTACTCAACTGTGCTATTTTGAGACACCATGAATATGAACTAAAATGTGCTTTTAACATACTATCTCTGTTTTAAAAAAAAAAGTATTTAGTTACCACTTGTAGTACACTTGAACCCATCTCTCGTACACTTTTAAATATACTCATCAGACATAGAAAATACACTTATGAATTATTTAAGTATTAGAATAATGTATGATAAATATATAAAAAATGTATTTATAATGTATTGCCCACATATTTTTATCCATTAAATAATTCATTTCAAATGTATTGTAACTATGTTAATATTCCCTTTATATGAAACTTAACTACATGTTAAAGGTTTCTTTAAATAGTACTGTCACATGAAATAAGGAGGATTCAATAGCAAATGCAGCAAATATAAGTTTATTAAGAAAAATAGAAGCAGGAAAGATAGCAAGGGTTAGATGTCTTGGGTGCAGATGGCAAAGTATTTCTTGGTAGCACAGAGACTGGAATAGGCAAACCAGTCCAACAGGTAATCCAAAACTGTCTCGACGGGGAATATCCAGAACAGGAACGAGGAACGAGAGACTCAAACACAGCCAGGACTTACAGAAATCTTGGAGACGTACATGTGCTATCTGGGAATTCTTATACTATATCAACAAAATAAAAAAAATAAAAAAAATAATGTTCTTGTTTATTAAAAGCAGGTCCACAAATCTAATAAAGTTAGTGTTTTTAAGCATTTTTACATTTATTCCAAAAAATAACTAAGAACACTGTAACAAATTTCAGATTTCATGTATGTTTTATTTGTGAACTTATGTTCAGCTGTTAATTAACTAATAGTCAACTTATTTTTGGATCATTAGTCATCAAAGCTAGGTAAACCTGTAGTAGGTGTCATCATGGGAGCCATACTAATAAACTTAATTTTGTTAATTTCATAAGCTGTCATGGTCATGCAACACTGAATATAATATTTATGCAGTAGTCATCACATTATCCAGTGAAAACATCCTAAATGAGCATATTTGTTTGAAGGGAAAAATGTCAGATAAAAAAACGTCTCGGTTAAGTGTGTGACCCTCGTTCCCTGAAGGAGGGAACGGAGACGTACGTCAGTAGTGACCGACAAATTGGGATATTGCCAGAGAGCCCTATCAGCTTCGAGTGAAACTAAACAAGCCAATGGAATTGGCGTGCGATATTTGCATAGCGCGCACTGCCCCCGCAAGGCGGGTATAAATACGGAAGCGGATGCAGTCGCACTCTGTTTTTCGCTGAGGAGACAACCTGAGTCTGCACTACAGTGAAGGCACAGGAACTGTGGCGACAGGACGTACGTCTCCATTCCCTCCTTCAGGGAACGTGGGTTACACACGTAACCGAGATGTTCCCTTTCAGTCGGTCACGTTCGACGTACGTCAGTAGTGAACGACGAATTGGGATCCCAAATAAAACGCCACAGTTACTGACCCCTTCCAGCGCCCAGCGTAAGCTCCAGCCACCTGGCACACCTTGGGGCAGAGAAGGGGGCGAGCTTACACCGAGAGAGTCTACTGCTGTTCCACAAGACCCACTCAGTAAGACTTAGACAACACTGGAGAAGCGAACCCATAGGGGACGCTGCGGAAGCCACAACCTACCCTGGAGGTGAGGAATTATGTGGAAATACACATATGGACTGGTCGTGGGCAGTACGCATATGGAGTCCCTGGGATGGCTCCAGCCTGAGTAGGGGGAGACTCATCTGACAGGTGACAGCAGAGCTGACTCTGCTAAGGGAAAGACACAGGCTCACCGTGGGGAGTTAACCGTGGACAATACACATATGAGACCACTCACATGGAGGGGTCACGACATATGGCACCCAGCCAAACCTCAACGTCAGTGACGGACGTTTGGCCTAGCATCAGACACTCTGCAATGTCCGAGCTGCAAGGGGTGGCGGAGGAACTCAACAGGGTTCGCCAGGCGGGGAACTCACTGGAGCAATGGATGCACATATCCGGCCCAGGGGCCGGGAATGGCATAGCAAGCTGACACTAGAACGGGTCCTTCACGTTACCGGCTACTGGAAGTGAGTACACGGTAAGATACCGGTTCCACACGAAGGCTATAGAATCTAGCGAACGTGTTGGGTGTCGCCCAGCACGCAGCTCTACAGATATCTGTCAGCGAGGCGCCGTGCGCCAGCGCCCAGGAAGAGGCAACTCCTCTAGTGGAGTGAGCTCTTAACCCGAACGGGCAAGGCACGCCTTGGGACTGATAGGCCAAGGCGATGGCATCCACTATCCAGTGGGCCATCCTCTGCTTGGAGACAGCCTTTCCCTTCTGCTGGCCTCCGTAACAGATGAAGAGCTGATCTGAGGTCCTAAAGCTTTCCGTTCTATCCACGTACAGGTGCAGAGCGCGGACGGGACAGAGCAAAGCCAGGGCTGGGTCTGCCTCCTCCGAAGGCAGCGCTTGCAGGTTCACTACCTGATCTCTGAAGGGAGTGGTAGGAACCTTGGGCACATATCCAGGCCGGGGTCTCAGGATAACGTGAGAGTCACCGGGCCCGAATTCCAGGCACGATTCGTCTACCGAAAATGCGTGCAGGTCCCCTACCCTCCTAACCGAGGCCAATGCAACCAGGAGGACTGTCTTAAGGGACAGTACTTTTAACTCCACTGACTGCAAAGGCTCGAAGGGATGACCCCGGAGAGATGTAAGTACCAGGGAGAGATCCCAAGAGGGTATAGAGGGAGGGCGAGGCAGATTCAGTCTCCTCACCCCCCTCAGGAACCTGACGACCAGGTCATGCTTCCCCAAAGACTTACCATCGACGTGATGTGCGGCAATAGCAGCAACATTCACCTTGAGGGTGGAGGGAGACAGTTTTTGCTCCAAGCCCTCTTGCAGGAAGGAAAGCACTGACCTGACCGAACATGATCGGGGGTTCTCTCGGTGAGAGGAACACCATTCGACGAACAGGTTCCACTTCAAGGCATAGAAGTTCCTCGTAGAAGGAGCTCTAGCAGAAGTGATAGTGTCTACAACCGACTGGGGTAGATCACTTAGAACCTCCGCGTCCCGTCCAGGGACCAGACATGGAGTTTCCAGAGGTCCGGACGCAGGTGCCAGAGGGTGCCCCGCCTCTGAGTCAGAAGGTCCTTCCTCAGAGGAATGGGCCAAGGAGGCGCTGTTGCGAGGAGCATCAGATCCGAAAACCTGGTCCGAGTGGGCCAATACGGAGCCATTAGCAAGACCTGCTCCTCATCCTCCCTGACTTTGCACAGGAGCAGTGCAAGAAGGCTCACTGGGGGAAACGCATATTTGCGTAGGCCCCGGGGCCAGCTGTGTGCCAGAGCATCTGTGCCGAGAGTACCCTCAGACAGGGAATAAAACAACTGGCAATGGGCTGTGTCCGGAGAGGCAAACAGATCTATCTGTGCGGCTCCAAAATGCTGCCAGATCAGCTGGACCACCTGGGGATGGAGTCTCAATTCGCCCGGAAGCGGAGGCTGCCGTGAGAGCTCGTTGGCTGCACGGTTGAGCACGCCTGGGACGGGAATGGCACAAAGTGACCTCAGATGCTTCTGACTCCATAGCAAAAGATGGCGGGCGAGTTGCGACATGCGACGGGAGCATAGACCACCCTGATGGTTAATGTACGCAACGGTCGCAGAGCTGTCCGAGCGGACCAGTACGTGCTTGTCTGACAGCAGCTCCTTCAAGCGGCCTAGTGCAAGACGTACTGCCAGCAACTCGAGGCAATTGATATGCCAATGCAGTTGAGGCCCCGTCCACAGACCCGACACTGCATGCCCGTTGTACGTGGCTCCCCATCCGGTGGCGGAGGCATCTGTGGAGACCACAGCATGCCTGGTCACTTGTTCGGGGGGAACTCCTGCCCGCAGGAACGAAAGGTCCGACCACTGAGTGAGGGTACGACGGCAGTTCGGTGTCACGGGAACACGGAATGTACCACATTGCCACGCCCATCTCGGGACCCGGTCATGAAGCCAGTGTTGAAGCGGCCTCATATGAAGCAATCTGAACCGTGTGACTGCGGCTGCGGATGCCATATGCCCCAGGAGCCTCTGAAAAAGTTTCAGTGGGGCCGCTGTCCTGCGCTTGAGCGAACTCAGGCAGTTTAACACCGACTGGACACACTGCTCGGTGAGGCGTGCTGTCCGGGCGACCGAGTCCAGTTCCATACCGAGATAAGAGATCCTCTGCCCGGGGGCGAATTTGCTCTTGTCCCAGTTGACCCGAAGACCCAACCGGCTGAGGTAAGCTAACATCATGTCCCTGTGTTCGCACAACTGCTCCCGCGAGCTGGCCAGAATGAGCCAGTCGTCGAGGTAGTTGAGAATGCGAACGCCCTGTTCCTGTGGAACAATGGCCGCCTCCGCAATCTTGGTAAAGACGCAGGGTGACAGGGCCAGCCCGAAGGGTAGGACTTTGTACTGATATGCCCGACCCTCGAAAGCAAACCGTAGGAAGGGTCTGTGTCGAGACAGAATCGAGACATGAAATTATGCGTCCTTCAGGTTGATCGCTGCAAACCAATCCTGGGGACGGATGCATTCGAAAATGCGTTTCTGCGTAAGCATCTTGAACGGCAGCCTGTGAAGGGACCGATTCAGGACACGTAGATCCAGGATTGGCCGTAACCCACCGCCTTTCTTGGGTACAATGAAGTAGGAGCTGTAAAACCCTGACTTCATATCGGCTGGAGGGACCGGCTCGATTGCGTCCTTCGCCAGGTGGACAGCAATCTCCGCCCGGAGAACAGGTGCATTGTCCAGGGACACATGAGTGTAGTGGACACCCCTGAACACTGGGGGATGCCGGGCGAACTGAATCACAAAGCCGAGTCTGATAGTGCGAATGAGCCAGTGGGACGGGCTGGGAAGTGCTAACCAGGCTCCCAGACTCCGAGCCAGTGGGACCAAAGGCACCACAGATGTACCTGGCGTGGGGCAGCGAGGCAGAGTACTGGGACCTGACTCGGACAGCATAGTGGCCCGAAGTGGGGTCGGACTCTGCGAGGTGGCAGTGTGTATGGGAGACGGCGCAAGGGAGGTGGCCTCGACATACACACTGAGACCTGCTGGCGAGGTGAGAGGGGGCTGAGAGTGGCGAGGCGGAGCACCGCACACTGCCAACCGCACCCTCTTGGGACCTGGAGGATTGGGAAACAGCTCTGAAAAGGTGGGTACCGCTGGACTCCGGAGAGCCAGTGGCGGGATAATACAAGACACAAATTCCCCCCGGCCCTCCTCCGGGGGAGGTAGAGATGCAGGCATCATCTCCCGAAGAGCTGACATCCTCTCCTCCAGGTCGCCCGTCTCAGGACCACTTCCTAGTTCTCTTGCCACCTGGCTTGGCTGGGGTCTGAGCGGGCTGGGCACCGCGTCCGCGACCGGCTCCCTGCTGTCTGGCGGGTGGAGGCTGCTGCTTTGCAGACTTAGCAGGGGCGGAGGACGACGCAGATGGGCGCCCTTGGCGATGAGCAGACTGAGGTTGCACAGCCGGCGGTGGGGTGGAGGCAGCAGCGGACTGCCAGGGCAGGATGTTTTGATGGCCTCAGTCTGCTTCTGTGCGGCCAAGAACTGCTGGGCAAAACTCTCGACCGCGTCGCTGAATAGGCCGACTTGTGACACAGGGGAGTCCAGGAACCAATACTTATTGGTCTCCCTCATGTCTGCCAAGGTCAGCCACAGGTGGCGTTGCTGGACCACAAGCGTAGCCATCGCTTGACCAACGGAGCGAGCCGTCACCGTAGTCGCCCGGAGAGCGAGGTCGGTGGTGGCACGCAGCTCCCCCAGCAGCTGTTTGTCAAGACCACCCTGGGGCATGTCCATGAGCGCTTTGGCCTGATACACCTGTAGCAGGGCCATGGCATGCAAGGCAGAGGTGGCCTGTCCGCAGGCTCTGTAAGCTTTCTCCGTCAAGCTAGACGAGAATTTACAGGCCCGGGATGGGAGACGTGGATCACCGCGCCAGCCAGCAGCCGTCGGACACAGTTGCATCGTGACGGCGTGCTCGACTGAAGGGATCCCGGCGTACCCCTTAGCCTCCCCGCCATCCAGAGTGGTGTAGGCGGAAGAGGGACCAGGCCTGGCACAAATGCTATACGGCGTTCTCCATGACTTGGTCACCTCCTCATGCACCTCTGGAAAGAAAGGTACTGGGGCAGGACGCTGAGGACCAGCGCGGGCCGCCCCGAGAAACCAATCGTCCAGCTGAGAAGGTTTGGGACGTGGTGGAGGATTCCAGACAAGCCCGACCTTCTCGGCGGCCTGGGAAAGCATAGCCGTCAACTCGGGATCAGGCTCGGGCAACGCTACGGTCCCGGAGGGAGGCAGCGCAGCTGAGTCTTCATCTCCCAAGGACTCCGGCTCACCTTCCGATGCTGTGATCGACATCTGCTCGTCCGTAGGCGCACCGAAGGAAATGGATGGTCGCTCAACAGAGGGACCACCACGATCCTCTGGTAACACCACAGGCTGCAGCATTGTTGAGGGGATAGGGGCCCTAACCGTGATCCTCAGGTCACCCTTCCTACATGCCGACCCCCGCTCCCTGAGAACTAGAGTCCCAGAGTCTAGACCTCAACACTGAAATAGTCATGTTCCCTCATTGAGAACATGAACTATCCACAAAGGTTGCCTCAGCATGCTGAACGCCCAGGCATGTGACACAGCGATTGTGACTATCAGCGGGAACCAGGGAACGACCGCATCCAGTAACGCACAGACGTAATGACATCTTGAAAAAGACGCAGTGTTCGTCTGTGAAGCTCATTTAGAAGGGGGAAAGTCAGCTCTTGTTCTTTGTGCTGACGCACACAGGGAACAGCCGCGATGTGACTGCAGGTACACGACTCCCTGACAGTCACACGCACAGAGGAACCGGCAGAAACAATGCTGTGAAAACAGCAGTTGAGAGCTGTATAATAGCTCGCTCTGCGGAAGGCTTGTGGCTTTGCTGTAGGGTGCCTTAACACCAGCACAGTAAAACGAGGCTCTTCAAAGGCTTGAGAAGTTCACTCTCAGTCAATAGCAGGAACACAACATGTTGGCTCCGAAGCGAAAGACAGAGTGCGACTGCATCCGCTTCCGTATTTATACCCGCCTTGCAGGGGCGGTGCGCGCTATGCAAATATCGCATGCCAATTCCATTGGCTTGTTTAGTTTCACTTGAAGCTGATAGGGCTCTCTGGCAATATCCCAATTTGTTGGTCACTACTGACGTACGTTGAACGTGACCGACTGAAAGGGAACATGTCAATTGGACTGTTCCATTCTAACATTTAGTCTGAAAGTCCATTCAGGAAAAACTAGTAGCCTACAGTTGGTGGCAATATGAGGATGTGCAATGCCAGAGCTTTTAAACAGGTTCGTCCAATCAATGACACTGCAGCAAATATTTAAATAACACAATGCTAACCATAACAGTTTATTAATATACTGTCTGAAATGTCGGTTCATAAATATCCAGTATTTATTGTAACCCCGGGTAAATTATGAGCATCAGTTGGCTACTCTCCACGATGTTTATGCTTGTTTTTTTTTTGCCTTTATTGGACTTCCTAACACTTGTTTAGTTGTACAGCTGATTCTGTCGTTGTCTCTGCTGGTAAAGCAATAAATGTGTGTTCCATAGTTTAGTTTTCGCTTTTTGCATTGCCAAACAACACTATGCTACTAGCATATCTACAGAGGCAGCAGCCAATGAGCGTGAGGATTCTCTTTGGCGTTTTGTGAAACACAGCGGGGGTCACATCATTTCAATATGGCGAAATACATTCAGGAGCCACCCACACCATACATTAGTGATGGGAGAAACAAAAAGGCTTGTTCACTGTTTTGAAAGCCCTTAAAATGCCAATTGCTGGTGACGCCCACTGATCTATATAAATGTCATATAGCTTAGATCAGTGGTGATGCCTGCTGGTCAAAATGGTGTAAATGCAATGAATGTTTTATGTGTCATTAAAAATGTCAACAAATTTATAAAGCTTTTTAAAGACCATGGTCCTTTCCCAAATGATCCCATTTAAATGACTCTTCTAAATGTTTTTTTTTTTTTAGATTACCACTAAACTACAGAATGCACCATTAAAAGCAACATTAAAGTTCTCCAGTTAGTCGTGCTATCTTAGAAATGGACAAAGTTCTCCAGTTAGCCGTGCTCTTTCATTGATTCATCTGATTAAAAAAAAAAAAAAGGATTTGTTGACAATATCACTGTCATAGTTGGTTTTTCCCTCATGAGGTTTATAATCCACATAGACGGATAACTTAAAGACAGTATAAAAGACCCAAGATAAAAACACACACACTAGTTCCGGTTGAAGCATGACTGCTTGGTCAATCGGCCAGACAGTAAGTAAGTGTCATGTTATTGACAGCTCATAACTGTCACCATATCTTATGCAGAAGAGCAAAGGATTTCTAAATGTACAGAATCTGTTGTAAGTATTTTAAATATTACACGTTTACCCATAGTATACTTGGTCGAGCTGTAATATATTTGATAAATTTGCTTTTCTACTTTGTTTAGGATGATATCATGTCTTCAGCTGGCAATGTCTACAATGTGTCATCTGATCTGTCTCCTGAGAAGGCCATTGTTGCGTTTGTCTTTGCCGCTCTGAATTATATAATTATATTGTTCTGCAACTCCTTCCTCCTGTTCACAGTCATAACCAATAAGGGTCTTCATGAACCGATGTACATCTTCTGTCTTCTGTTAAATTTGCCTATTAATGACCTCATAGGCTCATATCATGCGGGAGCTCCTGTTTGACACCAGGACCATGTCGTTCTCCAATTGTATCACTCAGGCTTTCTTTATACATGTACAGGTGCATCTCAATAAATTAGAATATCATGAAAAAGTTTTTTTTTTTCTTCTGTAATTTAATTCAAAAAGTAAAACTTGAATATATTCTAGATTTATTAGACATAAAGTAAAATATTTCCAGACTTTTTTTGTTTTCATTTTGATGATTACAGCTTGCTGCTCATCAAAATATAAAAAATCAGTATCTCAAATTATTAGAATATTTAATTTCATGTTCTATTAAATTACCATTCTCAGGGTATAAATACTGGGTTTAGGTCAGTAATCCCAACAGCAGTCATGGGGAAGTCTGCGGACTTGACAGTTGTCCAGAAGACGATCATCAAGACCCTCTACAATGAGGGTAAGCCACAGAGGGTCATTGCTGAAAGAGCTGGCTGTTCGCAGAGTGCTGTGCCAAAGCATATTCATGGAAAGTTGACTGGAAGGAAAAAGTGTGGTAGGAAAAGGTGTACAAGTGAAAGGAATGACCGCAGGCTTAAGAAGATTGTCAGGCAAAGCCGATTTAAGAACTTAGGAGAGCTTCAAAAGGAGTGGACTGAAAAGGGAGTCAGTACACAGAGAGCCACCGCACACAGACGTCTTCAGGAAATGGGCTACAACTGTCACATTCCACGTACCAAGCCACTTCTGAACCAAAGACAACATCAGAAGCATCTTACCTGGGCTAAGGAGAAAAAGAACTGGACTGTTGCTCAGTGGTCCAAAGTCCTCTTTTCAGATGAAAGTAAATTTTGCATTTCATTTGGAAATCAAGGTCCCAGAGTCTGGAGGAAGAGTGGAGAGGCACAGCCCCTACCAAGTATTGAGTACATATACAGTAAATGAACATACTTTCCAGAAGGCCAACAATTCACTAAAAATGTTTTTTTTTTTTATTGGTCTTATGAAGTATTCTAATTTGTTGAGATAGTGAATTGGTGGGTTTTTGTTAAATGTGAGCCAAAATCATCACAATTAAAAGAACCAAAGACTTAAAGTACTTCAGTCTGTGTGCACTGAAATTATTTAATACACGAGTTCCACAATTTGAGTTGAATTACTGAAATAAATGAACTTTTCCACGACATTCTAATTTATTGAGATGCACCTGTATATGCTCTGTCTGCTGTCTTCATCTTGACTGCCATGGCGTATGACAGATATGTTGTCTGCCAGCCAATGAGATGCACTACCATTATGAGCAACGTTCACCTCATGAAGATCATCTCGTTTGTTTGGCTCTCTAATTTGACACTGATAGCCGTGCTTTTCATTCTCCTCCTGCGTTTGCCTCGCTGTAGGTCTTACCTAAATTCATCGTTTCAAATTCAGCCGCCGTGGGTCGCCGTCCTGGCTGTGGCCTGGAGCACCACCTTACCCATCTGTACTGTGACAATCCCTCCCTGCTTCAGCTGGTCTGCGGAGACACGACCATTAATAACATTTATGGACTGTTGTTGACAACTGTCTGTCAGTTGATAACAGTTGGTCTGATTTTGTACACATACCTACAGATCCTCATAGCCTGCTTTCGCAACAAAAGCTCTGACACGAGAAGTAAAGCTCTGCAGACGTGTGGTACACATCTAGTTGTCTTTATCTTGTTTGAGTGTTTGGGTCTTTTCATGATCATCTCATACAGGATAAAAGATATTTCTCCTCACTTAAGAAAATTCATTGCGGTTGCTGGTATAATATTGCCACAGACGATGAATCCTGTTATATATGTGTTACATGTACACTCTGTTTTAGACTCATTTTGGACTTGTTGTTGTTCTATTTCCCGCCACTAGTCATTCACCATGGTAACTGATCACCTCATCATCACATCCAGCTGTGTCTAATAACCCACCTTGTTATCCCATGTATATAAGCCCTGTGTTTCCAGTCTTGTGTTGTCTGGTATCGTTCATGTATACTTTGGTGTGTGTTCCTGTATTTTCCTGATCTCTCCATTTGGATTTCATAGTAAAAGACTTATTCTGATTATATCTCCTCGTCGTGTGCTTTATACACCAGGGTTTGTAACAGAATACCGGACCTTTAACAGTTAATACAGATTGCGGCGTGTTTTTGTTTTCCGTGTTTCACTTTTCGTTCCCGTCACAATGTACACACCCGCATTTCTGTTAATCTGCCTTGAGCAGAAGGACCGCTCCCTCGAGGCACATTTGGACGATTTTTTGTTCCTAGCACCAGCTTCACATTTCCCGGACAGCAGCCTTTGCAACTTTCTGTTTGCCGGCCTCAACACCGCCACCAAAGCGCAGCTGTCCGGGGAAGGGCCTCGAGGGAGCTTCTTTGAATACGTGGAGTGGGTGCTGGCTATGACCGTGGGATTCTGCGACAACGACGCCAGTCCCACTCCCACTCCAGTGCCCAGCCAGGAACCCTCTGACGGCGTGGAAAGTCAGCGCAACGCCACCGAAGACAGAGAGCCCGCCTCCACCGCAATGCAAGAGCCAGCGATGAGTGGAACGACCCATGGTACAGCAGCAATGTTCCTTGATTATTACGCCGGATGAGAGTATAGTTCCTAGCCATATCGGCCTAGAAAATCGCAACTTTTCATTTTCCGTCCGTCTTAGTACACGATGTAACTACAGAAGAGTCAAGTTTTAAACAGGAAAAATATCGAAACTCTTTGGTCATTTTTGAGCGAGATGCTAACTGTCTAATCAGATTCAATGAACTATGCTAAGCTATGCTAAAAGTGGTACCGCCAGACCCGGAGATCGGCTGAATGGATTCGAAAACGGTAAAACTCAACTGTTCAACTCTAGTGGAGTTGGAAAATGAGCCAATTTTCAAAAAAAGTGGAGTGTTCCTTTAAGAACTTTGCCAGTGAATACGGGTTCACACACATTACCAGCAGCCCCGGATATCCGCAAGCAAACGGGGAGGCGGAGCGCGCAGTGGCTACAGTGAAAGGACTCTGGAAAGGGGGTGGTGAGAAAACTAAAGCTTTGCTGACATATCGGTCTACCCCTCTGGAGAATGGTTACTTTCCAGCACAACTCTTAATGGGCAGACAACTGCGTTCCACCATACCACAGCTTCCTACCTTTCTAACCCCTCGTTGGCCGAACATTAAGAGATTCAGGGAAACAGACAAGTGGACAAAAGACAGACAGCAACGCAGGTACAACATGCATTACAAGACGTCCCTTACCAACTTTGCGACCTGGACAAAGTGTGTGGCTGCAGAGAGAGAAATCACAAGGGACTGTCATTCGTCAGGCCAAAACACCTAGGTCTTACTTCATACACACTGACGGAGGTCTGATCAGGAGAAACCGCACTCACATGTGGGCAGTTCATTTGCCACTACCTCAAAAACCCATGGAAACAACGGACACAACCCGGGAACAGTATGACACTCATACGCAAGCTTCTAGGGATGTGAAGGTATCCAGAGACACTGACGTGAGTAGAGCACCTTATGTGACCAGTTCGGGCCGAGTGTCATGGCCTCCTGCAATTTGTGAAGAGAGAGAAAAAGGAAAAAAAAAAAAAAAGAGGAAAAAGAAAAGGACAAAGTTGTTCACTTGTAATTTAATGTAAGTTTGAAGGTTCTGCAAAAATGTATCCAACATGTTACATTAGAGAAAGTGTCCTTACTTAAAAGGGGGAGGTGTTCAGTAATGGGAACTTTCAGTATGGTACTGTTGTAGTACGGACATATAAGTGGGGACACAGTATGTGATGGTGTCAGTTTGTGACACCATCACATACTGACACCAGATATCACAGTATGTGACAGTTATCTTGAGTATCATGCACGCTCTTGGCTTGTTATTGTATTTTAGATAACACAACAATTATATTGTTAGACACAGAATTATTTTTGCATCTAACCCTTTCAAATATACATGTATAGAACTGCAAGAATAATAGCAAAATCTATTTAAAAAGTATTATCTTTTTAAGATTGTAAGATTTTATAATATATTTTTTTTCATTACATCCATCCATTCTGTAAACCATTTGTCCTTTATAGACAGGGACATTCATAATGTGATGCAACAGTGCTGTTCACTCAGCCACTAGTCTGTGGCTGTGCTGTGTCTTTTGTTCCTTCCCTGCTGAAAAATCCAGCTTAAACCAGCATGAATTCATGTTGGTTCAGGATGGTTTATGCTGGTTAGAGCCGACATAATTTACAGATCAATATTTCACATGAGTCATGATAAAGAGTGATCTGAACTGCAGTTTGTCCTGAATCACTTTGAGTACATTGCCCTCTGCTGCTTATACTGCAGATACTGTATGCATTGAAATAATGTATTTTCAAATACATCATTCTAAAACATTAAATAACCTTAATAATTAGAGATATATACTTTTATTTCTTATTTTCTTGATTATGGCTTTGCTAAGTGCATTATTTGCATATATAATGGTTCAGGATGGTTTATGCTGGTTAGAGCCGGTATAGTAGAGGTCTGCACGGGCTTTAAACTGAGGCCTGAACCCGGCCTGTACCCGAGATCGTTTGACCCGACCCGACCCGACCCGGACCTGAATGGTACTGTTATAATTTAACCTGAACCCGACCCGAACCCGAAATCCGTTGCTATAGAGATGTACCATTCTTGCTATCATAAGCCAAGACAGCTTTGTAAGACCTACACTTCATGTAACCTCTGAGCTATTTATTGGTTGAATGACAAGATCCTCGTACAACGTTTAAATAGACAGAAACATCAGGCTATGTAGTAGAAAAGACGCACAGAGGCCATTTGACATGATCGCGCTTCATTTCATTCATATAGTTTGCACTCAGTCATGTAGCCTATCATATCGTAAGATGTTTTAAACATTTAAATACACATAGCCTATCAAATAAAATACTACAAAATGTGTATGATGTAGTGTTTTAGGTGATAGTAGCCTGCTCTTGACAAGGCTGATTTCTGAGAGACGCAAGAGAAACACGGCTATTTGATTTACGAACGCGCTTGACTCATTTCATTCATAGAGTTTACACTTATTCGTCTATGATATCATACAATGTTTAAAACATTTAAATATACATATCAAATGATGTAGTATTTTACAGTAGACCTACTCTTGACAAAGCTCTGATTTCTGAGACAGAGACGGTAGCGCGGCTATTTGATTTGTGGCTGCTCTCTCAGTAGTCGTTCACTTCACACACACATTATTGTGTAGTAATTTTAGTGGCTTGTGTATAATTGTGCTATCCCCTGGCTCACCTGTTATTCGGTAGAATTCGTTGTGCTGCTTTCCCTACATCATTTGGCACTGTAATAAGTTTTCCCTTAAAAAAACCGAGGTGGTATCGCCGGCGATACCGTCGACTCCAGAGTGTTAAGCGAGTTTGTCATTGTACTGTTTTGTTGTTGTGTTTTTTTTTATTAAGAATAAATAATGAACCCTCCCACCATTCAAGCAATTGCCGCCTCCAAATTGCTGCTACTTCAAAAGCGAAAGTAATACGGGCATTCATAACAAATAAAAAAATTGGATGTTTGACATTTGGAACTACTACCATGTCTAGACACACAGAGACATCGGCTGCGTCTGAAAACTGGAAAATGCTGCCTTCGAAGGACACATTTCAAGGTAGGAAGGCATCAATGCATGTCCGAATCCAATATTAGCTTCACTTCCTGCTTCCTGAGCTACCTTCATCTGATCGATTTCTGAAGGCAGCATAGATGTATCCTTTGCTGCCTTTGATATCCCGCAATCCTGTGCTTTCCATTCTGTGACAGTTGAGCTAGAAAATAAAGATGGCGTCCGAAAGTTGCATTTGCTGGTCAGTTACGCTGCCTCAGAAGTGTGTCCGAAATCAGTTTCGTGAGGTGCCTTAATGCACAAACGCTGCCTTACAAGTCATTGCCTGAAAAGGCAGCGAGGCAACAAGTCAGCTGCCTAGGTTTTTGGATGCAGCCATCAAGAATCAGCATGTAAATCTCAACAACGTTGACATGCTTTATGCATGCTGGGAACCATGGATGAATTTTATAATATGATGCATTTGTGGGATTACAAATTTAAGAATCTGTTTAAGATCTGCTGATCCTATGTCCTGACATAACATCATATGAAATACTAAGGTGAAGTACATTGTATTTAACATTTTGAGGTAAAAAGGATGACTTTCTAAGAAAATCAAGTCAGGCAGCCCAGGTGTCTTTATGCACTTCCTGACCATTTGGTATGACAAGCTCAAGACACAGCTGTGCCTTTGTCTCTATGATAACGTGAAGGTATGGGCTATACTGTCAGACTGATTGGTTTAGCACCTATGCATTTGAATGGCACTGTTATGCTGAGGGCATTCAAGGTGAACATGATGGCATCAGTTTCCAGTGAGGAGGTTTTGTCAGTCTTTGATCTTCCTACTGGGAGTCAAACTATGTGTGAATGTTTACTGTACATAGTCTTAGTTCTCATGACCAGCTACTGTTTATACCATTTGGGGTACTATTATCTACACAGTCGGGGGTAATTGCCTGTATTGTCTTTAGATGCTTTTGTTTTAGTGGTCAATTCTAAGGCTGTGTGTAAGGGCAACACCTTTAAGGACTGCCCACTGAATGCCTATAAAATATCATGTATACACTGCCTTAGTTAGACTTGATGACTGCAGCTACCGACAGCACGTGTTCTCAATAAAGAATCCTGCTGATGATACATCCAAGTCTCCTGGTCTTCGCTTCTGAGATTTCCAACAGTTTTGGTGCCGTGACCTGGATAGAGCTCCTCACCTGAATCCAGATTGAAACTTCAAGCTCAACAAAGATCTGACTTCGTTCTAGACTGAATTTTTCTGTACAACCAAGGGTTGGTGAGTGCCACTCTATCCAAAAGAACCTTTAAGACCAGTACAAATTTGTTATCCTCTGCGCCGTCAGAGAAGAGTTAACAGACAGCTGTAAGGTTTGGTTAACCCCCAGGGGTCTGAGTGATTCTGGGGCCCTTGAGATGTTTTGACATGCCCTGACATTTGTGCTTATTTCAGCTACTTATAAGATGCTATTGGCCAACAAGTAATTCTGCTGTATTCAGCACAAACTCAGCTACAATAATATGTGAGAAAAATAGATGTACGTGTTTGCATTTTTGAGGAAATAATGTTTATGCGTGGTTATTGAAAAAACAAAAAACTTAAGTCACTGAAATACAGCCACAAAACCAATAATAAATACGTGTTCACAAGACTTCTGGGTATTGGAGGTTGTAGGCTGTACTCATTCATATAAAACAATATAATGATTTAAATTTTGTAAGACACTTTTTGTCAAGGAAGACCGTATGCGTGGAGGCATGAATCTTCATGAATAATGCTGTGATTCACACCTGAGAAGACAAAGACCCGCATAATGACCTGCATAATGACCCGCATAATGAGCTCTTTCAGGTAGGAAGGCTATGTGAGGGAAAATTAATCAAAGTACAAAGTAGTTTTAGTTTAGGACAGAGTTGTCCAGAAAAATTAAGCTCTATGATATGTCCCTAGCTGAAGTCACCCAGCTAATGTCACAAATCTTGACAGAGTCAGAAGTCAATGATTTTGAAAGTGCTGTAAATAATTCTGAGTTTCAGCATTCCAGCAAAGGTGAATTGAGAGAAGGAGTTCTGAGAGTGTTACAGAACCTTGTTGGACCAAAGGTGGACTGGTCAAAGATCACTAGTTGTGTACAGAAGAAGGATGAAACTGTAAGTGAGTACACTGAAAGATTTTGTCAGTCAGCTGCAGCATACAGTGGAATAGCTGACACTCCAGAGAAGGTGCTAGAGGATAATGGACCACTGGTCCGCATGTGGTTTGATGGGCTTTTATCAGAATACAGAAATGCATTGCCTTTCTTAGACCTCACATTGTCCAATGAAACCCTGCAAAACAACTTGGATAGGTTAGCTACTTGGGAAAGAGACTCCGATGTCAAGGCAAGGGTAAAGATTGCAGCAGCACCCTTTAAGGTCAACACAGAGAATCGACAGAAACGCAAATGTCCTAAGAGAGAGGGCAGTTGTCATTACTGTGGTAAACCTGGACATTGGATGAAAGAGTGTAGGAAAAACAAAAAGACATTAAGAGAACTGAACAGCTTTACTTAGCTCCTACTCAGTCTATTTGCTACATTGAAACTGCCCATCCCCTCTACTCCAAACTCTTGGAGCAACAGCTTGCTGACATGCTAACCATTTGGGCTGTGAGTGCCTAATTTCCCCACTAATTTACAAGAAAGCTAAAAGACTCATTCTGAACAAAAGAAAGTTGACTGTCACTTCCACCATTTGGGGGACACTGGTTAGGTACACTCACAGCCTTAAATGTTATGCTCCAGCACACTCCATTCACTTATCCATCCTCTATGGGTTATGATGTCTGCTATGACTGATGTTTCGATGGAAGATGGAGATGTAGCACAGTAAAGTTTGCAAATTAACTACAGGGAGAGAATAGGACACACAGACCAGTAAGGAGCCCAGGGAAGAACCGAAGTGCAACAGGCCTCGGGGGCCAACCCTGTGGTGAAGACTTACTCATAGTTTTCCCCCTCTCAGTAGTTTATCCCCACCTTACTGGTCTATAGGTGTCAAATTGATTAAGACTAGGTTAAGAAAAAGAAGAACAAACCCACTATACGATCACTAGAAGTTTATTATGATAAGAGATGAATTCAATATTTTTGAGATGATAATATGCTGATTTATTTATTGTTTTTACATGGCTACTGAAACTAAGGTCTGACTCCAAAATCACACCAAGATTCCTGACTTGATTTTTAGTTGTTTGACCCCTAGAGTCAAGGTATGCATTCACCTTGAGAACTTCATCTTTGTTTCCAAATGCAATGACTTCAGTTTTGTCTTTGTTCAAGTGAAGGAAGTTTTGGCACATCCAATTTTTAATTTCATCAATGCAATGGCACAGGGAGTCAATGAAGCTGTAATCGTTAGGTGATAGGGCTAGGTAAATCTGGGTGTCATCTGCATAGCTATGATATGCAATTTGGTTCAGTGGCAGCATATATAGGTTGAACAGGAGCGGTGCAAGAATTATGTCATGGATGTCCACTCAGACTTATGGTCACCTATACTCACATAATAACCTTTCCCTCATAAGTATGACTTGAACTATTTGAGGACCATCCCAGAAAGCCCGACCCAGTTTTCCAGCCTGTCAAGAAGGATGTTGTGATCGACAGTGTCAAATGCAGCACTGAACCTGTATCGGTTTTTTAAGCAAATATAATTTATTATTTTTATGAGCGCTGTCTCTGTGCTGTGATGTGGTCGGAAACCAGAGTTCGAAAATTAGTGAGGTCTGGGGTGGGGTGTTATGAATTGTGCTATAATAACACCTACAAATGCAATTCATTATGTACACTACATAGAAATCTCTGTTATATCAGATTTGGGGGGATGGACATTGTTAAATTAGACCTTATACTTTACTATAGGCTAGGTAATTTTATTGTTTGTTTATTATTCATGCAACAACACTTATTTAAGGCAATAGTTATTTATTATTTGCACTGGCTGCCATGCCAAGCATACAATATGCTTGCTTTTCTGTTAAAATGACCAGTGGTTTGTTAACGTAGACACTTTAATAACAAATCGTTAATTGGGAGCATTTATGCTGGGATGTGTAGGTTGTTGCAGGTGACACACAACTTTAAACTATTTCATGGAAATTTATTTAAATGTGTTTTTAAAGGGGAAGCACATGTCCTTAGCCTTACCCTGGAATTGGTTTATTTATGAATATGAAAAATTTACCTCATAGCTGGCTACGGCCATGTTTAAGTGAATGGAAGTGGAAGAAATTGGTACAGGGAATTGCTGGTGTTGTTTTAAGCAGTACTTAGTATCATTCAATGAAGATCAAGCAATGGTTTTATTTTATTAGGCCAGCAAATGTCTTATGTTTTTAATGCAGTAGGCTTGGGTACATTATATATATTATAATTTATAATATATTCTTGTACTGAAATAACTGTCATCAGAGGTTTAAATGTTTGTTAGTTTATTTATTGCCATTTTGCAAACTGTTTTTTATTTTATTTTATTTTTTATGGATTTTCATATTATTTTCACAATCAAGTCCCGAATATACACATGGATCAAACAGATGTTAAAGACATTTATGCCATGCAGTGTTTCAAGGTTGGTGTGAGTTTCTGTAACATGTACAAATATATTGTATCAAAAGTAAATAAATAAATAAATAATATATTATATCATTATCAAAAGGTTAGTTCACATAAAAATGAAAATTCTGTCATTAATTACTCACCCTCATGTCGTTCCACACCCTTCGTTCATCTTCGGAACACAAATTAAGATATTTTTGATAAAATCCGATAGCTCAGTGAGGCCTCCATTGAAAACAAAATAATTAACACTTTCAATGCACAGAAAGGAACTAAAGACATATTTAAAACAGTTCATGTGCAGTGGTTCTACCTTAATGTTATGAAGCGACGAGAATACTTTTTGTGCACCAAAAAACAAAATAACGACTTTCTTCAACAATTTCTAGTAATGGGCAATGATTTGTTCAAAAAGCTGATTCATTCAGTAAAGAAACACCACCATTTGTTGCTCAGGGACGCAATTACAGTGCTGTGGATTTGTTTTGAACTATATTCGTTAAACAGTAACTAAAACAGTCAATGGTGTCTAAAATGTAAACATGAATAAAATTAATATAACATTTGTTATCATGCTGATATCTAGAGAAAAACGGCACTCTTCATGTGATATTTATTAACTGTATTAAAGTCACACATTGAAAGCGTGCACTCTAAATGCACACCGACACTAGTCTACAAGACAACCACATACAGGGATGTCAGATCGATTGTGCATCGTTAAAACAACAATTATGATAAAATCGCAGACTAAATATATCGCACACCCCTACCCTACCCTCTTCACATAATTATAAATAACATTTGAAATTCAGGTCTGTAGATATTTCTATTTAGACTCTTGGGGGCAGTGAAACAGCTAGGCTACTCTGGTGGCGCCAAATAAATCTACAATCTTTTTTGGTGGCATTTTATTTTCTTTCACTTCATGAACTTGTGAATTTACATTATGCATTTAAATTAATAGTACCCACTGCAAAATCATACTGGGGTGGCCAGAGTTTATACAGGGGTGGCCGTGGCCACCACTGGCCACCCCTTGGGGGCGCCCCTGTGTCCAACAAAGCGTTTTTTCCAGCTGCTAGCGTACTTTTCCAATTGTTTTCAATGGAAGCGCCACGTTTTTTAAACGCCAGGAGCGTAATGAGGCGCTGAGAGTCTTTTTCACGCTCAAGTGCTGAGAGCTCGGCGTTTTTTTACCGGTCGTCTCGAGTTGAAGAATGTTCAACTTCGAGTAAAACGCTGCGCTCATCACTGTCACTTTTTATTCAGCCATCCAATCAGAGTGGAGAAGGGGCAGGACAAATACAACACCGACCAACTGTCACAACATTCTTGCTGTACAACGACATTAACAAGCAGAGAACGAAACAAAATGGATGAGAAATTAATATTGCTGGTCTCCGAACATACATAGCAAGTATTCCACATTGTGTCGACATTTTTAGTCTGAAACAAATTACCTGCAAAATCAGTTATAAGTAACAGTGCCACGGATATTCCGTATCATAGCAACAAAGAGTCTCAACCGAAAAAAAAAAAATGCTGCACAGCTGAAATGCTCTCAAGCGCTCACAGATAGGCGTTTTAAGCAGAGCGCCTAGTGTTTTCAGCTGGCTAAAAACGCTTTGGTGGACACACGGCCTTAGGCTTACACCTAACCCTAACCTGTAGACTTGATTCATGGGTTCACAGAAATCATTGCCCCCCAGTCGTAAACCATTGAAATTTCGGAAACGTTTCGTAACACTTGTGACGTAACGAAGACTCGTTTACTGAAATCACGTGACTTTTGCAGTTTGATACGTGCTCCGAACTGCTGATTTGAAACAAAAGATTCGTAAAGCTTCGAAGCTTCATGAAGCAGTGTTTTGAAATTGCCCAACACTAGAAATTGTTGAATAAAGTCGTTATTTTGTTGTTGTTGTTTTTTTTTTGCCGCACAAAAAGTATTCTCGTGGCTTCATAACATTAAGGTTGAACCACTGTAGTCACATGAACTGTTTTAAATATGTCTTTAGTAGCTTTCTGGGCATTGAAATAGTAAATTAACTTGCTGTCAATGGAGGCCGCACTGAGCCATCGGATTTTATCAAAAATATCTTAATTTGTGTTCCAAAGATGAACGAAGGTCTTACAGGTGTGGAACAACAGGAATGTGAGTAATTCGAATGTTCATTTTTGGGTGAACTAACCCTTTAATAATAATATTCTATCTTTAGGTAAAAAAAGTGTTGTGTCACAGCAGACTCTGCTCTTATTGGATCTCAAAATACTGTGTCATCATGAGCTCATCTTATTACCTGGAGACTTGTTAGATGTTAGTCTTGCATGTCAACCTTTTGTATACTGTAGCAACTGTAATTAGTCATTAGTTTAATGAATGTGCTTTCTTTACATGTTTGTTTCTGGAGGTCTCTATAGGGAATCATTGTAGGTTTGTCAAAACAATATAATGAGTTTCTTAGGGACATGCATGATGAATCAAAAGTTTCTTAAAGTTACGCTAAGAGGATAGAATACTTTTAAAATACTATTAGATGTTAAATCTGTTATGGCTATGCAAAGGACCTTTTAAACTATTATCTTTTTATGCATTTTTATGATTTATAGGCCTGTAGACTCAATGCTGCAGTTTTGATGCATAAAACTGCTTTTGTTGATGTTTTTCTGGTGTTTATTTGACACAAGGCCTCATAAGCATAACAGTAACTGGGGCATATTTGACATTTTCTTTTGATATTTTTGATTATGCATGACCTTTCGTAAAGCTTAGAACATCAAATTATCTGCAATACTCATGCAGATATATATGCAGAAATGTCCTTTTTACTTACCTTTATTATTTGAAATGTAAAAGATAAGTGTCAACAGCTTTTTAAAGCATACAGGGCAAAATGGTTGAGAAAAATGAATGAATATATTTGTATATCATGCTTTCATAATATGTTTTTATTGTCTTGGATGGTGACGATGTCTCATCCTTTCTTTGTTACTGAGAGCAAAATATATTTTTTTCAATTTGTTTGCCTCTATGGGTCAAAGTGTTAAGACCAACAAAAGCTATTTGGGCATAATTACACTAATTAAATACACAAGAGAAAAATTTTGTTCAATAACAAAACTTAAAACAAGGTAATTATATTTTTGTTTGCACAACAGTGGTTAATTATACCCATTAGACCCTGGTCATCAGTTTAGCAGGCCTTTAAAAATCTCTTTTCCTTTGATACAGCCCAATTTGAATCCAAAGCAAGATTTCAAGAGAGATTGCTATAGGTATTTTATTTCTTTGTTCATTTAACTTCCATTTGCCATTAACACTTCTAATGGTTTTGTGTCTGTTTTCTGTTACAGTAAAATATTGCACTTCTTATGATTGTTTGAATATGTGGAATAAATATGAGTGTTAAATCACTCCCTTAATCCACTCTTATTTTGTGTAGTGAAAGACAAAAAAATGTAATTGACTTTTCAAAGTGGCTTTTCCTAAAATGGTATATTTGAAACTGAATATTTTAACGCTAGAAGCATTTTAATTGTGTAGTAATTCTAACCCTTTTTTTTTTCAGATTTTCCAGAGTTCAAATGAATTTTTCAGTTGCTTTCAGCAATGGAACTAATTCTTTCAATGAGGGATTTTATCTAACTGCCTTTCGCACTTTGGCAAACAAAAACTATCTAATTTTAGCCTTGGCGATTATCTACATCATCACCTTGCTGGGTAATCTTGTTCTACTGATTGTTGTCCTAATGAACTCCAGCTTACAGAATCCCAAGTATTTTGCTGTGTGTAATCTAGCTATTGTTGACATTTCAATGAATAGTGTTATAATTCCTCAAATGGTGCCTGTTTTTGTGTTCAATCAGAATCATGTTTCATTTGGAGCATGTTTTTCCCAAATGTTCTTCATGCATTTTTTTGGTGACATGGAATCTTTCTCTCTTGCTCTTTTGGCGTATGACCGGCTGATTGCGATCTGCTGGCCCCTGCGTTACTCTACCATAAACACCAACCTGAGGATGCTGCTTATAATAGCAGGGATTTGGTGTCTAGTTATTCTGCTGGAGATTTTCCCAATCAGCCTCGCTGCCAGGCTCCCTTATTGTGCCTCCAGAGAGGTACAGAGCTGCTGTTGTGAACACAGTCCTGTATACAAGTTGGCTTGTGCAGACACCTCTTACAACCGTCAACTAGGTACAGCTAAGTCATTGACCACTTTGCTAGGCCCATTGACTTTTATTATTTTCACCTATGTGATTGTAGTGGTTGCTGTGATGCGGATTGCGTCTACAACACAGCGCTGGAAGGCCTTCCACACCTGTTTCACTCACCTGCTGCTGGTCCTGCTCTATTACATGCCAGTAATGCTGGCATTCATACTAGGGAACCTGCGTTTAATTCAGAATTTTGACCTCTACACAGCAGTTCTGACTGTTTCTGTTACCCTCCCCCCAATGCTGAACCCAATCATCTATAGCTTAAAGACTGATGAACTACGAGACAAGATAGTCAAGTTTCTGGGAAAGTCAAAAGTGGCACAACAGATCATTAAAAATGAGGCCAGTGATTAACTAGAGTTTTGTGCTTCTTATAATAGAAAATATACTTTTATCACATTAAATGCCATGTTAAGCAGATCGCTCTTATAAGTTATACAAAATTATGTTAATGCTCTGGATTTGTATAAGATCCAGTGTTTACATTGTGTATTTCATTGTGTATCGCTTTGTGTTGATGGTATGTTACTTATACTTGCAAAAAATACAAGAAAATAAATGTTTAGTTAGCTTTGATTGATTCAGTTTTAATCAGGCCTATATGTTACACAGAATTAATGTGATGTCCTGCAGATGAGCATGGCAATGTTTCCCAAGCATAAAGAATCTTTTTCATATTCACTTAATTCAAGCCCATTGGCATTTGTAAATATCTCATATTTAGATTTTTGATTCAGTCATTTACAGAAGATTAGAGGGAATCAAAATAATTTGTGTTTCAAAATTTAATTGCAGAGGTAAGACCCACTGTATTTAGAAAACAGTTAGCAAGACTGTGACTTTAAAATGAATTCAAAACAGCAGCAAGGACATTAAAAGTAATTGTCATACAGTAATCAAATATGTGTTTAATAATTTGAAAATGTGAATAATATATGGTTATTTTTGCCAGTTATTGTCTGTGCATTAAGCATTATTGGAGTGGATATTGAATAAGATTCACACTAACGAACCCTAGTGGTCAAATCACTGAGGGAGCTTCTGAAATTAGTGACTCGGGTGCAGATGTAATGTGTAAGCAATGGCTCCACCAAAACAAGAATAACAATATACAGTGAGATATTTAAAGTTATTTACTAGTCATTACTTTTACAAGTAATTGGAATAGAATTTCAAAAATATTTTGATACAAATACTTTTCTATTAATTTATTAGTCTGCATTTACGTTACGTTACGTTATCCTGAAAATTAAAAAAAAAAAAAAAAAAAATCCTGAAAAATGACCATTCCTGAAAATTATTTGCAGTGTGGCATGGTGCATTATCCTGCTGAAAGAAGCCACTGCCATGAAGGGTGTGTGTGGTCTCCTAATCTTTGGGTGGTGGTATGTGTCAAAGTAACATCCACATGAATGCCAGGACCCAAGTGTTCCCATGCAGCAGAACATTGCCCCAGAGCACAACACTGCCTCTGCCTGCCTTTTCCCATTGTGCATCCTGCTGCCATCTCTTCCTCAGGTAAACAACACACAAGCACTGGTCATCCACCTGATCTAAAAGAAAACCTGATTCATCAGACCTTCTTCTATTGCTCCATGGTCCAGTTCTGATGCTCACATGCCCATTGTAGGTGCTTTCAGCAGTGGACAGGGGTCATCAATAGCCGCGTTTCCACTGTCACTTCTGGGGCTTCCTCGGGGCCAATGGCCAGGGTTTTTCGGGTTTATCATTCTTTGTAAATGTGATGTAAACATACTGTCCTATGACTACAAATAAACAGAAACAGACGCGACTGAATAAGTACGTGTGTCCTCTTTCTTTTGTGTGAAATAACAATAAATACCACTTTATTTTTGTGACTAATGTTTAATCTTGACACAAATTAATTAATTATGATCAATTTGTTTGGTAAAACATCGATGCTTGGGTTTTTAAATCTTTAAGTAAACAACAAAATGCCAACAAACGCCTGCTTTTATCATGTTCTCTTTACGATCTCGCTAGTTTCCAGTGATTTCTTTCTGATTATTTTTCTGATAAAACTTCCATTTGTTTGTGAAATGACAGGTTTGTGTGACGTTGTTCCAGAGAAGCATGTTACGGGCGGGTTTTAGTGAAGCGCTGCGGAGCTACTGGCCCGACGGTGGAAATGCAGCGTGATTTTGGGCTCGGTGCTACAAGTCCGGGGCTATTAGCCTAGCCTGGCCCGCTGAAAGCCCTGGCTCGCACTGGCCCTAGTGTTGTCAAAAGTACCGGTATGTCGGTACCAAGTCGGTACTGAAAATACTGAAAATGTGACGATACCCGTATTTCTGTACTACCGGTAGTACCAAGAATCCGGGTATATTCGGTACCCACTGATAGGGCTGTGGCAGTATTTACTTGAATATGACACGAGTGAAGCACAAAGCTTTGTTTACCAAAGAAATAATAGGTTAGCAATTACATGTGACATCGCAGCCATGGAAACATTTTGGTTCATGCCAAATGAGAGAGGTACGTGAGCCCATAAATTTAAGCTTTGTATTCTGTTTTGCGAATCGCGATCTGGTCACCCGATTAGCAGAGAATTTAACAATATTCCATTAGATATTCCACTGAACATGGAATCTTCTTTTCCCAAATCTTCACTCACGAAAGGGATTATAAACGTTTCTTTCTTTCGTTCGCATTTAGGCCTATTATAGGCTATTCGCATTCTTTACTGTGGTAAAGTAGAAAAAACACCATAGGATAGAAACCTTTTTGCTTGCACGTCAGTTTCTATTCAACACAGTTTGTGCTTGTTCCCTTTCGAAAAGGAACTCTACTCTGTGTTTGACACGCTATGGGGAACGTCACACGTGAACTGATGTCTGAAAGCCAAGTCTCAAATCCCTCCAATCCTATTGGCCGGCGACAGCCTATGACATCATCATAGCGCGACCCGGAAGTATATAAGGAGCGCCTAGAGAATCAGTCAGTATCTTTTCGTCTTTCGGGACTGTTGTGTCTGATCGCTATTGCAATCGAATCTGTTAAGGAATTTTTTCTATCATGTCTGACAAACGTTTCAGGAAGTGTGCTGACCCGTGTCCAAGGTTTTTGACACCTGAGGACACACACAACCTGTGTGTTTTCTGTCTGGGCGAAGAGCACGCACGGACAGTGCTTAAGGGTGCTGTCTGTGTTAACTGTGAGCGTTTTCCCATGAAGACGCTCCGTTCCCGCCTGTCACTCAGACAGAGCGGTGGCTGAAATCATGGGGCTCGCAGGTGGAGCTCTCTGAGGAGTTTGAGAGAGGTGTTAATCTTTCTCAGGCCCCAGCGGCTGGCGGGGATGAGTTGCTGGATGTGAAAGAAAGGACGTCATTGGATCCAGCAGCGAGTGCTCTTTTGGATGATAGCCCCAGAGAGCAGGAGATGGTGGTTGAAGGAGAAGCAGGTGAACCTGCTAGTTCTTCTAAGCCTCCCTGTCCTGTGTATGCTGAGCTGCTGGAGGTTATGGAGCGCGCTTCTGGCAGGCTGCAGCTGCCTTGGGAGCGCGTTAGGAAAGAAACCGCACGCGGACGGCTTGACGAGCGGTTCCTTGCTGGCCATGGCCCTGCAGCTCCTGTGAGCCTTCCATTCCTTCCTGATCTTCATGTTGAGATCGAGAAGGCATGGAAGAACCCGTATTTGGCTCATATTCATCGACATCAGCGAGCGAACTTCGCTGATGTTGAGGGATTGAGCCAGCATGGGTATGTGTCGATGCCCCCTATTGACGAGACGTTTGCGAACTATCTCGTCACGGGGAGGGCGCCGACATTGAAAGCTCCGGTCCTGCCGACTAAGCCCCTTAAAGTGACATCTTGCTTTAACGGCAGGGCATACATGGCAGCGGGTCAGGCCGACGCGGCTCTACACACCATGGTGGTGTTACAAGCCTATCAGGCCGACCTGCTGAAGGATCTGGACCAGGGGCAAGGTTTGTCCCCTGAGGCGGTGGAAGAGCTGTGCCGCACCACAGATCTCGCTCTCCGGGCCACTAAATAAACCGCCGAGTTGATCGGAAGATCGATGGCAGCGATGGTGGCCATGGAGAGACATCTGTGGCTGAACCTGGCAGACATCGGGGAGAAAGAGAAGGCTTTTCTCCTCGATGCCCTGGTGTCGCCCTCTGAACTTTTTGGCACCTCCGTCGAGGCGGTGGTTGGAAGGTTCAGGGAGGCGAGGGCGCGCTCGGCAGCGTTTAGAACCTGCATTCCGCTCAGATCCGAATCTGGGCCCAGACAGCCAGGAGGTCCTGGTCCATCTTGAGCTGAGGCTCAGAGACAGGGCCAGAGGTCCAGTGTGGCCGCTCGAGCGCCTCCTCCTCCCAGGAGCAAGTCGCAGAGACGGCGGGACTCGAGGAGGAAGAAGTAGGGTTTAAGGGAGGTGATCGATCGCAGACGCCAGCAGCGTCGGTAATTGATTCCCTCTCTTTGTGAGGGCGACTTTACACCTGCCCTCGCCCCTTCTTCCTCCGCCTCCTGAGTTTTGGATTCGTTTAACGTGCTCAGGTGCTTCTTAAACAGTCAGGCTGACGGCCGGGCCCATGATGAAAATTTTTCTGAAGGCCTGCCTTCTGGCTTGATAGTGAAAGAGGCTCTTTTAGGCTTCAAAGAACCCTAGATTCCATCCTTCTATGTGGAAAGAGAAGGAAAAGAGGAGTCTTCGGTCTTCGAGCTGCAGGAAGGTAAGCTGGGTCTATATTTGTGTTTCAAAATATGTTGACCTTGTTTTCCTGTATAGTTTTTCCTGAGCATGTAGTCGGAAAAAAATATAGGGGTTTCTGGGCAAAACTGAAGTTTGTTAGGTTGGCTAGAACGATATTTGTGCAGGCCACAAAATGGCTGCCTCTTAGCCACCATTTTATAGAGTAGCTTCTCCTCTGGTTTTAGCTAGAGTAAGTTTGAGTTGGCACTCGTCACTTCAGTTAGACCTATGTCTAGTGTCGACCTCTCGGCCGCCTGACATTGTTTGCTTGTTGAGCTTCACTTTATTTATTTCCTCTTCTTCTGTGAAGTTCAGAGGTGAAGCCCAGGCTTTGCCATGCTTCATGCGGCCTTGCAGGACCACAGCTTAGCGGCCTAGGCTAGGACTAGGATTAGGTGTTTTTTGTTATAAATCACCCTTTGTATTACTATCCCTTGTTAGGTTGTATAGTTCCTAGTTCTGGCCTCCTCCTGAGGGAGTTGTGAGGCCATATGCCCATTTCCCCCTTGTTAGTGTAGGTGCAATGGCTGAAGTCAACAGCTGAGGTAGTAGGCTGTTGTGAGCCTCCCTGATGCTGTTGTTTCAGGTGGTAGGCCCTTATCTTTGCGTAGATAAGTTTATGCTGTGTTTGCTAGGCCCCACTTTCTAGAACTTCATTCATGCTATTAATTTGTCTTTCCCCTGAACCCCTTGAATTAACATTCAGGTTTGAGGTTACGGTGCTAGCTTATGTAGCTCCCGTTCTCTAGGGTTCAGTACAGATGTTTTTTTCTGTTTGGTGAGAGCATTTATCCTTTTCTGGATAGCATGTATAATATCAAAGCGTTATATTTGCTTTGGGTTCTAGTTTTTGCCCTACACGTATGTGAGCTTTACTCCTAGTGCTGCCACAGGTTAGCACCTGTTCTCATAATTAGTAGGCTTGTGTTTAGCCTCTGTTTAAGAGCATGGTGACTAGTTGGTTTGGTGTTTCACTGAGTGCATCACCTGATGGATTGCACACTCAGGTTGAGTGTAGGGAACCTCACGTTCAGTTTGGTTCTGTCAGCTCCCTTTGGTTTGATCACTGCCACAACAGCTATATTGCATATACTGTAGGAGTTGTAGGCTCTATCAGATTGAGCCTCCTTCTAGTATGGTAGCTTGTGTTTTACAAACGTTGCTGGTAGATGTTCATGAGTTTTGCTCACTTAATTTAGCACTGCCACAGGTTTATGCCCGTGTCTGTTTGAGGAAGTAGGCCTTTTTAGGCCTCCTTCAGACCATGGTAGCATGTTGTTGTGCCTTTTGTAATTGTAGTTGGTACATTGCCTGTTGGAATGTGTAGACTTAGCTCAGGTTGTGTTAAGATAGTTACCCACAACTGTTGGTTGGGTTTAGAGCTGGTCCCCTTTGAGCTTGGTCCCCTTTATTACCACTAGCTGGCGCCACGTGTTGTTGAAGTTGTAGGCCCCGTTAAGGCCTCCTTTCAAATAGCATGTTGGCACAGTTCTTTGCTGGTTTGTTGTGCCGCCATTGGCCACGCCCGTCTCTGCTAAGATAGGAGTAGGCCCTCTTTGAGGCCATTGACCGGTCTGTGGCTATATGTAGCCCCATATGCAGCAAACTGTGATGAAGTGTGTGTTCTGACACTTTTTTTTTTATCATGGACACTTTTCTATCAATGCAATATAATGATAATTGAGAGCTGTACAAATAAATGTTCCTCAAGTAAACCTAAGTTGCTTCAGAAATTCATGCATGAAATATGATACTCAGGCTTTATAGTGTTAAGACAGTAAAATCCACTGAATGGATTGTGTATCTATTCCTCACATACCTGTGGAAATTTCTGTTAAACAATATTACAGATTTATGGGTTTATGATTTCAAAGCATGAATAAATAGTGCAGTTAATGTTATTGGTTTATTGCTTTGCTGTTTGCCAATGTTATTAGTGGAGATGTTATGTGGAGAATATTATTAACACAGTTTTTGAGATTAAGAATAATGTTGCCTGGGTTTTTAATGTTTCTCAGAAATGTCCCTAGTATTCTGCTGTCATTGTGTTCATGTGAAAGACACATTACCCTTAGATTAGTGGTTGGGAAAAAATGAGGAGAAAAAAAAAATGGAACCCTGTGTAGTATAATCCAAGATTCAAAGATGTGTGACTCAGAATGAACGATACAAGGAGACTTTAATAAACACGAAGAAATACATAGCACACTACACTTTCAAAATGAATGAAAGTGTTCATTCAAACCATGAACAGAGTGCTTAAACACACAGGGATGATAATCAACAAAACAAAAAACAGGTGTGTAACTCAATCGGAACCATGGCAACAAACAAGAACTCAGGCAACAGTGACAGCAAACACAGGAAAACGAAACAGAACAGAACATGACAGTTACAGCACACCCCCCTCCCGGAAGGCACATCCTTGTGCTGCAACCAATCCAATAGAGGAGGGAGGGGGTTCTGGAGGTGGATGTGAAGGGGGAGAACACCACTGAGGAGACAATGAAGGAAGAAGCCAGAGGAAGACCCAGAGTGGAACCATCAGGATGATGGCCAATGGCAGAATCAATGGAGGGAGGAGCCAGGATGGAGCCAAGAACCTGACAGACAGAGGTAGAGACGTGAAAGGTGGAGCCGAGGAGATGAAGACCTAAGGTGACACAGAAGGCCTGGAGGGCAAAGGCAGAGCTGCAGGCTAGTGGGACCGATTTGGGACCAGGGGGTCGTCACACCAGGGTGCAGCTGGAGACCTGGAAGTCCAAGGTGGATCCGAGCAGTTGGACGGAGCCACTGCAGAAATAGCCGACAGAGGCAGAGGGCCAAAGATCTGGATAGCGTTGACAGAAGAGGAGGGAGAGGGAGGCTGGGCGGGAGCAGCAGTGACAAAAGCGACTTGGGGCTGGGCAGAACCAGCGGGGATGAAGGCAACTTGGGGCTGGGGGAACCAGCTGCGACGAAAGAGTCTTGGAGCTTGGCGGGACCAGCTGCAAAAAGCAAAAAGCAGACTTGCAGTTGGAGAAGACCAGCAGAGACTGAAGGCACAAGGAACAGGTATAATCCAGATTGCCAAACAATTCCTTAGGGACCAAGCTCAAACACAACTCAGCTGTGGGAGTATGGGCAGGGCTCCACTTCATGCTCTCAAACTCCACTAACATGCCCTCAGGGACAGACGTTGGTGCCGGCTCTCGCACATAGACAGACTCTGCGATAGGCTCGGGCTCCCAGTTGAAAATGGCTCCTGTCATTAGTTCTGGCTTTGTGGTGGGTGTGGGCTCTGGCTGATGGTCCGTGGTGCGTGTGGTTGAAGGCTGGCTGGGCTCTGGGTCCAATGTGGGGCTGGTGTTGTCCTCCTCTGCGGTGCAAACAGTGAATGGGGATCCACATTATACCAGAACCCACTCCATGTACTCTGCGAAGCTCCTTCAAGGACCTTCCATGGGCAGATGTTCCTTAAAGGATCAGTTCACCCAAAAATGAAAATTCAGTCATTAATTACTCACCCTCATGCCGTTCCAAACCCGTAAGACCTTCGTGCATCTTAAGAACACAAATTAAGATATTTTTGATGAAATCCGAGAGATCTCTGACTCCTTAATAGACAGCAATTTAATTACTGTCATTAATTAATTAAATTATTGTCAAGGCCCAGAAAGGTACTAAAGACATCGTTAAAACAGTCCACATGACTACAGTGGTTCAACCTTAATTTTATGAAGCGACGAGAATACTTTTTGTGCACAAAAACAAAACAAAAATAACGACTTTATTCAACAATCTCTTCTCTTCCATGTCAGTCTCTTATGCAATTGACGTAGTGAACTCAGTGCAGCGCTTCCGTGTTTGCGTTCGAACACCAGCTCAGTATTGGCTGACGCTGTAGACGTGAGTAGCACGACCCATGCGTGTGATGCTGACGAAGGAGCCAGCTAATAATGAGTCGCCGTTCTGACGTAGAACACGGAAGCGCTGCACTGTGCCTACTACATAAACTGTGTAGGAGACTGACATGGAATTTGTGTTCCAAAGATGAACGAAGGTCTTACGAGTTTGGAACGATATGCAGGTGAGTAATTAATGACAGAATTTTCATTTTTGGGTGAACTAACTCTTTAAGGCTGGTGTGGTAAATGACGCAGAGCTAACGGTCCGGGTACTGAGTGAGGCACACCAGATAGAACATACCTTGTGTGGTCCTCAAGGGAATGCTCCTCCTGTTCCAGGAGGAGGAATTGGACAGCAGGTAAATCCATCTTCTTGTTTAATCCTTTCTTTGGTTTCGGTGTTCTGTTATGGAACGCTGTGTAGTATAATCCAAGATCTAAAGATGATGACACAGAATGAATGATACAAAGAGACTTTAATAAACACAAGGAAATACACAACACACTAGACAACTATCAACACTGGCGTTGATGACACCGAACCATGAATAGAAAGAGCAGAGGGCTTAAATACGCAGGGATGATAATCAACAGAACATGGAACAGGTATTTAACTTAGGCAACAGTGACAGGGAACACAGGAAAACAGAACAGAACATGACTGTTACATGTGTTTCTTATATGTCATATGATTGATTAAAACTGGCATATTTCAACAAATCTATATATAAAAAATCACATTAAACTTTTCATGCATAACTTTATAATTTAGTTTAACTTGTGTATATATAGATTTTATTGTTTTACATTTTTCCTAAACCAGACCCAATTTTTCAATCTTAAAAATGTAAATCCATCATAAAATATGAATTATTTTATGTTAAAAACTATGATAATCTGTATATAAATGCTGGATTTCAGATAGATGAGACTTTCATTTTCATTGGACATTATTTCATTATTTCATTGGAAAATATTTGTTTTAACCTTGTTTGCCTCTGTGGGCCAAAAGAGTAAAAACTCTTTCATAACACACCAACAGCTTTATGGACATAATTACAACAGTAATTAAATACTCATGAGAAAGGTTTTTTGCTAAATAACAAGACCTCAGTCAAGGTAATTATTTCTTTGTTTGTACACAGTGGATAATTATACCCATTAGACCATGTCCATTAGTTCAACAGCCCTTTATAAATCCCTTTTCCTGTAACACTACAGAATTTCAAACCAAAGCTAGATTTACACAGCAGTTGGTGGGTATTGTATTTGTTTGTTTAATTTCCAGTTGTAAATTAACACTTTTTGTCACTGTTTTTCTGTAAAGTGCTTGTATTTGGTTTTTATAAAATATATGATGTCAATATGAGATTGATTTTATAAAACTGAAAGGGATAGTTCATTTACTCACCCTCAAGTTGTTCCAAACCTCTAAGTTGTTACACCCTCTAGTTGTTCCAAATAGTAAGTCAATGGGGCCTATCAACTGTTTGGTCACCGACATTCTTCAAAATATTGTCTTATGTGTTCAGCAGAAGAAAGAAATTCATATAGGTTTGGAACAACTTGAGGGTGAGTAAATGTCAATTTTTATAAAAAAGAATTTTCATTTTTGGATGAACTATCCCTTGAATGAAAAAATATAATTTGCTGCTACAGTTCCTCTCCTCTCCTCACCTCTCCTCTCCTTTTTTTTTTGCTTTAATCTTTATTGCTTTAATCTTTATTGCTTTTTCTATCATTTCCTATCTTAAACTAAATCTTTTAAAGCTGAAAGTTTGTTAATTGTGTATTTCTTTCAGATTTGCCAGAGTTCAAATGAATTTTTCAGTTGCTTTCAGCAATGGAACTAATTCTTTCAATGAGGGATTTTATCTAACTGCCTTCCGCACTTTGGCAAACAAAAACTATCTCGTTTTGGCCTTGGCGATTATCTACATCATCACCTTGCTGGGTAATCTTGTTCTACTGATTGTTGTCCTAATGAACTCCAGCTTACAGAATTCCAAGTATCTTGCTGTGTGTAATCTAGCTATTGTTGACATTTCAATGAATAGTGTTATAATTCCTCAAATGGTGCCTGTTTTTGTGTTCAATCAGAATCATGTTTCATTTGGAGCATGTTTTTCCCAAATGTTCTTCATGCATTTTTTTGGTGACATGGAATCTTTCTCTCTTGCTCTTTTGGCGTATGACCGGCTGATTGCGATCTGCTGGCCCCTGCGTTACTCTACCATAAACACCAACCTGAGGATGCTGCTTATAATTGCAGGGATTTGGTGTCTAGTTATTCTGCTGGAAATTTTCCCAGTCAGCCTTGCTGCCAGGCTCCCTTACTGTGCCTCCAGAGAGGTAAAGAGCTGCTGTTGTGAACACGGTCCAGTCTACAATTTGGCTTGTGCAGACATCTCTTACAACCGACAACTGAGTACAGCTAAGACATTGACCGTTTTGCTAGGCCCCTTGACTTTTATTATTTTCACATATGTGATTGTAGTGGTTGCTGTGATGCGGATTGCATCTACAACACAGCGCTGGAAGGCCTTCCACACCTGTTTCACTCACCTGCTGCTGGTCTTGCTATATTACATGCCAGTCATAATGGCATACGTACTAGGGAACCTGCGTTTAATTCAGAATGTGGATCTTTTCACAGCAGTTCTGACTGTTTCTGTTACCCTCCCCCCAATGCTGAACCCAATCATCTACAGCTTAAAGACTGATGAAATACGAGACAAGATAGTCAAGCTTCTGGGAAAGTCAAAAGTGGCACAACAGATCATTAAAAATGAGGCCAGTGGTTAACAACAATAACAATTTTATTCCTTCCAGAGAAGAATGTGCTTAACCTGTAAATTATGTTTCAAATATTCTGAATTTGTTTAAGAAACAATGTTTTCACCCAGTGTATTATGTATTATAATTGCATTGTATTCAGGGTGAGTTACTCATCTCTCAGTGCAAAAAATAAATAAATGATTGAACCACTAGTTGGTTGATTCAGTTTATTTACCACTATTTGTTACACAGAATGAACATGCTGCCTTTTTCTAGTCCAGCATTTTCTATATTCACTTAATTATAGTGCTTTGGTATTTATAAATATCTCATATCTAGATTTTTGTTCTAGTCATTCATAAACAATTAAATGGATTCAAAATAATTAGTGTTTCATTGTATACCACTATAAAGTCCATTAGTGAGCCCGAATGACTTAAATGGATAAAATATAGTCTTACTGCAACAATAAATGCATTAAAAAAAAAAGATTTCTCATACAATAATCAAATATTCTATATATAAAAAATAGGAATAGTCTATATGGTGCTTCTTTGCCAGTTGCTTATGCAGAGGAATCAAGAGTATCTTTGGAGCGGCTCTACACTAGTGGTCAAAATAATTAATGTGAACATAAGTTAATGTAAAACACAGACAAATAAAATGCAAGTCATTGTATATTTCAGTGTGAAATCGTGAAGACACATTCTCTTGTTTTCCCACAAGATGGCAGAAAAAGACAAGAAACACTACACTGCATGGTAGTTGAATATGAGCAGATTATGAAAGGAATATATGCACTTTGAATAAAACATTTCTCTGTGTAAAATAATTAAGCTCCTTAGTAATCATCTGAGTAAATGTTTTCTCCAGCAAATATTTGAATTAAAATGCTATATTATTTGTTTGGTTATAAAAGAAGCTCCTGGAATTTTGAGGTGGTTCCTCCAATCAACAGACATACCACTTATAAAATATATGCACTACATAACAATAAAAGATATAAAAAGCAATATGGGGCTGTATTAGAGAAACATTCTATCTCATAATCATATCCTATATGTTTAGTAACCATGGTTTCACACAGAATGTTTTCAAATCTTAAAAATTAAGATAGGATGTTTCTTATAAAGGCTAACTTACACAGTGACACTATGTCAGACTGAATTACTTTAAATGTACGATTAAAAAAAAAAACAAAAAAAAAAAACAAAAAAAAACTGCAATACCAACATTTACCCAAATGTTGTTCCAACTAGCATAAAAGAGTACTGCAGAATTTTGATGATTTGTTAAGGATTTGCAAAGCTCCTAGCATGCATTTCAGTATATGAATAATTTATGTGGTTACTGTAATGAGATGATTGATCGCTGACTTTATTTACGCTGTTGGTGTTGTTTTTGTTATCACTGATATTTATGTGGTAATGGTTTAAGTGGTAATGTTTGAGATTTTTTTTCTTCATGATATTTGATTTATCCTAGTGTGTATACTATGACTATTCAAAAATTTGGGGTCAGTAAGATATTTTTGTATTTAAAGAAATTACAGTTTTTTTTTAATTGCTTTGGTGCAATTTTCACAAGTAATTGGGAAATTTTCAAAACTCTTAGTACTAATATCACAACAGATCATCAAAAGTGCACTTTTTTCAAACATTTCAGCATATTTTCAATTGTGTTAGTACAATACACAAATCACAAAGTATCCTTTTCACAACACAAAATAAGTGTTTCATCTATATAAATGTTTCATTCACAGGAACTGCCTTTTATAATGCTCTTACTATCAAACTTTTGATTTGCATCTCTTCTCGTTCAGTTTAATACATTTGTCTATTATTTAATCCAACTGGACTTAATGATTAATCAATGGATCATTTGGTACACCTATAGATTTCTATAGATATTGATTCTATAGGCATAGTTACTATAGAACTTGTTTGCATTTTCCGATATGGATAACCAAATGTAATTAATTCTTTTTACATTATAAGCAATTTATCTTAGATGATGACCACAGTTGTCAAAGTGAGTGTGTGGGGTCATGGTAAACCCTGCGTTGTGAACCAAATGTCCCCACTAGGTCTAAAATTACTGGTATTACCATCCTTTTGGTTTGGACATTTGGTTCACAACGCAGGGTTTACTGTGACTTTTTTTTTTTTTTTTTTTGGTCCCCATAAGGAAATCATCTTATAAATCATACAAAATTATATTTTTATAAAATGTAAAAATGCAGAAAGTTTTCTGTGATGGGTAGGTTTAGAGTTAGGGGATATAATATATAGTTTATACAGTTTAAAAATCATTATGTCTGTTGAAAGTCCCCATAAAACATGGAAACCCAACGTGTGTGAGAGTGAGAGAGGGGGGTGGGGGTGCTGAAATTTGTGAACAGAGCAGGATAGAGTGATTGTATAACTGACTGTAAGGACTGACTTTATAACATCAGACTAATTAGAGGCATTATGGCATAGAGAGACTGCCACAATATTGTAACTCACCCTTCATCTGTAAAGATCAACTACAGTATAAATTCAGTCATATGGTACAGTTAGAACATTTACTGTATTGCCAGCACACTCTGTTCTACACAAAACCTCATGACTGTGTCATACTTCACACCTTTTGATAACACACTGAATAGATATTATTACAAACATTATGGATTTTATGTCAGTTATGTAATTTAGGTAATGTAAATGCATTTTCTAATGTGGCATCTGTATCCTGTGTAACTGTAATTATTTCAGCATCAAGGGTGATTTGAAACATGTATCTTGCATTGTTTGCTATTGAATTAACTGAATTTTAAAAGTACTAAACTGAAAGAAGAACATACTGTTGTGTTTCGGTGATTAAACCAAATGTTCTCTTTACATATCACAACGATCTTGTGTTTTGAAACAATGATTATGTAGAATGAAAATATGTACAACTAGAATGAAAGCATGAGATCAGGTTTTGAAAGAATGACTTGCTGTGTTACAAGAGTGATCAGTTTGGAGTTTTGTACTAAGAGTTTTGAAAATCTACACCTTACTTGTGAAAATAGTACCAAAGCAAATAAAAAAAAAACTGTAATAGTTTAAATTCAGCAAGGACACATTAGTTTTTTAAATTGCTTTGGCGCAATTTTCATTTGCATCTCTTTTCGTTTAGTTATATTATATGTATATATATATATATATATATATATATATATATATATATATATATATATTTGTCTATTATTTAATCCAGCTGATCTTAATGGTTAATCAGTGAATCATTTGGTACACCTATAGATTTCTATAGATACAGATTCTATAGATATAGTTTCTACTTTTTTAATTTCCGATACGGATAACCAAAAGTAATTAATTTTTTTTACATTATAAGCGAGTTATTTTAATTGATTATAACCACTATGTTCAAAGTGTGTGTGGTCATGGTATTCCCTACAATATGGGGACCAAATGTCCCCCAAATATGTAATTAAGTAATGTATGTGTATTTTCTAATGTGGCATCTGTAGCCTGTATAACTGTAATTATTTCAGCAACAAGATTTGAAACGTATCTTGCATTGTTTGCGACTGAATGAACTGATTGTTAAAAGTACTAAATTGAAAGAAGAACATACTGCCCTTACGGAACAAAAATATATGGGAATATACTGCAAAATATAATGCGATATATTACATAATACATTTCCATATATGGGAAACTAGTGCTTATATTTTTCAATATACTGCAATATATGCATTGACCATGTATGGCTATATATTGATACATACAAAATATGTATAAACGAAGACAAAAATAGCATTACATTCATAAAGTTTTATCCTTTATTGTGTACATATATTGCACATACATGGTCCCATATAAATGTGAATGTATTGTACACACATATATACACACATTCATGGAATGAGTTACAATCAGACTTCTAGTTCCCAGCATGCTTTGCTTCTGACTGTTAAAGGAAAGTAAATGTTAAAATTAAGTGCTATTTCATGTGTTTTGCTCAATATTGATATGGGGGAGATCTGTTAGTGTTTAAAGTTGTATTATTTTGAAATGTAAAAGGTTTTCTGGTATGTGTGAGTTTTTGGGGTTACCATTGTGCTGAAGAGTAGAGCCTGTGTTTAGGTTTATGACTGGCTGAACACCATTAAGACTATAATAACTTTATTTAAAAAGTAAAGGCTGTGCACGCTATAGCATAGTGATAGTCTCTTTGGTAGAAACTTTAGTACATGCAGGTGTGCTTTCCTTAACTAACTTGAAAATATGAAACATTTAAAATGTAAATAATTATAAAATATAAGAAATGTCTTACATAACACAATACATGTGTTTATACTGCATGAGTAAATATATCTGCAATTTATTATGCATGCAGTACCATATCTGATCACATATAAATTGATATATTATGAAGTATATTACTGAATATAAAAAAATTACATACATTATGATATATTAGTAAATATATTATCACATATTTTTCAATATATGAAAAGCGGCAATTCCTTATGTATTATTCAATATATTGTAATATATTTACGCAATATATTTTTCTGTATATTTTCAAATATACTGTTAAATCATGTAATATATTGATCATTCATATATAGGGAAATATATTTTCTTTCCATAAGGGTGTTGTGTTTCGGTGATTAAACCAAATGTTCTCATTACATATTACAATGATCTTGTGTTTTGAAACAGTGATTATGTAGAATGAAAATATGTACAAATAGAATGAAAGCATGAGATCAGGTTTTGAAAGAATGACTAGCTGTGTTACAAGTGTGATCAGTTTGGATTTTTGTACTAAGAGTTTTGAAAATGTACAGCTTACTTGTGAAAATAGTACCAAAGCAAATAAAAAAACTGTAACTTGATCAAAAGTGAGACTAAACACATTTATGATGTTACAAAAGATTTTTATTTCAAATAAATGCTACTCTTCTGAACTATCCATTCATCAAAGAATCCTGAAAAAAAGTGCAACAGTTTCCACAAAAATATTAAACAGCACTCTTTTCAATATTGATAATAAGAAATATTTCTTGAGCAGCAAATCAGCATATTAGAATGATTTCTGAAGGATCATGTGACACTGAAGACTGGAGTAATGATGCTGAAAATTCAGCTTTACCATCAAAGGAATGAATTACATTTTAAAATATATTAAAATAGAAAACACTTATTTTAAATTGTAATAATATTTCATAATATTTCAGTTTTTACTGTATTTTTTATCAAATAGACTTCTTACATAAACATTAAAAATAATAAACTGCTTACATATAAAATTATAGTAAGAAACATCTAGGAACAAATCATCCACTGATCACAAACTGTCTGTGCTTCATCAAGTCTTTATTCAGGTGCAACTTTTGACACAATTCTAAAAATTTTGTTTCTGATTTCTTTGGTTCTGAAACAGTATATGAAAGGATTGACTAGAGAAGGGCAGATGATGGACATTAGTAGTAGTCCATTACGTTCCCCTAATGTTAAAACCACACCAATCCGGGTCAAGACTATTCGTACGAACATCGGAGCATAAAAACAAACTATCACTATCAAGTGAGTAAAGCACGTATGAAACATTTTCTTTTTGTCGGCCTTTGAGGTCATTCTCATAACAGCGATCACTATCCTTAAATAGGACAGGCAGATGAACGCGAATGTCCCAAACAACAGTACAAAAGTCACAGTGGATATCATATTAAAATAAGGATTTGGATTCACACAGGTGGCCCTCACAAGAGAAGCATACTCACAAAAAATATACTGGATAGTGGAAGAGCAGAAGGGCAGAGGAAGAACAGTAGCCGGGATGACGGTCAAAATAGCACTTGCCACCATCCACAGCAAAACAGAAATTACAACAGTACGGGTGGTGTTTAAAATGGAGTGGTAACGTAAAGGATTGCTTATGGCAATCAAACGATCCAGTGCCATTACAGCGATAGCAAACATCTCCATTACTACACCTAAATGAAAACCACACATCTGAAGAACACAAGGGATATAAGATATGGCTTTATAACCAATGATAAGATTGCTGATCATACTTGGATAGGTACTGCAGCTATACAGCATGTCCACTAAAGACAAATTGCAAAGGAAAATGTACATGGGCTGGTGCAAACGCTTGTCCATGGCAACAAAGCATATGTTTGCAGTGTTAGCAAGCATTGCAAGCACATAAACCACCAGCAAAACAACTCCAATGGGCAGTTTGTGCTCTACAGTGTCAAATCCTGAAATTACAAACTCAGAAATGTTTTTTATTGAAACATTTTGAGAGGACATGGTCCTTTGCAAATTAATCTTTACAATAATAATAATGATAATAATAATAAAACAATGCTAGTACTCAACCAAATCTTCAAACAAAAAAACATAAGTCATTCATTCTCTGACATATTCTCTTGAACTAATTACTTGGCATCTAATAAATAGGCTAATATTCACCATCATTTCTTTTCTTTACTCTTCAATCACAAAAAGGAGTAAGACTTCTCTTCAGATTTGCTTTTCTTGTCGGTCTGTCACTTGGCTTGCTTAAAAACACATATTCTGTCATTCTTCCAGCATGCAAATGTCAGATCTGGGTGACATAAATGCCTCTCTTATACTGTATATGTGCATATAGTTTGCTGTGGTCCCATAGCAACAGGATTGATGTTTGTTTGGCAATTTTACCTCAAATAGAAACTCAATTGATTGAATTGTGTGTGTGTTTGTGGGAGAACACTGCCAAAAAGTTCAAAGTTCAATGCTGTAATGATGTGCCCTATCCTTAGAGAATACTGAAGGGTTGTGTTTCTTTATGCCTTCAACCACAAAAAGGTTTCAGCTCATCAAGAGGAAAAAACAGGTAAATTAAGACTTTGGGGAAACAATACTCATCAGTGTGTTATTGTGCCACAGTACCTGCTTTATTGGCAGCTTATGCCATTCACTCATTCCCCTGCTATTTACAGCAAAAATATTCAGTGATGTTCACAATAAATAATAAACAAAGAGGAAGCAAGAAATTAGGTATTTTTTATATATACTCAAGACTGTTTTTTTAATGTTTACATTATTAAACCACCATAACACATTCCAATTTCAGCATATGACCCTCCAAAGTATTTTTATAGTTAATATTTTCATTAATACCGTTAAAAATGCACTATAAAAAACAAGCATGGGGAATGTACATAATTGTATTAAATCATTAGCTGAATGATGCTTAGGGATTTGATCTGGAGAACTCTAAATAATCTCTATGGAGAATTTATTAAGAGAGTCTCCAGACCTCAGGTCCACTTCCATTTTACTATATCTTTTGTTCCAATGGGAGTTTTTCGCCATGGAATAGATACACACCTTTGTGTGAAAAAAGTGAGACTTTTACACTACATTATCAGGTAAAATTTTGGACACACTTTTCTGTTTATTATTTATTTATTTACTCGTTATCTTAAAACCTTTCAAATCTAAAAGTTTATGCTTAAATGCTGGAAATTATTTTTGCAGAATATATTTTGCCTATGTACTTTTTTTTTATTTTAAATTAATTTTTTTTTTAAACCTTGACTGCATTCATGTTTATTCATTACATTTTATCAAAAGCTATTTATAAATTAGAAGCAGGCGTGTTTAATCCAAGGGAGAAAACAAAAAGTAGCAATCTACTGAAATAAAGATCTGAAAACACTTCATAGATAGACTCAATATTGATTTTCAATATTGATAATAATAAGAAACATTTCTTGAGCAGCAAATCAGCATATTAGAGTGATTTCTGAAGGATCATGTGACACTGAAGACTGGAGTAATGATGCTGAAAATTCAGCTTTACCATCAAAGGAATGAATTACATTTTAAAATATATTAAAATAGAAAACACTTATTTTAAATTGCCTATGTACTTTTTTTTATTTTAAATTACATTTTTTTTTTAAACCTTGACTGCATTCATATTTATTCATTACATTTTATCAAAAGCTAAATGTAAACGGATGATTGACAATAACTTTTAAAACAAGAGACTTGATTATTCCATATGAAAAACTAAGTGTAGAAGCTTTATGATATATAGCACACATACTATACACTTTGCAGTAGTAGGTTATTCATTTGTTTTAGTGTGACAGAAAAATACAGCATGGACAGTAATAGCACATACATGTGAAAGCAAAAATAATGATAATCATAATCAGCATGATAAAAACAAGACATGGCCTACTTGCAGACATCATTTTTTCTTTTTAATTTAATCAAGTTTTGCTGTATCTAGCTTCAAGATGAATACATATGAATACATGAAATAAACAACGCAATGAAAAACTTCTTTGAGAAGAAGCACAAACAAACATTTTGCAATCAATCTGAAACGCTGTGGGCAATGGATGCAGACTTCTTTTTAATTACTGTCTGGATAAAGTTCTTAACTTCAGCTGTGTTTAAAACATAAATGATGGGATTTAGCATTGGTGGAACAGCATATGCCAGAGATGTGCTGATGATTCTCACATTGGGAGACAAAGAAAGCATGACTGCAGCAATGTATGTGCAGATTATGGGAATGAAACACACTGCAACTAACAACAGGTGAGAAACACATGTCTTTAGGGCCTTAATACGCCCCTCCCATGTTGTAATTTTACTTAAGGCAAAACAAATGCAAAGGTAAGAAAAGAATATTGTCAGCGGAGCAGCAAAGTAGACAGCTGTGTTGAGTTTTGCCATAAATGAACTTATGCTGTTGTCATTACATGCCATCCTATACAATGGACCATGGTCACAAAAATAACTCTGTATCTCATTGGACTTGCAGAATGAAAGTCGGGTGATCAAAGACACCGTGAAGGCCACCAGAAAAGCGCAAAGCATCCAGCATACTGAGAAAACTGAACACATGACATCATTATTTACAATGGCGTGATATCTTAGTGGCAAGCAAATAGCAATAAAGCGATCAAATGCCAAGACAACAAGGCTGACACACTGTATTGTATTAAAGAAGTAAACAAAAAACATATTTGCCAAACAAGCATTGTAAGAGATGTACTGTGAGTCAAACAGAAAAGTCTTCATCATGTTAGGAATCAGTGCATTAGTTTCACCAATATCAGCCAATGCCAAATTAAAAACACCAATGTACTTTGGACTGTGTAGGCGCCGGTCAAGAGCTATAATGAGAAGGACTAAAGAGTTCCCAATTACAGCATTAATATAAATGAAAAACAGGAATATATAGTAATAGTTGCTGTATGGTATACCTGATAGTCCACTGATTAAGAAGTATTCAGGATGCACAACAGAGATATTTTGGGAAAAACTGGCATTTAAGATACCCATGGCAGCTTTTTCTTTGATATTTTGTCCTGCTGAAATAATAGAAATATTATATATATATATATATATATATATATATATATATATAAATCTGAAATAATTAGAGTGTGAAATTCATTTAATTTCTCACAGTATTTTAAATACCTAATGATCCAGTCTTATATAGTGTTCACAATTCAAAGGACATAATGAAAGGTTCCTATACAAATTCTGCTATTTTTGCACTTAAGCCACTTAGTTGTAGCTTGGGCATTAAGTTAAATATGTAGGCTAGAGATTTGCAAATTAATGTCGCTGTTATGCCTTATTTTAAAATAGTAGACTTTACGTGACGGCATTAGCAGCCCGGTGCACTTTTCACTTTCTACACATAAAAATATAAATTAAAATAAATAAATGACAAAATGAACCTTCTTACCAATGTGTTAAATTACTATTTATTCGTCGTTCCTAATTATTTTAAGATAGATAGGTCTTCCTGAATGTTTAGTGTTTACATAGGCTAGGCTACAATTTGTTAGGCCTGTTGTTCGTGATCATTTAAGTCTACCTATCATATCTGAATGGAAATCAAATCAGTTACGGTTGCAATAAGTTTCGTGAAAAGAAAATGTAAGTTAAAACTGAAATGCGTGATTTATATATTCGATTTACAAGTTATGGCTGGTGCGACACTGTCCTTTATGCCAAGCTTTAAATATATAGGACTCCATGCAAACAAAGTCAGCACGTAAAGTCACTGTCCTCAATCAATGAAAATAAATCGGAAGATCCTGTTCATTATCCGTACGCACGAAACGTATCTGCTCCAGCTATGTTTGGTTGTAGAGCCCGCATCGCCGTACAGAAGTAGCCTATGTTTTTTTCGTTTACCATGCACCCTGTCAACATAACATCTGAGAAACTACACATAAATACAATACTCTGTGCGCAAAGTAGGCCTACAAGTGCGCAGCCACTAAAATAAGATCTGCGGTTATTAGATGTATCTGGCTCATTTCTTCCGTACTCTCAGACTTATTGAATGAACAGCGTGGGGCGTGATTGGCACATTGGGCGTGATTTCTGATTGTGACGCAGATAAAAGGGCGTGGCTTTTACTATGAGCATCACAACGGGGTCAGTGTGGGGAAAATAAAAATAAATAAAAATCAAAAATTTATATGAAAATGAGGTGATCTTTCTGTTGCTAACGTAATGAAGGGAATTTAATTTATTATTATTATTATTATTATTATTAATTTTTTTTTTTTTTTTTTTTTTTGTGAAATCATAGAAATGCAATCTTGCTTGTCCTTACTGAACTTTTCTGTTCGATTGCTACCAAGCCACTGACTCAGTATGACACTGTATTCTAATTTATATCTGCTGACACATCTCAGGAGAACATTTAAACTATAAAGTGATGCAATTTAGTTTAGTCCTCCTTTATGGTACAATAAGACAAAAAAGATGATGAAAAAAATCATGAAATCTTTAAAAAAAAAATTAAACAAGCTAATTCATTATTCATTTAAGCTATTTTTGCTTCTTCATAAGTATTAATTTTTTTTTTTTTTTAGCAAATGATGTTTAAAAAAGCTTGTTTTATTCTAACATGTAAAAATAAAAACCTCAAAATGGAGTATGTGTCAGTGCTATTATCACTATTGGTCCCAGATGCACATTATAATAATCTCTCTGGAGTGCAAAATATCCTGAGATATTATATGAGATAATGAAAAATTAATTTCACAATGACCATTCTCAACTGAGAAGTCTATATTGATATAGATATATTCTTTATATTATACTGATTTATTTACTTTTAATAATTAATTTTTAATTTAAATAATAACACATTACACTTTACTACACATAAATTTTCATTTTGTATTTTTTTTAGCTTTTACAAAGGTTTACTATATTTTGTTGATTAGACTGTTGCATCAAAAAGATAAATTATGATAATTCACAATAAACATTCTTAAATTGCCTTTTTTGTATTACAAAATTAAAGTCACATTTCGCAAGACTTTTTAATTCTAAAATTAATCATTTTAATTCTAAAACACAAAGAAAAATGGTTTTGCAGTTTGTATGTAAGTGTAGGATAACTATTTTCAGTAAGAACAGAAGTTCTTGCTGTTTTGTGTAAAATCATTTCTGTATATTGACATTGTCACGTAGTATACTTGACTGTCACCAGAGGCTTTGTTAATGATGACCTATGGCACCTTAGAGACTTTTAAAGCTGTATGTTTGCTAACGACGGCACATTCACAAAGCTTGTTGGGAATTGAGAAAAACAAGTCACAAATGAAGACTATGGGGAAATGGCACACATCATTAAGTTTATGATACAGTGTCTGTTTGTATTTCTTAAGATAAACAGCATATCATGTAAAAGAGAGAGGATGATAGAGGAAGAAATAGACATATAGACAAAGCAACAAAGAGTGAGCTATGTCACAAGTTAAAAGCATAACTTATTCAAATATTTTAACAGTACATGTATATTCATATACCAATTTATCTGTTTTTCCAAATAATCCCACTACACTTTGCTGTGAGGCAGAAATGTTGCCAATTGTTGGTAGAACCCTTTTGATTCTGTGGCAGTATAACCTGATGGCATTCTCACGCTCTCATATCATATGGCAGACGCACATGCCAAGAGGTCAAAGTTCAGCATGTGTGTTCTGTTCTGCCTTGCAGCAAACTATAACCCATTAAGCATGCCATCTCTTGTTGGTTTTATTTCTTCTGCATTCTCTTTTTCTTTCTTTCTTTCTTTCTTTCTTTCTTTCTTTCTTTGATAAAACTGCCAAACGTTAAAACATTTTATAAACATTTTTTTGTATCGTCACAATAAACATGAACTAACAATCAAATATAAAGCACGTATTAACCCAAGTTAATGTTAATTTCAACATTTATGAATATCAAAAGTATAAAAGTATCTGTTAATAATATTTAATGGACCTGAGCTAACATGAAATAACAATGAACAGTTGAATTTTTATTAACTAACATTAATGTAAAGATCAAAAAATGCTGTAACAAACTCAATGTTAGTAAATAAATAAATAAATGTTATTTAAAGTACATTATGATAAATACTTTGATTGTTCCATATACCTGCAACATTTCAGCCATAAATTAATTATAAATGTTAGCTACATTATGTTCCGTACCTTTCTAACGATGAATATTTATGCTGAAATATAATTAAATAATATTTTTTTAAAAACATCTATCACGTGCATTATGTGAGTAATTAATGACAGACATTTCATTTTTGGGTGAACTAACCCTTTAAAAACTCCCTGATCAGTGCCCTGACTACTGAACTAGGGAGCTGATTGAGATGCATCCTTTAAAATATATGGGCAGGTGAGTTTTGATCAGGGTTGGATCTAAACTCTGCAGGAAAGTGGATCTTGAGGGCCAGAGTTGCCCAGCCCTGATTTAGGTACTACAGTTTTTCGCAATTGCTAAGACACAATTCTTGAAACCTTCACTCATTTTTGCACAACATTAAACACAAAACCAAATCTTCAAACTAAACAAAACCCCTGATTCTTCTCCAAAATCAAACAATTGCCTCAAAATCAAACAACGCTTTCAGATCATACACACAGCCAGTCAATATGTATACACTACAGAGCATTCATTAGACACTACATTAAAAAATAGAGAACACAGCATCCAGAGCATGTAGTTACAGAAAAAAAGTATACTGGATACAGTAAACAAATTTTGCAATTACATAAAAAGTAGCCTTGACAATCTCTCCACACCTTACTGATTTTTGTCCTTATCCTCTACCTCTTCGTCCACCACCTCTTACATGTACACTTCCTCCTCTCCTTCTCAGATTGTTTCTATCCATTGTTTGTATCAACATTCAATGCACCTGTACCACCTGTGCACTCTGAACTGGCCTATATTTTGCCACTTGTGTTTACTGTTTTACAACACAAGTGCTAGAGTTTTGCAGAAAGAGTGCATGAGATTTGCAAATGGTGTCTAACTGCCTGAACTTTTTTAATGTTTTACAGAAAAAGTTTATTTGACAAATTGGTTTAGGCCATTGAGAACTTGGTTCAGAGAATGGAGTTTAGTGTTTTAGCAATTGTGAAAAACTTTAGTATACCTTTAAGGTTATATGCACCCTTTAGAAGTAAAGTAAGGTGCACAGTTGTACTGCCCCAGTGTAGAAAGAACTGATTATCCCTGGAGCCGTGCATCAGCTGTTTTACGTCATTCCCATCTATATATTCATAAAAAATTGTCTTTTAACTGCCATATATCTGTGTTTGAAGCAGAATGCACTTTATGGTACCTTGTGAAAGAGGTATGCAATCTCTGTGTGCCTTTTTTCTAAATTTTTTTAACCAGCTGATGACAGGCTGATTCTGGAATTCTCTAACAAAACTCCTTTGGTTGATTCCAATATCAAAATCATCTGCTGTTTTCTTTTGGAAAATGTTCATTTCCATTTAAACTGTGAATTATGTATCGTGTACATACAGAACTCTAAAACTTTCCCAAGCACTTTAACTCATCATGCCAGTGGGAAACGTCAGCTTTGTAAAGGATTTTGTCATAGTCGGCTTTCCTGGACTTCAGCCTCATTACTATGGCCTTGTATCAGCACTTCTGTTTTTTGTTTATGTGTTTACAATGGCTGGGAATGCTATATTTTTTACTTTGTTTGTAATGACTAAGAGCTTTCAGAAACCTGTTTATTATTGCATTATAAATCTTGTTGTGTGTGATGTATTATTCAGCACCACAACATTACCAAAGATAATTAGCAGGTATTGGTTCCAAGATGGAACCATTTCATTCTTGGGCTGTTTTCTTCAGATGTTTTTTGTGCACTATTTTGGCTCGGTCACTGCACGTTTGTTGGCATTAATGGCTATAGATCGCTATGCAGCAATCTGTTTTCCACTTAGATATCATAGTATCATGACAAACAGAAATGTATTCATTTTGATCCTGGGCTCTTGGATGTTGGGTTTGATAGGCCCTTTGATGATGGTCATTCGAGCTTACCCTCTTCCTTATTGTGCGAGTAACGCCATTGTGCACTGTTACTGTGATCATATTGCCATCACAACACTGGCATGCACAGATAGAGAAGAATATAGTTATCCAGCATTCATTCATGCTATGATTGTACTACTGGGTTCTCTTGCTGTTATTGTTTTCTCTTACTGCGCCATCATTGTGGCAGTTCTGCGTATATCGAGCGCTCAAGGAAGGATGAAGACTTTCTCCACCTGCAGTTCTCAGCTCATCATAATTGCCCTTTTTTTCCTACCCAGGTGTTTTAATTATTTATCAAGCAATATTAATATAAAGTTCAGTACTGATTTGCGATTAGTCATTATTATGATGTATAGTCTTCTACCACCCATGATCAACCCCCTTATTTATTGTTTGAGAACAGAAGAGGTAAAGAAGGTTTTAATCAGACAAATTCAAAGGAAAAAAGTAGACCTCAAATCAGGACAGACCTGATTGTACCTATTTTTTTCTGTAGCTTTGTAGCTTTGTTTATTTTATTTTCAGCTCATCAGCACCAACACATTTTGTTATTACATTTTTAGTCCCATCTGCCCTCTTTACAATGTAGCAGAATTTAACTGCTGTTTGTTAATTTTTTGGTGATGTTTATTATCAGTAAATAGTTATAAAAACAATCTTGCAACAGCAATACTGTATATATCTTCAGAATTTCAAATGCATAAGATTTGAACATAAGGGAATACAAATAAATGTAAATGTGTATGATGTACAGTCTAAATGATATAATCACAGATAAAATGTGATTGATAACTACATGATAAATAAAATAGTGATATGAAAACTGAAACTTTTTTTTATTTTGATCCGTTTGTGTCTTTTGCGGCTTATAAATAGAAGATGTAATGTTCAATCATTAAGTATCAAACATCACTGCTTTTGTCTGCATTTTTGCTAAAGCAGATATCCTGATTTCATGTAGTGTATTTTAAGAAAACAACATATACTTTGTTTTAGTAAATGTATTTAGCACTCTATTTCATGCATTCTGACTTATTTACACTGTTAAAGAGTTGGATTCCCTTGCTAAACATGGCCAAAGTTTCAAAAAACGAGTTGGACGTATGATGGAGTATTTCTGTGCCAAATACACTCCTTCAGAGATCGTAAACGTTTTGGAAAGTTTTTTTTTGAGTATAGCCCTGTATTACATAATAAAGGGTGGAATTCCTTGTATGGGCACTTCTCCCGGGAGAGCGCGCACACATCAACCAGAGCAAGAGCAAGAGCATGCCCATCAATGCGCTTCGTTCGGGCTTCATCGGCAGCGCTGCACAGGACTTGCTCGAGAAAGAATTTATCACTTTGTTTTTAGTAGGGATGCACCTATGTATCGGCCGCCGATACTTATTGGCCGATTTTTGCTCAATTTACAACCATCGGCATATCGGCTGTAGGGGGGAAAAGGCCGATATAACAAACCGATGGTTTATTAATTAACTGCGTGAAGGCGCTGAGCTTTATAATGATTGTTGCATAATCCTAGCGCTGCTGTCTGCGCTTTAATGCTAATCAAATAACAAAAGATCGCACACTATTCTTGACTAAATAACTTATGTAACTTTCATAAGTGTAGCAGACCCCATCCGAATGATGACTAAAACTTTACTGATGTTTTATTAAGTCTATTTGCGTCCGTATACACTCCAAAAAAACACCACAAAAGCTAAACAATACAGAGCACAAGAAGTGCGCATTAAACTCTCTCTCCATTGCATTATCATCCACATACAGCGAATTACTCAAAACACTTATTACAACTAACAGTAAAGAAACACATACAGATCTTATACCTTTTCGGGGGTGCTTAATAAACTGACAAACTTAAAATCTGCAAAATATATCTCTGAAGAACTGCGTGCACTCTTGTCATTCCGTAGACGAGAAAACCCGTCAAAATAAGAGTCCCACCTTAGTAAAGGAGATAGTGCAGATCTCATACATATTTAAACTTACAAAAAAAATATTAAAATGTATACAAAAACAAATTAGAAGATTAATCACAATAAAGTCTGTTACAATAAAGAAGGATTAATATGTATATAATTTATACAGTGAAGAATATGCAGTGTTATTTTACATTTGTTTACTTTATTTCTTCACCTCAAAACTATTAAACATACCTAAAAAGCACTGTTTATTTCATATGTATCTTTGTTCTGTTGTCTTTATGTAGGCCTGCTGAATGTCAAATAGATCCAATCCATGTTCATTAAAAATTATTTGATGATGCAGTAATAAACCTGCTAGTATATTTTAATGCAGGTGTTTTTGAACTTTGCTTATTTAAAACATGATCAAAATACTATCTATTTTGATGACAAAATTTCACACAAGAGAGGAAGTGACAAATATCGGTATCGGTACCGGCATCGGCCAATAATTGTTTGTTAAATTCGGTATCGGTTTCGGCCCCAAAAAATCATATCAGTGCATCCCTAGTTTTTATACCACGAAATCAACAATGTCACCAAAGAAGTGTATTTTTTTTTGTAAGGGAAAGATAACCTTGCCTTCCCAAAGAACCCAGCGTTAAGTGGAGCTGAGAGATTTGTGCTCACGCATTACATTGATGCGCTCTTGATATTTGTCATTAAAATAACCATAGAAACCGCCTTACATTAACTATCAAAATAAGGATAAAGTCGTGTCTGAAAGTTGCAATAAATTTTTTATTGGTAAAATGAATGGAGAATATCTTGTGTTTTCCGTGGCTGCTTGAGCCCTCAGGATTGGTGCTTATGGTTTTATAAACAAGGCCCAGTTCGACGCTGGATTTACAGATCATTTGAAACTGAAAGATGGAGCGGTCACAGTGGTAAAAGATCCCGGTCATGAGTCGGAACCGCAGGTGGTAAGTAAAACTGCTTCAAATGTCTGTTTTGTTGGCAGTTGGCATGTAAGTGCATATAATGTAAACAACACGAACGTATAATGAATCAAAAGTTATCCAGGGATAATGCGATGGTGTATTGTGTGTGTTTAAATACATTTATTTAGCTGACCATTGATAGCTTCACTACGCAAAAGCTGTGCGTCTTGTCACACTTTAGCATCGCCCACGGCATGCCTCCAGGAGCTCGGCTGTTTTCGGAAAGACTTGGTACAGCATATCTTTCTTTTATGAATCTGATAAAACTAAAGACTTTTCGGAGAAAATGAAGGATGCTTTACTACTCTATAGGTACTCAAGATTAACATGAGATTGGCCGAAACTGTGTGTGTTATGTACTCTTTAAATTTAGATAAATTTAGGTAAAATTAAGTTCTAGAGTCATTAACAAATATTAGGCCATCCTTGTCAATAATTACATTCATCTTAAGCCAAAAGAATAAATATGAAATGAGCAGTTACACAAACATGCTTGTGTCAGAATGGACACTTGGGTTCAAAATTTAAAGAGGAAAACATTTCAATTATTTGAATTATGTTGTCAAGCCTTTGTTCTCTGGTATATGTGTGACACAGTATCACACACATACCATTTTGAATTTACCACTAGATGACAGTAAAAGAACATTTATTTGGCTGAGATTTTACAGAAATGTTTGACATTGATTCTCCCATGAAATGTCACTTGAAAGACTTTGGAATCTGTTTTAACAGTAATCATTATGTTACTGTGAAGAAACTGCTCCGTGACATGAAGGTTGAGGATCCAAACGCAGTATTTATTGAAAGGGCAATCCATAATCAAAGTCCAAAACAGGCAAAGGTCAAAACACAGGATAAACAGTCACAGGGGCACAAGAACACAGGAAAAACCAAGAAAATGGGCAGAAAGTCAAAACCACGAACATGAGAAGCAAAAGACAGCACACTCATAAATGCAGTGTAGACACATACAAGACTTCACAATGAATGCCTGAGTGAACAGAGTTTATATAGGGTGGGCTAAACAAGGTAATGAGAAACAGCTGTAGACAATCATGGATGATGAGACCGTGTAATGAGTTATGGGTAATGTAGTTCTTGAATGATGATAGTCTGGGGTGGAGTGCCCTCTGATGGCTATCAATGGCACTCCAGCTGGTGATCGTGACAGTTATACTTTTCATTGTCATTTTTGAATCAAAGCTACAAGCCTAATATAATTTTGATCACCTTTTCAAAAGGGTAACACAATAATCTGTAACATGTACATGTGTATTTGTGTCTGGGTTCATGTCCATTTTTTTTTTATTACTGTACAGAAAAAAAAAAAACAACATCAGAAAAACACCAAATGCAGAGAAAATCTAAAAGAGCCTCATCGCCATATCTCAGACCAACATGCTCATGTCAAAATGGACCCCTGTATTACAAATTCAAACAGAAATACATTGTGAAATATTATTTTATTTATGTCATGTCTCAGTTGATTTTGCAGAAAATCTATCAAAATACATTTATAGATGACAGTGAATTATGTGTTTAACATGAATATATCAATATAGTAACGATTGCTCACAAAAAGTCAAATAGCTTTTTTTTCTGTCAGTTTTGTCTTGTGATCATTAAAGGCTTACACTTGAAATCAGCTGGATTAATAAATAATTAGATTAACAACTATAGATAGCATTACTGTCACATATATTTTTATACATATATACAAATATTTCTTTCAGAATTTTAAAGAACTTGAGATTGAAAGGGAATACAAAGAAAATATTACTTAACTGGGTTACTCATTCAAAAGTTAATATTTCAAAGTATACATTTCAGAAAAGATATTGTTCACTGACATTGTTCACCTCTGTGCGGCCTGAGCGTGCAGTCTTCATATGGGCAATTTAATTATTTTTAAAGAATTTGTTAATTTTTAAAAATAAATAAACAAACATACATTTTAAATAAACAGACATTTTAGTCATTTTGAAATGTTCTCTCTAATGGGTGCAGATCTGTTTTTAACCACTTTCCGGATTATGTCTTTGATTTCAGCTGTGTTTAATACATAAATTATGGGATTTAACATTGGTGGAACAGCATATGCTAGAGATGTGCTGATGACCCTTGCATTGGGTGAGAGAGAAACCAACAATGCAGCAATGTATGAGCAGCATATGGGGAGGAAATAAATCCCTACTAACAACAGATGTGAAACACAGGTCTTTAGTGCTTTTAAACGTCCTTGCCAAGTTGTAATTTTGATTAAAGCAAGAAAAATGCCCAAATATGACAGGACTATAATGATCAATGGTACTACAACGTATAAAGCTGAGATGAGAAATGCCATAATCTTATTAATGCTATTATCATTACATGCCAACCTAAACATAGGTCCATGATCACAAAAGTAACTCTGTATCACATTAGATTCACAGAATGAAAGTCTGGAGATCGAAGCCACCAAAAAGGCCACCACAGAAGAATTAAATACCCAAATTGCTGAGAAAACCAAAACCATACTGGTATTGTTCACAATTGCATGATATCTTAATGGCAGGCAAATTGCAATGAAGCGATCATATGCCAGAACAACAAGAGTGACACTTTGCAAACTACTGAAGAAGAACACAAAAAACATGTTTGCCAAACAAGCATTGAAGGAGATGTACTGTGAGTCAAACAGAAAATTCTTCATCATGTTAGGAATCAGTGCATTAGTTTCACCAATATCAGCCAAGGCCAAGTTAAACACGGCAATGTACTTTGGACTGTGCAGGCTCCGGTGAAGAGCTATAATGAGAAGGACTATAGAGTTGCCAACTACAGTTATAAAATAAATGATTAATAAGAATATATAGTAATAGTTGCTGTGCGATATACCTGTAAGTCCAATGATGAAAAAGTATTGAGGATGTACAATGGAGATATTCTGTGAAAAACTTGCATTTACAGAATTCATGGCAGCTTTGAGTTTGGTGTTTTGCACAAGCTGAAAATAGAAATTATCACAAAGACATAAGCAAAATCTAGGGAAATGTATAAAATTGTAATTTAAAACCTGTAACAGGATATTTTAAATACAACTATAATTTTTAATTCCAAAAATATACCTTCATCACAGACATGTATACATAAAGTTTTAGAGCCAGAGCAAACAATGACAATGACTGTCTCAACACTTGTGAGCTGCTTTGAATGAAATTACTCCGCTGTAAATTCTTGTCCTTATTCATCACCTTATTCTGCCTCATGCTGCAGAGATCACTGGCTATCTCTATCCAAATATATCTTCTGAATCATCTCTTGAGAGCTCTCTGACAACACAATGATGCAATATTCAAATGTTGCAAATGTTTTGGCCATTATAGTTTGGATCTATGTTTTATTGACTGGTCTGTATTCACCCTTATGAGTCATTTGTGCGTACCATATAGTAATTCAAGGATGAAATTTTGGAATTTTGGTCTATTATGTGCCACTAATAACTATATAGTGCAATTTATAAAAACAATATTGCAACTGCAATACTATATATATTTTTAGAACTTTACATGCATAAGATTTGAACATAAGGGAATACAAATAAATGTAAATGTTTATGATGTACAGTCTAAATGATATAATCACAGGTAAAACTGTGATTGATAACTACATAATAAATAAAATAGTGACATGAAAACTGAAACTTTTTTTTTATTTTGATCAGTTTGTGTCTTTTGCGGCATATAAATAGAAGATGTAATGTTCAATCATGAAGTATCAAACATCACTGCTTTTGTCTGCATTTTTTCTAAAGCAGATATCCTGATTACATGTAGTGTATTTTAAGAAAACAACATATACTTTGCTTTATATAAATGTATTTAGCATCACTGACAGTTTATCATTTTAAATTTAGATACATTTAGGGTAAATTTACATAATTTAGGTAAAATAAAGTTCTACCCCCGGTTTCACAGACAAGGCTTAAGAGTAAAATGCATGTTTGAGCTGCTTTAACTGAAAGTAACTTGCACTGACATATCTAAAAATATGTCAGAGCCATTGTTTTGTCTCAAGATGCACACCAGTAATGTTTTTTTTTTTTTTTTTTCTAGGGTACGTTTATAAAATATATCTACTTAAATACCCTAATTGAACTAAGGCCCAATCCTGAGTTAATCTAAGCTCTGTCTGTGAAACTAGGCCCTAGAGTTATTAACAAATATTAGGCCATCCTTGACAATAATTACATTCATCTTAAGCCAAAAGAATAAATATGAAATGAGCAGTTACACAAACATGCTTGTGTCAGAATGGAAACTTGGATTCAAAATTTAAAGAGGAAAACATTTCAGTTATTTGAATTACATTGTCAAGCTTTTGTTCTCAGGATTTTACACAGAATCAAACAACATACACCATTTTGAATTTACCACTAGATGACAGTAAAAGACCATTTATGCGACTGAGATTTTACAGAAATGTTTGACATTGATTCTCTCATGAAATGTTACTTGAAAAACTTTAGAATCTGTTTTAACTGTAATCATTACGTTACTGTGCAAACTGCTCAGAGACATGAAGGTTGAGGATCCAAAGGCAGTATTTATTGAAAGGGCAATCCACAATCAAAGTCCAAAACAGGCAAAGGTCAAAACACAGGATAAACAGTCACAGGGGCACAAGAACACAGGACAAACCAAGAAAATGGGCAGAAAGTCAAAACCACGAACATGAGAAGCAAAAGACAGCACACTCATAAATGCAGTGTAGACACATACAAGACTTCACAATGAATAGTTGAGTTAACAGAGTTTATATAGGGTGGGCTAAACAAGGTAATGAGAAACAGCTGTAGACAATCATGGATGATGAGACCGTGTAATGAGTTATGGGTAATTCATTATGTAGTTCTTGAATGATGATAGTCTGGGGTGGAGTGCCCTCTGATGACTATCAATGGCACTCCAGCTGGTGATCGTGACAGTTATACTTTTCATTGTCATTTTTGAATCAAAGCTACAAGCCTAATATAATTTTGATCACCTTTTCAAAAGGGTAACACAATAATCTGTAACATGTACATGTGTATTTGTGTCTGGGTTCATGTCTATTTTTTTTCATTACTGTACAGAAAAAAACGAAAACAAACAAACAAACAAAAAACAGTAAAACCAAATGCAGAGAAAATCTAAAAGAGCCTCATCAGCAGATCTCAGACCAACATGCTCATGTCAAAATGGACCCCTGTATTACAAATTCAAACAGGAATACATTGTGAAATATTATTTTATTTATGTCATGTCTCATCAGTTGATTTTGCAGAAAATCTATCAAAATACATTTATAGATGACAGTGAATTATGTGTTTAACATGAATATATCAATATAGTAACGATTACTCACAAAAAGTCAAATAGCTTTTTTTTCTGCCAGTTTTGTCTTGTGATCACTTGAAAACAGCTGGATTAATAAATAATTAGATTAATAAGTATAGATAGCATTACTGTCATATATATATATATATATATATATATATATATATATATATATATATATATATATATATATTAAACAATCAAGCATACATTTTAAATAAATAAACAGACATTTTAGTCATTTTGAAATGTTCTCTCTAATTGGTGCTGATCGGTTTTTAACCACTTTCCGGATTATGTCTTTGATTTCAGCTGTGTTTAATACATAAATTATGGGATTTAGCATTGGTGGAACAGCATATGCCAGAGACGTACTGATGACCCTTGCATTGGGTGTGAGAGAAACCAACAATGCAGCAATGTATGAGCAGCATATGGGGAGGAAATAAATCCCTACTAACAACAGGTGTGAAACACAGGTCTTTAGCGCTTTTAAACGTCCTTGCCAAGTTGTAATTTTGCTTAATGCAAGAAAAATGCCCAGATATGACAGGACTATAATGATCAATGGTACTACAACGTATAAAGCTGAGATGAGAAATGCCATAATATTATTAATGCTCTTGTCATTACATGCCAACCTAAACATTGGTCCATGATCACAAAAGTAACTCTGTATCACGTTACATTCACAGAATGAAAGCCGGGAGATCGAAGCCACCATCAAGACCACCACAGAAAAATTAAATACCCAAATTGCTGAGAAAATCAAAACCATACTGGTATTGTTCACAATTGCATGATATCTTAATGGCAGGCAAATTGCAATGAAGCGATCATATGCCAGAACAACAAGAGTGACACTTTGCAAACTACTGAAGAAGAACACAAAAAACATGTTTGCCAAACAAGCATTGAAGGAGATGTACTGTGAGTCAAACAGAAAAGTCTTCATCATGTTAGGAATCAGTGCATTAGTTTCACCAATATCAGCCAAGGCCAAGTTAAACACGGCAATGTACTTTGGACTGTGCAGGCTCCGGTGAAGAGCTATAATGAGAAGGACTATAGAGTTGCCAATTACAGTTATAAAATATGTGATAAATAAGAATATATAGTAATAAGTGCTATACGATATACCTGTAAGTCCAATGATGAAAAAGTATTGAGGATGAACAATGGAGATATTCTGTGAAAAACTTGCATTTACAGAATTCATGGCAGCTTTGAGTTTGGTGTTTTGCACAAGCTGAAAATAGAAATTATCACAAAGACATAAGCAAAATCTAGGGACAAAAACTGTAATTTAAAACCTGTAATAGGATATTTTAACTATAACTATAATTTTTAATTCCAAAAATATACCTTCATCACAGACATGTATAAATAAAGTTTTAGAGCCAGAGCAAACAATGACAATGACAATGACTGTCTGAACGCTTGTGAGCTGCTTTGAATGAAATTACTCCGCTGTAAATTCTTGTCCTTATTCATCACCTTATTCTGCCTCATGCTGCAGAGATCACTGGCTATCTCTATCCAAATATATCTTCTGATTTCATCTCTTGAGAGCTTTCTGACAACACAATGATGTAATATTTAAATGTTGCAAATGTTTTGGCCACTATAGTTTTACTTTAGTTTTATTTACTGGTCTGTATTCACCCTTATGAGTCATTTGTGCGTACCATGTAGTAATTCAAGGATGAAATTTTGGAATTTTGGTCTATTACATGCCACTAATAACTATATAGTGCAATTAATGTCAGCATGACTGTATTTTCATTCAACAGCAATCATTACAACAAATCTTTTAAAAAAAGTGCAAAGTGGATTGCACATATAAAAAAGTATCTAAAAATAAAACCTTTTATATAAATTTTAGCATTATTATTTGAAAATAATTCTGCATAACTATACAATTTAAATCAGATTATATATCATTTGTAGCTCTACAGCATGTGGCACATTCTACTCTACCTATGACCTGTTGACATTTAGGGTGTCCTTCTGTTTACTTTTGAAAAGGAACTTGCGCAGCATCCCCTAGGGGTGGGGCTCGCAGATGGAGCTCAAGGATAAATTTGAGAGAAGTATGAGTATTTCTTATTCATCTGCAGCTGATGAGAGCAAGCTGCCGGATTGTGATGATGTGTTGTCTCTCACGTCATCTGATCTGGCATCAAGCATGCTCCTGGCTTCGAGCCATGACGAGCAGGACGAGGCTGATGAGATCAATGATGCTTCGGAGCGCTCTCAGCCCCTTCTGCCTTGCATATGACGAATTACTGGATGTTATGTCCCACGCCACGGCGAGATTAGATCTGCCATGGAAATGTGAGAAGCGCAAGCTCCCTCACAGCTGCCTTGATGAACGTTTCCTGTCGGGACATAACCGTCCAACTCGTACGAGCCTTCCCCTTCTTCCAGATCTTCACACTGAGCTGCGGAGATCTTGGTGAAAGCCATATTCAGCCCACATCCAACGCACTTAGGAGAATTATGCTGATGTTGAGGGGGTGCAGGAATATGGGTATGTGTCGATGCCTCTGATCGAAGAGACGCTGGCTAGGTGGCTGTATAGTGTATAATGTCTGTGAATATTAAACCTCAAAAAGACTGTTTAAATATGAATCCTGCAAGTTTTGTGTGTCTCAGTGTGAATTAATGGGGCAGATCGCGCGGTTTCGTTTACTACAAATAACTTAGTAAATTGCCATATTGGCTATTCCCAAACTATATTGCTATACTGAGATGAGTGAAATCAACTAAAATATGTAATAAATACTGAAATAAAATGTGTTAGCAATGTATTAAACTGCACATTAACATTTAGGTTCTATAATATAACAGACATAATACATAAAGTGCCATAGAGGTAATATGAATGTTTAGACGCTTTGCATCACAGAAATACATTATATTTTAAAGTGTATTACAATAGAAACCCATTATTTTAAATTGTAATTCCACAGTATTGCTGTTTTTTTTTCTGTATTTTTGATCGAATAAATGCAGGCTTGATGAGCATGAGACTTCTTTTAAAAACATTAAAAATAGTAATGTGTCCAATCTTTTGACCGGTACTCCCCGCTAGAAATTTTATGTTCCCAGAACATTCTCAGAACGTCCCCACTGGTGTTAAGGACGTTGCCTAGTAACGTCCCCAGTACATTCAGAGATGGTCACAATGTGGAGTTCTTTTAAAGTTTGGGGGACGTTATTTGGCAGACCTTCACAGAACATTCAGGACGTTCATAGCGATTGCGAGTTGTAGGCTCTCTGTGAGCCTCCTTGCAAGATGTCCTGAGCGTGGGCTGTTGTTAGGCCTCCTCTCCATTTAGAGAGTTGTGATGTTGAGACCTCTGCTCCTGGAGCTTAACTAGGTATGTTTGCTAAGTTGTTAGGCTTTCTGTGAGCCTCCTTGGCTACTGCGAATGTCAACAGGCCTCCACTCGCTGAGAGAGTTATTTTCTTGAGGCTTCTGCTCCCTTGAGCTCTGCTGTGATAGCAATTGCGAGTTGCAGGCTCTTGATGAGCCTTCTTGCCAGATATCCCGAGTGTGGGGTGTCGTTAGGTCTCCTCTCGATTTAGAGAGTTGTCATGCTGAGGCCTCCTCTCCTAGATCACGGTTATGTTTGCTAAGTGGTTAGGCTCTCTGTGAGTATTACAAGTGAGGCTCCTCCTTTTTTCGATTTGGACTTCATTTCCCATAGGCCCTCATTCCTGGGACTGATTGCACGCACCTGCACCACATGACACACACACTTCATAAGCAGCACGCCCACGTTGCGAAGGCTTGATTTGTCCCGGTGATCATTTCTGAGCGTTTACTGTGGATTGTTATACCTGTGTTTGATTGGACTGTTTCTCGTGTTTGATTCTCTGCTGCCTGCCCTGACCTTTGCCTGTTCCTGGACTTTGTACGTTTGCTGCCTGCCCTGATCTCTGCCTGTCTTTGGACTTTGTCTGTTTGCCGCCTGCCCTGATCCCTGCCTGTCCCTGCTACCGCCTCTGCCTCGTCCTTGCCATTGTTGTGTTTGCTACTTCAATAAAACTGCAAATGGATCCTCACTCTGCTGAATCGTCATTACAGTGAGCCTCCTTGGCTACCGCAAGTGTCGACACACCTCCTCTTGCTGAGAGAGTTATTTTCTTGAGGCTTCTGCTCCCTTGAGCTCTGCTAGGATAAGCGATTGTGGGTAGTATAGGGTGACCATATGTGCCATTTTCCCAGGACACGTCCTGTCCAGGATTTCTAAGTTGCATAAAATGTCCCAGTTTTGTTTTTGTTTTCATATTTGCGGAAGGTAATGACTGAAAAATAATTTGACCAATAGCGTGCATTATACATAATCGACCAATCGTGGCTTGCGAGAAGGCTGGATCTACAGAGAACGGTCAAAGCATTGCAAATACGACAACATTTTAATGCATTGCACGAAGACTGTCAATAAGAACAGTGGCTTGCACAGACCTCCGTGTAGAAATCGCGTTCCTAAATCGCGTTCCGGGGGCACATCGATTTGACCACTTTCACGATTAAAGAGGCAAGGGCTCAAGCCATTTTAGGCAATTTAGAAATCCTGGACAGGATGCATCCTGGGAAAATGGCACATATGGTCACCCTAGGGTAGTAGGCTCTCTCTCCTTGCAAGATATCCTGAGTGTAGGGTGTTGTTAGGTCTCTTCTCAATTTAGAGAGTTGTCATACTTACATTAGTAAATTGCCATATTGGCTATTCTCAAACTATATTGCTATACTGAGATGAGTGAAATCGACTGAAATACGTAATTAGCAACGTATTAAACTGCACATTAACATTTAGGTTCTATAATATAACAAACATAATACATAAAATGCCATAAAGGTAATATTAATGTTTAGATGCTTTGCATCACAGAATTACATTATATTTTAAAGTATATTACAATAGAAACCCATTATTTTAAATTGTAATAATATTCCACAGTATTGCTGTTTTTTTCTGTATTTTTGATCACATAAATGCAGGCTTGATGAGCATGAGACTTCTTTTAAAAACATTAAAAATAGTAATGTGTCCAATCTTTTGACCGGTACTGTAATTTTAAATATAATAGGTCTATACAAAATTTTCTTCATATGATGTGAAATAATACGTGCATGCATGAGATCACAAAAATCATGTTTTCTGTTAAGAGTGGACATTATATTAACGTTAATACAATAGCTGATATGACCCTGTTATCAGCATGCTCACAGAGGGTTTTGTCGACACACAGATTTGAGAATCATAGTGACCAGATATTGGCCCACATTGGACTGCATGCATATGATACTGAGATCACTGACTGAAAGCAGGAAAGGTTTTTTTTTCTTCTTTTATTTTCCCTCCAGTGCATAGAAACTCCAAACACCAAATGCCAGGTAAGTGATGTTCAGTTAAACAGGATTTATTTCCATGTATAACTGTACTCAAAATGTGTCTTTGACTCTCATTTATGTAGTTAACTATATTCTAAATAAACTACAAACAAAAAATTATATATTTCTTTTGTCATTGCATTCTTTCTTAGTTCACTCAGTCACATTCCTCACTGAATGGCTCATTATGGGCAGGGTCTTAATCTTCTCAGGTGTGAATCACAGCATTATTCATGAAGATTCACACCTCCTCGCATATGGCCTTTCTAAACAAAAAGTGTCTAATTTTTAAAATTTAAAATCAATATGACTGAGTAGGCAGGATGATTTTACATCATTTTGAACCAAAAACTCTAGACTAAAATATACAGTTCCCAAAAGTCTTGTGAAAAAATGTTTAGTATGTTTTGAGGCCTTATTTCAGTGAATTTTTTTTTTTTTTTTCAAAAACCATGCATATACATAATTCTCTCAAAAATGTACATACTCGTTGCTCACATATTATTGAAGCCTAGTTTGTGCTGAATACAGTGTAATGAGACTTTTGTCATTAATATGTTTATAAGCAGCTGAAAAAAAGCACAAATGTCAGGGCGTCAAAACTACTCCAGGACCTCCTCAGACCCCAGAGGGTTAAGTGTGGAGTGTAATAGGCCTCCTCATTATGAGAGTCATTGTATTGAGGCCTCCACTCTGCAAAGCTTCGCGAGCCAGTAGACTGAGCTTAGCTCTTTTAAACTCTCTTTCTCTGTATTGCCCGTGAGTTAGAATGTTGCCTAGGCCTCCCTTTTGAGGCCTCGACTCTTCAGGGATGCCTGAACAGAAGTTCTGAGTGTTAGGCTCTCTGTGAACATCCTTGGACGCTGGCCTGAATATGAACGTAGTTAGGCTTCCTCTCTTGATCCTGTTGCAGCCTCCATTCTTGAGAAGCTCTGGTCTATGATCATTGCTGGTGCTCCTTAGGGATGAGGACTCCTTTGAGTCCTTTGACTTAGCTCAGCCAATAGGGCACTCAGCTCTTCAGCATGGCAGCATGGGTATTCCGTTCCCTATAGCGACAAGAAGTGGATGACGTATTTCACAGGTGCCCTTTTATACTCACGGTCGCACCGGTGATGACATCATAGGCTGCCGCCTGCCAATGTCCAGTTCATTGTCGTGTTTAGACTCATGCTTCAGGCTTTGGTAAGGCCAGAGGCATTCCCCCATAGTGACCCCTAGGGGACGTAGCATCTGGTTATTCTCAGGAAACCATGGTTACATGCGTAACCTGAGACGTTTTTCTTATATTCATTTTTTTCGCCTATATTAATTAAGTTCTTCTGCTTTACAACTGTAAACACAAACAAACTACATGCAATTTATATTGTAACTTTTATATACTGCACGTTTTGCCATACAATGTAGAGCATTCACACACCATTTTATTAAGTTTGCAACATTGACTTTCACTAAATCAGATGCCGAAACTGTTATCCATGCTTTTATAACCTCATGTCTGGACTATTGTAACTCTGTTTTGTGGCCTACCCACTAAAGACCTTAATCGCTTGCAACTAGTTAAAACCTCAACTGCTCCTGCCCTTACATTTAACAAAAAATTCAGCTCACATCACTCCCATCCTTCAGCAACTGCACTGGCTCCCTATTGTCTATCACATTCAGTTCTAAATACTTGTCCTATATTTTAAGGTCTGCCATGGTTTAGCACTAAACTGTCAAAATCTACGTCAACTGGACTTTGTTCATTTGGATTTGGCTTTGTCATCGCAGCCTCCTTTGAATATGGCCCTAGTTAATGCTAGGTCCATATGCAACAAAACTTTTATTTTAAATTACTTTTTCACCAGACGTGACTTGGATATTCTATTCCTGACGGAGACCTGGGCTGTTGTTGGTGAGTTGTCGGTTTTCGAAGAACTTTGTCCGTCGAACTGTTGCTTTATCAGTACCCCAAGGTCTGCTGGTAGGGGTGGTGGCGTTGCTATGGTTTTTAAACAATCACTTAAAATACACGCAGTTTATGTTCGGAGCTATTCTTCGTTTGAGGTACAGTGTGTAGCATTACAGTCAGACTCCGCTGCGCTGTTCTGTGCTCTCACCTAACTTGGACAGTGCTTTCATAAGTGACTTTTCTGAATTTTGTCGTTTTGTCGTTCCATTGTATGTTATTGTTAGGTGATTTTAATGTACATGTCTGCTGTCCTGGACGTCCCGTGGTTGCTGAGTTTTGTAATGTCTTGGACTCATTTGGTTTTACTCAATATATGAATCAACCAACACATGTCCTTGGTCATACCCTCGATCTTATTATGTCTTATGGCACCTCTGTCGATAATGTATGTATTGAAAATGCATCCTTCTCTGATCATAAGCCCATTGTATTTACGATCCCTGTTGCGAGCTCTGCCATTGTGAATAAGCCTGTAGGCTTTTATTCTCGCTTTATAAATTCACATAGCCTACTGCCTCTCAGTTTACCGAGAAATATTTAGTTAATGCTGTTGAAATATCTATCCTGAATGCTGAGTCTTCTTTGGGGCCTGATGATTTGATTTCTTTTTTTTACGCAGCTTGTTCTGACATTTTAGATTCTATTGCCCCTTTTAAGTTGAAACAACCAAAGCGCAAATCTTATTATTGGCTGGATGATAACGCTCGTTCTCTCAGACTTGACGGTGTCATTTGAGATTTTTAAAGAATGTCTGGTTCATTTTCAGAGTGCTGCAAAGTCAGCTAGATCAAAATATGTTTCTAATTTAATTAATACACACTGTCATAGACCTAGGATTTTATTCTCCACGATAAATTCTGTAATTAGTCCAAGATGCCGATTCCATGCAGAACCTTCGGCTGAACTTTGTGAGAAATTTGTAACGTTTTTTACTGATAAAATGTTAGCTATTCGTTCATCTTTCACTTCACAATTCTCAGATTTGTCTTTGAATTCGCTCGCTACTCCATTTTTCTTTCATCATTTTCAGCATGTCTCTTTAATGGAACTCTCTGATCTGGTTAACAAGATGAAGACAACTACCAACTCACTCGATGTTATTCCCACAGAGATTATAAAAGCAACTTTTCCTATAATTGGCCCCAGTGTCCGAGTGTTAATTAATTAATCTCTGGACACTGGGGTGGTCCCGAATAGTTTTAAGCATGTGGTTGTTCAGCCCTTGCTTAAAAAACAAGGTTTGGATGAGGGTTGTTTTAATAATTATCGGCCTGTCTCTAAGCTATAATTTTTATCTAAACTTTTAGAAAAAGTTGTGCAGTCTCAATTAATCCCGTTTTTAAATGCAGCCAAGTTATTAGAACCTTTTCAATCTGGTTTCACTGCCCATCATAGCACAGAGTCTGCCTTGCTAAAAGTGTTCAATGACATTTTAGTTGCAGTTGATGCCGGCAAAAATGCCGTATTGATCCTACTTGATCTTACAGCTGCCTTTGATACTGTAGACCATAATGTCCTTATTTGGCGTCTAGAGCATTTATTCGGTATCAAGGGTACGCCCTTACAGTGGTTTAATTAATATCTTAAAGACAGGTCTTTAAGATATTCTGTAGAGTTAGGTAAGTTCTCTTCATCTTCTGCTCCTATTATTAGTGGAGTACCTCAAGGCTCTATTTTAGGTCCACTTATTTTTAACTTGTATATGCGACCACTGGGTGACATCATTAAGAAACATAATGTTTCATTTCATTTTTATGCTGATGATACACAGCTGTACTTGCCTTTGAAATCTGGCGACTCTATACAACCTTTATTGGAATGTATCCAGGACATTAAGATCTGGCTATCAAATAACTTTCTCCAACTTAATGAGGACAAAATGGAATTGATTGTTTTTGGACCCCCCAAAATAAGGAGTAGTCTAATAAAGGAGCTGGGTAATCATTTCCCCTCAGTTTCCTCCTAGGTTAGGAACCTTGGTGTCATCCTGGACTCAGAATTATGTTTATCCAAACAAATTAATTCAGTTGTTTAGAACAGTTTTTATCAATTGCGGACTATTTCCAAACTTAAATCGTTTTTGTCATTCCAAGACTTGGAGAAGGTTATTCATGCTTTTATTACCTCACGCTTAGATTACTGTAACTCATTGTATCTGGGTCTTCCTCAGTCATCGCTTGCACGCCTCCAGATGGTACAAAGTGCAGCTGCAAGGTTGTTAACCGGGACAAGGAAATATGATCATGTCACCCCAATTTTAGCTTCGCTTCATTGGCTCCCGATCCATTTTAGAATTCAGTTTAAAATTCTGTTGTTTGTTTTTAAAGCTCTTAATGATCAAGCCCCATTTTATCTTAAAGATCTTCTTTTACCTCTGTCATCCTCTAGACTTTTAAGATCTTCAGACAGGGCTCTATTATCTATTCCTCGCTCCCGTCTAAAAACTAAGGGAGATTAAATCAAAATTGAAAACATATCTCTACTCCCTAGCATTTTAATATTTTAATATTATTTTGCTTCTGTTTATTGTCTGTTTTGTTTGGTTTTTTGCTGTTTTATTTCTGTTTTAATTTCATTTTATGTTTCCTCACTCTGTTCAGCACTTTGGATAGCTCTGCTATGTTTAAATGTGCTTTATAAATAAAATTTACTTACTTACTTACCTTCATACCTTACAGAATTAATACACCATTATGTTCCTGCCCATATTTTAGTTCGGGTTCTGAGAATTTGCTTGTATTTCCAGAGTTCAAACTTGGTGGTAAGGCATTCAGCATTTCAGCTCCTAAGCTTTGGAACAAGCTGCCCCAAAACCTCTGTGATGTCTCCTCACTCCAGACCTTTAAGACTTAAAACTCATTTATTTACAATATGTTTTGTTAACTGACTGTTTACTTCCATTGTCAGCTCCATACTTATTTCAGTTATTGTCTTGTATGTTATATGATCACTGTCTGACTGCCTGTTCACTTTGTTGTACCCTGATTGTAAATCTGTATTATTTGTGTTATTTGTCAATATTATGTAAAGTGTCCTTGGTTTCTTGAAAGGCGCTATATAAATAAAACATATTATTATTATTATTATTATTAAGTTGTCTGATCTATTTTTTACTGGTTAGCAAACATCTTCACAACAATGTATCATTACAGTAATTCAAGGATGAACATATGTTAGTCTATTATGTGCCCTGATAACTACAATGCAACACTGTATTGTGTTGATAGTATAAGTATTGATCTCTGGGTTTTAAACAAAAACAAACTCTTATTAAAATGTTGCCACTAGATGGCAGTGAAGGACCAGAGTAAACGGAATTCATGTTATGAATGAAAGCTGAAGGCCTTTGGATTTACAGAATTACATTACTACTAAAGTGCTACTTGTGTCAGCATGACTTTTTATTTTAAGTGGCATTAACAGCAATAATCAAATAAATACAATGGAGAATCATTAATTTTGTGTAAATTCATTATCTATATTTTATCAATTGGTAATAATATCAACAATCAGTTTAGTGGTGACCAAAAATAAACCTTGCATGCATTTTCTTCAGATGGCAACAAAACAACAACAACAAAACATTTATTTGAATTTACCCACTACTAAGAGTTAAAGATGAAAGCTAATACAATTTTGGTGGCTGAAACCCCAGAGTAACATAAAATAAGTAAACACAACAATAATTGTTCACAAATTGCATTATAAAATATTCTTCCTTTTCAAGTTTTGTCTCGATGTCAGTAAAACCACAAGCAGTACATACACACTTGAAAACAGCTGGATTCATAATTAAACATATTACTGTTATTCACCAACGCATAAATCCAGTCCCAGTACTGATGATACTTTTATTTATATATTATCATATATTAAGAATTAAAAAAACAAACAATAATTGCAGTTTCATTTTGAAATATTATCTCTAATTGGTGCAGATCTGTTGTCAAGCATTTTTCGCAATAAGGTTTTGATTTCAGCTGTGTTTAAAACATAAATGATAGGATTTAGCATTGGTGGAACAACATATGCCAGAGATGTGCTGATGACTCTGGCATTGGGAGTGAGAGCAAGCAAGAGTTGTGCAAGGTATGTGAAGCATATTGGGAAGAAATAAATCCCTACTAACAACAGGTGAGAAACACAGGTCTTAAGCGCTTTTAAACGTCTTTCCCAAGTTGTGATTCTGCTTAAAGCAAGAAAAATGCCCAAATATGACAGGAATATAATGACCATTGGTGCTATAAGGTATAAAGATGTGATGACAAATCCCACAGACTTATTAAGGTTATAGTCATTACATGCCAACCTATACACTGGCCCATGATCACAAAAATAACTCTGTATTACATTGGATTCGCAAATTGAAAGTCGGGTGATCAAAGACACCATCAAGGCCACCATAGAAGAATTAAATGCCCATATTGCTGGAAAAACTAAAACCATACTGGTATTGTTCACAATTGCGTGGTATCTTAATGGCAAACAAATTGCAATGAAGCGATCATATGCCAGAACAACAAGAGTGACACTTTGCAAACTACTGAAGAAGAACACAAAAAACATGTTTGCCAAACAAGCATTGTATGAGATGTACTGTGAGTCAAACAGAAAAGTCCTCATCATGTTAGGAATCAGTGCATTAGTTTCACCAATATCAGCCAAGGCCAAGTTAAACACGGCAATGTACTTTGGACTGTGCAGGCTTCGGTCAAGAGCTATAATGAGAAGAACTACAGAGTTCCCAAAGATAGTAACAAAATAAATCATAAATAAAAATATATAGTAATAAGTGCTATGTGGTACACCTGAAAGTCCAATGATAAAAAAGTATTGAGGATGAACAATGGAGATATTCTGTGAAAAACTGGCATTTACAGAATTCATGGCAACTTTGCTTTTGTTGTTTTGCACAAGCTGAAAATAGAAATTACCGTAAGAAAAATACATAAGAAAAAATTAGAGAATTCACAAAATTGTCATTTCACACATATAAATTTGAGCATAATGATTATAAATTTGCTGTATAACATTTGAATCACAGACCTGTATAAATAAACACAATGCTTTAGAGTCAAAGCAAACAATGACAGTAACTGTCTGAACGCTTGTGAGCTGCTTTTAAATATACAGCTGTAAATCCAGAGCTCATCCTTATTCTGTCATGCTGCAGAGATAATTGGCTGCCTGATTCATCTCGAGAGTTTTGATGACCTTTTGAACACAATGATGTAATCCTTGTATGTTGTAGTTGTTTGTTTGTTTGTTTGTTTTTTGTATGTTTTTTTTTTGTTGTTGTTGTTTTTTTGGCCACTACAGTAGTTTGAATAGATGTTTGTTTTTTGTTTTTGTTTTTTGTCTGAAAACAATCTCTACTACTGCCCTTTGTGTTTTCATTTGAGCACCATCATATTACAGTAATTCAAAGATGAACTTAAAGAGTTAGTATATGGAGTTAATATTGTGCCATAATTAAACAAACAAATCCAGCATTTTGCAAACAAACACGTTCTGCTTTGCAAAGGAAAACTCGGCTCACAAACAAACAGAAAGTGATGTGCAAATACAAAGGTCAGTTTGAGCAAAAACGCAGAGGAACAAATATATGTATTGTTTTACAAATATAAATAAATGAGCCTACATCATATTTCACAAATAAATACAAACCATCCTACAAATGGTATGTAACCTTTGAACAAATACCAAATCTAGTGCATACAAATACACACCTCTCTGTTACGATTGTAAGACGCTTGCCTTTTTATGAGATCTCTCTGCTAGATTTTCTCACAAATGTGTGCCGGCAGATTTTCTCACAAATGCAGCTGAGCAACTTCCTCTTCCAAAACAGCAGATGGCGCTTTGCTATGGGTAAATTTACGTTAGTCTCCCGAGAGAAGCCTTGAAACATGCATTTATAATAATAATAATAATAATAATAACAATATTAATAATAAACGTTATATTATAGCGCCTTTAAAAGTTGCACATCAAAGCACTTTACAAGAACACACAAATACAATGGAATAGGGGAAATAAAAGATAGAAACATACATCAAAACACATTTCAAGACATATATAGGCTATGTGTGTGTATATATATATATATATATATATATATATACACACATATATACATATATATACATATAGGCTAGCCTGAAAAAAAGTTTACAAGAAGTTTTTAGCTGACGAAAATGAGTGGTGAACAGGTGAGTATGATGATTTCTGAAGGATCATGTGACACTGAAGCCTGGAGTAATGATGCTGAAAATTCAGCTTTGATCACAGGAATAAATAAAATTTTTGAAATATACAACAGAAACCAGTTACTTTAAATTGCAGTAATATTTCACAGTATTACTGTTTTTACTTTATTTTTGATCAAATAAATATAGCCTTGGTGAGATTAAGAGATTACTTTCAAAACATTTTAAAAAAACCTTAATGTTTACAAACTTTTGACCGGTACTGTACATGCAGTGAAGATAATCAATGTAAGCGTTGTGTGGCTATTATTAATATGTTTAAATGAAAATGAAAAGAGGCAGATTGGTGTTTTATAACATGTTTTGTATAACTTGTTGCTGGCGGTTGTACATACAGAGATAACCGGAGTAGCCAGAGCGAGCCGAGTGATTGCTGCTGTTGCATTTTGCAGATAATGTAGAATTGCCAAACTTTGCGTACTTGGTACTGAGAAACGCCCAACTCACCTGTTCACCGCTCATTTTCGTCAGCTGTAAACTCCTTGTAAACTTATTTTCTATATGTGATTATTTTTGTTTTATATATTACTTTATATGTCTTGAAATGTGTTTTGATGTACGTTTCTATCTTTTATTTCCCCTATTCCATTGTATTTTATTTGTATGTTCTTGTAAAGCGCTTTGAGATGCAACTTTTAAAGGCGCTATAAAATAAAGTTTATTATTATTATTATTATAATTATAAACGCATGTTTCGGGGCTTCTCTCGGGAGACTAGCATAAATTTACCCATAGCAAAGCGCCATCTGCTGTTTTGGAAGAGGAAGTAGCTCAACTGCATTTGTGAGAAAATCTGCTGGCACACATTTGTGAGAAAATCTAGCAGAGAGATCTCATAAAAAGGCAAGTATTTTACAATCGTAACAGACAGGTGTGTGTTTGTATGCACTAGATGTGGTATTTGTTCAAACGTTACATGCAATTTGTAGGATGGTTTGTATTTATTTGTGAAATATGATGTTGGCTCATTTATTTATATTTGTAAAACACAATACATATATTTGTTCCTCTGCGTTTTCGCTCAAACTGACCTTTGTATTCGCACATCACTTTCTGTTTATGAGTCGAGTTTTCCTTTGCAAAGCAGATCGTGTTTGTTTGCAAAATGCTTGATTTGTTTGTTTAATTATGGCACAATATTAACTCCATATTAGTTCACCCAAAAATTCTGTCTTTAATTACTCACCCTCATGTCGTTCCAAACACGTAAGACCTTCGTTCATCTTCGGAGCACAAATTAGGATATTTTTGATGAAATCCGAGAGGTATCTGACTCCTCCATAGACAGCAATTTAACCACCACTTTCAAGGTCCAGAAAGGTACTAAAGACATTGTTAAAATATTCAATGTGACTGCAGTGGTTGAACCTTAATTTTATGAAGCGACGAGAATACTTTTTGTGTGCAAAAACAAAACAAAAATAACGACTTTATTCAACAATATCTTCTCTTCTGTCACTGTGTCATTTTCCTACGCTTAAGTTCAGCACTTCTAGGTTCTACGTCAGAACGCCGGCTCAGTATGATGAACGGGTGAACTAACCCTTCAAAGTTAGTGATGGGATTGCCTGCTTTTGAGTTCTTTATTAAACCTTGTTTGATTTGTTCCTTTTGGCATTTCTTCATCATCATCAGACTAAGTACGTTACAGAATACCGGACCTAGAAAATGGACTATGCTATAGCTTTCACTGCCCTCGCCAGGGAAGGACTTTCTTTCATGGATTATTCCATTCACTTTTGCACACTCGCACAAACGACATTCAGACAGTCACTGTCATTGTTTGCTCTGACTCTAAAGCTTTATGTTTGTTAATACAGGTCTGTGAGGATGACAGCGCTGACCATCGCCCCAGAGCTGAAGTGCCACAGTGAGTTGGACCAGGGCTGCATTCAGCCCCAACAAAACATTTTTTAAATGGAAACGGTGGTGTTCTGATGACGCAAGAGTTGCAACTATGGCAGCTGAGAGAGCATTCTTTGTGTTCTTTAAAAGGATGAGTTTGCAAACCTGGCAAATGGCTTTCAGGACAAAACTGGCTTCCCTGGAGTCATTGGAGCAATCGATGGCACACACATTCCCATCCCAGCACCCACACTCTATAGAAATGGTTACATAAACAGGAAAGGACAGATGATGTTCCTGGATGTGTACACTGGTTGGCCGGGGTCTGTGCATGATGCTAGGGTGTTTCGGAACTGCCTATTATATGGCCATCTCCAGGATGTAATGAGAAGTGACTACCACCTGCTTGGAGACTCCGCATACCCACTCAGCACATCTCTCATTACACCATACAGAGATAATGGGCACTTATCCCGAAGGCAAAAAAAATTTAACACACTCCACAGCTCAACCAGAGTTGTGATTGAAAGGGCATTTGCCCTTCTAAAGGGGAAATGGAGACGACTGAAGTACTTGCCCATGGAAGACCTTAAAAAAAAGTACCACTGGTTATCACAGCTGCATTTGTTCTACACAATTTCTTCTTGAGGGAGGAAGGCCAACAAATGGAGGATTGCGAAGAGGTAGATGGCAACAATGACAATGACTGTCAAGCAGGACACCCTGAAAATACTTCAGGTCAAAGAAAAAGGGATGAACTTGCTTTATTTTTGGTGGAGAGTGATTAAAGTTCCTGTTTAACAAATTTTTTTGTGTCTAAGTTTTCAGATGTTTTTGTTTCATAAAAGAATGGAAATAAAATATTGAAAATATTGCTCAGTGACATACTGCTCAAACCACTCAGGTGCTTCAGACTTGCGCCTTCTCTTTTTGCCATGTTCTGCTGGTGGGTTAGGTTGTGAAGTTGATGGTAGTGAAGTTGATGGTTGTGAAGTTGATGGTCCTGGGCCAACTGGATCTGATGAAGATCCTGAGTGGAAAGAAAGATTAAACTTGGTGGCCTCAAAATGGTAATGATCAAGGCAGCAAACATCACTTTCCTCCGACAAATACATTTTGTGGTTCTCACATGGACTTATACATGTCTGCATCTACTGTAAATTAGAGTCATGTGCCAACAAAGCTAATTTAAACATCCAGTTAACCCAGCTTAGAATTACCTGAGCCACACAATAGACATCCTTCAAATAAAGCTGTTAGCAACACTACCAAGTTACACAGTAAAAGTAGATGACAACATTGGAGCTACTTTGTATCCAACACGGATGCTAATGTGAGGCCATTTTATGATATCACTGAGTGATTGAATTAAAACTTACAAATAAGATCCAATAACGCATAAGATTTTTATAAAAGCATAAATTTAACATTTTCTTTGAATAAACAGCACTCAACTCATCTGATGTGCTAATTCATGTTGATGTGGCACAAAAAAATAAATAAATAAATAAATACATAAACATGGAAAAGATTATCACCAGCAAAAGATGACACGTTCAGGGCCGGCTCCACACTGGGATCATCAGCCAGGAGGTCCTCCACTGATGAAAAAAAGACCCAGCTGCTGGCACCACTCCCAGTCTTCTTCTTACTGTCCACTATTGTTTTGTATCTAATAATAGAAACCCACAAATAGCAAATGTCTTAGAGTGGCCCTACTCCCAAAATAATGCAAATGCCAGTATCAAAACAAACCTGTGTTTTAACTGCCTGAACTTATTGTCACATGCCTCTGCTCCAAAGTCATATCCATTTGTGCAGCTACCTTTTCCCACACTTCTACTTTCTTTAATACAGGAGATTGAAAGTCTTCAGCCATTTGCTTTGTGCGTCCATGGCTTTGTATCTATAGCACACATTTAAATAGATAAGTCACAGAAAATATATCAACGGAAACATTGTGCTAGGAATGAACTTAATGTACCTTTATGCATTTGTTGGGGGTTTGAGACTGGTGCCCACTTTGGAGCACAGGCAGGTGATGGTCCAGCAACAGACAAATTAAGTGGTGCAGGAGCCAGAGGCAAATTAAGTGGTGCAGGAGCCAACTTCTGTGGTGCAGGAGTCGGAGGCAAATTCAGTGGTGCAGGAGCCAACTTCTGTGGTGCAGGAGCCGGAGGCAAATGCAGTGGTGCAGCGGGAATGTGTAGAACTAGCCTGTTCCAAAGGGATTGCTGAAACAGAAATGGAAGCACACATCTTACCAAATTCAGACTGAAAACACATCTATTTAGCCTCACATACAAGCCTCTGGGCTTACAGTCACCAGCTTTGCCCAAGCTAGCAGATCTCCCCAGCTCCACCTCCAGCCGCTGTTCCTGTCACTTCACCTTGGCTTGTTGCCCTGACTCCTCCTCCTTGACTCCTCCTTCCTTTGGCTCCACCAGAGACCTTCGGCCTTACGACTCCACTGGGCTCCCTTGTTCCACCGGCTCCACCTCGTTTAGACATCACCCCTCCTATGCCACAGACTTACGAGCTGTCCGCTGCGCTCTGTCTCTCCACCCCTACGTCTCCGTCTGGCTCCACCCTCCCTTCAGCTTAGGAGCAGCAGCTCATTTGCATTTAAAGGGACAAACAAAAACGGAGCGTTTTTGCTCACCCTCAAAAAGTGACAAATTTAACATGCTATAAAAAATTATCTGTGGGGTATTTTGAGCTAAAACTTCACATACACACTCTGGGGACATCAGAGACTTATTTTACATCTTGTAAAAATGGCATTATATCACCCCTTTAAGGGCTTTTTTAATCTGACAAAACTAAAATTAAGATCCAATAAAAGTCTGTCTCTATCCATATCAATATTCATGTCTTTAGTTTTAGGTGCCTTGAGTGATGATCCGACAGCAACAAAGTGTTTATGAAAACAACATCTCAACATATCTCCTTTTTCCGAGATTTTTATGGAATTGTCCATTATGTATGAAGGAAGTCCTGCAGCCTTTTATACACAAGTCAATATTTTTCCAAAATGTCATAGGTTTGTTTAGATTGCGAGTTGTTTTGTTTAAGAAGTAATCAGCTTTAGCTTTCCTTATCATCACTGTACATCTATTGTGTAATTGTCTGAAACAAAGCCAATCGGATTGAAGATCAGAATGCCATGCTCTAGCCCAGGCAACATCACACTCATGAATCAAATTTGATAATGTGGGTGAGAACCAGGGGTTATCTCGACCCTTAACATGATATATTTTAAGAGGCGCATATTAATATGTCACAGACACGCCAGGCTCTACACTCACCCAATCACAACGCACTCCCTCTCCTGAGTATTAACCAGCCACACCTGACACTCATCAGCACTCATCACCACAGCAGTATAAAACACACTCCTCAACACTCACTCTCCGTCCGGTCTCGTTAATGCATACTACCTGTTATGCTTACCTTCAGGACTCCTTCATACAGCGACTTACTTGTCTCCAGTGTTCTCCGTGATTCCTCGTGTCTCCTCGTCTTCAGTGAGTTCAGTGTGTTTCGTCTGCTCCACGTTCATCTGCATCCACGCTTCCTGGGAAAACAAAGACAAGTATCAGATCCAGTATCACGACCAGTCAACGTATCTATCTGCTTCCACTCACCTGCACTCTGCCAGCACGCTCTGTTGATTCCAATATACTCTGTTTGCACTTACCTGTGTCTCCGCTCCCTTCTGTACATAACAGAAGACCGGACCACAACCATCGAATCAACATGAGCACTCCGGACCCCATTCAAGACCTGGTTGATGCACTTCATCGCACGTTCACCGCGGCATCTCCTTCACCACCTGCAGTCGCCAGTCCCATGGCTAAACCGGCGCCCTTCTCTGGCCTGGCGGAGGACTGCAACGGATTTCTTTTGCAGTGCACGCTGGTTCTGGAGATGCAACCGCACTTATATCCGGATGACAAAGCAAAGGTGGCTTTCATAATCTCTCAACTCGATGGAAAAGCGCTTCGATGGGCTGAACCTCTCTGGAATCAGAAAAATCCTGTTGTTTTATCTCTGTCAAGTTTCATTTCCCACTTCAAGGAAGTTTTTGGAACGCCTGCATGGGATTCATCAATCGGTGAGAGATTATGTAATTTAAAACAAGGATCACTAACCATTTCTGATTATGCCCTCCAGTTTCGTACTCTAGCTGCTGCAAGTGGCTGGAATGAGCAAGCCCTGATCACCATGTATCGTCAAGGTCTCGATCCCCGTGTGCGGTTGCATCTCGCTGCATACGAGGATTCCATCGGGCTCGAGAAATTCATCCAGCTATCCATCGGATTCGCCACTCGTATGCAGCTGTGCCTCGAAGAGCACCAGAACCAGCCATTATTTCCACCCAACCTCCGCCAGCCAGAATCCGTCAGCTCCCCAAAAACAGCAAATGATCCCATGCAAATCGAAAATTCACGTCTTTCGTCAACTGAGCGGCAGAGAAGGCTGACCCAGAATCTTTGTTTGTATTGTGGCCGTGCTGGGCATTACATCTCGGAATGCCCCACTCGTCCAGTTCGGCCAATGGTGAGTGTCATTTTGCCCACTATGAATAAGATGAAGCCACTCACAATTGTTGTAAAACTTACTGCTGCTGATTTCTGTCTTCCAGTCAGTGCGCTCCTCGATTCTGGGTCAGCTGGAAACTTCATCTCCGGAGCCCTCTGCCACCAGCTTAACCTCAAGACAGCCCCCACGCCGAAGATCTACCAGATCCACGCGGTAACTGGAAAACCCTTGCGGAAAGTACGTTACAGTGTGGGACCACTTCTTCTCCAAGTTGGAGTTCTTCATAAGGAGGAGATCCAGCTGCTGGTTCTGGAGGATTCAACAGCTGACGTGATTCTAGGGCGCCCATGGCTTGAGCAGCACAACCCCACCATCTCCTGGAGGACAGGAGAGATCCTGAAGTGGGGTAACCAATGTTTCCAAGACTGTTTTCCTGAGTTCCCAGTTTTCAGTTCTCCAAGTTCCAAAGAAATCCAAGTCTGCGCTACTACAGTGGAAAGCCCTCTGGAAAAACGCTCCACTGACATTCCTGCCTGTTATTCCCTCTTCAGCGATGTCTTCTGTCCAAAACAAGCCTCCAAGCTGCCTCCCCATCGGCCATGGGACTGTGCCATCGACCTCATCCCAGGTGAGCCAGTGCCCAGGGGGAAAATATATTCCCTATCTGTCCCGGAGGAGAAAGCCATGGAGGAATATATCGACGAGGCTCTTAAGCAAGGTTACATCCGACCGTCCACTTCCCCTGCTGCTTCCAGCTTTTTCTTCGTGGCAAAGAAGGACGGAGGCTTGCGGCCCTGCATCGATTATAGAGCTCTCAATCAAATCACCATAAAGTTCCGTTACCCCCTTCCTCTCGTCCCATCAGCTCTGGAACATCTACGCGGCGCCACTGTGTTCACCAAGTTGGACCTCCGCAGCGCATACAACCTCATCAGAATACGTGAGGGGGACGAGTGGAAGACAGCTTTTGTGACACCTACTGGCCATTATGAGTATCTTGTCATGCCGTATGGACTGGTCAACGCCCCCTCCGTATTCTAAGACTTCATGCATGAGGTGCTCCGGGAGTTCCTACACAGATCCGTCCTGGTCTACATTGACGACATATTGATCTACTCCCGGAGCATGGCCGAACATCGCCAGCACGTTGCGGAAGTCCTCCAACGCCTGAGGGACTACCACCTTTTCCTGAAAGCCGAGAAATGCACTTTCCATCAGCCCTCAGTGCAATTTCTCGGGTATAACATCGATCGCAGTGGCGTCCGCATGGACGAGAGGAAGGTTACTGCAGTAAAAGACTGGCCCATTCCCACCTCCGTGAAAGAATTACAAAGATTCCTGGGATTTGCAAACTTTTATCGACGTTTCATCCAAAACTACAGTTCCATTACCAGCCCACTCACCAACCTCCTCTGTAATAAGCCCAAGTCTCTGTCCTGGACTCCAGCCGCCACCCACGCCTTTGAGACCCTCAAGACGGCGTTCACAACCGCTCCCCTCCTGGCTCACCCTGATCCAGATCTCCCCTTCGTCGTCGAGGTCGACGCCTCAACCACCGGAGTGGGAGCGGTATTATCACAGCAGCAGGGGAATCCCAAGAAACTCCATCCATGTGCTTTCTTCTCCCGGAAACTCAACCCGGCGGAGGTAAATTACGACATCGGCAACCGAGAACTTCTCGCCATCAAGCTCGCCTTGGAGGAGTGGAGGCATTGGCTTGAGGGAGCAAAACATCCATTTGTGGTTCTGACAGATCATAAGAACCTGGGGTATTTACGGGATGCCAAGAGATTGAATCCCCGCCAAGCAAGATGGGCTCTGTTTTTCACGAGATTCAATTTCACCATCTCTTATCGTCCTGGATCAAAGAATGTAAAAGCCGATGCCCTGTCCCGCCTTCACAGTCTTGAAGAAAGCAACGATGATCCAGAGCCCATCATCCCCGAAAAACTCGTAAATCCCATTTCCTGGTCAGAAGAGACGCTCCCCGAGTCCAATGCCTCCACCAACATCCCGCCGGGTTGCCCCCCTGGATTGAAGTATGTCTCACGAGCACGACGCACCCCCCTCATCCACTCTTCACATACTTCACTGGGCACTGGCCACCCAGGGGTCAACGAGACCCTCTCGCTGTTGAAACAGCGCTTCTGGTGGCCAAACATGACATCCGACGTCAGGAGGTACGTACAGGGGTGCAGGGAATGTGCCATCTCCAAAAGTCCACGCCATCTTCCCTCCGGGAAACTTCAACCTCTGCCCGTTCCCACTCGTCCGTGGTCACACCTAGGAGTGGACTTTATCACTGACCTTCCAGTCTCCGACGGATGCACCTGTGTACTAGTTGTTGTAGATCGGTTTTCAAAGTCTTGTCGACTACTCCCCCTGCCTGGACTGCCCACAGCTATGGAAACCGCCGAGTTACTGTTCAACCATGTGTTTAGATACTATGGATTACCTGAAGATATCGTATCTGATCGTGGATCACAATTCACCTCCCGAGTCTGGAAGGCGTTCTTCAAACTCCTAGGTGTGGCCATCAGTCTCTCCTCCGGCTACCATCCACAGACGAACGGGCAGACAGAGAGGAAGATACAGGAGATCGACCGTTTCCTACGTACCTTCTGTCACGGCCACCAGGACTCCTGGAACCAGTTGGCTGGGCCGAGTACGCCCAGAACTCTCTCCGTCAGCCCACCACAGGTCTTACTCCTTTCCAATGCGTGCTCGGCTATCAGCCCCCACTGTTCCCCTGGGACGGGGAACCATCAGATGTCCCGGCGGTGGATTACTGGTTCCGGGAGAGCGAGAGAGTCTGGGACTCAGCGCATCTGCAACTCCAACGAGCCCTACGCAGGCGCAGGTTGACAGCCGACCTTCGACGTTCCCACGCACCCAACTACCAACCAGGACAGAAGGTTTGGTTGTCAACCCGGGACATCAAGATGCGCCTGCCCTGTAGGAAACTGAGTCCTAGATTCGTTGGCCCCTTCACCATCATCCGGCAAATCAACCCTGTCACCTATCACCTGCAACTCCCTCCTGAGTATCGCATTCACCCAGTATTCCACGTATCACTCCTGAAACCTCACCATCCCTCTGTTCTTCCCTCCACAGAGCCTGGCGACTCCGAAGATCCCCCTCCTCCACTCATCGTAGATGACGGAGTGGCCTACCAAGTGAAAGACATCTTGGACTCCCGGCGTCGTGGTGGGTTCCTAGAGTACTTGGTGGACTGGGAAGGATACGGCCCCGAAGAACGATCATGGGTTCCCAGAAATGATATTCTTGATCCAAGTCTCCTTGATGACTTCCATGCCAGACATCCCAACAGACCAGCTCCTCGTGGCAGAGGTCGAGGGTCCGCGGTCCTCATTAATGAGTCCATTCCAATAGAATCAGATGAGTGCACTGTCAGGGTAGTGAGTAAGAAATGGTAAATCCAAAAAGTCTGCGGTGCGGTCCTTGAGGAGGAGGAGGTGAACTGCTGTTAAATCCATTTTGTTTGGTCAGTTCTTCTGTGACGTGGTGTGATGGTAGATGTGCACTGACATGCCATCTGGAATGAAGAAAGTGAAAATTGAGTTATCAAATGAATCAATGATTCATATGGTTTGTATCCGCCACCATTTCAGTTTTTTTGAGTTTTGAATGCTACTTCCACCTGCTGGTGTTGACAGTTATTCCTCTCCTGCATGTGCAGATGTGCATGCTTGTTGGCTGTAGTATTGTGGTAAACCTTCATCCGTGCAAGTTGTCTTTTAATCTTTACTCAGAATGTGAAGATGGATTCTCTTCTAGAATGGTGTCCTCTGCTGCGTCAGTTGGTCACTTGGGCAAAACACCCTTAACTGCTCCCCTGCAACAGACAAACTGCTGTGAGCTAGAGATGAGAGATGGAGATACCTCTTTACTTGGAAATACGTCACTATACTGAAGTAATGTCGATGACAACCTCCGGTTCACGCAGACTTAGCAACAACAGTCACCAATAACAGCTGGATGGTTTAATGCAACAAGTGTGATGCTGATACCTAGATATACTTAGGCACGAATATGAGAATTGCTAAAAATTCCCTTTTTTTTTTCTTTTCTCTAATGGGGGAAGCTTACACCCCTAGCGGCAGCAAATCTGATACAACAAGCATGTTGTAAAATCACAGACTAGTATTAACTAGTGGTAGTCTGGTCAGGGAAGCATACACCCGTTGCTTAATACATAAACTAGTGTTTGTTAGTTTTTGTTTTTTTTTTTATTGGGGGAAGCTTACACCCCTAGCGGCAGTCTGGTTGGGAAAGCATACACCCGTTGCCTAATACAGAAACTAGTTGGGTTTTTTTTTTTTGGTCGGGGAAGCATCCACCCTGCAGCATAGCTCCAAATACCCGTTGTGGCATTAGCATGCAACACGTAAAGAGAAGGATCTATTGGGGGAAGCTTACACCCCTAAAAGCAGCAATCCAATAACTAGTGACAGTGTGCTTCCTCATCATGAACATGATTTCTGCTACCGTCGGGCTGATTTCTTCGGCTGTGCAAGTGAAGATGATGGCTCCCATGATTCCACACTCCTTTATGGGATCATCAAGCTACGACGTTAGTGTTGAATAAGAGACCTCTGTAATGAATTGTCGAATTTGTCTCGGTGTATTTAAGGACAAGCATGTTACAATACTCTGGATATGTTTTAAGCCGCAGAAAGTTGCTAACTTGACAGAATGTTGCAATATGACCAGATAGCATAAAGAGCATAAAGCATAAAGTCTAAAACAACAGCTTTAAGATAAGCATGTACCCAAATAAACTTACCACAGCATGTGCTTATAGTATGTGGCAATAACACTAGAAGCCTAGGTAACAAGCATTTTTGATACATTTGCCTTCCATAGCAACTAGATAGCCTTAAGAAAAACATGTTCCCAATAGCAACTAGGTAGCCTTTAGAACAAGCATGTTTCCAATAGCAACTATAGCTTCAGGAACAAGCGTGTATCCAATAGCAATCATAGCTTTAAGAACAAGCGTTTCAATAGCAACTATAGCTTTAAGAACGAGCATGTTTACTATGTGTTGCGCCACAGCAGAATAATTCTGTTTGCACTATGAATCGTTGTTTTCCTGTCTCTCACCGCAAAGCTGCTTGAATCTGCGATGTATAACACTATACAAACAAAGGCGACCCGACGAGCATGTTGCAGCGATCGAGCGAGTTGCCATGACAACAGATAATTAAACGCATATTGCCAATGTGATTGCAAAAGCATAGCACAAACATTTTAACTGAGAATGACTAGAAGCCTAAACAACACGGATAGCCTTAGCAACGAGCATGTTGTCAATAACCTGATAGCTTGAAAACAATGAGAATTAAAAAGAACTAAGCTTAGCTTTGTGAAAACATTCAGAGATGAAGGAGAGTGAAACAGCCGGCTGTGACAAGGATGCTTGATCTTCTCTTGATATCCTTCTTCATGCGGGGAGTGCAGATCCATCTGAACTTGTTCTTGAGTCAGTCATATTTGTATAACTTCAGCGAGTCCATGTCAAAATTGCAGCGATGCGAGAAGCAATGCTAACTAGTCACTTCCAAATAGTGATGGGACGGTTGATACTGGGGCTCCGATGCTCCGACGCAGTTTTCAAAGCACTATTGTATCACACACTGTACCGATGCTTGTATCGAAATGACAATACCACGTGATTGATGACGTTTGAAGCTTCGAACGTCATGCAGTATCGGAAAGTCGGGACAGCTGGTTTGAAAAAATTGGTGCTTCACCTGACGCATAAACGGAAAATGCATTTAATTATGTTTTATTGCTGGGGTCTCAGAAACCCTGAACAGAACATAAGGGTTAAACAGCTCATCCAAAATATTTTTTCAACTACTCACATCAATTATGATCACATCACTGTATATTTTATATATATTATTGATCAATATGTGAATCCGTTGACCATGCTACACATGACACGATATGTGGTCTCATTGTCACAAATGAATTTAGATGACATTAGATCAGATTAGATAGAACTGTATTGAACCAAGACAAGAGTGATTCCGTATGTCACGGTTTCCGACGCTTTGTTTGGTCACGTGCTTTTTCATACCGTAGATCTGCTCCGCGATGATTTAGATATGGTGATTTAGATATGGTGCAGAAAACAGATGTCGCTAATGCGCACTGTGTTAAAAGCTTCGAGTAATGAACCATTTTTCGGCACAATTTGATGAAACCCTCAAACGCTTCAGAAAGCCTCGGTTCCCTTTCAGTTGGTCACGTTCGACGTACATCAGTAGTGACCGACGAATTGGGATATCGCCAGAGAGGCCTATCAGCTTCGAGTGTATAAAAACAAGCCAATAGAATTGGCGTGCGATATTTGCATAATGTGCACCGCCCCCACCAGGTGGTATAAATAGGGAAGCAGATGCAATCGCGCTCTGTCTTTCGCTTCTGAGCCAACTTGTGTTCCTGCTGTCAGACTGAGAGTGTGTTTCTCAAGCCTTTTAAAGAAGCTTTCTGTCGGAGTGTTGGTGTTACGGCACACTACAGCGAGGCCGCGACTTCCTGAGGAGCCTTTGAGCTTTTTTGCTCTCAACTGCTGTTATCACAGCATTTTTCTGCCCTGCTGGTTTGCGATTTGGGCTGGTTACTTTGCGTGTGTACTGTCAGGCGATCAGTGTGTACCTACAGTCACATCGCGGCTGTTCCCTGCGTGCCTCAGCACAGAGAACAGAGCTGAATTTCCCCCTTTCTAAAAGAGCTCCACAGACGAACCCTGCAACTTTTTCAAGATGTCATTTCGTCTGTGCGTTACTGGATGTGGTCGTTCCCTGGTCCCCGCTGATGGTCACAATCGCTGTGTCACATGCCTGGGCGTTCAGCATGCTGAGGCAGCTTTTGTGGATAATTCATGTTCTCATTGCGGGAACATGACTATCTCAGTGTTGAGGTATAGATTCTCGTTCCTTGGTTCTCAGGGGGCGGAGGTCCCCTCCCCTATGCCCCGTATGGCCGTTTTCTCTGGCTCCGGCCAGGGGAGCGGCACGGCGGCGTGTAGGCAGGGTGACTTGAGGACTATGGTCAGGGCTTCTCCGCCGAGCTCCGCGGGCCCCTTTCCCCTCTGCAACACTGCAGCCTGTGGTGTTGCTGGAGGAGCGTGCTGGTCCCTCCACGGAGCGACCATCCGTTTCCTTCGGTGCGCCTGCGGACGAGCAGATGTCGATCGTGGCATCGGAAGGTGAGCTTGAGTCCTCAGGAGATCCTCGGCTGCGCTGCCTCCCTCCTGGACCGTAGCGTTGCCCGAGCCTGATCCCGAGCTGACGGCTATGCTTGCCCGGGCCGCCGAGAGGGTCGGGCTTGTGTGGAATCCTCCACCGCATGCCGAACCTTCTCGGTTGGATGATTGGTTTCTCTGGGCGGCCCGCGCTGGTCCTCAGCGCCCCGCCCCGGTACCATTCTTCCCGGAGGTGCATGAGGAGGTGACCAAGTCTTTGGAGAACGCCCTATAGCGTTCGTGCCAGGCCTGGTCCCTCCTCCGCCTTCACCACCCTGGATGGCGGGGAACCGCGTCTCCCATCCCGGGCCTGTAAATTCTTGTCCAACTTGAACAAGAAAGCTTACAGAGCCTGCGGACAGGCCGCCTCTGCCCTGCATGCCATGGCCCTTTTGCAGGTCTATCAGGCAAAAGCGCTTATGGACATGCCCCAGGGTGGTCTTGACCAACAGCTTCTGGGGGAGCTGCGCGCCGCCACTGACCTCGCCCTCTGGCGACTAGGGTGACGGCGCGTTCCGTTGGTCAGGTGATGGCTACACTGGTAGTCCAGCAACGTCATCTGTGGCTAACCTTGGCTGATATGCGGGAGACCGATAAATATCAGTTCCTGGACTCCCCCATATCTCAGGTCGGCGTATTCGGCGATGCGGTCAAGAGCTTCGCCCAGCAGTTCTCGGCCGCACAGAAGCAGGCTGAGGCGATCAAGCACGTGCTGCCCCGGCGGTCTGCTGCTGCCTCCACCCCGCCGCCGGCTGCACAGCCTCAGCCCGCTCATCGCCGAGGGTGCCCACCTGCGTTGTCCTCCGCCCCTGCTAAGTCGGCCAAGCAGCAGCCTCCACCCGCCAGACAGCAGGGAGCCAGTCACGGACGTGGCGCCCAGCCCGCTCAGAACCCAGCCAAGCCAGGTGGCAAGCGTACGAGGAAGCGGTCCTGAGACGGGCGACCTGAAGGAGAGGGATTCAGCTCTTCGGGAGATGATGCCCGCATCTCTCTCCCACCCCATATGCGATTCAGTTCGCCCGGCGTCCCCCGGTGTTCAGGGGTGTCCATTACACTCGCATGTCACTGGACAATGCACCTGTTCTCCGCGCGGAGATTACTGTTCTCCTGGCGAAGGATGCAATCGAGCCGGTCCCTCCAGCCGATATGAAGTCAGGGTTTTACAGCCCCTACTTCATTGTACCCAAGAAAGGCAGTGGGTTACAGCCAATCCTGGATCTGCGTGTCCTGAATCGGTCCCTTCACAGGCTGCCGTTCAAGATGTTTACGCAGAAGCGCATTTTCGAATGCATCCGTCCCCAGGATTGGTTTGCAGCGATCGACCTGAAGGACGCGTACTTTCATGTCTCGATTCTGCCTTGACACAGACCCTTCCTACGGTTTGCGTTCGAGGGTCGGGCATATCAGTACAAAGTCCTACCCTTCGGGCTGGCCCTGTCGCCCCGCGTCTTTACGAAGGTTGCGGAGGTGGCCATTGTTCCACTTAAGGAACAGGGCGTTCGCATTCTCAACTACCTCGACGACTGGCTCATTCTGGCCAGCTCGTGAAAGCAGTTGTGCGAACACAGGGACATGGTGTTAGCTCACCTTAGCCGGTTGGGACTTCGGGTCAACTGGGACAAGAGCAAACTCACCCCCGGGCAGAGGATCTCTTATCTCGGTATGGAACTGGACTCAGTCGCCCGGACAGCGCGCCTCACAGAGGAGCGCGTCCAGTCAGTGTTGAAATGCCTGAGTACGCTCAAGAGCAGGACAGCGGCCCCACTGAAACTTTTTCAGAGGCTCCTGGGGCATATGGCATCCGCAGCCGCAGTCACGCTGCTCGGATTGCTTCATATGCGGCCGCTTCAACACTGGCTTCACGGCCGGGTCCTGAGATGGGCGTGGCAGCGCGGTACGTTCCGTGTCCCCGTGACACCGAACTGCCGTCGCACCCTCACAAAGTGGCCTCAACTGCATTGGCTTGTCAATTGCCTCGAGTTGCTAGCAGTACGTCTTGCACTGGGCTGCTTCAAGGAGCTGTTGACAGAGAAGCACGTACTGGTCCGCTCGGACAGCACTGCGGCCATTGTGTACATCAACCATCAGGGTGGTCTATGCTTCCGTCGCATGTCGCAACTCTCCCACCATCTCTTGCTATGGAGTCAGAAGCATTTGAGGTCGCTTCGTGCCATTCATGTTCCAGGCGTGCTCAACCGTGCAGCCGACGAGCTCTCACAGCAGCCTCCGCTTCCGGGCGAATGGAGACTCCATCCCCAGGTGGTCCAGCTGATTTGGCAGTGCTTCGGGGCCGCACAGATAGATCTGTTTGCCTCCCCGGACACTGCTCACTGCCAGTTGTTCTATTCCCTGACTGACGGCACGCTCGGCACGGATGCTCTGGCACACAGCTGGCCCCGGGGCCTACGCAAATATGCGTTTCCCCCAGTGAGCCTTCTCGCACAGCTCCTCTGCAAAGTCAGGGAGGACGAGGAGCAGGTCTTGCTAGTGACTCCGTATTGGCCCACTCGGACCTGATTTTCGGATCTGACGCTCCTCGCGACAGCACCTCCTTGGCCCATTCCTCTGAGGAAGGACCTTCTGACTCAGAGACGGGGCACCCTCTGGCACCCGCGTCCCGACCTGTAGAAACTCCATGTGTGGTCCCTGGACGGGACGAGGAGGTTCTAAGTGATCTCCCCCAGTCGGTTGTAGACACTATCACTTCCGCTAGAGCTCCTTCTACGAGGAACCTCTATGCGTTGAAGTGGAACCTGTTCGTCAAATGGTGCTCCTCTCACCGAGAGGACCCCCGATCATGTTCGGTCAGGTCTGTGCTTTCCTTCCTGCAAGAGGGCTTGGAGCGAAGGCTGTCTCCCTCCACCCTGAAGGTGTATGTTGCCGCTATTGCCGCACATCACGATGCAGTTGAAGGTAAGTCGTTGGGGAAGCACGACCTGATCGTCAGGTTCCTGAGGGGAGTGAGGAGACTGAATCTGCCTCGCCCTCCCTCTATACCCTCTTGGGATCTCTCCCTGGTACTTACATCTCTCCGGGGTCATCCCTTCGAGCCTTTGCAGTCAGTAGAGTTAAAAGTACTGTCCCTTAAGACCGTCCTCCTGGTTGCATTGGCCTCGGTGAAGAGGATATGGGACCTGCACGCATTTTCGGTCGACGAATAGTGCCTGGAATTCGGGCCCGGTGACTCTCACGTTATCCTGAGACCCCGGCCTGGATATGTGCCCAAGGTTCCTACCACTCCCTTCAGAGATCAGGTAGTGAACCTGCAAACGCTGCCTTCGGAGGAGGCAGACCCAGCCCTGGCTTTGCTCTGTCCCGTCCGCGCTCTGCGCCTGTACGTGGATAGAACGCAAAGCTTTAGGACCTCAGATCAGCTCTTTGTCTGTTACGGAGGCCAGCAGAAGGGAAAGGCTGTCTCCAAGCAGAGGATGGCCCACTGGATAGTGGACGCCATCGCCTTGGCTTATCAGTCCCAAGGCGTGCCTTGCCCGTTCGGGTTGAGAGCTCACTCCACTAGAGGAGTTGCCTCTTCCTGGGTGCTGGCGCACGGCGCCTCGCTGACAGATATCTGTAGAGCTGCGGGCTGGGCGACACCCACCATGTTCGCTAGATTCTATAGCCTTTGTGTGGAACCAGTATCTTCCCTTGTACTCACTTCCAGTAGCCGGTAAACGCGAAAAACCCGTTCTAGTGTCGGCTTGCAATGCCATTCCCGTCCCCTGGGCCGGATACGTGCATCCATTACTCCAGTAGAGTTCCCCGCTTGGCGAACCCTGTCGAGTTCCTCCACCTCCCCTTACGGCTCGGACATTGCGGAGTGTCTGATGCCAGGCCAAACATCCGTCACCGACGTTGATGTTTGGCTGGGTGCCATATGACGTGACCCCTCCACGTGAGTGGTCCCATATGTGTATTGTCCGTGGTTAACTCCCCACGGTGAGCCCGTGTCTTTCCCTTAGCAGAGCCAGCTCTGCTGTCACCTGTCAGACGAGTCTCCCCCTATATCTAGGCTGGAGCCATCCCAAGGACTCCATATGCGTACTGCCCACGGCCAGTCCATATGTGTATCTCCACGTAAATTCCTCCCCTGCAGGGTGGGTTCTGGTCTCTGCAGCGTCCCCTCCGGGTTCGCTTCCCCAGTGTTGTCTAAATCTTACTGTAGTGGGTCTTGCGGAACAGCAGTAGACTCTCTCAGTGTAAGCTCACCCCCTTCTCCGCCCCCCCCAGGTGCGCCGGGTGGCTGGAGCTTACGCTGGGCACTGGAAGGGGTCAGTAACTGTGGCACTTTATTTGGGATCCCAATTCGTCGGTCACTACTGACGTACATCGAACGTGACCGACTGAAAGGGAACGTCTCGGTTACGTATGTAACCCTCGTTCCCTGAAGGAGGGAACGGAGACATACGTCCCGTCACCATAGTTCCTGTGCCTTCGCTGTAGTGCAGACTCAAGGTTGTCTCCTCAGCGAAAAACAGAGTGTGATTGCATCTGCTTCCCTATTTATACCACCTGGCGGGGGCGGTGTGCATTATGCAAATATCGCACGCCAATTCCATTGGCTTGTTTTTATACACTCAAAGCTGATAGGGCTCTCTGGCGATATCCCAATTCGTCGGTCACTACTGACATACGTCTCCGTTCCCTCCTTCAGGGAACGAGGGTTACATAAGTAACCGAGACGTTTCCCATCACTACTTCCAAATCACGCGGCTTATGATCAATGCGCCGAATTTGCGTGTGAACGAATCCCTCTCGCTAAATTCCCGATTACACAATTCCTAGAGAGATGATGCTGTTTTGTCTGTTGAATTCGTCATATAATTAGCTCCTGAGAAATGGGATAGCTACTGATAATACTGAAGCTTATATATGGATGCTGTGATAGGCGTCGTATTCCTACAGGTAGACATCAGCTGATGCGAGCTTGACTGACGTGATCTGCCAGAACCGACGCTACGCTTGATATTGTATCATCAAAATAAAACTGAAAAATACAGATCCCACTTTACTGGTATTTAAATAGTATAAGCTTATTATGTTTATCTTTATTATTCTTGTACATAAAGGCATTGTATTAAACAGTAGCTAAGTATTGATTAAATTTCTGTTTATTTTTCAAATGCTGACAAGGGATAATCCACGGCTAGCTAAGCATTAAACGATTCAAGATAGATAATAAACAATAAATTCAAGATAGATTTAAACCTTCAGTGTTTCTTTTTGCAAACATACTTTACAAAAGTGTCACTGCAGACATTCTTTACAACTTAAAAGTACTTACTCTGCTCAGTTATACAGTAACTTAAAGAGTACATAACACACACAGTTTCTGCCAATCTCATGTTAATCTTGAGTACCTATAGAGTAGTTTAGCATCCTTCATATCTCCGAAGAGTCTTTAGTTTTATCAGATTTATAAAAGACAGATACGCTGTACCGAGTCTTTCCGAAAACAGCCGAGCTCCTAGAGGCGTGCCGTGGGCGAAGCTAAAGAGTGACGAGCATGCGTAGCTTTTGTGTAGCGATCGTCTGCAAGCTATCGATGGTCAGCTAAACAAATGTATTTAAACACACACAATACACAATCGCGTTATCCCTGGATAACTTTTGAATCACTATAATAAATATAGCGTATCGTGAATGATGAATAATGAATTTATGAATTCACTATGTTCGTGTTGTTTACATTATATGCACTTAGGCGCCTATTGCCAACAAAACAAGCATTTGATGCAGTTTTACTTACCACCTGCGGTTCCGACTCATGACCGGGATCATTATCGCTGTGACCACTCCATCTTTCAGTTTCAAATGATCTGTAAATCCAGCGTCAAACTGAGCCTTGTTTATAAAACCATAAGCGCCGATCCTGAGGGCTCGAGCAGCCACGGAAAAACACAACATATTCTCCATTCATTTTAACCAATAAAAAACTGATTGAAACTATCAGACACGACTTTATCCATATTTTGATAGTTAATTTAAGGCAGTTTCTATGGTTATTTTAATGACAAATATCGAGAGCGCATCAATGTAATGCGTGAGCACAAATCTCTCAGCTCCACTTAACGCTGGGTTCTTTGGGAAGCAAGGTTATCTTTCCCTCACAACCAAAAACACTTCTTTGGTGACATTGTTGATTTCGTAGTCTAAAAACAAAGTAATACATCTTTCTCGAGCAAGTCCTGTGCAGGGCTGCCGATGATTTCCGTAAAGCCAAACGAAGTGCGTTGATGGGCGTGCTCTTGCTCTCTCGCTTTGGTCGGTGTGCGCGTGCGCTCTTCCGGGAGAAGTGCCCGTACAAGGAATTCCACCCTTTATTACGTAATAAAGGGCCATGCTCGAAAAAAACTGTCCGAAGTCTGTGAGAAATCTGAAGAGTATTTTTGGCACAGAAATATACATCCAACTCGTTTTTTTGAAACTTTGGCCATGTTTAGCATGAGAATCCAACTCTTTAACAGTGTAAATATGTCAGAATGCATGAAATAGCATTAGACCCTCCCTTTAAATAAGCACAAGTAAACCTGCCATACCAAACAAGACCACAGGGAGATGCCAAAGGACTGCATATAGCTATTATACGGATCCATCAGAATTATTAAACACACTAAAATACAAATTAAAAGTAAAAACATTCTGAATGTGTGGAAACTTGGCAATCTGATGGCGGGTCGATGTCATCAGTGAACAGCTCCTCTGTCAGAACAAGCAATCGTGTCTGTTTGGAGCGTCTGATGTCCATATGTACATAAACACCACTGACTGATCCTCACAAACTCCTGCAAAACACGCTTCTTCTGCGAACATCTGTTATAAGACTCACAGTACATTAATTTTGACAACTATGCAAGCATATTGAACTGTGTTTATGCAGAAATACCATGTTATAGTGATCAATGAGCCGAGAGCGCACATGCACGGTTTGTTTGCGCATCAATAATAACAGACTCGCTCATGCCTAATGTACGACTCTTGTATGTCACTATAATGGTCTTTACCTTTATTACAATCATCATCCATCAAAACTTTATTAGCGACACTGGTTTTCTTTATCCAACTGAGAGATGTAGTTTGCCTGTTCATGAAGCGGTTGGGTGTTTTGAATCGCCGTGCAGTCTGTATTTCACACAGCGCGATGAGAAATGGCTTGTTGGGCTGCTCCGAAACAATCACAGAATACGCAAAGAGGTGCTTTGTTATTTTTTTTATTTTTTATTTATTTAACATATTAATAATAAAATTAATAAATTATATTCATATATTTAAATTAATTTTAAGTTACCTCGCGGCCCCCCTGGAGGATCACTGAGGCCCCCTGGTTGAGAACCACTGCTCTAGCATTATTTGTGGCAGATGTTCCAGAGACTGTGTGAACGTAATGCTAGTGGCACTATCATTCCACTGGTGGAAGTAAACATACACTTAGAGTCAGAACGTTATATGACATCACGTGAAAACGGTCTATGATGTTGTAGCCACAACAAAATTAAGAGAACAGATCATGTCCCTTCCAGGTCACTCTAAATAAATTGCCAAAACATCTGTGTGTTACACTTTTTATTAATTACTGCACAGCAAAGAAAAATAAATGAGAAAACCACAAATGCAGAAAGACAATAAAAAGAGCCATATCAGCAGATCTCAAACCAACATGCTTGTCAAAATGGACCTCTGTATTACAAATTCAAATAGGAATACATTAGGAAATATTGTTTTATTTAAAAAAAGAAATTAAGCATTTCATGAGAAAAAAAATTAAGCAAAACTTTTAAAAAGGACAGTGAAAGATGTTCTAAGGGTAATGAAATGTCAATATAGTAACGATTGCTCACAAAAAGTCATTCAAATAAGTGTTTTTTTAATCTGTTTGTTTTGTCCTGGGATCAGTAACTAAGAATTCAAGCATTACAATATAGACATTTGAAATTAGCTGGATTCATTAATTATTAAGCGTATAAATAACATTATTTTGTATTGTAAATCATAGAAACCACTGTGAGGTCTGAGCATGCAATCTTCATATGGGTAATCTAATTCCCATTTTTACAACATAAATTCATAGACATTTTAATCATTTTGAAATACTTTCAACAGATCTGTTTCTAAGCACTTTTTGAATTATATCTTTGATTTCAGCTGTGTTTAAGACATAAATGATGGGATTTAGCATTGGTGGAACAGCATATGCCAGAGATGTGCAGATGACCCTTGCATTGGGTGAGAGAGACAGCAAGAGTTGCGAAAAGTATACACAGAATATGGGAAGAAAAAATGTTCCTACTAACAAAAGGTGTGAAACACAGGTCTTCAGGGCTTTTAAACGCCCTTCCCAAGATGTAATTTTGGTTAAAGCAAGAAAAATGCCCAGATATGACAGGACTATAATGACCAATGGTATTACAAAGTATAAAGATGCAATGAGAAATGCCATAAACTTATTAAGGCTATTGTCATTACATGCCAACCTATAAATTGGTCCATGATCACAAAAATAACTTGGTATCATATTAGATTCACAGAATGAAAGTCGGGTGATAAAAGACACCATCATGGACACCACAGAACAATTAAATACATATACTGCAGTGAAAATTAAAGCCATACTGGTATTGTTCACAAGATCATGATATCTTAATGGCAAACAAATAGCAATGAAGCGATCATATGCCAAAACAACAAGAGTGAAACTTTGCATAGAACTGAAGAGGAACACAAAAAACATGTTTGCTAAACAAGCATTGAAGGAAATGTACTGTGAGTTAAACAGAAAAGTCCTCATCATGTTAGGAATCAGTGCATTAATTTCACCAATATCAGCCAAGGCCAAGTTAAACACGCCAATGTACTTTGGACTGTGCAGGCTTCGGTCAAGAACTATAATAAGAAGGACTATAGAGTTCCCAATTATAGTAAAGAAATATGTGATAAATAAGAAAATATAGTAATAAGTGCTGTACGGTATACCTGAAAGTCCAATGATGAAAAAGTATTCAGGATGAACAATGAGGATACTCTGGGAAAAACTGGCATTTATAGAACTCATTGCAGCTTTGCATTTGTTGTTTTGCACAAGCTGAAAACAGAAATTTAGAGAATTCTATAAATTGTCAATTCACACATTTAACAGCTATTTTCAAATGGAGGAAATATACATGCAAATATATTTGCTGCATAACATTTGAATCACAGACCTGTATAAATAAACACAATGCTTTAGAGTCAAAGCAAACAATGACACTGACTGTCTGAACGCTTGTGAGCTGCTTTTAAATATACAGCTGTAAATCCAGTGCTCATCCTTATTCTGTCATGCTGCAGAGATAATTGGCTGCCTGTGTCACTGAATCCAAATATATTTGTCTTGAGAACAATGACGTAATCCTTGTATGCTGTAGTAAGTGTTTTTTTTTTCTTTTCTTTTTTTTTTTTTGCCACTGTTTGAATGGATGTTTTATAATCTGAAAACAATCTCTACAACACTTACCCTTTGTGTTCGCATTTGTGCACCATCATATTACAGTAGTTCAAAGGTAAACATAATGTTTGTCTATTATGTGTCCTGATAACTACAGTGCAAGATTGTCCATTGTTTGATCTTTTGAACAAAATCAAACAACATACTCATGATGACAGTGAAAGACTACACTATATAGAAAAGTGCTGAGTGAATTGTTAATGAGTGAATTGTGTTGTGTACTACTACTTTGAAAAGTGATGTGTTCTGATGTGATGTGTGTGGAGAAAGGAAGTGAAGAGTAAACAAGATGGATGAAATTTACTCCTGTCTCATGTGGATTATTGTGGCTTACTAACTCCTGACAGATACCACAAATTGGCGACGAGGATTAGGCATTTTTTTCTATCGTTGGCCGCAAAGATGGCTGTTGCTAACGTGCTAACGGCTGTTGTAATATGCTGAAGATTTACTGTATGTGTAATGCTACAGGACATACTGCGTGTTTTCCTAAGGGTTAATTCATGGGACCATTTCAGTTTAATCAGTTTAAATATTTATTAAATATTCATATGTTGGCAAATACTTTAAAATTGTTATGTTTTGCAATAATTAATGTTTAGTAAATTCATATTGTTTTTAAAAAATCAAAATGTTAATACATTTAAAATGGGTGCATATTATTAGTTGTGTGTGTGCGCGTGCGTCTTCTCATTATTAGGGGAGTTCTCGCGATGCGCTTCATTCTCAGTAAAGCTATGTGAAGCATTGTGTTTTGATTGTTTACTGACAAACATACACCCTTACAAGTGTCAACACACATTTGCACACAAATGTATAATATTGTTTCTAAATGCATTCAGCTAAATATTGTGTGTTGTATTAATGTATAAATTGCAACTTGTAGGTTGAATACAATATAAAGCTATAAAGCTATCGGCTAAAACAGCATGTGGTTGGCACACAAACTGTACAACACGCGTGTATGTGAGGTGAAAATGTAAATGGTTGGGTTTATTCCGTGAGTTATTCTGTTTGGTTAAAAGGTAAATGTGTGATTATATTGTTATATGTTTTAACTCTCTGGGGTCTGAGGTGTTTTCTAGGCCCTGGAGGTCTTTTCTCATGCCCTGACATTTGTGCTTATTATCAGGCAGGACCACTTTGGCAAGTTACTTTGAGTTTATTGAAACAAGTTATATTTGGCGGTATGGTTCCTTATGGGGGTTTTAGCATTAACCCCCCATGGAACCATCAGCTTGGGAAATGCACAGACGATTAAGACACTTTAGTAATGTCTTTAAAAGCGAAACAGTGGTAACATGTAGTCGTGGCAGTGGAATGTCTATACTGTAGCTTGGCTACGAGGATGGGTGTCTCTCAGCAGTGAGGTCCATGCCAGCTAGGACTTGAAAGCCTTGGTAATCTGAAACAAAAAAAAGAAGACGACAACCAGAAGGTGTACAGTAATATGCTGATGCTTATAGTGGGGATGGAGGGAGGGTTGCGAGCAGTTTGAGCATACTTATCGAGCAGTAATGCCACGTATATATGTCTCCGGTCTAATAGGAGAATAGTAGTGATTGGAGCGATTTGACAGCCGACCGCAGCACTATGCCTACGTGGCCTGATTGAACTAACATTGCGCTCGATTTCAGACAGGACCACTTTCAGAAAAAACACTTTTGTTTTCTCATAATATACATTTAATTTTACCTGAGTTTTCAATCTTTTGTAAATGACTCGTTTGAAGCAGTTCAGAGAATTAGTCTCTCTAAACCCCTCCTTTCCGTGAGCCTACACTGTTCTGATTGGTCAGATGGCCCAATCCTATGTGATTGGTCTACTGCTTGCCCATTGCTATAACTGAATGACAGCTATCAATTCACAAGACCTTTTGTATACAATGTATGAACAGAAAAGATAGCATCGATTTTACCGTATCAATTTGAGCCCGAGTCCGACGCAAATGATTCGCAATTACGACTGGAGTACAACGTTTCTATATGGTAAGTGTCACCTTAGTTATTTATAAGACGTGATAGCAGCGTCACTATTATACTTTATGTAGGTGCACCTGTGGGTACTTTATCAGAATGCCAAGCGAAGCTGAAAACCTCTAACATAAGATACACATTTAGGCCAGATGTGTACAGACTAGGGCTGTCACGATATCAGATTTTTCACATCACGGTTATCATGGCCAAAAGAATTCACTATATCGATATATCGCGATATCTATAGAAACCTTGAAAAAAACCTAATGTTATCAGTCAAATTTAAATTTATCAGTCATCTTTACTTTCTTTTGTCTTTTTCATTCTTTTTTTTAAGCCAATGAATCACACCATTGCATACAACAACTACACTTAAGACATTTTATAGTATTCTATACAGTAATAAAGGCTATGCATAGCATTATAAATATTCATTATCCTTACGAAAATAACCAAGATGGCTTGAACACAGACAAACTGTCACCATGATGTCTTGTATTGTCTGCACCTGTTCTCGTTAGTCCCTGTTTAGTTTAACTTCCTCCACCTGTGCCTGTTTAGCTCCCTCATCACTCTGTGTATTTGTACTCCCCGTTCTGTTCATCCTGGGTCGGTTATTGTATGTGGTCATGCTGTTTGCTACCAGTCATTCTCTAGTAAACTTTAGGTTATTTGTATCCTGCATTCGTCTTCTTTACACGGTAGGAACCGTGACACAAACCATATACGGTCAAACTGGTGTGTTAATATAGATACATTTCTAATGTCTGTGAGGCAAATAGCCTATAAGCTGAGTTTCGGTTCATTTATGAGACGCGCTCCAGTTCACGTGCAAAGCAAGTGATCGCGCCGGCGCCTCCATTATATTGTCTGCTTTATTTGATTCTTATTTATTAAATCCAGGCAATTGGTTGATTAAACATTGATTAAAATTAAGATACAATTTATACAAAACTAAAATTACTTTAACGAAAGGCTTTCTACAAAACAAAACTTAAGTGAAGTGGACAAAAATCATGTCTGACCCATTCTGTGTCTCCCGAAATATTGCGCATCTTATGATGTAGCTATCTATTTTACTCGTGCTGTTCACTTTTCATAATGAACATAGATTAAATAAAAAAAAAAAAAAATATATATATATATATATATATTATATATAAAAATAATTATGAAACTAAAAACGTTTTTACTCACATGCTCTGCTGTTGTAATGTCTGCTGTGTTGTCTCAAATGCAAGCAGTTTATTCCACATTAAAACAGTCACATGAATACAAACTTAGTTCCAGGCATGACAAAGTAATCCACAGATTAGCAAGGCATGAATCTAGGCATGGCAATAACATGAACTCCAGACAAGGCAAGGCAAGGCAAGGCATGAACACCATGGGAGAACAACACACAAACACTAAGTTGAGGAACTCAAACAATAACCGAACAACTTAGACAGAATCAGGGATCTGTTGTTTTATGTCAGATGGCGTTAAGGTGCAATATTGCCTGTTGTACTTTGGAATGTCAACCAGGTACTGGCACTGGATTATTTTCATGTCATATTATCATGTGTATTATTCATTTTAAATTTTACGGTTATCACGATATATTGTCAGACCTGTAATTAACACGATATCGATTTTTCATGTTGCGGGTATGTCAATACTGGTATATTGCGACACCCCTAGTACAGACTTTTTCGTCATAACTATTAACAAAAAAAAATGGCTATATCATTGTTTGACATTACAAGGGGTGTTTACTGTTTACAGAGAGAATACTTCAACTAGTTAGCATGGACTAGCATCTTAACATCCTATTACAATACAGATAGAGCTCCACTCTATTGTAATAATAAAAACGCAGAGGAAAAAAACAGTTTGTTTTGTATGTTGTAAACTCCCACGGTAGCCGAGCAAAAACGTGAATAGCTAATAATGCACTTTACACTTTGTAAAAAAAGTCGTGCTCCATCCTTGATCATTAATCCAAGTAATAAGACAGACAAGCTGCATTAATCGACTCATTTTTAGACAATATTGGACCCACATCTGAATAGCAGAACTACAGAAACGTGAGTTAGCCGGTTAGCAGGAGACATACAGACCAGGGTGTACGTTACACAACATAACATACAAAACTGCGAATTTTGAACGATCGCTAGAAAATATAAACATCAATTATTAATCATACTTACAGGTTGAGATTCAGAGGAGCAAGCTGGTCCAAATAAACTGGGCATTGATCCATATTTTAAGACCAAGCGTTTTGTGAATCCTGCGTTATACTCCCTGAGGTTTGAGATGCAGTCATCAGTAAAATGACGGGAACACAACAAAAGATTGTACTGCTGTGGTATTGTTGAAAAAATGAATTTTCCCTGGCGTCTGCGTGCGCAATAAGTGGGCGGCCAATATGCTACGTGTGTGACGTCACAACGAAACAGCTTGGGATTTGTTTTACAAACGACTCGTTTAATTGACTCAGAGTCGACTCTTACTTTTGAGAGACAATAACTTATACGGTGCACTTTCAGATTTAAAACTTTGCAGGATGTTTTCATTCACTTAGAGCTATGTTACACACATGAAAGGTAATTTTCAAAAATCCATAATAGGGGCACTTTAATATGTGCTTAATAAGTACTAATAAACAGCCAATATTCTAGCAATATGCATGCTAATAAGCAACTAGTTAAATTACCCTATAATAAAGTGTTACCGAAATATTTATTTTATTATCAAATGAAATGTTTAGTCATAGTTAATATATTGTACATTGTTAATATATTAATAGATTATATACAAATAATTGTATGTAGTTCTTCATTCATTGTCACTGTAATTAACACAATTATTATTGTGTAATTAATTAGCTCATAGTAAAGGAATTGTTAATTGGTTATTAGGAGTAAATAGATTAGGTCACAGAAAAAGGGGAAATGTCATTAATTAAGTGCTTTAAACCAACCTTTATTGGACATTAATTGCATTAGTATTACTTATTCCTTACTATACAGGTGCTGGTCATATAATTAGAATATCATCAAAAAGTTGATTTATTTCACTAATTCCATTCAAAAAGTGAAACTTGTATATTATATTCATTCATTACACACAGACTGATATATTTCAAATGTTTATTTCTTTTAATTTTGATGATTATAACTGACAACTAAGGAAAATCCCAAATTCAGTATCTCAGAAAATTAGAATATTACTTAAGACCAATACAAAGAAAGGATTTTTAGAAATCTTGGCCAACTGAAAAGTATGAACATGAAAAGTATGAGCATGTACAGCACTCAATACTTAATTGGGGCTCCTTTTGCCTGAATTACTGCAGCAATGCGGCGTGGCATGGAGTCGATCAGTCTGTGGCACTGCTCAGGTGTTATAAGAGCCCAGGTTGCTCTGATAGTGGCCTTCAGCTCTTCTGCATTGTTGGGTCTGGCATATCGCATCTTCCTCTTCACAATACCCCATAGATTTTCTATGGGGTTAAGGTCAGGCGAGTTTGCTGGCCAATTAAGAACAGGGATACCATGGTCCTTAAACCAGGTACTGGTAGCTTTGGCACTGTGTGCAGGTGCCAAGTCCTGTTGGGAAATGAAATCTGCATCTCCATAAAGTTGGTCAGCAGCAGGAAGCATGAAGTGCTCTAAAACTTCCTGGTATACGGCTGCCTTGACCTTGGACCTCAGAAAACACAGTGGACCAACACCAGCAGATGACATGGCATCCCAAACCATCACTGACTGTGGAAACTTTACACTGGACCTCAAGCAACGTGGATTGTGTGCCTCTCCTCTCTTCCTCCAGACTCTGGGACCCTGATTTCCAAAGGAAATGCAAAATTTACTTTCATCAGAGAACATAAGTTTGGACCACTCAGCAGCAGTCCAGTCCTTTTTGTCTTTAGCCCAGGCGAGACGCTTCTGACGCTGTCTGTTGTCCAAGAGTGGCTTGACACAAGGATTGCGACAGCTGACACCCATGTCTTGCATACGTCTGTGCGTAGTGGTTCTTGAAGCACTGACTCCAGCTCCAGTCCACTCTTTGTGAATCTCCCCCACATTTTTGAATGGGTTTTGTTTCATAATCCTCTCCAGGGTGCGGTTATCCCTATTGCTTGTACACTTTTTTCTACCACATCTTTTCCTTCCCTTTGCCTCTCTATTAATGTGCTTGGACACAGAGCTCTGTGAACAGCCAGCCTCTTTTGCAATGACCTTTTGTGTCTTGCCCTCCTTGTGCAAGGTGTCAATGGTCGTCTTTTGGACAACTGTCAAGTCAGCAGTCTTCCCCATGATTGTGTAGCCTACAGAACTAGACTGAGAGACCATTTAAAGGCCTTTGCAGGTGTTTTGAGTTAATTAGCTGATTAGAGTGTGGCACCAGGTGTCTTCAATATTGAACCTTTTCACAATATTCTAATTTTCTGAGATACTGAATTTGGGATTTTCCTTAGTTGTCAGTTATAATCATCAAAATTAAAAGAAATAAACATTTGAAATATATCAGTCTGTGTGTAATGAATGAATATAATATACAAGTTTCACTTTTTGAATGGAATTAGTGAAATAAATCAACTTTTTGATGATATTCTAATTATATGACCAGCACCTGTACAGTATATGGGGGGAGTGTGCACTAATCAATGTACAATTTGTACAGTATAAAAACCATTTTCCTTATGGAGAGTCCCTGTAAACCAAATATGCCAACATGTACTGTATATGTATGTGTGTGCTTAATGTATTTATAAACATTTTAAGGAACACTGGATATCCATGCAATTAATGTCCGATAAAGGTTGCACTTAATTAATGGCATTTTCCCATTTTCTGTTACCTAATCTAAAGTGAGAACTAGTTACGGTTAATATAACAAAGCATATAAAACATCTAACTCTTCACATATGAGCTAATTAAACAATAATAATTTGGTTAATTACAGTGACAATGAATTAAAGTATATAGCCTATATTACCTATATGAATTAATTAATATAGTTAATTATTAATATATTACCATGTAGAGACTACAATATATTAACTATAAATGAACTGTAAATAGTTTGCAAATGATTTGCAAAAATGATTACTTTAAATGAAAAAAAATATTACTTTATCACTGTATTATAAAGTGTTACCCATAACTTGACATTTTTGCAAAAAAAAAAAAAAAAAAAAAAAAAAAAAAGAGTGAAATACATTTATTTGAATTTGCCCTCAATGACATTGAAAAAATGAATAACACTTCGGTGGCTGACATTAAAATTATTTTCAGGTGTCTGGATTATTTCAGGTTTGTTATGCATGTCTCCCTGTTGTGCCACGGATGTGGTCTGTATACAAACAGTCTGCATTATTCCTTCACTGGCCTTCTCCCCACAACAGTTTGTGCATGCGAGCCTGTTTCTTTAATGATTATAGTATATACTGAACATTGAAACATTGTTGTCCACATCTGCCTCTTCTGTTTTTATTACCATCATCTCTGCTATGTTTTTGCTGTTGTTCACTGTATTCATTAACTCTTATTAAAACATTATCTTTATCAAACCTGCTCTTTGGTATTCCTGTTATTCCTGACAGAAATTTTAACAATAAAATAATTCAAATTGCTTAAATATTTTGTCTTTTCAGTTTGTTTTGTCTTGGGGTCAGTAACTACAAACACTGTACACTGCATACACTTGAAATCAGATGGATTCATTCATAAATAAATAAACAACATTTCACTGCTGTTAACCAACACACACGTCTAATGTGTCCACTCTACATGTTAAGAGTCTAGCAGACTGAATTTATTTTCTGCTTGTACACTTTTATTTTCCACTTAATGGATCTAAAAATATTTATGAAATACATATAAATGTAATTTTAGATAATTTAATTCACAATGATTGAAGAACACAGAGACAATCATTACAGTCATTTTGAAACGTTCCCTCTAATTGGTGCAGATCTGTTGTTAAGCACTTTTCGGATTAAGTCTTTGATTTTAGCTGTGTTTAAAACATAAATGATGGGATTTAGCATTGGTGGAAGAGCAAATGAAAGAGATCCGCTGATGATCCTGGCATTAGCAGAAGGTGCAGCAATCATAATGCATATTATAGGAAGAAAGAATGATCCAACTACCAAAAGGTGAGAAACACAGGTCTTCAGTGCTTTAAAACGTCCTTCCCAAGTTGTAATTTTACATAAAGCAATAAAAATGCCCACATATGACAGGACTATAATGAATGGTGGTGCTACAAGATAAAAAGCTTGAATGAGGATTGCTATAACATTATTAATGCTATTGTCATTGCATGGAATCCTCATCAATCTTCCATAGTCACAATACCAACTCTCTACCACGTTGGATTTACAGAATGAAAGTCTGGTCATCAAAGATGTTGACAGTGTTACAAGAAAGGTGTTAAATGCCCATATTACTGAAAACAATATAGCCATGAACTTATTATTCACTATGGCATTATATCTTAGTGGCAAACAGATTGCAATGAAACGATCAAATGCCAGAACAACAAGAGTGTAAGTCTGCACAGTAATAAAGAAGTTCACAAAAAACATGTTTGCCAAACAGTCATTATATGAGATGTACTGTGAGTCCGAAAAAAAAATCTTCATCATGTTAGGGATCAGTGCATTAGTTTCACCAATATCCGCCAAGGCCAAGTTAAACACACCAATGTACATTGGACTGTGCAGGCTCTGGTGAAGAGCTATAACGAGAATGACTATCGAGTTCCCAATTATAGAAATAAAATATATGATAAATAAGAATATATAGAAATAAGTGCTGTACGGTGTACCTGTAAGACCAGTGATGAAAAAGTGTTCTGGATGAACAATCGAGATATTCTGGGATAAACTCATGGTAGCTTAACGTTTGTTGTTTTGCACAGGCTGAAAATATAAATTACTATGAAGAAATAACCAAAATATGGACTTTACTAAACTGTCATCTCACACTTTTAATATCTATTTTCAAATGTTGAAAATATATCTTTATGTAAACTTTCTGCATAATATTTGAATCACAGACTTAAATAATCTAAAAGTTTTAGAGCCAGAGCAAACAATGACAGCGTCTGAACGCTTGTGAGCTGCTTTGAATTAAATTAGTCCATTATAAATGCTTGTCCTTATTCTCTCATGTCGCAAAGATCATTGGACATCTGCGTCATTGAATCCAAATATATCTACTGATTCATCTCTTGAGAGCTTTCAGACAACACAATGATGTAATAATTGCATGTTGAAGTAAATGTTTTTGCCACAGCTTTAGTTTTGATAGACGTTTTGTTTACTGGCCACAAAATTCCCCTTTGTGTTCTCATTAGTGCACCTTATTTTACAGTAACTCAAGGATATATTTAATGTTAAGTCTATGTGACAGCAACTGCAGTACAGCTTATGTCTATGTGTTGGCTTTAACATTGAGTGTAAATGGCTGAGATCCTCTGGGGGGAGTTCTATTCAAATATACCTCTATAATACAACAACTATAATATATGGGCAAGTCTTACAGCAAATGAACTTAGGCAGTATAAACTATCAACAGAGAAGAGTTTAGGTAATATAGGTATATCAACTGAGACTATTATGTGTGATAATGTTAACTGTAAGAATCCTAAACATATTTATGATTTATGTCTGATGTATGATGAAATAGTGTATTGTTTAAATAATGCCAGTAGACCTTTTTGTCAAAAAATAGTTAAAAAAAAAAGTGATTATTTTAGGGCTGGTTGGAATGAATATGTCTCTGAACTGCATTTGGAGGCTAGAGATGCTTTTAAAAACTGGGTCATAATAGGTAAAGCGAGGTATGGCCCAAAATACGAGAAAAAGAAAGTGGCAAATGCTAAATTTAAATATGCTGTATGGTTTATCAAAAGAAATGAGGCAACCATGAGAGCAAACTCAATGGCCAAGAAATTTCAGCAAAATAATGCGTATGAATTCTGGAAAGAAGTTAAGGCTATTAATAATAGTAAAATACTATTGCCAACTAGTATAGATGGTGTTGTTGGGGCTGAGAATATTGTTAAATTGTGGAGCAAATATTATGGGGATATTTTTAATTGTATAGAGAGACAGGAGTTTGAAGTTAGTCATGTTCCAAATGATAATGGTATGATTATTAGACCTGCTGAGGTCAGTTACGCTATTGAGAAATTGGCAGTAAATAAAGCATGTGGCCCTGATCTAATAGCAGCAGAACATCTAAAGCATGCTAGTCAAAAATTACTAGTGTTACTAGCTTTGTGTTTTACAGGATTTTTAATACACGTGTGTATTACCTGAATCTATGTTAAAAGTTATATTAGTGTCAGTAATTAAAGATAAAACCGGTAAAATATCTAGTATAGAAAATAGGCCAATTGCCTTAGCAAGTATAATTTCAAAAGTATTGGAGCGTATCCTTATGGATAGGCTTAAAGAATATTTAATAACTACGGATAATCAGTTTGGTTTTAAAAGGAAGCATGACACTAAGTATAATAGGCACAATTCAACAGTATGTATGTGTTTTTTAGATGCTTCTAAGCCATTTGATCGTATTAATTATGTTAAGCTATTTATAAAGCTACAAGAAAGAGGGGTTCCCCCATATCTGATTAGGATTTTACATTACTGGTATATACATCAATCCAAGTCAGATGGGGTAGGAATGTTTCGGCACCCTTTTATATGACAAATGGGGTTTGGAAAGGGGGAATATTGTCACCTCTTCTTTTTAATTTGAATATGGATGATCTTTCTATTGAGTTAAATGAATGTAAGACTGGATGTGTAATAGGTGATAGTCTTATTAACCATTTGATGTATGCTGATGATTTAGTTATTCTGTCCCCTTATAGTGCTGGATTACAACAGTTGCTTCGTATATGTTCAAGTTATGGTGTGCAGTATGATATCAAATTTAATACTAAAAAGAGTGTGGTTATGATTGTTAAATCCAAAGAGGATCTTAAGCAAAATTTTCCCTCTTTTTATTTGTGTGACCAAGTATTAAATGTGGTGGATGAAATAAAATACTTGGGTCACATTATTAGAAATGATTTAAATTATGATGATGATGTGCAGCGTCAGTGCTGTAAGTTGTATTGACAGGCAAATATGTTGGCTCGTAAATTTTATATGTGCACAGATGATGTTAAAATAGCACTTTTTAGAGCTTACTGTACTTCATTTTATACGGCACATCTATGGTGTAGATATAGTAAAGCTAAAATGAAAAAGCTTCAGGTAGCATTTAATGACGCATTAAGAATTTTGCTCAAGCTCCAAGGTGAACAAGTGCAAGCCAAGTGTTTGTATTCAGTGATGTTCCTACTTTGCATGCTGTATTAAGGAATTATATGTATAATTTAATGTGTCGATTAAGTCATTCAAGAAATACAATCATAATGGTCATAAACGATCCTAAATTAAGTGATACAAGGTATTCCTCCTGGTTCTGGAAGCGCTGGAATGCAAGTTTGTATGTCTTCTAAATAATGTTTGTTGTATGTAATGTAAGTTTGTATGTTATTCTTTTCTTTTATTTGTTTGATATGGACCTAAGGGTCTGGAATAAAGAATGAAATGAAAAATATAACAACCTCTATAATATGTAATATTTACATTTATTGTCTCCTCTAAATCAGGGGTCTTCACACTGAGGTTCAAGGTTCACCACTAGTGGACCGCAAAACTTGCTTTGGATCAATATTTATTGTAAAACACTCTAAATAGTACAATGACAACATAAAATGCAAATCATTGTAGAGGTAAACTTTATTATCCCCAGGGGCCAATTTGTTACACAGCCAGCAGTAAAACCATACAATCAACAAAACAAACACACACACACACACACACACACTTGTATATGTGGTTTATGGGGACTCTCCATAGACGTAATGGTTTTCATATTGTACAAACTGTATATTCTATCCCCCCAAAAAACACTGTTTAGTATGTTTTTAAAGCCATTTGGTTTACGAGGACACAGGAAGTGTCCTCAATATACGTTGTAATACCCATGTCATTATACACATTTGTGTCCTATGTAAACCATGTATACAAGACAAGTCTTCTGACAAGATGGCTGCCACGCCGAAGCCCTCAACCAAGATGGCTGCCATGCCTTAGCCCTCAGCCGAGATGGCTGCCACTCCTGAGCCCTCAGCCAAGATGGCTGCCACGTCTGAGTCTTCAGAGTCTCTAGAGTGTGCAGCACTTACAATTGTGGCCACAGCTATCCTGTGTGTATGGGCAACACACGCATCCACTCCAGCCCCTGACCAGCATTCAGTGACCGCTCCAGCCCAGGAGCCTTTTCCAAATTCTGATTCAGCCCAAGAGTCTGTTCACAAGCCTAGTTCCAGGTCTGTATCCAGTGGCTGCGGAGCTTGGTCCACCACTGCTTCAAGGCCAAGGTCCTCCAGTTCACCAGGACCCTCTGCTCCACAGCCCAGGTCCGCCAGTGTACCAGGACTCTCTGCTCTACGGACCAGGTCCGCCCATGCTCCAAAGTCCAAATCTGCCCATGCTCCACGGCCCAGGTCCACCCATGCTCCAGGGCCCAGGTCCGCCCATGCTCCACGGACCTGGTCTGCCTTGCACAGACCTGGTCTGCCTTGCATGGGCCTAGCCTTCCATCCCTTCCTTTTATTTTGTAGTTTGATTCATGTTGCTTGGTTGTTCTATGCTTACCTTGCTCCTCATGTGCTCCCTTAAGGCTGATTTATACTTCTGCGTCGAGTGTACGCCGTAGCTACGGCGTAGGCTGTTTGTACAACGCGTAGCCTATGACGCAGCCTGATGTGCACCTTTTAAAAAATTTAACAACACGTCAATTCTACATGGACCGCAAGCGCTGTGATTGGTCTGCTAGAACCCCTCCCACGGGTCAAAAAAACTGGCGCGGAGCAATAGGAGAAGAGCGAGCGTTTTTAACTTCCATAGGAATGAAAAATGTTCTGTTTCAGGGGACACATGCAGTCAAACTGCAACAAAAGTCGTTACCTATTTGCCACTTCTCTGCCGTTTCTATTTGTAAGCTTCTCTGACAACGTACATGACACGCTGCCTCTTCTTTGGCTTTTGCCTTGATACTCAACATTACCGCGGACACTGCCTTCTAGTGGCTCGCCTCCTGTGGAATCCGTTACAAACCCCAATGTAAACATTTTTATTAGTGTAAAATTAGCTAGCTATAACAAGCTAATTAAAAAAAAAGGTAACTTGCTAATTTGCTAACATGTTAACAATAGCATGGTATGACACTTGCTGAATGAGTACAGCAATATAAAGCATTTAACATACTTGCTCTCAAACCAAGCCACATGCACCGCTTGTCACTATGATGGTAACTCTCCAAAAACCCACATTAACCAAAACTCTTCTGAATTAGCATAACAAAACATGAATCACTACTAAATCTCCCACTTAACATTAATCTTGCACAAAAAAAAAAAAAAAAAAAAAAATTATATAACACTTAATTTTAGCATTTACTCTCCCTTTCAAGTACTATGGGCAAAGCATGCTGGGAAATAAAAATCCCAGCCCAGTTTTAGTTAAACTTAAGTCCGTCTAAATTAAAAGAAATAAGTTCATAAAACTCAAAACAATGAAACAGTGCAGTTTACTTAAAATATATCAGTTCTGTGAACTTGAAAGAAAAAGAAAGTTCTAAATACTCATAAAAGTTAATTTGACTGAACTAATTTGTTTAATTTAAGTTTGTTCTACTCAAACCAATTAATTATTTTGAGCGTTTACAGTGAGAATAACCTACCCTGTGGGCAGATGAAGTGAGTGTAGCTGATACCAATTAGACCAGTCTGCAACATTCCTATTGTAACGAACGGAAGTGGACGATGGAGTGGGAGATCCACGTGCAGGCTTTATAAAAATGAGCGTAGTACAGGCAGAGGTCAAACACCAGCAAACAGATACAGGAGGGCAAGGCAAGAGAGTAATCCAAAATCCAGGCAATGGTCAAGGCAGGCAGCAAACGATCATAAACAAGGAGTCAGTCCAGGGTCAAAAACACAGGCAAGGCTAGGCAAGACAAGGAACAGACGGAATGCAAACAAAGGGCTAAACAATACTCAGCAATGTGTGTGTGTTTGAGTGCAGCTTATATAGTGTCACTGATGGGAAACAGGTGTGAGTGTGTGATTGGTGCTTAGCTGGGGAATTGTGGGAAATGTAGTCCAGAGTGACGTGTGACTGTGTGTGCCATGAAAAGGTCTCAATGGTGAACAGGTGACCTCTGGTGGGGAGTAGAAGGAAACAGCAGGCGCAGGATACGTGACAGAGCCCCCCCTCCAAGGAGCGGCTTCCAGACACTCTTAAAACAGTATAATCCAGGAGGGTGGTGGAGCGGAGGAGGAACAGGGGGAGGGACAGAGGGCCAGGACCATGTGGTTCCGTGAGCATAACGCGTCCAACAATAAACTGGCAAAGAGTCCAGAAACAGGGCGACATTAAATAGCACAGGAGAGGAGAACAAAGAGAAACAGGTGCGATTGCAATCAGCGAGTGTGCCGATTGCGATTGCGAACAGGTGGACCAAGTGCAGGAATGAAAGAGAAAGGGAAAGAGAGATAGTGAGAGAGAGAGAGAGAGAGAGAGAGAGAAACAGAAAACAAACCTAACTCATGACAGTACCCCCTCCCCGACGAGCGCCCCTAGGCGCTTCCGAGGAAGGGGACTGACGAGAGCGGAGGAAGTCCTCGATGAGCGAACGGTCCAGCACGTCCCGTGCCGGCACCCAGCTTCTCTCCTCCGGCCCGTAACCCTCCCAATCGACCAAATACTGATGGCCCCGTCCCTGAGGTCGGACATCCAACAATCTTTTAACCCTATAGACGGGAGAGCCATCGACAAGGGCAGGGGGGGAAAGGGGTTGGAGGGAGCACGAACGACAGGGTTAATGCACGAGACGTGAAATACAGGATGAACACGCCGCAGGGAGCGTGATAATCGAAGACGTACCACCGCCGGACTGAGCACTTTAACAATAGGAAAAGGACCGATAAAATGAGGTGTCAATTTCCGAGAGGACGCGGCGAGAGGCAGGTTACGTGTGGAAAGCCACACTTTCTGGCCACAAACATACCTAGGGGTTTGTGAACGACAGCGGTTGGCAGCACAACGGGTGCGTTCTCGGGCCAGACAAAGAGCTGTCTTTACCCTCTTCCAGGTATGCCGACAACGCAGAATAAAGGCCTGCACCGAGGGAAAGGCAGCATCAGGCTCCTGAGAAGAGAAAAGGGGAGGCTAATAGCCTAAACAACAAAAGAATGGAGATAAACCAGTAGCCGACGACGGTAGAGAGTTGTGTGCATATTCGGCCCATGACAATTGCTCACTCCACGATGAGGGATTGCGGTCTGCCAGACAGCGAAGTAAGCACCCGAGAATCTTGTTGGCCCGTTCGGCCTGGCCATTTGTCTGAGGATGAACTCCTGATGACAGGCTGACAGTCTCACCTACCTGCCGGCTGAATTCCTTCCAAAAATGCGAGACAAATTATGGTCCTCTATCGGACACGACATCGGTAGGAAGTCCGTGAATTCTAAAAACATGATCAAAGACCAGACGCGCCGTCTCCTTAGCGGAATTACGAAATCCAGAGCAATATGGGACCAAGGGCGAGAAGGAATTGAGAGAGGTTAAAGCAGACCCGCAGGAGGTGAATTACTGGACTTGGCTTGAGCGCAGACAGGACAAGCTGCCATAAAACGACGAATATAGTGAGCCATAGTAGGCCACCAAAAACGCTGATGAACATTAGCCAGGGTACCCCCTCACTCCCAGATAAGCGCAAGCTTAGAGGCGTGACCCCAGCGGAGAACAACGGAGCGAACAGACTCAGAAATGAACAATTTACCCTCTGGACACCCCTTAGGGGCCGTAACGTGAGCGAGTGCTCTCCTTACTGACCGCTTGACACCCCAGACGAGTGCCCCTACCACACAACCCCGGCACAAAATGGGCTGGGCAGAGGAACCTTCCTCTGAAGAACCGAACTGCCGAGGTAGCGCATTGGGTTTAAGGTTCTTGGAACCAGGTCTGAATGAAATAGTAAAATCAAAACGGGCAAAAAAAAAACGACCAATGAGCCTGACGCGAATTCAGTCCTTTAGCTGAACGAATATATTCAAGGTTTCTATGGTCGGTCCACACGATAAACAGATGAACAGCCCCCTCAAGCCAATGGCGCCACTCCCCCAGCGCCAACCGAATAGCCAAAAGTTTGCGGTCACCCACGTCGTAATTACGTTCTGTGGGTGAAAGCCGGTGAGAGAAGAACGCACACGGATGGCTCTTATTATCACGAGGTGAGTGCTACGTCAAAATCGCTCCCACCCCCCATCTGAAGCATCTTCCTCCACAATAAATTGACTTTGGGGATCAGGGGTGACAAGAATTGGTGCGGAGAAAAATAGCTGCTTCAGACGTGTGAAGGCATGCTGGGCTGATCCCTTAGAACATCGTTAACTAACGTCTGGAAAACCGCCGGGGTGTTTACCAGCCTAACGGTAAAATCCGGTATTCAAAGTGACCGAGAGGAGTATTGAACGCTGTCTACCACTCGTCTCCCTCCTTTATGCGCACTAGATGGTACACATTGCGCAGATTCAATTTCGTGAAGATCCCTGCTCCCTGCAAGATTTCAAAGGCCGATGACAAGGAATATAATCTCCCGTGAGGAGGGGTCGTGCCCGGGTGAATGTCGATGCTACAATCGTAGGGCCGATGGGGAGGGAGAGAAGTGGCCCGTGAACGACTGAACACAGGCCGCAGATCGTGGTACTCCTCGGGTACATTAGACAGATCAATAGACTCCTCCTGAAAAACAGGGACAGACGCAGACATTTGACATAACATGGTAAACTCAAAGATAAGATAGTCCCCTCTACCCAATTAATCTGGGGATTATGCAGTACTAACCATGGATGGCCCAAAACAATAGGAACCAAGGGGGAATGAAAAACAAAAAAAGAAATAGTCTCTTGGTGATTTCTGGAGATAGTGAAACTAACCGCTTCGGTGGCTCGATGTATATTAGACAGAACACGGCCATCCAGGGCAAAGGCAGTGGGAGGATCAGACAGTTCACATAGAGGTATGCCATGTTCTATGGCCCACCTCTCATCCATGAAGTTCCCTTCAGCACCAGAGTCAATAAGGACAGAACAGGTGAACGATGAACCTTGCCAGTGCACAACAGCTTCATATATGGTGCGGGTCTTGAGCAGAGGGGAGATAGATGTTGCGCTCACCAGTACTCCCCTGACTACTGACGAGCCCCCGCTTTTACTGTACAGGTAGCAGCAAAATGACCAACACCGCCACAGTACAGGCAAAGCCCCTCCTGGATGCGACGTTGACGCTCGGTGGAAGAAAATCGGATTCTTCCCATTTGCATGGGCTCGGGTTCAGGAAAAGTGTGAATGGCAGAAGGATATCTCCGTTGCTCGTCACTGCTCTCTCGCGTGCGGCAACGTAGATCTAAGCGCTTGTCAAGCCAGATTGCCAGCTCCACCAGAAGTTCAAGGCGTGAGGGAATCTCTCTCAAGCGAAAATCTCGTCCTTGAGTTCGTTGCTCAACCCATCCAGAAAGCGTGCCGTAAGGGGTGGCTCGTTCCACTCACAGGTAGCGGCCAAAGTCCGAAACTCAATCGCAGAGCGCTTACCTTGGCGTAGAGCAGCGAGTTGACGAGAAGCCTTTCGACCAAAGACAGAGTGATCAAACACTCTAATCATCTCCTCCTTGAAAGATGCGAACTGCTGACAGCACTCAGAATTAGCCTCCCAGACGGCAGTTCCCCACTCGCGTGCTCATCCAGTGAGAAGAGAAACCACAAAAGCAACCCTGGAGCGTTCTTCGGCATAGGTGGTCGGCTGAAGAGAAAAAACAAGTTCACATTGGGTCAAAAAAGCCCAACATCCTGAGGGCTCACCCGAAAAACAAGGGGGATTATTAATCCTGGGCTCAGAGGAGTTACGAGGTACGGACGAAATCGCTTGGTCCTGCCGGAGATGATGCAGCTGGCTCGTGAGATCAGTGACCTGGGCTGCCAGACTCTCCACAGCCTGTCTGGCGACGGAAAGCTTCTCCTCATGCTTGCCCAGCAAAGCTCCCTGCATCTCCATCGCAGAGCGAATTGGCGTTTCCCTTGCCGAGTCCATTCTTGGCCAGTTTATTCTGTCAGGGAGCAGACAGAGGACCCAAACGCAAAGGTACAGATAACAAGGTTTATTCAGTTCAATAAATAACTCAGGAAGTCTGCCGTCCAAAGGCAGAAAGGATGAAGCAGGACGCAGAACTAGTAGTAACTCAGGAACAGTCTTGGTAACTTTAAAGTCTCTTGTCCCAGATAGCGTACTTGAACTCGCAGCAGACAGGTAGTAACGAGCAGACAGCCCCAGCAGAGACACAGAGCACCTCGGTCAGCGTCCCGACAGGTACACGCAGGCAGCAGGGTACTGAACAGGAAAACAGGTGAGACACACTCGACAGGACAGACTAGACATGACTTAACTGACAGACAGCAATAGTTCCGTGAGCATAACGCGTCCAACAATAAACTGGCAAAGAGTCCAGAAACAGAGCGACATTAAATAGCACAGGAGAGGAGAACAAAGAGGAGCGCGCCGATTGCGATTGAGAACAGGTGGACCAAGTGCTGGAACGAAACAGGGGAAAGAGAAAGGGAAAGAGAGATAGCGAGAGAGCAGTAGGGGTTCAATCTTCAGCTGGCTGACAGGAGCAGCCACGTGAGGTCACGTGACCTGTCAGTGGCGCTGGTGGCAGCTGCCAGTCTGCCAGTCTGATTCTGGCAGGTCACATAACCTGTCAGTGTCAGAGCGTCAGTTGCAACCAGTTGAGATCACTGTCATTTGACTGCTTTAATTGAGATAAACCCATCTAAAACGTCAATCATACAAAAGAATAGAGTCATAATATTATATTCATATTAATAAAATTGTGTATTTCCGTACAGCAAGAGTGATAGGGAACACGTTACACTCTGCCAGCCACCAGCCCACCACTGACAGACCTGCCAGAATCAGACTGGCAGCTGCCACCAGGTCATGTGACCTGTCAGTGGCTGCTCCCGCCAGCCAGTTGAAGACTGAACCCCCACTCCGAGAGAGAGAGAGAGAGAGAGAGAGAGAGAGAGAGAGAGAGAGAGAAACAGAAAACAAACTTAACTCATGACAAATACGACCACCAATACCATCCAGGCCAGGACTTGTCCTCTCTCTTACACCCTGGAAAAGTTTTAAAACCATATCCTTATCAACATTTACACTATTCTGCTCCAAATCAGCATTTTTAAAAACTGCCAGTTCCTGACTAAAATTATGAATATTTAAATGATTATAAAAAACATCCAGATCATTAGAAAGATCTGAAGCTTCCCATCAAGAGAAATATGACATTTCCCCGTCATGGATTTCACCCCCTCCCACGCAGGACATGAATTTCTGTTTTAGGGATAACAAGATCCTCACAAAAAGTAATATAAGCTGACACGGTCTCTGTAAGTTCATCCAGATCAGCACAAACATTTATAAACATCCCAATCTGTACAACTAAAACAGTCCTGGAGACAATTAATAGATTCCTCCGACCACATCGGAACTAAACGACGTTCCGGCTTAATTTTCTTCAGGACCGATTTGTATAACGGAACCAAGTTCACAATGTTATGATCAGACATACCTAAGGGAGCTCTACAAAGTCATTTATAAGCTCCCTTAACAGAACCATAACAAAGATCCAAACATTTCATATTACGTGTAAAACAAGTCACAAACTGATAAAAACCACACAGGGACTTCCCCATTTTACAATGATTAAAATCACCCATGACAAAGTTCGGTGCATCCGACGACATCCATTGAAGCTTTTCCACAGTTTTTACGCTAATTTGGGTTGCCGTATCAGCATTTGCCTTTGGTTGAATATATATAAGTGTGACAAATAGCTGCGGGAACTCCCTTGGTAAGTAATAGGGTTGTAGAGATACAGATAAAAGTTCAATGTCAGGTGTACATAATGTCTCCCTAACGACCACTGTATTACACCAATTTTTGTTAACATAAATACATAATCGTCCACCAAGTGATTTACCCATCACAGTTGGATCTCTGTCCAAACGGTACACTGTAAAATGTTTATTGTCAAATTAACAGTAACTTACTGGCAACAATTATCCAGTAGTTGCTGTATTTCATACCACAGTAAAATTAACGTAAAAATAACTACAGTAGTTGTAATCATACTGTAAAATAAAGTACAGCATTAAGTATAATGCTGTACTTTATTTTACAGTATGCTTAAAACTACTGTAGTTATTTTTACAGTTAATTTTTATTATTATTTATTTATTTATTTATTTTAATTTTACTGTTATATATTCAATAACACAAGTTATTGCTTCACATCAACTTTATTTAGGTTTCATCTTTTACATTTCTGAACTTCAATACAGATTTACCAGCATATTAATTTCATCAATTAACAAAATACAATTAAAGTAATACCACTAAAATCACATTAACACATTGTGCCAGTGGAAAATAAATGTTGGAAATATAAAAATAAAAGTTTGAAGAGTTAAAGTACTTAATTAGTAGCAGTATACAACAATAACCAGTGAATACATATAATCTTAAATCTTAAAACCACATGTTATAAAGAAAAGGGTCTTCTTTATTGCGATGACTCTTCCCCCCGTCTTACGATGGTTCAGGCCGTCTGCCAGCGCCGCTGCAGGAAAAAAATACTGTCAGCACGGCTTAACTGGGAAATGAGCGCCAGCACCAAACGTATTTATACCTTGAAGTTGCAAACTACATTGGTACAAAAAAAAAACAAAAAAAAAACGATTACATGTTTTTTAAAGTTGACCTACCAATTTCACGTATAGGTTCGTCAGCCGGTCTCTGCCAGCACCGGCGCCGCTGCCGGAGGAAAGAGCTACTTAGTACGGCTTATTAGGGAAATTAGCACTCGCTTCGATGTTCTTACGGATATTTATAAACTCAAACGTATTTATACCTTGCAAACAACATTGGTACAAAACAAAAAAGGCGATTACATGCGTTTTAAAGTTGACCTACCAATTTCTCGTATGCTTTTCGTCTTTCACAATGACTCTTCCCGCCTGCCTCACGTTGGTTCAGCCGGTCTCTGCCAGCGCCGGTGTCGCTGCGGGAGGAAAGAGCTACTTAGTGCGGCTTAACAGGGAAATGAGCACCCGCTTCGATGTTCTTACCAACATTTATAAACTCAAACATATGTATAACTTGCAAACAATATTGGTACAAAACAAAAAAGGCGATTACATGTGTTTTAAAGCTGACCTACCAATTTCACGTCGGCTTTTTGTCTTCACAACGACTCTTCCCGCCTGTCTCGCGATGGTCCAGCCGGTCTGGCAGCGCTGCTGCGGGAGGAAGATTCTAGTTAGTGCGGCTTAAATGGGAAATGCTCACCCGCTCCGATGTTCATACATATATTTATTAACTCAAACGTATTTATACTTTGTAAATAACATCTGTATAAAACAAATAAGGCAATTACATGTGTTTTAAAGTATACCCACCAATTTCACGTAGGTCTACTCCGTCCTCGCACTTTCTTCACCACACTGCAGGAGGAAAATGCCAGAAAATTAATGCTTGCTCACATATTTTATGGAAACGTATTAACTAAAACGTAGCTTTATATCTTGCAAATAACATCAGAATAAAACATAAAGTGAAAAAAAGGAGAAAAGTTAACCTACCATACTCTTGTGGGCTTTCATCTTCATGATGAGTCTGTCAGGCGTGAGGTGGTGTGTGGTTGTTTTTCCGCAGTCATTTAGTAGCCTACTGTATTTAGATATACAGTAGGCTAATATTTTCCCAGAATGCATTGAAAATCTACAGTAACATACTGTACACAACTTATACAGTTGGAAACTGTTAAGAATACAGTAACAGGCTGTGAAAAAGAAAAAATCTACAGTAATATGCTGCACTCAGATTCTACAGTAGGGAACTGTTGAGAACACAGTATAATACTGTGAAAACAACGGAAATCGTTCCTTAAAACCATCCATTTCCAGGTTGGAATAATAGTCTTGTTCCTTAAGCCACGTTTCAGTAAAGGCAAGAAGGCATGCACTATTATATTCTTTCAGGAACTTAACATTTGCCCGAAGCTCATCCATTTTATTACGGAGTGACTGAACGTTAACCAAAATTATTGTAGGGAGAGGTATACGACAATGGCCATAGAGGTTCACAGAGCTCGCAAATCTGTTGCGTAAGCGGCAGTGCTGGTCCTCCCTGTACGCAAAGCATGCAAGTTGTGTAGGGCCCCCGAACAATCACGTTGCTCTCAAAGATGATTTATGTAGCATATCAGTATATAATGTAAACATATATAATATATAATGTAAATTTCCCATCTTCTGTATATATTTTTTATAACATGCAAATATAAATGCAGATTCAACTTTAGGGGAGTTATGTGGATATTTTTTTTTTTTTTTTTTTTTTTTTTTTTAAAGTCTGGACTGGACCAACAGAGGAGGAAGAGTTTCATGGGTGGGGACAAGGGTGGGAAATGGCTCTGCCGAATTTTCTCAGCCACTTCATCCAGCTCCTCTAACACTCCCACAGATGCAGATGTACAGTATAAACCGGCTCACACACCTGGTCAGGCTGGATGTCAGGCTTTGTTTCCAGGATGGACAAAGCCTTGGCTCAGGCACAGGGTCCGTGGCAGGCACTGGCTCAGGCACAGGGTCCGTGGCAGGCATTCACTGGGTCTATTGGACTGTGGTAGGTGTGGGCTTGATGAATGGCTGGACGGTGAGGGCTGGGTGGGGTGGACTGCAGGAGCAATGAGATCCTCCTCTCTCTCACCGATGGTGAAAGGGGATTGTAAAAGCACTCAGTACACATAAACCATAAACATCCCTCGAGGAGCATCTCCAGGCAGGCATGCCTTAGTCTAAGCGTTGAGCCCTGAGAAATAAATGGTTTTGTGCAATAATATCATTTTATTTATAAAGTTTGATCAGATGGTTTTTGTCACATTACAAAGAAGACTGCAGCTTAACTTTATTAAATCAAACAAAAGCAAAAAGAAAAACAATAAATAAACACAACCAACACAAGACAATGAACGGGGTTAACAAAGGCATTATATACACATAATTATACATAATATACATAAATAATTGAACTCAATACATAACAGGTGTGCAATAATCAATGAAACGTCTAGGTTACTATTGTAACCCCCGTTCCCTGAAGGAGGCCTGAGGAGTCGTCCATACCGGAGGGATGGAGGGGACAGGGCCTTACTCAAGGGAGGTCGAAGCTGCTGTTCCTACCCCAGGGAAGAGTGCTTCGGACCTCAATTCCCATGTTTCAGCCAATACCAACGCCAGGGAAGTTTTCCCAGTCCAAGGGAGGGGAGCGCTACGGAAACCACACCCTGCCTGAAGGGAGGTAATGTGTGGAAGTACACATATGGACTGACCCATAGGGCAGCACTACATCTGAAGTAGGTTCTACCTAACCAGGGAGGAACGCTACTGGCACAGAGACCGGGCAGAGTAGAGTCGCCCAGGGAAAGACACGGGTTTACCGTTGTAGTGAACAGCAGACGTGATGGCACCAGAGCTTCACAACAGACATCCCTTTGTCCCACTTTGATTAATACAAAAGAGTGTGATAAGACCCTCAACGACAACTAAATGACTATTGTAATCAGGACTGCCAAAGGTGGAGGACAGGAAAGATGACATCAACGGCCCATTGATCAAAGGCTAATCTCATCACGAGTTGCCTTTGTTCACCTCATCCCTCCATGCCAGTCCAAGGTGTAAATGGCCATGGACTCCTAGGGCTGCCAAACCGGTTCTGGCTAGAGCACAGCAAGAACAAAGAAATGCTCAAAAAGAAAGACATTTTCTAAATATATTGGCTTGAAATCACTAAAAATGGACAGGAATACTGAAAGGAACATGTCCTATACATCCTTTTACTCATCCAGGAAACTGTGCACACACAGTGGAAACCACACCTGGAATAAAAGCCAATGCAACTGCACCCACTGAGACAGAAGTGTGATACCTCAACCAATTCACATCATGTTTGGACTCTATGAGTTCAGAACACTGCCACAAGGACTTTGAGAAAGGTTTGAAAAAGAAATAAAGCATTTTCAAGGTCCTAAAGACACTGTCTTATTTAACTGTGTATTTTGGGACAATACAACAAGTTCCACAGGATGGAAAGGTGATGTGATGGGTGGACACCTTGAATGCTACGACCCAATCAATAATAAAAGCTTTGGGAATAAAAGCTTTCCCAAGTGAACAAAGCCTTGTTCTGAGTTTCTGACCTGACGAGGGAAGAACAACAGCACGACCAAGGTGATACTCTTGCGAGTAAACCTTTCACCACACAGACCTTCAAGCAAGCCCAACTGCTTCTGCAGAGAACTTTGGCTCCTGACCTGCATAACTCAAGTACCTTCAACCTACGGAAGATCCTACGGACCGACTACCATCTGACCTACAGTTCTCTGGATTACACAAAGACCTCCAGCACTGCAATCCAGTCTCCCACTGCACACGGAAGGATACCAGTGGACAACGTTTCCCATTCCCGGACTGATCACCCGACCAAGTGAAACGTAAATATAAGCTAACCAAATCTTTTCCCAAAGGCCTTGGCATTTGGTTGTTGCTAAATGAGATTGCTATTTGTGTAGAGACTGTTTATCTAGGGTCAGCGTACACAGATAGATACATTAGACACGTTATCTATATTCATAGTAAATGCTTATTTACTATTTCATAACAGCATCCAGAAAGACCACAATTGACTCCCTCATAGACTGCTAATTACCCGTTCATTGCTTCGTCCAATTCGTTGCTCATCTACTTGGCATTCAATTTTGCTAACATCCATTTGTGTTGTAGTTTGTAGTTTCTGTTTGATTATTGATTCAATTTTCTTAGTAGTTTAGTCATTTTTTCCCTAGTAGTTTAGTCATTTTCCTTCGTAGTATTTAGTGAGTGTGATATTTTACTCTTGTATATCTTTTTGTTAATAAATTCATTTTATTGCAAACTGTGTCATTCTTGTGTTGATAATCAGAGGCTCTACAAGCTCGCCCGAATCTCACTAAATCCTTCAGATTGGTCAGATGATAAACTTCCTCCAATTTATAAAATTCTAATTCAGTCAACAATCTTTCATGATTGTTCTTTATTGTCAAGGTGAGATTCCTGGAGGAAAATGGCGCTGCAAGGGAGAACCTGTGGCTATCTACTTGTCGACAGCACACGGGAAGACACCGGGCCCACTCGGAGATTATAAAACCTCACAAATGTGGGTGTCGCCCAGCCCGCAGCTCTGCATATGTCTACTAAAGAGGCGCCATGTGCCAAAGCCCAGGAGGAAGCCAAACCCGAGTGGAGTGAGCTCTCACCCCTAGGGGGCATGGCTTGCCTTGGAACTGGTGCGCCAAGGCGATGGCATCCACTATCCAGTGGGTCAACCTCTGTTTGGAGACAGTCTTTCCCTTCTGCTGACCTCCAAAGCAGATAAAGACCTGCTCTGAGCTTCTGAAGCTCTGCGTTCGGTCTATGTAAGCGCACAGAGCATGAACAGGACACAGCAACGCGAGGGCTGGGTCTGCTTCCTCCAAGGGCAGTGCTTGCAAGTTCACCTTGCAAGCACTTGCAAGCATTGGATACTTTGGGCATGTATCCAAGCCGTGAGACAAGGCCGGCCCGAATTCTAGGCACGATTCGCTGACGAAAATGCTTGCAGGTCCCCGACCCTCTTGAAGGAAGCGAGCGCGGTCAGGAGCGCTGTCTTCAACGACAGGTGCTTAAGGTCAACTGACTCTAGGGGCTCGAAGGGAGCTCTCTGTAGGCCCGCCAGGACGACAGAGAGGTCCCAAGAGGGGATGAGGTGTGGCCCGGGAGGATTTAACCGCCTGGCGCCTCTCAGGAACCTGATGATCAGGTCGTACTTTTCCATTGATCTGCCACCGACAGCATTGCGATGTGCTGCGATGGCGGTCACATATGACTTTAAGGAGAAGGGGGACAGTCTCCGCTCCAATCCCTCTTGAGGGAAGGAAAGCACAGCGCTGACCGGGCATTTCTGGGGATCTTCCCACCGGGAAGAACACCACTCAGTGAACAGACTCCACTTCAAAGCATAAGCGCGCCTCGTAGAGGGGGCTCTAGCCAAAGTGATAGTGTCAACTACTGCTGGCGGTGGCCACTCAAGTCCTCCTGTCCAGAGACCACACATGGAGACCACACGTCCCCGTCCCTGAGAAAGCAGGTCCTTCCTCAGGGGAATCCGCCAGGGAGGGGCTGTCACGAGGAGCATCAGCTCTGGGAACCAGGTCCGATTGGGCCAGAAAGGCGCAACTAGCAAGACCCGCTCCTCGTACTCCCTGACCTTGCACAGAGTCTGTGCGAGAAGGCTCACTGGGGGAAACGCATATTTGCTAATGCCCCAGGGCCAGCTGTGTGCCAGTGCATCCGTGCCGAGGGTTCCCTTGGTCAGGGAATAAAACAACTGGCAGTGAGCAGATTCCTGGGAGGCAAACAGGTCTACCTGTGCGTCCCCGAATCAGCTCCAAATCAGCTGTCTGGGGATGAAGTCTCCACTCTCCCGGGAGCGTGAGCTGTCGTGAGAGCGTGTCGGCCGCACGATTGAGCTCGCCCGGTATGTAAATGGCACGTAGCAATGTAAATGGAGTCACTGCTGACTCCAGAGGAGGAGATGGCGGGCGAGTTGCGAAATGCTACGAAAGCGTAGACCACCCTGATGGTTGATGTACGCTATGGTCGATGTGTTGTCCATCCGAACCAGTACATGCTTGCCATGTAGCAGCGGTCGAAACTGGCGCAGGGCAAGGAGTACTGCTAGCAACTCGAGGCAATTGATATGCCACTGCAACCAGAGATATGCCACTGCAACACATGCCAACCAGAGATGACATTCCTGGACCACCAGGGTGGACATTGTCTGGCCGAGGCCCCGCGGCATGACTTTCGTCGCCCGGAGGGCGAGGTCAGTCACCGTGCGCTGCAATTGCACGCTCCACCTGTGGAATAGCCACGTAACCCTTGGCGCCCCGCCATCGAGGGTAGTGAGAGTGGAGGAGGCAGAAGGTTCCAGGCAGTAAAAGGTGCTTTCCAAGTTTTCTGAACTCCTTCATGCACTTCCGGGAAGAAAGGCACTGGAGCGGCTGTGAACCTCACGCTGCGCCCAGGAATCAATCATCCACGGTGGAGGGTTCCACTTGAGCCCAATGCCCACGGCGGCCCGGGAAAGCATGGTCGTTAACTCTGAATCTGATTCGGCCTGAACAACCACCCCAAAGGGGGTCAGTTCCGACTCCTCATCCTCTCCAGAGGACAAAAGCCCACTCTCTGATGCCGCGATCAACATCAGATCCTCATCCGGAGCGGCAAATGAGATACAAGGTGCCTCATGCGAGGGACCTGCACCAACATCCTGCAACTCGACAACACATGGCACGCTAGAGGAGTGGGAGGTTTGTGGGGGCGGGCTAGATGAAGAAGCTCCCACTGTAACCCTCAGATCTCCCAAAGTGCTAACCAGGGGCTGGGTAGCAGCAGAGGAGACTCGTGCCTCCATGTTAAAGAAGAAGAGTCGTGATCGCAACGGCTATACCGGATGGGTGTGACTCGGCATGTAAATCCCACTGACCCCATTACATCAGTATCAACATAACGTCAAACGTGACTGACTGAATGGGAACAATGAATTACCGTGACAATAAAACGAAAACAGGGAGAAAACACAAGAAATACTGATAATAAGTCAAGTCAAGTCATCTTTGTTTATATAGCGCTTTTCACAATACATATTGTTTCAAAGCAGCTTCACAGTGACAATAGGAAAATTCTTATCGAGCTAAAGTTGGTTTTTGATTGAATCACTTCCGTTGTAAAAATTGTTAATTATTACTTTAGGGGCCGCTAAATGACACCTTTCCTACTGAAAACTGAATACCTTTAATGCATTCTTGCCGTTCATTTATGTGTTTAGTCTATAGGTTTGCGTGTTTGAATGTGTATGTGTGCAGAAGCTTGGTCTTTTTAAAAAAGTGATATTTGCCATATTACTTTACTGGTCCGCATAATACAGAAAAATTAGTTGTGTCCGTGGATCTACGCGAACTGGAATAATTTTGATAACGTTTTATCTATACAAAGGGAAAGAAAAGGGAAATGGGCCTTCGCAGGGGATAGATTAGTTGAAAGGTCAAGGCTGCATTATCATCATGTCTAGATGCAGATCTTTCATCTCATCTGGGTACGGCCTGGATCTGGCAGGCTGCAGCAAACCTCGGGATAAACAGAGAGAGACTAATATTAGCATAGACGCCATTCTTCTTATGATGTAGCGAGTACATCAGGTGTTATGGGAAGTGTTCCCGGTTCCGGCTGACCTAATCTATGCAGCCTAACAATTTACATGATTTGAATTATAGAAGTAGATAATGGTTTATGTGTATGCAAGTTTAAACAGATGTGTTTTTAGTCTAGACTTAAACTGACAGACTGTGTCTGCTTCCCAAACAATGATAGGAAGACTGTTCCAAAGTTTAGATGCTAAATAGGAAAAGGATCTACCGCCTGCAGTTGATTTTGATATTCTAGGTATTATCAACTGTCCAGAATTCTGAGATTGCAATAGACGTGAAGGACTATAATGCATTAAGAGCTCGCTCAGGTACTGGGGAGCTAAACCATTTAGTGCTTTGTAGGTAAGTAGCAAGATTTTAAAATCTAATAGGGAGCCAATGCAGTGTTGACAGAACCGGGCTAATATGGTCATACTTCCTGGTTCTAGTAAGAACTCTAGCTGCTGCGTTTTGGACCAGCTGTAGTTTGTTTAACAGGTAAGCAGAACAACCACCCAGTAGAGCGTTACAGTAATCTAGCCTTGAGGTCATGAACGCATGAACTGTTCCGCATTTGTCATTAAGAGCATATGTCGTAGTTTATATATATTTTTAAAATGGAAGAATGCGGTTTTACAGATGCTAGAAACATGGCCTTCAAATGAAAGTTTGGTATCAAAGAGCACACCCAGGTTCCTAACTGACAACGAAGACTTAACAGAGCAGCCATCAAGTGTTAGACAGTATTCTAGGTTATTACGTGAAGAAGTTTTTGGTCCAAAAATTAGAATCTCTGTTTTTTCTGAATTTAGTAGTAAGAAATTACTGGTCATCCAATTTTTTATGTCAGCTATGCATTCCGTTTTTTTTTTTGAATTGGTAAGTTTTGTCAGGGCGAAATATAGAGCTGAGTATCATCAGCGTAACAGTGAAAACTAATGCCATGCTTCCTCCAGATATCTCCCAAGGGTAGCATGTACAAAGTGAAAAGCAATAATTCAAGGACTTTTAGTTTAATAAAGAACTAAAAGTCCTTGAAAACGAAACCAAACGAAACCAAAGCACCAACCTAATGTGGTTCCCTTTCAGTCAGTCACGTTCAGTAGTGACCAATGAATTGGGATATCGCCAGAGAGCCCTATCAGCTTCGAGTGAAACTAAACAAGCCAATGGAATTGGCGTGCGATATTTGCATAATGCGCACCGCCCCCGCAAGGCGGGTATAAATACAGAAGCAGATGCAATCGCGCTCTGTCTTTCGCTTCGGAGCCAACCTGTTGTGTTCCTGCTATTTCACTGAGAGTGACTTCTCAAGCCTTTAAAGAGCCTTTGTTTCATCGTGCTCGTGTTAAGGCACCCTACAGCGAAGCCGTGAGCTTTCACAGAGCGAGCTTTCACGAGCTATTTATACAGCTCTCAACTGCTGTTTTCACAGCATTGTTTTCTGCCCCGTTGGTTTGCGATTTGAGCCAGTTCCTCTGTGTGTGTGACTCAGGGAGTGGTGTACCTGCAGTCACATCGTGGCTGTTCCCTGTGTGCTTCAGCACAAAAGAACAAGAGCTGAATTTCCCCCTTCTAAAAGAGCTTCACAGACGAACACTGCATCTTTTTCAAGATGTCATTTCGTCTGTGCTTTACTGGATGCGGTCGTTCCCTTGTCCCCGCTGATGGTCACAATCGCTGTGTCACATGCCTGGGCGTTCAGCATGCTGAGGCAGCTTTTGTGGATAGCTCATGTTTTCACTGCGGAGACTCCATACCCAGGTGGTCCAGCTGATCTGGCAGCGTTTCGGGGCTGCACAGATAAATCTGTTTGCCTCTCCGGACACAGCCCATTGCCAGTTGTTTTATTCCCTGACCGAGGGCACTCTTGGCACGGATGCTCTGGCACACAGCTGGCCCCGGGGCCTACGCAAATATGCGTTTCCCCCAGTGAGCCTTCTCGCACAGCTTCTGTGCAAAGTCAGGGAGGATGAGGAGCAGGTCTTGCTAGTGGCTCCGTATTGGCCCACTCGGACCTGGTTTTCGGAACTGACGCTCCTCGTGACAGCACCTTCCTTGGCCCATTCCTCTGAGGAAGGACCTTCTGACTCAGAGACAGGGCACCTTCTGGCACCCGCGTCCGGACCTCTGGAAACTCCATGTCTGGTTCCTGGACGGGACGCGGAGGTTCTAAGTGATCTACCCCAGTCGGTCGTAGACACCATCACTTCTGCTAGAGCTCCTTCTATGAGGAACCTCTATGCGTTGAAGTGGAACCTGTTCGTCAAATGGTGTTCCTCTCACTGAGAAGACCCCCGATCCTGTTCGGTCAGGTCAGTGGTTTCCTTCCTGCAAGAGGGTTTGGAGCAAAGGCTGTCTCCCTCCACCCTCAAGGTGTATGTTGCCGCTATTGCCGCACATCACGATGCAGTCGATGGTAAGTCGTTGGGGAAGCATGACCTGATCGTTAGGTTCCTGAGGGGGGTGAGGAGACTGAATCTGCCTCGCCCTCCCTCTATACCCTCTTGGGATCTCTCCCTGGTACTTACATCTCTCCAGGGTCATCCCTTCGAGCCTTTGCAGTCAGTGGAGTTAAAAGTACTGTCCCTTAAGACAATCGTCCTGGTTGCATTGGCCTCGGTTAAGAATGTAGGGGACCTGCACGCATTTTCGGTCGACGAATCGTGCCTGGAATTCAGGCCCGGTGACTCTCACGTTATCCTGAGACCCCGGCCTGGATATGTGCCCAAGGTTCCTACAACTCCCTTCAGAGATCAGGTAGTGAACCTGCAAGCGCTGCCTTCGGAGGAGGCAGACCCAGCCCTGGCTCTGCTCTGTCCCGTCCACGCTCTGCGCCTGTACGTGGATAGAACGCAAAGCTTTAGGACTTCAGATCAGCTCTTTGTCTGTTACGGAGACCAGCAGAAGGGAAAAGCTGTCTCCAAGCAGAGGATGGCCCACTGGATAGTGGATGCCATCGTCTTGGCTTATCAGTCCCAAGGCGTGCCTTGCCTGCTTGGGGTTAGAGCTCACTCCACTAGAGGAGTTGCCTCTTCCTGGGTGCTGGCGCACGGCGCCTCGCTGACAGATATCTTTAGAGCTGCGGGCTGGGCGACACCCAACACATTCGCTAGATTCTATAGCCTTCGTGTGGAACCGGTATCTTCCCGTGTACTCGCTTCCAGTAGCCGGTAACACGAAGAACCTGTTCTAGTGTCGGCTTGCTATGCCACTCCCGCCCCCTGGGCCGGATACGTGCATCCATTTGCTCCAGTAGATTTCCTCGCTTGGCGAACCCTGTTGAGTTCCTCCACCTCCCCTTGTGGCTTGGACATTGCGGAGTGTCTGATGCCAGGCCAAACGTCCGTCTTTGACGTTGATGTTTGGCTGGGTGCCATATGTTGTGACCCCTTCACGTGAGTGGTCCCATATGTGTATTGTCCACGGTCTACTCCCTACAATGAGCCCGTGTCTTTCCCTTAGCAGAGTCAGCTCTGCTGTCACCTGTCAGATGAGTCTCCCCCTACTCAGGCTGGAGCCATCCCAGGGACTCCATATGCGTACTGCCCACGGTCAGTCCATATGTGTATTTCCACGTAATACCTCCCCCTCTGGGTAGGTTGTGGCCTCCGCAGCGTCCCCTATGGGTTCGCTTCCCCAGTGTTGTCTAGTCTTACTGTAGTGGGTCGTGCGGAACAGCACTAGACTCTCTCGGTGTAAGCTCGCCCCCTTCTCCGCCCCAAGGTGCGTCGGGTGGCTGGAGCTTACGCTGGGCACTGGAAGGGGTCAGTAACTGTGGCGTTTTATTTGAGATCCCAATTCGTCGGTCACTACTGACGTACATCGAACGTGACCGACTGAAAGGGAACGTCTCGGTTACATATGTAACCCTCATTCCCTGAAGGAGGGAACGGAGACGTACGTCCCGTCGCCACAGTTCCTGTGCCTTCGCTGTAGTACAGACTCAGGTTGTCTCCTCAGCGAAAAACAGAGTGCGATTGCATCCGCTTCCGTATTTATACCTGCCTTGTGGGGGCGGTGCGCATTATGCAAATATCGCACGCCAATTCGATTGGCTTGTTTAGTTTCACTCGAAGCTGATAGGGCTCTCTGGCGATATCCCAATTCGTCGGTCACTACTGACATACGTCTCCGTTCCCTCCTTCAGGGAACGAGGGTTACATACGTAACTGAGACGTTAACAACTATAACTATAACTATACCGTAATTAAGTATTTCATAGTTAATGTTAAATATTTATTTTAAATAAAATAAATAAATATTTATTTTATTTTTAAATGAAATGTTTATTCATAGTTAATATATTGTACTTTGTTAATATTTTATTAGGCTATATACAAATAATGAGTTCTTCATTCATTGTCACTGTAATTAACACAATTATTATTGTGTAATTAATTAGCTCGTAGTAAAGGAATTGTTAATTGGTTATTAGGAGTAAATAGATTAGGTCACAGAAAAAGGGGAAATGTCATTAATTAAGTGCTTTAAACTAACCTTTATTGGACATTAATTGCATTAGTAATATTTATTCCTATATATACTCCCACCTATATACAGTATATATAATAATTAATATACAGTTTGTACTTTATCACTGTTATTATAAAGTGTTACCCATAACATGAAATACATTTATTTGAATTTACTCTCAATGACATTGAAAAATGAATGTCATCAATGACATTTTAATAATTGACAATTGACAATTTTAATTAATAACACTTCGGTGGCTGACATTAAAATTATTCTCAGATGTCTGGATTGTTTCAGGTTTGTTTTGTGCCACGGATGTGAGCTGCTGGACAGCATTACATAAGCACTAATGAGAAATCAGCCAGTAACGAGAAATCTTTTGCTTGCTACATTGCCTATTTATATACTGTGTTTGCATTGAATGCTTGTCAAAACATCTTGTCCAGAGGATTGCATTTTACTGCTTCTCACTCGTGTTCTCTTGTCCAGTTGGATTTGCTCTTGTTCCTTCTTGCCCCAGCACCCTGGAGGCATTGGTTGTGAATTATTGTTTGCTGTATACAGACAGTCTGCATTATTCCTTCACTGGCCTTCTCCCCCCGCAACAGTTTGTGCATGCGAGCCTGTTTCTTTAATGATTATAGTATATACCAAATATTGAAACATTTCTGTCTACATCTGCCTCTTCTGTTTTTATTACCATCATCTCTGCCATGTTTTTGCTGTTGCTCTTTGCATTCATTAACTGTCATTGAAACATCATCTTTATCAAACCTGCTCTTTGGTATTCCTGTTATTCCTGACAGAAATATATTCAAATAAAATAATTCAAATTGCTTGCTAAAATATATTGCCTTTTCAGTTTGTTGTCTTGGGGTCAGTAACTAAGAACAAACACAGTACACTACATACACTTCAGATGGATTCATTCATAAATAAATAAATAACATTTCACTGCTGTTAACCAACACACACATCTAATGTGTCCACTCTCAGTCTAGCAGACAGAATTTATTTTCTGCTTGTACACTTTTATTTTCCACATAATGGATCTAAAAATATTCATGAAATACATATAAATGTAATTTTAGGTAATTTAATTCACAATGATTGAAAAAAACATAGATAATCATTACAGTCATTTTGAAACGTTCCCTCTAATTGGTGCAGATCTGTTGTTAAGCACTTTTCGAATTAAGTCTTTGATTTTAGCTGTGTTTAAAACATAAATGATGGGATTTAGCATTGGTGGAAGAGCAATTGAAAGAGATCCGCTGATGATCCTGGCATTAGCAGAAGGTGCAGCAATCAAAATGCATAATATGGGAAGAAAGAATGATCCAACTACCAAAAGGTGAGAAACACAGGTCTTCAGTGCTTTAAAACGTCCTCCCCAAGTTGTAATTTTACATAAAGCAATAAAAATGCCCACATATGACAGGACTATAATGAACGGCGGTGCTACAAGGAAAAAAGCTTGAATGAGGACTGCAATAAGCTTATTAATGCTATTGTCATTGCATGGCAGCCTCAGCAATGTTCCATAGTCACAATACCAACTCTCTACCACGTTGGAATTACAGAATGAAAGTCTGGTCATCAAAGATGTTGACAGTGTTACAAGAAAGGTGTTAAATGCCCATATTACTAAAAACACTATAGCCATGAACTTATTATTCACTATGGCATTATATCTTAGTGGCAAACAGATTGCAACGAAACGATCAAATGCCAGAACAACAAGAGTGTAAGTCTGCACAGTAATAAAGAAGTTCACAAAAAACATGTTTGCTAAACAATCATTGTATGAGATGTACTGTGAGTCAAAAAAAAAAATCTTGATCATGCTAGGAATCAGTGCATTAGTTTCACCAATATCCGCCAAGGCCAAGTTAAACACACCAATGTACATTGGACTGTGCAAGCTCCGGTGAAGAGCTATAATGAGAATGACTATCGAGTTCCCAATTATAGAAATAAAATATATGATAAATAAGAATATATAGTAATAAGTGCTGTATGGTGTACCTGTAAGCCCAGTGATGAAAAAGTGTTCTGGATGAACAATCGAGATATTCTGGGATAAAAACATGGCAGCTTTGCGTTTGTTGTTTTGCACAGGCTGAAAATATAAATTACAATGAAGAAATAACCAAAATATGGACTTTACTAAACTGTCATCTCACACTTTTAACATCTATTTTCAAATGTTGAAAATATATCTTTATGTAAACTTGCTGCATAATATTTGAATCACAGACTTATGTAATAATAAATCTAAATAATCTTAAAGTTTTAGAGCCAGAGCAAACAATGACAGTGTCTGAATGCTTGTGAGCTGCTTTGAATTAAATTAGTCCTTTATAAATGCTAGTCCTTATTCTCTCATGTCACAAAGATCATTGGAGATCTGCATCATTGAATCCAAATATATCTACTGATTCATCTCTTGAGAGCTTTCAGACAACACAATGATGTAATAATTGCATGTTGAAGTAAATGTTTTTGCCACAGGTTTAGTTTTGATAGACATTTTGTTCACTGGCCACACAATTCACCTTTGTGTTCTCATTAGTGCACATTATATTACAGTAACTCAAGGATATATTTAATGTTAAGTCCATGTGACAGCAACTGTAGTACAAATTATGTCCATGTGTTAGCCTTAACATCGAGTGTAAATGGTTGAGATCCTCTGGGGCGAGGGCTATTCAAATATACCTCTATAATATACAACAACACATGGTATAAATGAGTTTAAAATACATAGTTGCCTTTATTTTAGGAAGTGAGTCCTTTGCTAGGAAATCATACATGGGGATCCCTGGCATCAAATAGTTTGAAAACATATTAATTATATGCTTTCTTGGGACTTCAGACAGACACCTCGAGGAAGGTCAATACAAATTAAAGCTGCAAGCAGCGATGAAAGGGCCCTCGCACCTGGGCTAACCGCCACCCGTTGGCCTTAGGAAAACAGTGAATAGTTGGCGATATGCATGTAAGTGAGTAAATACAGGAGAATTATGGCCAAGTCATTTCAAAGTGCCACACTTCCTGCTGCCAACAGGTGGTGCTTTGACCGTAACAGAATATTGCAATATAGATGTGTTCAGGCCAGAAATATTATCAAACGTGTGAAGTTTGGAGCAGATCGGACGTTGTATGCCTGAGTTACAACAACTTCCTGTTTCATGGCGTTAATCGCATACATTAGCATTTAGCCAAGTGTTGCATGATTTAACATGTTTCTAGCATGTTTGGTACTTTGTGGCATATTGAAATGTGTTTCTGGTAGTGAATTACAGTGCAAAGCATGTCATTTCCTGTTGCCAGCAGGTGGCGCTATGACTAACTGAATATTGTCATATAGATGTCTTTAGGCCAGGACTCTTATCACACATGTGAAGTTTGGGGCAGATCGGACATAGTATGCCTGAGTTACAACAGCTTCCTCTTTCATAGCGAAACATCAGACTTTGTCAGGCCGCCACGGACACGCCCTTCAATGAAAACTCAAGATCTATGATATTTATCATCGCTAAGGTCTTAAGATTAGACTGACAACATATGATGTTGATCTGGTTAAATCTGTATGAGGAGTTAATCACAGTGTAAAACATATCATTTCCTGTTGCCCACAGGTGGCGCTATGACTATAACTGAATATTGCCATGTAGATGTCTTCAGGCCAGGACTCTAATAAAACATGTGCAGTTTGGGGCAGATTGGACATTGTATGTCTGAGTTACAACAACTTCCTGTTTCATGGCGAAACATCGAACTTTGTCAGGCCGCCACAAAGACACCCTTCAGCGAAAAGTCAAGATCTTCGCAATTTAACGTCGCAAAGGTCTTTAGATTAGACTGACCAAATATGACATTGATCTGATTAAAGCTCTAGGAGGAGTTCGTTAAAGTACGTCTGGAAATGGCAAAAAATGGCAAGTTAATTCAAAATATCTGACTTCCTGTTCGGTTTCAGATTTTGCTCCAAGAGACTTTTTTGTAGGTATTGGGCTGTTAAATGTGTGTACCGAATTTCAAAATCTATGTGAAATGTAGTGCGAGGGGCACTTTGTTAGGTGGCGCTATCGAGCCATTTTGCCACGCCTAATTCTGCAACCCATAACAGACGTAAATTTTCACCACTTCTGACGCGTGTGCAAAGTTTCATGAGTTTTTGAACACGTTTAGGCCCTCCAAAAAAACGATTCACTTTGGAGAAGAAGAATAATTAAAGCTGCAAGCAGTGATGAAAGGGCCCTCGCACCCGGGCTCACCCGGAGGCCTTAGGAAAACTGTGATTAGTGGGTGATATTCATTTAAGCGGATAAATAAAGGATAAATATGGCAAAGTCATTTTGATGCACCACACTTCCTTCTGCCAGCAGGTGGCGCTTTGACTATAACTAAATATTGGCATGTAGATGTCTTCAGACCAGGACTATTATCAAACATGTGAAGTTTGGAGCAGATCGGACATTGTATGCTTGAGTTACAACAACTTCCTGTTTCATGGCGTCAGTCACATACATTAGCACTTAGCCAAGTGTTGTATGATTTAACGTGTTTCTAGCATGTTTGGTACTTCGTGGCATATACAAATTTGTTTCTGGGAGTGAATTACAGTGAAAAGCATGCCATTTCCTGTTTCCAGCAGGTGGCGCTATGACTCACTGAATATTGGCATATAGATGTCTTCAGGCCAGGACTCTCATCACACATGTGAAGTTTGGGGCAGATTGGACATTGTTTAACAGAGTTACAACAGTTTCCTCTTTCATGGCAAAACATCAGACTTTGTCAGGCCACCATGGACACGCCCTTCAACGAAAAGTCGAGATCGTCGCAATTTAACATCACTAAGGCCTTAAGATTCGACTGACAACGTATGGTGTTTATCTGGTTTAATCTCTATGAGGAGTTAATCACAGTGTGAAACAAGTTATTTTCTGTTACCCACAGGTGGTGCTATGACTGTAATTGAATATTGCCATGTAGATGTGTTCAGGCCAGGACTCTAATAAAACATGTGAAGTTTGGTGCAGATTGGACATTGCATATCCGAGTTACAACAACTTTGTGTTTCATGGCGAAACATCGAACTTTGTCAGGCCGCCACGGAGACGCCCTTCAGTGAAAACTCTAGATCTTCGCAATTTAATGTCGCAAAGGCCTTTAGATTAGACTGACCAAATATAACATTGATCTGATCAAAGCTCTAGGAGGAGTTCGTTAAAGTACAACGTCTGGAAATGGCAAAAAATGGCAAGTTAATTCAAAATATCTGACTTCCTGTTCGGTTTCAGATTTTGCTCCAAGAGACTTTTTTGTAGGTATTGGGCTGTTAAATGTGTGTACCGAATTTCAAAATCTACATGAAATGTAGCGTGAGGGGCACTTCGTTAGGTGGCACTATCGAGCCATTTTACCATGCCTAATTCTGCAACCCATAACAGACGTAAATTTTCACCACTTCTGACGCGTATGCAAAGTTTCATGAGTTTTCAAGCACGTTTAGGCCCTCAAAAATGCGATTCACTTTGGAGAAGAATAATAATAAACGGAGCAATTCCAATAGGGTCATCACACCATCGGTGCTCGGGCCCTAAATATAGCTGCAAGCAGCGATGACGGGCCCAAGCCCGGTGGCTTCAGGGCAACTGTGCACAGCGGGCAATAGGCATTTAAAATGGTTAAACAAAGGACTGTCAAATGCACTCCACATTTATTGCACTATAAGGAGGCGCTATAGAGCCCCTCCTCCCCGCCCATTTCTAAGGCTTTGCCCATGTCTACTGGATAACAATGCAGACGTGTGTGTCGAGTTTCATGCAATTTGAAGCATGCTAAGAGTCTCAAAAGCGTCCAAAACGAATATTAAAGTTTGATGCGTTGCCAAGGCAACAGTGCTTGAGATATCACGATTCTTTTCAAAGGTCTACATCTGCCATGTTTTGACATTATTCTGATGACGTTTGAAGCAAATTGGGTGATCTGAAAGTATGTTGAAAGTGACACACTTCCTGCTGCCAGTTGGTGGCACTATAACTTTGACTCACAATAGTCACATCTGTGTGATCAGCCTTGTACAACAAACACACAGCTGAAGTTTCATCAAAATCAATTAATGTATGCAGAAGTTATAACACTTCCTGTTTCCCTTTTCTCGCCATAAATTCGTTGCCTTGCCATGGCCAAACCATTTGAGATATCCAACATCCGTTTGCAATTTAACAACTTCAAAGTCTTAGCACCAAAAAAGTTTGGTGTAAATTGTATAAAGCCTGTAGGAGTTGTAGTATAAAATTGATAGCCTGTTTTTTCAAAAAATTCACATTCAAACCAAAATAGCTGACTTGCTGTTGATCGGAGCTAATGACTGTAAATTAGAAAGTTGTCCGGCTTAATGAAATCAATATGTGTACCGAGTTTGGTGACTATAGTTAAAACTAATCCCCCCACTTTTGTCAAAAGGTGGCGCTGTAGAGCCCCTCCTCCCCGCCCGTTTCTAGGGTTTTGCCCATGTCTACTGGCTGTCATCTCTGATGTGTTTATCGGGTTTCATGCAATTTGAAGCATGCTAAGAGTCTCAAAAGCGTCCAAAACGAATATTAAAGTTTGATGCGTTGCCAAGGCAACAGTGCTTGAGATATCACGATTCTTTTCAAAGGTCTACATCTGCCATGTTTTGACATTATTCTGATGACGTTTGAAGCAAATTGGGTGATCTGAAAGTATGTTGAAAGTGACACACTTCCTGCTGCCAGTTGGTGGCACTATAACTTTGACTCACAATAGTCACATCTGTGTGATCAGCCTTGTACAACAAACACACAGCTGAAGTTTCATCAAAATCAATTAATGTATGCAGAAGTTATAACACTTCCTGTTTCCCTTTTCTCGCCATAAATTCGTTGCCTTGCCATGGCCAAACCATTTGAGATATCCAACATCCGTTTGCAATTTAACAACTTCAAAGTCTTAGCACCAAAAAAGTTTGGTGTAAATTGTATAAAGCCTGTAGGAGTTGTAGTATAAAATTGATAGCCTGTTTTTTCAAAAAATTCACATTCAAACCAAAATAGCTGACTTGCTGTTGATCGGAGCTAATGACTGTAAATTAGAAAGTTGTCCGGCTTAATGAAATCAATATGTGTACCGAGTTTGGTGACTATAGTTAAAACTAATCCCCCCACTTTTGTCAAAAGGTGGCGCTGTAGAGCCCCTCCTCCCCGCCCGTTTCTAGGGTTTTGCCCATGTCTACTGGCTGTCATCTCTGATGTGTTTATCGGGTTTCATGCAATTTGAAGCATGCTAAGAGTCTCAAAAGCGTCCAAAACGAATATTAAAGTTTGATGCGTTGCCAAGGCAACAGTGCTTGAGATATCACGATTCTTTTCAAAGGTCTACATCTGCCATGTTTTGACATTATTCTGATGACGTTTGAAGCAAATTGGGTGATCTGAAAGTATGTTGAAAGTGACACACTTCCTGCTGCCAGTTGGTGGCACTATAACTTTGACTCACAATAGTCACATCTGTGTGATCAGCCTTGTACAACAAACACACAGCTGAAGTTTCATCAAAATCAATTAATGTATGCAGAAGTTATAACACTTCCTGTTTCCCTTTTCTCGCCATAAATTCGTTGCCTTGCCATGGCCAAACCATTTGAGATATCCAACATCCGTTTGCAATTTAACAACTTCAAAGTCTTAGCACCAAAAAAGTTTGGTGTAAATTGTATAAAGCCTGTAGGAGTTGTAGTATAAAATTGATAGCCTGTTTTTTCAAAAAATTCACATTCAAACCAAAATAGCTGACTTGCTGTTGATCGGAGCTAATGACTGTAAATTAGAAAGTTGTCCGGCTTAATGAAATCAATATGTGTACCGAGTTTGGTGACTATAGTTAAAACTAATCCCCCCACTTTTGTCAAAAGGTGGCGCTGTAGAGCCCCTCCTCCCCGCCCGTTTCTAGGGTTTTGCCCATGTCTACTGGCTGTCATCTCTGATGTGTTTATCGGGTTTCATGCAATTTGAAGCATGCTAAGAGTCTCAAAAGCGTCCAAAACGAATATTAAAGTTTGATGCGTTGCCAAGGCAACAGTGCTTGAGATATCACGATTCTTTTCAAAGGTCTACATCTGCCATGTTTTGACATTATTCTGATGACGTTTGAAGCAAATTGGGTAAAAATAAGAGGGTGATCTGAAAGTATGTTGAAAGTGACACACTTCCTGCTGCCAGTTGGTGGCACTATAACTTTGACTCACAATAGTCACATCTGTGTGATCAGCCTTGTACAACAAACACACAGCTGAAGTTTCATCAAAATCAATTAATGTATGCAAGAAGTTATAACACTTCCTGTTTCCCTTTTCTCGCCATAAATTCGTTGCCTTGCCATGGCCAAACCATTTGAGATATCCAACATCCGTTTGCAATTTAACAACTTCAAAGTCTTAGCACCAAAAAAGTTTGGTGTAAATTGTATAAAGCCTGTAGGAGTTGTAGTATAAAATTGATAGCCTGTTTTTTCAAAAAATTCACATTCAAACCAAAATAGCTGACTTGCTGTTGATCGGAGCTAATGACTGTAAATTAGAAAGTTGTCCGGCTTAATGAAATCAATATGTGTACCGAGTTTGGTGACTATAGTTAAAACTAATCCCCCCACTTTTGTCAAAAGGTGGCGCTGTAGAGCCCCTCCTCCCCGCCCGTTTCTAGGGTTTTGCCCATGTCTACTGGCTGTCATCTCTGATGTGTTTATCGGGTTTCATGCAATTTGAAGCATGCTAAGAGTCTCAAAAGCGTCCAAAACGAATATTAAAGTTTGATGCGTTGCCATGGCAACAGTGTTTGAGATATCACAATTCTTTTCAAAGGTCTAAATTCACTGTGTCTTGACATTATTCTGATGAAGTTTGAAGCAAATTGGGTAAAAATAAGAGGGTGATCTCAAAGCATTTTGAAAGTGACACACTTCCTGCTGCCAGTTGGTGGCGCTATAACTTTGACTCACAATAGTCACATCCATGTGATCAGCCTCGTACAACGAACACTCAGCTGAAGTTTCTTAAAAATCAATCAATGTATGATAAAGTTATAACACATTTCCTGTCTCCCTTTTCGCGCCATAAATTTGTTGCCTCGCCACGGCCAAACCGTTCGAGATATAAAAAATCCGCTGGCAGTTTTTCATCATCAGTGTCTTGACTTCATGCTGACCGAGTTTGGTGGTGATCGGATTAATCGCCTAGGAGGAGTATATCAAATTCCAGAGCATGCGTTTTTCAAACAATCCTAAATAGCTGACTTCCTGTTGGGCGGAGCTAATGACATAGAGTGCGGAAGTTGTTTGGCCCGATGAGATCTATAGGTGTTCTGAGTTTCATACATTTATGTGCTAGTATGTAACCATGATTTCAGACTCCGTTCAAGGGGGAGCTGTCGAGCCCCCCTGCCACAGAGTTTTCGAGCATGGTAAGGGCCCCAAAAATGCCCAAATATTTGGGAAAAAAAAAAAAAAATTAAAGCTGCAAGTAGCGATGAAAGGGCCCTCGCACCCGGAGCCACCGCCACCCATTGGCCTTAGGAAAACAGTGAATAGTGGGCGACATGCATGTAAGCGAGTAAATACAGGAGAAATATGGCAAAGTCATTTCAAAGTGCCACACTTCCTGCTGCCAACAGGTGGCACTTTGACTGTAACTGAATATTGCCATGTAGATGTCTTCAGGCCAAGACTATTATCAAACATGTGAAGTTTGGAGCAGATCGGACATTGTATGCCTGAGTTACAACACTTCCTGTTTCATGGCGTTAATTGCATACTTTAGCACTCAGCCAAGTGTTTCATGATTTAACGTGTTTCTAGTATGTTTGGTACTTCATGGCATGTGTTTCTGGGAGTGAATTACAGTGCAAAGCATGCCATTTCCTGTTGCCAGCAGGTGGCGCTATGACTGTAACTGAATATTGCCATGTAGATGTCTTCAGGCCAGGACTGTTATCACACATGTGAAGTCTGGGGCAGATCCTACATTGCATACCCGAGGTACAACAACTTCCTGTTTCATGGCAAAACATTGAACTTTGTCAGGCCGCCACGGACACGCCCTTCAGCAAAAAGTCTAGATCTTCGCAATTTAACATCTCAAAGGCCTTTAGATTAGACTGACCAAATATGTTGTTGATCTGATTAAAGCTCTAGGAGGAGTTCGTTAAAGTACAACATGTGGAAATGGCAAAAACTGCACAAATTTTGCAAAGAAATTTGAAAATATCTGACTTCCTGTTGGTTTTCAGATTTTGCTCCAAGAGACTTTTTTGTAGGTACTGGGCTGTTACATGTGTGTACCAAATTTCATACTTGTACGTGAAATGTAGCGTCTGGGGCACTTCATTGAAATTTTGTAGGTGGCGCTATTGAGCCATTTTGCCACACCTAATTCTGAAACCCATATCAGACGTAAATTTTCACCACTTCTGATGCGTGTGCAAAGTTTCATGAGTTTTTGAGCATGTTTAGGCCCTCAAAAATATGATTCCCCTTTCATGGCGAAACATCAGACTTTGTCGGTCGCCACGGACACGCCCTTCAACGAAAACTCAAGAACTTTGCAATTTATCATCGCTAAGGTCTTAAGATTAGACTGACAACATTTGATGTGGTTCTGGTTAAATCTCTATGAGGAGTTAATCACAGTATAAAACATGCCATTTCCTGTTGCCCACAGGTGGCGCTTTGACTGTAACTGAATATTGCCATGTAGATGTCTTCAGGTCAGGACTCTAATAAAACATGTGAAGTTTGGGGCAGATCGGACATTGTATTGTTACAACAAATTCCTGTTTCACGGCGAAACATCGAACTTTGTCAGGCCGCCACAGAGACGCCCTTCAGTGAAAACTCTAGATCTTCGCAATTTAACATAACTAAGGCCTTAAGATTAGACTGACCAAATATGATGTTGATCTGATTAAAGCTCTAGGAGGAGTTTGTTAAAGTACAACGTGTGGAAATGGCAAAAACTGACAAACTTTTGCAGAGAAAATTCAAAATATCTCACTTCCTGTTGGGTTTACAGATTTTGCACCCAGGGGCTTTTTTGTAGGTATTGGGCTGTTACATCTCTCTACCGAATTTCATAACTGTACATTAAACGTAGCATGAAGGGCACTTAATTGAAATTTTTTAGGTGGCACTATCGAGGCATTTTGCCACTCCTAATTCTGAAACCCATATCAGATGTAAATTGTCACCACTTCTGATGCATGTGCAAAGTTTCATGAGTTTTCGAGCATGTTTAGGCCCTCAAAAATGTGATTCATTTTGGAGAAGAAGAATAATTGGCTGAGCAATTACAATAGGGTCCTCACACCATCGGTGCTCGGGCCCTAATAATCCTAAAGAAAACAATAGGTCCTTCAGCCCTTTACAGGGCTTTGGCCCTAATAATAATCCTAAAGAAAACAATAGGGCCTTCGCCCTTTACAGGGCTTGGGCCCTAATAATCCTAAAGAAAACAATAGGGCCTTCGCCTTCGGCTTGGACCCTAATAATCCTAAAGAAAACAATAGGGCCTTCGCCTTTGGCTTGGACCCTAATAATCCTAAAGAAAACAATAGGGCCTTCGCCTTTGGCTTGAGCCCTAATAATAATCCTAAAGAAAACAATAGGGCCTTCGCCTTTGGCTTGGGCCCTAATAATCCTAAAGAAAACAATAGGGCCTTCGCCTTCGGCTTGGGCCCTAATAATAATAATAATCCTAAAGAAAACAATAGGGCCTTCGCCTTCAGCTTGGGCCCTAATAATAATCCTTAGAAAAACAATAGGGCCCTGCGCCTTATTGGCTTGGGCCCTAATTAAAGCTGCAAGCAGCGATGAAAGGGCCCTCACACCTGTGGCCACTGCTACCCAGAGGCCTTAGGAAAACAGTGAACAGTGGGTGACATGCATGTAAGCGTGTAAATACAGGAGAAATATGGCAAAATCATTTCGACGTGCAACACTTCCTGCTGCCAACAGGTGGCGCTTTTACTATAACTGAATATTGCCATGTAGATGTCTTCAGGCCAGGACTTTTATCAAACTTGTGAAGTTTGGGGCAGATTGGACATTGTATGCCTGTTACAACAACTTCCTGTTTCGTGGCGTTAATCGCATATATTAGCACTTAGCCAAGTGTTGCATGATTTAACATGTCTCTAACATGTTTGGTACTTCGTGGCATATTTAAATGTGTTTCTGGGAGTGAATTACAGTGCAAAGCATGCCATTTCCTGTTGCCAGCAGGTGGCGCTATGACTAACTGAATATCGGCATATAGATGTCTTCAGGCCAGGACTCTTATCACACGTGAAGTTTGGGGCAGATCAGATATTGTATGCCTGAGTTACAACAGCTACCTCTTTCATGGCTAAACATCAGACTTTGTCAGGCCGCCACGGACACGCCCTTCCGCGAAAACTCAAGATCTTTGCAATTTAACATTGCTAAGGCCTTAAGATCAAACAGATCAAATATGATGTTGATCTGGTTAAATCTCTATGAGTTAATCACAGTGTAAAACATGTCATTTCCTGTTGCCATCAGGTGGTGCTATAACTGTAACTGAATATTGGCATGTAGATGTCTTCAGGCCAGGACTCTAATAAAACATGTGAAGTTTGGGGCAGTTCGGACATTGTATGCCCGAGTTACAACAACTTCCTGTTTCATGGTGAAACATCGAACTTTGTCAGGCCACCATGGACACGCCTTTCAGCGAAAACTCAAGATCTTCGCAATTTAACATCGCAAAGGCCTTTAGATTAGACTGACCACATATGATGTTGATCTGATTAAATCTCTAGGAGGAGTTCGTTAAAATACAACGTGTGGAAATGGCAAAAACTGCAAAAATGTTGCAGAGAAAATTCAAAATATCTCACTTCCTGTTGGTTTTTCAGATTTTGGACCCACAGACTTTTTTGTAGGTATTGGGCTGTTACATGTGTCTACCGAATTTCATACCTGTATGTGAAACGTAGCGTGAAGGGCGCTTAATTGAAATTTTTGCCATTTTGCCACACCTAATTCTGAAACCCATATCAGACGTAAATTTTCACCACTTCTGACACGTGCAAAGTTTCATGAGTTTTCGAGCATGTTCAGACCCTCAAAAATGCAATTCATTTTGGAGAAGAAGAATAATTGACAGAGCAATTCCAATACGGTCTTCACACCATCGGTGCTCGGGCCCTAATAAAATAATTCAAATTGCTTGCTAAAATGTTTTGCCTTTTCAATTTGTTTTGTCTTGGGGTCAGTAACAAACACAGTACACTTTTGAATAAATCCACAGTACACATGGATTTATTCATTTCTGCTTGGACACTTTTATTTTCCACATAATGGATCTAAAAAAATATTTGTGAAATACATATACATGTAATTTTAGATAATTTAATTCACAATGATTGAAGAACACATAGACAATCATTACAGTCATTTTGAAACGTTCGCTCTAATTGGTGCAGATCTGTTGTTAAGCACTTTTCGGATTAAGTCTTTGATTTTAGCTGTGTTTAAAACATAAATGATGGGATTTAGCATTGGTGGAAGAGCAAATGAAAATGATCCGCTGATGATCCTGGCATTAGCTGAAGGTGCGGCAATCAAAATGCATAATATGGGAAGAAAGAATGATCCAACTACCAAAAGGTGAGAAACACAGGTCTTCAGTGCTTTAAAACGTCCTTCCCAAGTTGTAATTTTACATAAAGCAATAAAAATGCCCACATATGACAGGACTATAATGAATGGTGGTGCTACAAGGAATAAAGCTTCACATAGGATTGCTATAAAATTATTAATGCTATTGTCATTGCATGGCATCTTCAACAAACATCCATAGTCACAATACCAACTTTCTACCATGTTGGATTCACAGAATGAAAGTCTGGTCATCAAAGATGTTGACAGTGTTACTATAAAGGTGTTAAATGCCCATATTACTGAAAACACTATAGCCATGAACTTATTATTTACTATGGCATTATATCTTAGTGGCAAACAGATTGCAATGAAACGATCAAATGCCAGAACAACAAGAGTGTAAGTCTGAACAGTAATAAAGAAATTCACAAAAAACATGCTTGCCAAACAATCATTATATGAGATGTACTGTGAGTCCGAAAAAAAAATCTTCATCATGTGAGGAATCAGTGCATTAGTTTCACCAATATCCGCCAAGGCCAAGTTAAACACACCAATGTACATTGGACTGTGCAGGCTCCGGTGAAGAGCTATAACAAGAAGGACTATCGAGTTCCCAATTATAGAAATAAAATATATGATAAATAAGAATATATAGTAATAAGTGCTGTACGGTGTACCTGTAAGACCAGTGATGAAAAAGTGTTCTGGATGAACAATCGAGATATTCTGGGATAAACTCATGGCAGCTTTGCGTTTGTTGTTTTGCACAGGCTGAAAATATAAATGACTATAAAGAAATAACCAAAATATGGACTTTCCTAAATTGTCATATCACACTTTTAACATCTATTTTATAATGTTGAAAATGTATCTTTATGTAAACTTGCTGCATAATATTTGAATCAAAGACTTTTAATAATCTTAAAGTTTTAGAGCCAGAGCAAACAATGACAGTGTCTGAATGCTTGTGAGCTGCTTTGAATTAAATAAGTCCTTTATAAAAGCTAGTACTTATTCTCTCATGTCACAAAGATCATTGGAGATCTGCATCATTGAATCCAAATATATCTACTGGTTTATCTCTTGAGATCTTTCAAACAAAACAATGATGTAATACTTGTACTGAATGTTGAAGTAAATGTTCTGGCCAAAGCTTTAGTTTTGATAGACATTTTGTTCACTGATCACAAAATTCCCCTTTGTGTTCTCATTAGTGCACATTATATTACAGTAACTCAAGGATATATTTAATGTTAAGTCTACGTGACAGCAACTGCAGTACAACTTATGTCCATGTGTTGGCCTTAAAGGGGGGGTATCACACACAGTTTCTGCCAATCTCGTGTTAATCTTGAGTACCTATAGAGTAGTATAGCATCCTTCATATCGCCGAAAAGTCTTTAGTTTTATCATATTTATAGAAGATACATACGCTGTACCGAGTCTTTCCGAAAACAGCCGAGCGCCTGGAGGCGTGTCGTGTAAGCGGAGATAGAGTGACGAGCTGTCACGAGTACGCGCAGCTTTTGTGTAGAGATCGTCTGCAAGCTATCAATGGTCAGCTAAATTTAAACACACACAATACACCTGTCACAGTTCCCGTCATTTCTGGACTCCATCTCCCATCATCCTCCCTGGCCCTCACCTGCACCCACTCCACCACTCAGTAATCACCCGCACCTGCAAGCCATCCACTCATCACCACAGCAGTACTTAAACACACCACTCACCTCAGTCAGTTGTCCAGTCTTGTTTACATGAAGGACTCCTTTTGCTTATCTCCAATGCTTCCATTATACTTACCATCTCCACTCCAGTGTGTTTCCCTTATCCTCCTGTGGCTTCATTTATGTGTGAGTTTACCGATCATCGTCATTCCTTCATCCAGCACCTCAACCAGCAATCCTCCACGATCCACAATCCTACAAAGCAAAGGACAGTATCAGCCTTCCTACTATCACTGATAAAAGACTATATCTGCTATTCACTCACCTGCTTCACTGTCTTTTACTGCTGTCTGTTAATAAAACACCACCTACTTGTATTCCTGTTGTCTCCGACCCTTCTGTCCGTAACAGAAGACCGGACCAACACTGAAGGACAACAGCAGCACTATGGGCCTCTTCCTCCTCCCTACTCATCCAGCCGACCCCAATATCACCAGCTTGGTGGTGGACCGCCTTTGGAGTCTCCGGCAGAATGGTCGTCCACTGGAGAGGTATGTGGAGGAGTTTTCTGAGCTCTCTTGTTTGGTGGGCTGGCCAGATGCTCCTCTTAATGCATGTTTTCTGATGGGTCTGGACAAGGATATGATTCGCTATAGCGAACCTGCCTGTTATTACTCTCTTGTTGAGTCTATTAATCTGATTCTCCATTTAAATGGCTCAAATTTTGAAGTGGAAGAAGTTAAAGAGGAAAAAGTATTTTCCTTGTCCAGCCCCATCAGAAACACACGTGGCCTGGTCAGCTCATTTCCTGCTGGTTCCCTCCACATACCTCTCCAATGAATCTGTTCATTCCTGGCTGCCTGTATTTCCCAGAGGTCGCAAATGGGCTTCTAACAGTGCTGACCTGAGGGGCATGGTAGTCGACCCTATGTTGAGATCTGTCAGGTCAGCACTAAAGTCTGCTTCCCCTTCCAGCGACAGCTACTACTGTTAATGCCAATACAGAGCCTTGTCACAAAATGGCCACCTTCCCAGAGCCTCGTTGCAAGATGGCCGCTGCCACTTCAGAGCCTCGTCACAAGATGGCCGCCGCCACTACAGCGTCCCCTCGTAGCATGATGGCCGCCGCCACGCCTGAGCCCCCAGACAAAATGGCCGCTGCCGCACCTGAGCCCTCAGTTAATATGGCCGCCACCATGTATGAGCCCTCATTCAAGATGGACGCTGCCTCAACTGAGCCCTCATATACCTGTGGTCGGAGTGGCCATATCCTATCCGCCATGGCGGTCCGAGGCTCCCGACCCACCGTGGCTCCCAGAGGCTCCCAACCCGTCATGGCGCTCAGAGCTTCTAGACCCGCCCTGGAGACCTCCGTACCGGTCTGCACCTCCACCCTCACCTGCCTGTAGGTCTCCAGGGTGCCCACCTCCCCCTCCCTGGTTGTTCCATCTACGGCGCGTGGACACGCCTTCCAGGAGGGGAAGGTACTGTCACAGTTCCCGTCATTTCTGGACTCCATCTCCCATCATCCTCCCTGGCCCTCACCTGCACCCTCTCCACCACTCAATCACCCGCACCTGCAAGCCATCCACTCATCACCACAGCAGTACTTAAACACCACTCACCTCAGTCAGTTGTCTGGTCTCGTTTACATGAAGGACTCCTTTTGCTTATCTCCAATGCTTCCATTATACTTACCATCTCCACTCCAGCGTGTTTCCCTTATCCTCCTGTGGCTTCGTTTGTGTGTGAGTTTACCGATCATCGTCATTTCATCCAGCACCTCAACCAGCAATCCTCCATGATCCACAATCCTACAAAGCAAAGGACAGTATCAGTCTTCCTATTATCATTTATCAAAGACTGCATCTGCTGTTCACTCACCTGCTTCACTGTCTTTTACTGCTGTCTGTCAATAAAACACCACCTACTTGTATTCCTGTTGTCTCCGACCCTTCTGTCCGTAACAACACCATCGCATTATTCATGGGTAACTTCTGAATCACTATAATAAATATAGCGTATAATGAATTTATGAATTCACTACGTTCATATTGTTTGCACTATATGCACTTAGGCGTCTATTGCCAACAAAACAGACATTTGAAGCAGTTTTACTCACCACCTGCGGTTCTGATTCATGACCAGGATCATTATCGCTGTGACCGCTCCATCTTTTAGTTTCAAACGACCTGTAAATCCAGTGTAGAACTGGGCCTTATGGTTTATAAAACCATAAGCACCGATTCTGAGGGCTCGAGCAGCCACGGAAAAACACGAGATATTCTCCATTCATTTTAACCAATAAAAAAGTGATTGAAACTATCAGTTTCTATGGTTATTTTAATAACAAATATTGAGAGTGGATTAATGTAATGCTTGAGCAGAAATCTCTCAGCTCCACTGAACACTGGGTTCTTTGGGAAGCAAGGTTATCTTTCCCTCACAACCAAAAACAGACTTCTTTGGTGACCTTGTTGATTTTGTGGTCTAAAAACAAAGTGACAAATCTTTCTCGAGCAAGTCCTGTGCAGACATGCAGTTATCTTCTGTAGCTTCTGAAGGGCAGTATTAATTGAAAAAATATGGCATGCCCCTGATGATACTGTTAGAGTTGTAGAATATGTGTCTGATTGAGATAGAGCACTATAATCACTGTCCTGACTGCAGTGCAAGTATATTCATTAATGTTTTTGGTTTTAATTGACAGTTTTAATGGTTTCAATTTTATTCACTTTGTTTATTCAGTTTAATGTTTTGCTTAAAGTGTCTAATATTTCTGAAAAATATTTAAAACCTTTTCTCAATGTAAATGATTAGTTGAATGTTGCAGTCCTGCTGTTTGTTGAAACTATTTGCAGTCCTGTTAAATGTTGCAGTCCTGCATTTACTGAAAAATAGAACTGAGTTTTGTTGATGCCTTGCTGTGTTTGTGGCTTTGTTGACATACTTTTGATAAGCTAATATAATGACGCATTTTTATATTGAAAGCCAGTAGCATTTAAAATACATTAAATATATGGTAATTTACAGAAGTTTATTTAGAAATGAGTGTCTGTTTACGGAGATTTAACTGCTCGTACCCAGGACTTTGTGGAGATTTACATCGCGTGCACAAGAAGATACAGGAATTTACCGGTGAGTGAGTGAACATTTCCGTCCGTATACGGAGGTTTATCGCGTTGGTGAACGGACTGAGAAACGTCCGCACACAAAGTGGTCCGTTTCTGGCCGTGTCAAGAAACCAGGCACGCCAGACCACATGTACGGAAACTGCCGGTTACGGGTTTGTGCGCTGTGTTTACAGTCCGGAAACGTGCCTTTTCATGCAGTGTATGATAGCTTATTTAGTACTTACAGATTAAATAATCTAAACCAGTGGTTCCCAACCTTTTTAACCTCAAGTACCCCCACAACTCCATCAATAAGGCTCAAGTACCCCTTTATCAACACTAAACCAAAGTAAATGTGGCGTTTATATTTGAATGCAGTTGTCACAATTACCTAATTTACCAATGAAGCAGTTTTATTGATTACAATTCAATTCAGATATTGGGAACATTTGAATAAGAAGGACAATGTAATGTAATTAGAAATTCCAGCACTTCAAATGTTATTTTGAATATGATGACAAAAAACATTATTTATTCATCCTTCAGAGATTGTCCTCATTTGTAAAACTGAAAGTTTCAAGATGTAGGAAATCCAACATTTGATGGAAAACAAACACTTTTTTTAAAAAAAATAAAAAAAGACACGAAAAATACCACTATAACCAGTAGATGGCGGCAGATAAGAACTTATTGGCTTATATTGGCCATTTCCACTCTTCAAGTTCAGCACTTTATGTACTAAAGTAGGAAAAGTCACAAAGTCTTTCAAATAAATCTTTCAATTACAATGTGTCTACTATGCTTTTTATGAGAGGATTTGTGAGCGTAGGACTTAGTAAACTGGCACTAAAAAAACTTATTCAGTGTTTTGAGGGATATTGAGCTGAGTCTAACTTAAACACCTCTGATTGGCCATTAATTTCAACAGTAATGCCTGTGCTTGGCTACAATACTCAATGCTGCAAAAACACATTGTAAATAGACACATTTGCAGCGAATAACACAGCAGGTTTGGGTGAAGCTGGGTCGACTGACTGCACCCCTAGCAATTTTACGCCTAAGCGACAACCCTGAACAAACTAAGCAAAATCTAAATCTTTTGCATACTCCCTGGCAGGGGCACCTGCAGGATTTTATCTCAGGGTACGCACAGAACTAGCGTTTGCGTTGGTGGGAATGATCTAAGGTATATGGAAGTTCAAGTCCATTTACTAACATTTTAAATATATAAGCCTGTAACCTATATTACATTATCATATGTTTTGTCATATAAATAGTATAAAAACAATAAAATAACAGCACAATTTACTTGCCTCAAACAACTCAGTAGGTATTATTATATTATTGTTTTTGTTGTTACATTTAATTTATTGCCACACTTTAATATGTGAATTATATTATCAGAAAACTAAACACATTTAGCGTCGTCAGGCTTTTGTTTGTGCTAAATGGATAAAACAATGGAGCTGCGCACTCAGGTTTAGGGCTGCTGTAAATTTTACCTGCCACAAGATGGCACTGTTTTCGACACTCTTGATGCTTTAGAACTTTTCCCGAAACATTTAGAGAAAAACTTTAAAGATTTAAGAGGCTTCATTTCTCCATCCCTACTCAATAGTTTTAAGCCTTTTTGCAAATGTTTCAATCGAATAGCTGTTTTAGAGAGCATTTACTCATTTTGAGCCTGTTTTTAAACGTTAACTATCTGTAATGTCATGTATTTGTCATGTGAAAAAAGCGACAAAACTAAACAAGCCAATCAGATTTCTTTTAACCCATATCCCCCACGCCCACCCATGCACACACATACAAACATTTGACTTTACAACACAAACGCACACCTGTATTTATTCTCATTCTCTCTTGCTTTTTAATATGTCATGAGTGTACGCAGATAGATTTTAATAATCAATTTAAAAATTATGTAAAAAATTAAAACGGCATTATTTAGCGCCCTCTCATGGTACGCACAGTGCGTACAGCCATATGGCTGCAGGCGCCACTGAACCGCAGAACCATACGTCATGACAGTCTGAGGACGACAGCGCCAGACTAACAGTCTGAGGCCGGAAGTGGGCGGAGCAAATTTATCTTCGTAGACACTGCTCCATTTGGAGCGTTTTAAAGTATAAAACCATGTTAATGTCAATTTTTTTATTAAAACGATCTAACTGAAATGATAGATAGATAGGTAGAGAGATACTCGCATTTTGTTAATAGCTTAATCATATAAATAAATACACACAAACACAAAAGTTACAAGGATATATAAATGTGTATTAAACCCCTTTGTAACCTTTTAAATATTTTTAAAGTTAAAAGTTCATCAACTAGCCTTAAATTAAAAATTGAACACAAAGCTTAAACACTAAAAATGACAAACATAGCCTATATTACAAACAACAACAAACAATATTGTATTTAACAAACAATATTTATTTGACATAAAATGTATATTTTACTCAAGCATTTCAGAATTAACCATTTTTTATAGTACATAATACACATTACACAGTTGTACACTAGATTACATGAATTAAGCAAATTCAGACCCATCAAACCCAAAAACAAAACACAAAAGTTAATTTTAATAAAAATTAACTTTTACCCCTAAGTAGCGAAAGCATCATATACTAGCTGTGCTTTGCTCTAAAAAAGTACAAAATCAAACCAAAGAGAGTAAATTGAACAAATTATTGCACAGCAGGTACATGACAAATTAAATCTTTAAAATAAAAATAATAATAATAATAATAATAATAATAATAATAAAATTCTCCATAAACATTCATTTCAAGACTCTTTTTGTCCAGACACTCACTAAGAAAAATGTCCATATCATCCTTAATTTGGAAGCAAAACACTAAAGGCTCTTTGGCCAGTTGTCTATTGTCATCCGTTTCAGCCTGTGAAGGTTGAAGAAGGGCTTGTTCCTGGTCTTTCTCTTTCAATATCAGAAAGCACGGCTCTTCCACTAAACCTTTGAAGACTTTTGGTTGCTGTGCAGCCATTCAAGTGCAGCGCAGAGGTCTTCTGTGATCCGTGGCTCCTTCATGAGAGAAGGGTACAAACAAATGGGATGAAATGTTGGAAGTGTATTTAACAATACTTTGTGTTGTAGTCAGGATGTAGCACAGCATGTATAATAAAGTTTTGACATTCTGTTTTTCTCATGTTTATATATTGAAGACATAAATCATACCCTGTCACTAATGAAATTAATCATGTTCAGTTTAAAAATTTTTTTTAAAAAAAGCAAGCAATTCATATGGCTTTTCACACTGCACTTAACCCCGGGTTATCGTCGTCCTAAACACCACTTTTAACCGTGGGTAAAGTAACGCTCCACGCTTGTATATTTATGCGCTTTTGACACTGAGCATTGTATATAAAAAGAAAATTCAGCATTGAAAAGAAAAAACAACAAATGCTGACAGAAAATGCAACAATTGCAGTGCAGAAAATACTGTTTAATTCTTTTACAGTCTGAAATGTCCATTCAGGTTAAACTTGACAGTGAGGTTGACTATATGTAATGAGGATGTGCAATGCCTGAGCATTTATGTAAACATATTGTGTGCTTTGTTCATCCAATCAGTGACACTGACACTGCAAATATGCTAATAAGGACGTTAACCCAGAGCTTAGTAATGTACAGTGTGAAACGCCGCATATGAATACTCAGGATTAATTGTTAACCTCAGGTAAATGATGATCAGTGTGAAACGTAAATCAAGATAACCCAGGATTCCGTTTACCTGGGGTTAACAATCACCCAGGGTTAACTATTTAAAGTTTGAAAAGCCTGAAACTAACCTTGTTTTTGATCAGCTTCCATTGTCCTGGGGTGATTTTGCTAATTTACAGCAACAAAATCCAAAACTTTAATGTACAGGTGCTGGTCATATAATTAGAATATCATCAAAAAGTTAATTTATTTCACTAATTCCATTCAAAAAGTGAAACTTGTATATTATATTCATTCATTACACACAGACTGATATATTTCAAATGTTTATTTCTTTTAATTTTGATGATTATAACTGACAACTAAGGAAAATCCCAAATTCAGTATCTCAGAAAATTAGAATATTACTTAAGACCAATACAAAGAAAGGATTTTTAGAAATCTTGGCCAACTGAAAAGTATGAACACGAAAAATATGAGCATGTACAGCACTCAATACTTAGTTGGGGCTCCTTTTGCCTGAATTACTGCAGCAATGCGGCGTGACATGGAGTCGATCAGTCTGTGGCACTGCTCAGGTGTTATAAGAGCCCAGGTTGCTCTGATAGTGGCCTTCAGCTCTTCTGCATTGTTGGGTCTGGCATATCGCATCTTCCTCTTCACAATACCCCATAGATTTTCTATGGGGTTAAGGTCAGGTGAGTTTGTTGGCCAATTAAGAACAGGGATACCATGGTCCTTAAACCAGGTACTGGTAGCTTTGGCACTGTGTGCAGGTGCCAAGTCCTGTTGGAAAATGAAAGTTGGTCCATAAAGTTGGTCAGCAGCAGGAAGCATGAAGTGCTCTAAAACTTCCTGGTATACGGCTGCGTTGACCTTGGACCTCAGAAAACACAGTGGACCAACACCAGCAGATGACATGGCACCCCAAACCATCACTGACTGTGGAAACTTTACACTGGACCTCAAGCAACGTGGATTGTGTGCCTCTCCTCTCTTCCTCCAGACTCTGGGACCCTGATTTCCAAAGGAAATGCAAAATTTACTTTCATCAGAGAACATAACTTTGGACCACTCAGCAGCAGTCCAGTCCTTTTTGTCTTTAGCCCAGGCGAGACGCTTCTGACGCTGTCTGTTGTTCAAGAGTGGCTTGACACAAGGAATGCGACAGCTGAAACCCATGTCTTGCATACGTCTGTGCGTAGTGGTTCTTGAAGCACTGACTCCAGCTGCAGTCCACTCTTTGTGAATCTCCCCCACATTTTTGAATGGGTTTTGTTTCACAAAATTCTCTCCAGGGTGCGGTTATCCCTATTGCTTGTACACTTTTTTCTACCACATCTTTTCCTTCCCTTCGCCTCTCTATTAATGTGCTTGGACACAGAGCTCTGTGAACAGCCAGCCTCTTTTGCAATGACCTTTTGTGTCTTGCCCTCCTTGTGCAAGGTGTCAATGGTCGTCTTTTGGACAACTGTCAAGTCAGCAGTCTTCCCCATGATTGTGTAGCCTACAGAACTAGACTGAGAGACCATTTAAAGGCCTTTGCAGGTGTTTTGAGTTAATTAGCTGATTAGAGTGTGGCACCAGGTGTCTTCAATATTGAACGTTTTCACAATATTCTAATTTTCTGAGATACTGAATTTGGGATTTTCCTTAGTTGTCAGTTATAATCATCAAAATTAAAAGAAATAAACATTTGAAATATATCAGTCTGTGTGTAATGAATGAATATAATATACAAGTTTCACTTTTTGAATGGAATTAGTGAAATAAATCAACTTTTTGATGATATTCTAATTATATGACCAGCACCTGTATAGCCATAAAAATTGCATAAAAGAGGCAAGTTTCATTAGTTCTATAGTCAAAATTACTACTTAATGCATTGCAAAAACAACATTTTAAATTCAGAATATAAAAGAAATGTTCATACCTCCATTGACAACAGCCTTTTTGAAGTGAATTTGAAGGTGTGCATTCAACCTCTGCCGTCTGGTCGGTTTAAAAACACTGGGCAGTGGAAACTGTTGTAGCATGTTTTGCATCGCTGTAAATGAAGTAAAGCAGAGCCTCTACGAATCCTAATATGCCTCTGAAAATCCACATAAACATTGGTCAGTATTGGAAAATGTAACCAATAAAACAAAATACAACGCCAACAACAAAGTAAAATCACAAACCATGAATATGTAACCAAACAACGTGAGACAATCTATTTGTAAAATATCAAAAGACGCGATAGTGACTTCATCGCAAAGCCCATTTACAAAAAGATTAAAGTCATGTTAACTGTTAACGATCGATTAAATACACAACAAATAAACGTGATCGATTAAAAACACAATACAAATAAAGCTTTTTACCGTGTTCTCTTCTTCTGCCATGATTGTTTTTGTCGTTAACTTCGCCCACATCCGACGTGAGACTGTTACTCCGCCCACTTCCGGCCTCAGACTGTTAGTCTGGCGCTGTTGTCCTCAGACTGTCATGACGTATGGTTCTGCGGTGCTGCAGTTGGTTGTTATTGGGCCTGGAACACGCACATGTACCCCCGGTTGGGAATCACTGATCTAAAACTTTGTAAAATACCACTGGTTTATGACGGTTTTATTTTCGATACAGTTCTTAATACAGCTTATTTTATATAGTTTTTGCCATGCCTAAAAATATTGCCTACATTTAAAATTGTTTAACAAACATTTTAGAAGTAAAAATTATACATTAGGTCTAAAAGTAATTCAAGTGTAATCAAAAGTCCCATCCCGTTTCCACCGTCACGATGCTGATTCTCCTGCCAGAGATGGGCTCGCGTTCGGCGGAACTAATTTCACATGCTACCCAAACATATGCATGCACACACACACGCACGAATACACACAGACTATTTTCATTATTACACACAATTTTTTTTTTTCATAGAGGTGAATTTTATCCTACCCTGATCTAATATCCATACATCCATCTGACATTACCGCATTCGAACACGCATACACACACGTAGGGGAGAGCGGGGCACAACCTAACGCTTTTTGACTTTCTCGGTTTGTGTAAATCTACTTAGGGTTCAGGGAATTTCTTTTGTAGATTCAGTATTTGAAATACAAAATGGGTAAAGTTGTTTTCTGCAGATCTCAGTAAAACATCATTTTCAGGTTTCATTTTACTCAGTGTGGTACAACTGTTAAAACTAATACTCTAATGGAAATTAAGTGATGAATTTTGAATAAAAAGTGATAGATGTTAAAAAAATGATTTTATTAAGTGTAAATATGAATTATAGAACAATATTAGTGAGTAGTATGACAATATTACTTTCAAACAGCAGGTGGCAGCAGATGACCTCTTATTGGCTCACTTTCATTTTGAAAGTGTCTGTTTTGTGTTAAGTACATTTACATCCATGTTAACTCCATTAATTAAACGTGCATACACACACTTTTTGTTGCAGATATGGATATCTGAAATCAATGATAGGTAAGAAAATGCTTATTCCAGGTTTCCCCTTTAAATATCATCCTTTTCAGGTCTAAATGTAATTGTAATGTTATTTTATTGCAAAAACATACATCAAATGAACAAATGAAGTGAAATGTGATTTGTAATGTTATTATAAGGATTTATATAGTTTAAAAGAGATTTTAAATGACAAAACCTTGAAACCTTGAACTATATGAATGGCTAGGGTTGGGTATCGTTTTAATTTTAGCGATTCCGATTCTGCTTATCGAATCTGGTTCTTATCGATTCTCGGTTCCGATTCCAATATTTTTTTATGGAGAGAAAAAAAGAGCAAATACTTCAAGAATAATGTTTTTACCTGTTATTCTTGCCACATTTAGGCTATAACCAGTAGGCTGTAACTGTTAACTGTGACAATTCGTCTAATAATGAAATAAATAACACTTTCAATAAGGAATGATCAGAAGCAATTACAAACCAAAACTATTTAGGTATAACACAAAAAAAAACAACATAAAATATATAACAGGCAGTTGCTATTGGAGGCAGTAATGTAAGAGAGATTAAAATGCAAAGTCAGTAATATTGAATACATTAGTACTCCACTAGGGTGGCAACAAGTGACTGTTTAAAAAATGAATTAGTCGTTCAAACCGGTGGATTGTCCATTAACTAAACAAGTATTCATGAATAAAACAGAATTAAATAATTTTTAAAAAGTGATTGAATGAATGATTCAAATTAATATAGGCTAATTTTAAATAAACTAGAACATGTTGTCCTGTAGCTGCCCGAATGTATTTAATCGTGATCACTATTTTAAAAAATAAAGTAAACAAAACTGATTGTCAGTTTATCCAGAATTATGCAGCTCTAATTCGAAGGTGAATGTCTTTTCATCTGTGTTTTGTACCTGAGTGTGAGACGCTGCTATTGCTAATATTAGCTGTACTATCTGGTGCTTTGTAGCAGGACTCGCAGCTGGGAGAGTTACACCGGTTTCTTAGGGGCCATTCACATATCGCGTCTTTTGCACGTGCAAGTTCGTTATTTCAAATGTGGGCACGTTATTTAAAATGTTTGTTATTTCAATTGTTTCCAGGCGCGCCTATGCCGCGGTGAGATGAAAACATCTCAACTTTTCAGAATGCCGCAAGCGCACTGCAGGTCATGTGACAAGAACCAACCGATCAGCTTCGGCCTTTCCGTAACAACATCGAAAGCTCAGCCGAACAGCTGATCATAGCTGTACAGGGTGGGTTTTATTTCTCATCTCCATAAATATATCTAGTAGTAAAGCTAATGCAAGGGCTAGAAATCAATTTATCCTTTGCTGATACTTCCTCGTCATCTGGGAGAGCGCATTTCATGGCTGCATAGCAACGACAGATGCCACGGGAGCGCAAGCGCTTTGGAAAGGAGGAGAAAGCGGCCATGCTTTCCACGCGTTTTTAGACGCAACGTGTGAACGGCCCCTTAAACACGGTGCATTCCTTCAGATTAATGCAGCGTTGAAGCAAAAGTCAGTGCCGATTGTAATGAACTGCGCAAGTGCGTGATGATAAGGTCTTTGTCGCAGGTCCTAGCAGATAGATAAAACTGTAAAATACTCACTACCGTTCGCCGTGCGAGAATGACTGAAAAAAGTCAGGAATCGTAACCAAAATCGAAATGCGCGCATTGTATCGAATCCCCGGTTCTTTGAAATTTGGAACCGGTTCTAAAATGGAACCGGTTCTCGATACCCAACCCTATTAATGGCCTTCTGCTGCCATCTGGTGGCACCAAATGACAGTTTCAGACAATTTACTAATGAAAAAATGTTTTTTAAAGGTTTTTTGACAGTTATAGCACCACCTATTGCCTGATCTCCACCACTTTTTTGGAGTGTTCTCAGAGTGTGTCCATACATATATGTGCCAATTTTGGTGAAAATATCTCATTTTGTTTTGAAGTTATAGACACTTATATATATGAGAGCATAAAAAATGACCCATGAGAGACTTTGATTGGATTTTTTTGCCACTTCCAATCAAAATTCTGACATTTGGGCTTTAACTTTTGTAAACCAACTTAGTTTCCTACGCTGGTTTCATCTCGATCGGATTAACGGTTTCGAAGATTACAGTAGTCAGATTAGTCAGATTACATTACCTTAAATGTTTAATGTAATGGATTATGTTACTAACTACAATTTTTGTCATGTAATTTAGAATCAGTAACTGATTACAATTTGTAAGTAATCTACCCAGCTTCGCATGTGTATGCATGTATCCACGCATGCACACGTCCAAGGGCTCTATGTTTGGAAGCACACATATACATATGTGAACGTGAACATAATGAACATGCTCTTGAAAACTACAAAAATATTGAATCTAATATTTGGGGATAATATAGCATAATAAGAGATTTATAAGCAATTTTTTGAAGGCCGGTCATTTTTGACCGGGAACACCACAAGTGTGACTCTGTGCCATTTTGTACAAAATAAAAACATTTCAAAGCAAACTTCCTGGTTAAACATTAAAGCACACTAGTGTGATAAACAGTGCAAAGTTTCTTCATATTTTCTTTATTATTGTGGAAATTATTCATAAATGATGTTTTTTTTCACTCGAAAAATGAGATGCCTACTCTCAGATAAATGAGGCCTATGATTAATCAGATGCAAAAAGAAATACAAAACCAGTTCTAAATGAAAGAAAACAAGTTGACAAAAAGATTGAATCCAATATTTGGTGATTGTGACGACCCCTAATGTCTGTTTTCGGAAACGCAGTTCAATTTGTGAATTACTTCAATTGACTGTCAATTGGAGACACCTGTCCTGGGTTAGACGCTCCTTTAAAAGAGCCCTTCAACTGAGCCAACGGAGGACTCGGGTTTTGGACTTGGTGTTTGCTTTGTGTTTTAATTATTTTCACATTTACACTTCAACACTATATTACATATTCAGCCATGCACCCTTCATTACACACTGACACTGTTATTAGGGGTTCAAACACGAAGTGCTGAAACCGTATTGTATTTGTTAGGATTTTTATTATTTTTCTCGTGCCGTAAAACGAATCGTGCAGACCAAACCGTAAGTGCTAGAGACTTGAAACTTTGTCAGATGATAGGACAGAAATCGAGGAGAGGTTGACAGAGTATGACCCCAATCGGCCAATAGGTGGTGCTACAGCGACCAAATGCGCGAAATGGCTCATAACTCCTAAACTGTTTGTCGTAGACTCAAGTGTCTTATATCACTGTAATCCTTGGCTCAAAACAAACAAAATGTATATCTCCGATTTCATTTCCGGTATGCAAATTTTTCTGCCATTTTCAATTTTATCCTAAACCTACTTTTGCAAACTAGTCCTAGGTTTTTCGCCCGATCGGAACCAAACCAGTGCAGAAATGTTCTCTGGAGTCTGAATATCAAAAGTTATCAAAAAAAAGTTGAAATTTTGATTCACGGTCACTAAGGGGCCCCAAAAAGTATGATGAGGGCGGAGCCACTTTTACTAAAATGGCTATAAATCGAGAACGAAATGAGATATTTGCACCAAACTCGGTACACGTATGTAGGGGCTAAATCTTTGGTCACGATAAAAAAATCCGATTGACTTGAAATTTGGTATGCAGTGTCTTGGTCCAAGGGGGCATGATAGTCTATGAGGACATTGGCGTAACTCAAAAAACATGGCCGTCATCGGCCAATGAACTTTGAGCACCTATTAGACAAGGTTAACGGAGGCCGATCGGAACGAAACTCAGTGGGCATGTTCGACTCATGGCCCTAAAGGTCTGTAAGAATTTTGAAAGAAATCGGCCACAAGTTGGCGCTAACGAGTTTTACACCTCAGTAATCACGTGGTGTTTCAAAGATCCACGCAATATGCATATCATTTGATAGATCTCCACATGCTTAACAACTTTGCCTCAAGAACCAATGCTGTCAATCAAATCGTTCATTAATTATTCGCAAATATGTGAAAAACCTACTTTTGCGAACTAGTCCTAGGTTTTTCGCCCGATCGGAATGAAACCAGTATAGGACAATTCTATGGACTCTCTAGATCAATAATTATCAAAAAAAAAGTTGAACTTTACCCTTTGGGTCGCTATAACAGGGTCATTTAGAAAATGGGCGTGGCTAAATATACCCAAAAGCCTATAAAACCTAAACGAAAACTCAGAACTTCATGAAAATAGGTGAGCACATGCAGCATGTGACTATAAAGAAGCACACCAATTTTTGTGCAGATCGGACCATAGGTGGCGCTATAACTGTTAAAAATCTTTAAAAAACATATGTTTTTAATGGTTTTAGATGAAAATGTGTATAACTTTGGTTGTGGTCAACTTATTTTCACAGGAGTCACGTCTTTAGACTCCTGAATCCTTGCCGAGTCCAACGATACCAGACTTGTCAGGTTTCGGCTTATGGTTTGTGCAACGTTGTGATTTAGCGCTAAAAAAACTTTTGCGAATATCTTCGAAACCGTTTGTCCGATCGAGACGAAACCAGCATAGGAAACATGAAACCTAAGCTGATTAACTAAATGTTAAAGCCCAAATGTCAAAATTTTGATAGAAAGTGGCAAAAAAATCCAATCAAAGACGTTCTTGGGTCTTATTTTATGCTCTCATTTATATATATAAGTATCTATAACTTCAAAACGAAATGAGATATTTTCAGCAAAATTAACACAGATATGTATGGGCACACTCTGAGGACACCCAAAAAAAGTAGTGGAGATTGGGCAATAGGTGGCGCTATAACTGTCAGAAAACCTTTAAAAACCATGTTTTTCCTTACTGAATTGCCTGTATTGGCTGTAAATGGTCTTTTCCATCTATGATCTAAGTGCTTACATGCTTGCTAAATAAAATATAATACCTTTTTATGTGCTTAAAGGCCTTAAATGCTTGAACCCCGGTAAATGCTGCTTGCAGATTTAATTGTTATTGCTATTTGTTTATGCTTTATTATTTAATGTTACTTTTTCTGTAGTTAATAAAGTGTTTCTTTGAGCCTTAACCTTTGGTTTTGTGTGCGTCCCTTGTTTTGTTGTTTCCCTTGAGCCATGGGTCGTAACAGTGATAATATAGCATAATGAGAGATTTATAAGCAATTTTTTGTAGGCCGGTCGTTTTTGACCGGGAACACCACAAGTGTTATAGGGTTTTCAACACAGCACAAGGGTTAAGAACTCACTATTAGTATACAGCCTATTAATATATTACCATGTAGAGACTACAATATATTAACAATAAATTAACTATAAATAAATTTCAAATGACTTGTAAGTACTTTATCACTGTATTATAAAGTGTTACCCATAACTTGACATATTTGCAAAAAAAAAATGTGTGTCTCCCTATTGTGCCACGGGTGTGGTCTGTATACAGATAATCTGCATTATTCCTTCACTGGCCTTCTCCCCACAACAGTTTGTGCATGCGAGCCTGTTTCTTTAATGATTATAGTATATACTGAACATTGAAACATTGCTGTCCACATCTGCCTCTTCTGTTTTTATTACCATCATCTCTGCCATGTTTTTGCTGTTGTTCATTGTATTCATTAACTGTTATTAAAACATTATCTTTATCAAACCTGCTCTTTGGTATTCTTGTTATTCCTGACAGAAATTTTAACAATAAAATAATTCAAATTGCTTGCTTAAATATTTTGCCTTTTCAATTTGTTTTGTCTTGGGGTCAGTAACTAAGAACAAACACAGTACACTACACACACTTGAAATCAGATGGATTCATTCATAAATAAATAAACATTTCACTGCTGTTAACCAACACACACGTCTAATTTGTCCACTCTACATCTAGCACACTGAATTTATTTTCTGCTTGTACACTTTTATTTTCCACTTAATGGATCTAAAAATATTTATGAAGTACATATAGTTGTAATTTTAGATAATTTAATTCACAGTGATTGAAGATCACATAGACAATCATTACAGTCATTTTGAAAAGTTCGCTCTAATTGGTGCAGATCTGTTGTTAAGCACTTTTCGGATTAAGTCTTTGATTTTAGCTGTGTTTAAAACATAAATGATGGGATTTAGCATTGGTGGAAGAGCAAATGAAAGAGATCCGCTGATGATCCTGGCATTAGCAGCAGAAGGTGCAGCAATCATAATGCATATTATGGGAAGAAAGAATGATCCAACTACCAAAAGGTGAGAAACACAGGTCTTCAGTGCTTTAAAACGCCCTTCCCAAGTTGTAATTTTACATAAAGCAAGAAAAATGCCTACATATGACAGGACTATAATGAACGGTGGTGCTACAAGGAATAAAGCTTCACATAGGAATGCTATTAACTTATTAATGCTACTGTCATTGCATGGAATCCTCATCAATCTTCCATAGTCACAATACCAACTCTCTAAAATGTTGGATTTACAGAATGAAAGTCTGGTCATCAAAGATGTTGACAGTGTTACCATAAAGGTGTTAAATGCCCATATTACTGAAAACACCATAGCCATTAACTTATTATTCACTATGGCATTATATCTTAGTGGCAAACAGATTGCAATGAAACGATCAAATGCCAGAACAACAAGAGTGCAAGTCTGCACAGTAATAAAGAAGTTCACAAAAAACATGTTTGCCAAACAAGCATTATATGACATGTACTGTGAGTCCGACAAAAAAATCTTCATCATGTTAGGGATCAGTGCATTACTTTCACCAATATCCGCCAAGGCCAAGTTAAACACACCAATGTACATTGGACTGTGCAGGCTCCGGTGAAGAGCTATAATGAGAAGGACTATCGAGTTCCCAATTATAGAAATAAAATATATGATAAATAAGAATATATAGAAATAAGTGCTGTACGGTGCATCTATAAGCCCAGTGATGAAAAAGTGTTCTGGATGAACAATCGAGATATTCTGGGATAAACTCATGGCAGCTTAGCGTTTGTTGTTTTGCACAGGCTGAAAATATAAATTACTATGAAGAAATAACCAAAATATGGACTTTACTAAACTGTCATCTCACACTTTTAATATCTATTTTCAAATGTTGAAAATATATCGTTATGTAAACTTTCTGTATAATATTTGAATCACAGACTTGTCTAAATAATCTAAAAGTTTTAGAGCCAGAGCAATGACAGCGTCTGAACGCTTGTGAGCTGCTTTGAATTAAATTAATCCGTTATAAATGCTTGTCCTTATTCTCTCATGTCGCAAAGATCATTAGGCATCTGAATCATTGAGTCCAAATATATCTACCCATTCGTCTCTTGAGAGCTTTCAGACAACACAATGATGTAATACTTGTACTGTATATTGAAGTAAATGTTCTGGCCAGCTTTAGTTTTGATAGACGTTTTGTTCACTGGCCACACAATTCCTCTTTGTGTTCTCATTAGTGCACATTATTTTACAGTAACTCAAGGATATATTTACATTTACATTTAGTCATTTAGCAGACGCTTTTCTCCAAAGCAACTTACAAATGAGAATAGTAGAAACAATCAAATCAACATGAGTACAACAGTATGTAAGTGCCGTGTCAAATCATAGTTTCATCAGTAAAGTGCTCGTAGCAAGGTTTTTTTTTTTTTTTTGGGATGGCACCACAAGGCGCAGTTCACTTGCAGAACGCAAGCTTCTGGAGGGCGCGTAAGTCTGAAGTAGTGAGTTTAGGTATAGAGGTGCAGAGCCAGTGGATGTTCTGTAGGCAAACATTAGAGCCTTGAATTGGATGCGAGCAGCTACTGGCAGCCAATGCAAAATGATGAAGAGAGGTGTGACATGCGCTCTCTTCGGTTCGTTAAAGACCAGTCTTGCTGCAGCATTCTGGATCAGTTGTAGAGGCTTGACAGTGCATGCTGGAAGGCCTGCCAAGAGAACATTACAATAGTCCAGTCTGGATAGAACAAGAGCTTGGACAAGAATTTGTGTGGAATGCTCCGATAGGAAGGGTCTGATCTTCCTAATGTTGTACAGGGCAAATCTGCAGGACCGGGCCGTTGTAGCAATATGATCTGTGAAGCTTAAACAATCATCCATCACCACTCCAAGGTTCCTGGCCATCCTGGAAGGAGTTATGGTTGACGACCCAAGTTGAATGTAAAGGTTGTGATGAAGTGTTGGGTTGGCACCGACCACAAGCAGTTCTGTTTTAGCTAGGTTGAGTTGAAGGTGATGGTCCTTCATCCAGGCAGAAATGGCTGTCCGGCAGGCTGCGATGCGACCAGCGACCGTCGGATCATCTGGTTGGAATGAGAGGTAGAGTTGTGTGTCATCAGCATAACAGTGATAGGAAAAACCATGTTCCTGAATGACAGATCCTAGTGATGACATGTAGATGGAGAAGAGAAGTGGTCCAAGCACTGAGCCCTGAGGTACCCCAGTAGCAAGATGATGCGACTTGGACACCTCACCTCTCCAAGATACCCTGAAGGACCTACCTGAGAGATAAGACTCAAACCACTGGAGTGCGGTTCCTGAGATGCCCTTCGACATGAGGGTTGACAGGAGGATCTGGTGGTTAACTGTGTCAAAAGCAGCAGACAGATCCAGCAAGATGAGTACCGATGATTTTAAAGTTGCTCATGCCAATCTCAGGGCTTCAGTAACTGAGAGCAGGGCAGTCTCAGTTGAGTGGCCACTCTTGAAGCCAGACTGGTTAAGTCTATGTGACAGCAACTGCAGTACAACTTATGCAGTACAACTTATGTCCATGTGTTGGCCTTAACATCAAGTGTAAATGGTTGAGATCATCTGGGGGGAGTTCTTTTCAAACATACCTCTATAATATACAACAACTATAATATATAACAACCTCTATAATATGTGATATTTACATTTATTGTATCCAAAAAATCAGGGGTTTTCAAACTGAGGTTCAGTGGTCACCACTAGTGGACCGCAAAACTTGCTTTGGATTAATATTTATTGTGAAACACTCTAAATAGTACAATGACAACAAAATGCAAATCATTGTAGATGTAAACTTTATTATCCCCAGGGGGCAATTTGTTACACACCCAGCAGTAAAACCATACAATCAACAAAACACACACACACCCCTTCACTGAGGAGGTAGGAGTGGCTGTAGGGTTCGCTGAGGTGGTAATTTGAGCAGACGTGGCCTCAGTTGGTGTTAGACGAAGGCTCTGTAGTGTTTTGACGAGCTCCTCTGTGAGTGAAGTCAGCCGGTTGAGCTGATGTTGGTGTATGAGGTGGTTGACAATTCCGATGATAGTTGCATAATGGCTGCTGGATCGCTGTTAGGCGAAGTCTTCTGTAATGAAAGGTCAACAGAGTGAGGACCCATCTGCAGTTTTATTAAAATTAAATTCACAGCAACAACAATGGCAAGGACGAGGCAGTAGCAGAAACAGGGACAGGCAGTGATCAGGGCACGTGGCAAACAAACAGAGTCCAAAGGCAGGCAGATATCAGGGCAGGTGGCAAACACAAAATCCAGGAACAGGCAAGGGTCTAGGCAGGGAGCAGAGAATCAGGTACGAGAAACAGTCCAAGTCAAACACAGGTATAACAATCCACAATGAAAACGCTCAGAAACGATCACCGGGGCAAATCAAGACTTCACTCTAGGCGTTTCTCAAAACCAAGTTCGCAACGTTCGGACTTGCGTCCTTGGTAGTTAGGACTTGGCAAGTTCGACTCAGGAGAACGAACTCCCATGAACGGGAGGACGCAAGTCCGGTGATTCTGCAAATGGCACAGCAGCGTACTTGATAACGTCACCCAGCTTGCTCTGTCTTCTCCGGTTATCTCTGTATGTATATTTTAGCCAACAACTCCTCTTTTCGTTTTATTTAAAAAACAAACAAACAAACAAACAAAAACATATTAATAGCCTCAGGCAACGAGTGATTATAACAAAACGAAATATTAAGCAACCCTGCCTCTTTTAGTTTACATTTCAAAAATATTAAACATATTAATGTGTGCATACTCTGATTATCTTCACTGTAATAAAATGAAATGTAACATAAAACACAACCCTGTCTCTTTTTGTTAAATGTCAGTTTTAATGATCAATAGCCATTATAAAAAGGTATAAGAATATGCAATAAATAAAGCAAACAGTTCAGTCAAGCATACAAAATCAGTGCTTTAGTAGGATACAAAGGTAAAGTTAAATAGCCATATATAAAGTTATGAAACGTCACGTTGCCCTCAGCCAAAACGGAGCCAGCGGCAAACGTCAGAAGGACTAGCCGAGGTAAGGCTGCTCTCGGCTGGGTACATGAGCACTGAGCGCCCGGTGATCGCCTGGATCTCAGAACTCCACAATGTCAGATCAAATTGTCAGAAAGGCGCTATCTTTATCAATAAACCACAAATTTGAGCTTTAAACCAGTACATTCTCACCTGAAAAACTCTTAAAACTACATATCATGACATAATAACATTAATATGTTTAAATTATGCGGGTTTTCTCCTTTACTATTGATGCTTGCTGGTTAGTGCAAGATGCATTCTGGGATACCTGGCTGTCTCAAGTCTGCACAAGTCACCTCTCGATGCATCCTCGATAAAAGAGGCGGATCAAGAACACATCCGGGGATTTTAACTGTACTTGGCTAGATGTGAACTTAGAATTGGAACAGTACTTGGACAGCGACTGATGACGTTTCACAAGTCCACAAGAAAAAGTACAGACAAGAACGCATATTGAGAAACGGCTAATGTGTGTGTGTGTGTGTGAGCTGCTTATGAAGTGTGTGTGTAATGTGGTGCAGGTGTGTGTGCAATCAGTCCCAGGAATGAGGGCCTATGGGTAATGAAGTCCGAATGGGAAACAGTCAATATTCGGGTGATGGCTCCCTCCGGTGGTGCGAGGAAGGAAGTGCGGGAGCTTCACTTGTAATCATAGGCGCCGATTTATGTTTCTGCCGGTGGGTGCCCAGTGCCCCACATCACATTTTTTTCCTCATTAAGATCAAAGTTCATTAATTTTTGTATATCAAGAGCAGGGAACGAAGAAAGAGAGCTTTGTTTTGAATCTATTTATTATAATTACTTGTCTATTTTATCATCACAATATATCTGATATTGCCTATCACATTAATCTGACGTCGCTAGCATTTAATCTTTTAATCCAAATCGCTATCACAGCACGTTAGCACTTCGCTAGCTTGTTAGCTTGCCATCCGGGCCACAAACCGTCCTTTTCTCTCGCGCGCTCCTTTTTCTACGACTCGAGTCCATCAAACAACTGTGGTAAGTCAGATCACTCTACAAACACGGTGAGTCATGTCATCCTCACCTTTTGTTGTTACTTGCACTGCCTGTCACATGCATAGTATAGCTCTCTGTCAGTGGTGAGATTTACACATGTGATAAAATCAGGGAGATAGTCAGGCTGACAGAGAGAATCTCAGAATTAGAGACACGCATCCAAACTTTAATTGAGGATAGTAAGAATGCAAGGGCTTTAGATACTGTTTTGGATGCGATGCTTAGTGAACTCTGTACATTGTTTGGTTCTGGCTGTAGAGCCCGTGCAGCAGGGCAATTGGGTCACCGTGAGGCGGCCTAGCCGCAGAAAACACCACTCTTACGTTCCGATTAGAACATCAAACAGGTTCTCCCCACTCAGTGACGCACTCACCAAGAATCCTGTTGAAAGTGCCCTAGTAATTGGCGATTCTATTACACGGAACGTGAAAATAGAGACACCAGCCACCATAGTCACATGTTTGCTGGGAGCCAGAGAACCTGACATCAAAGCAAATTTAAAAGTGCTGGCTAATGCTAATCATAAATACTCTAAGATTATTATTCACGTCGGCTCTAATGATGTTCGACTTCAGTTGGAGATCACTAAAATTAACATTAAAGAGGTGTGTGAACTCGCAAGTACGATGTCAGAAAAAGTAATTTACTCTGGTCCCCTTCCTGTTCGTCAGAGTGATCAGCAGATTATCATCACTCAGTGGCTGGCTGTCTAAGTGGTGTCCGCAAAATAATATAGGTTTCATAGACAATTGGAAAAGTTTTTGGGGCAGACCTGACCTGTTGAAAAGAGATGGTATTCATCCCTCCTGGGATGGTGCTTCTCTTCTCTCTAGTAATATGACACATAGTCTTAGGGTGTATTCATACTAGGCACGGTTGCCTTGAACCGAGCCCGAGCGTGATTGTCCGATTATAATTTATGCCGCGCAGCGATTTTCAAAAGCACGTATCAGAGGATTATTACAAAGGCAGCTGACGTTAATGGAGGAATTTGCAGCTTTACTCGCAAGCTACAATTCCTGTTAGCCGTCTCATGTCACAGAAGTCAGATAATTCCCAACACATAGAAACTCTTTCACCTAGATATTATCACATAGAGACTATGTCTGTACCCCGAATTAGTAAATACAAAAAACTTCCAAACCCATTTAAGGGTAAAAATTCAATTGATGTTCAACAAATAAAAAACAGAGATAATACTGATAAACAAATAATAAAGCTTAGGTTGCTGAATATTAGATCCCTTTCTTCAAAAGCACTTATTGTAAATGATATTATCACAGACAATAATCTAGATTTGCTGTGTTTGACAGAAACCTGGCTAAAACCAGATGATTACATTACTTTTAATATTTTAATATCCATGTTAATATCCATGTAGATAATGATAAAGACGCATTGGGATTGGCATTTATAGACATTCTAAACTCTATTGGAGTTATACAACACGTGTCAAGACCCACTCATTGTCATAATCATACTTTAGATCTAATATTGTCACATGGAATCGATATTGATGCCGTTGAAATTCTGCAGCAGAGCGATGACATCTCAGATCATTATTTAGTCTCGTGTATACTACATTTAGCCAAGGCTGCAAAACGCCACCCAGCCATGAATATGGTAGAACCATCACTTCTGCCACAAAAGATTGCTTTATAAATAATCTTCCTGATCAGTTTCATCGCCTTGGCATACCAGACAGCTTAGAAGACCTCGATGTTGCAACAGAAACTATTGACTCTGTCTTTTCCAGCACATTAGACGCAGTTGCTCCTCTGCGCTTAAAGAAGATTAAGGAAACTAATCCAACGCCGTGGTACAACGAGCACACTCGGGCTCTTAAGAGAGCTGCCAGAAAAATGGAGCGCAGCTGGAAGAAAACAAAACTAGAAGTTTTTCGCATTTCATGGAGAGAGAGAATGATTGAGTACAGAAAGGCCTTAAAAAATGCTAGATCTACTTATTTTTCAAATCTCTTAGAAGAAAACAAACACAACCCTAGGTATTTATTTGATACAGTGGCTAAATTAGCGAGAAATAGAGCTTCAACTTCTGATGTTTCCAAACAGCACAGCAGTAATGACTTTATGAACTTCTTTACTTGCAAGATTAACAATATTAGAGAGAAAATTATAACCATGCAACCGTCTACTACAGTATCGCATCAGACAGTGCACTGTAGTGTCTCTGAGAAAAAATGCCATTCATTCATTCCTATAGGAGAGGAAGAATTCTCTAAACTTATTAATTCCTCAAAATCAACAACATGTATGTTAGACCCTATGCCGACTAAGCTATTGAAAGAGATGCTTCCAGAGGTCATAGATCTTCTTAATATCATTAATTCATCTTTATCACTAGGATACATACCGAAAACTTTTAAGCTGGCTATTATTAAACCTCTTATTAAAAAACCACAACTTGATTCTAGAGAATTAGTCAATTACAGGCCGATCTCGAATCTACCTTTTCTGTCAAAAATACTAGAAAAGGCAGTTTCATCACAACTATGTTCCTTTTTAGAAAGAAATGGTATCTGTGAGGATTTCCAGTCAGGATTTAGATTGTACCATAGTACTGAGACTGCTCTCATTAGAGTTACAAATGATTTGCCCACAATTAGATTGTGGTTGTATCTCTTTATTAGTGTTACTAGATCTCAGTGCTGCTTTTGGCACTATCGACCACAATATTCTTTTGAATAGACTTGAAAATTATGTTGGCATTAGTGGAATTGCATTGGCATGGTTCAAATCTTACTTATCTGACCGTTATCAGTTTGTAGTAGTAAACGAAGAGATGTCATATCGATCACAAGTTCAATATGGAGTACCGCAAGGCTCAGTACTAGGACTGTTGCTTTTCACTCTGTACATGCTATCCTTGGGAGATATCATTAGGAAGCATGGCGTTAGTTTTCACTGTTACGCTGATGATACTCAGCTCTATATTTCTTCGCGCCCTGTCGAAACTTACCAATTCACAAAATTAACGGAATGCATTTTGGACCAAAAACTTCTTCACGTAATAACCTAGAATACTGTCTGACACTTGATGGCTGCTTTAAGTCTTCGTTGTCAGTTAGGAACCTGGGTGTGCTCTTTGATACCAATCTTTCATTTGAAGGCCATGTTTCTAGCATCTGTAAAACCGCATTCTTCCATCTTAAAAATATATCTAAACTATGACATATGCTCTCAATGACAAATGCGGAACAGTTAGTTCATGCGTTCATGACCTCAAGGCTAGATTACTGTAACGTTCTACTGGGTGGTTGTTCTGCTCGCCTGTTAAACAAACTATAGCTGGTCCAAAACGCAGCAGCTAGAGTTCTTACTAGAACCAGGAAGTATGACCATATTAGCCCGGTTCTGTCAACACTACATTGGCTCCCTATTAAACATCGTATAGATTTTAAAATCTTGCTACTTACCTACAAAGCACTAAATGGTTTAGCTCCCCAGTACCTAGCGAGCTCTTAATGCATTATAGTCCTTCACGTCTATTGCGATCTCAGAATTCAGGCCAGTTGATAATACCTAGAATATCAAAATCAACTGCAGGCGGTAGATCCTTTTCCTATTTAGCACCTAAACTTTGGAACAGTCTTCCTATCACTGTTCGGGAAGCAGACACACTCTGTCAGTTTAAGTCTAGACTAAAAACACATCTGTTTAAACTTGCATAAACATAAACCATTATCTACTTCTATAATTCAAATCATGTAAATTGTTAGGCTGCATAGATTAGGTCAGCCGGAACTGGGAACAGTTCCCATAACACCTGATGTACTCGCTACATCATAAGAAGAATGGCGTCTACGCTAATATTAGTCTCTCTCTGTTTATCCCGAGGTTTGCCGCAGCCTGCCAGATCCAGGCCATACCCAGATGAGATGAAGGACCTGCATCTAGACATGATGATAACGCAGCCCTGATGTTTCAACTAATCTATCCCCTGCGAAGGCCCATTTCCCTTTCCTTTCCCTATGTATAGATAAAACGTTATCAAAATTATTCCAGTTCACATAGATCCGCGGACACAGCTAATTTTTCTGTATTATACGGACCAGTAAAGTAATTTGGCAAATATCACTTTTTTAAAAAAGACCAAGCTTCTGCGCACATACACACTCAAACACGTAAACCTATAGACTAAACACGTAAATGAATGGCAAGAATGCATTAAAGGTATTCGGTTTTCAGTAGGAAAGGTGTCATTTAAGTGGTCCCTAAAGTAATAATTAACAATTTTTACAACGGAAGTGATTCAATCAAAAACCAACTTTAGCGCGATAAGAATTTTCCTATTGTCACTGTGAAGCTGCTTTGAAACAGTATGTATTGTGAAAAGCGCTATATAAATGAAGATGACTTGACTAGTGATATTGTCGTGCATGTCTGAAGACTGTACACGAGCCAGAGGGACCTTTCCTCCACTTACAACAGCGGTGTTACGGTTTAACTGGTTACCGTGTTATCTGGTGACTTCTTGCGCTTAATTCCAGCTGTGAAACGATCCGTGGCAGATTCGTCAATTCTGCAAACATGCCCATTACAATTAAACGTTCTCACTACGTGATGTTGGTATCATTGAGAAAGTAAAAATAAGTGATTTCATAACTTGTAACAGCTAAACTACGTTTAATAAAATAATAATAATAAAAGTTTTAGAACCTGGTCGTTTCGGGATTCGAAGTCGTCCGAAAACAACACTATCAACTGCCGTTCAGGCGAATTATTGAACTGAGCTACTTAAGGACTGTTTGAGCTAATTAGTCCTTTATATTCAAAGCATTCACAATTTTTGTGTGTTACATTACAACGGGCTGGGCCCGTGTTAACTTGTGCCTTATGCTCACAAGCTGATCGTCTGATTACTTTGTATTTATTTTGGAATTACATTTTTACATCAAAACGAAACTTCCCAAAATATTGTCACATAATATAGCTTACTTCATAAATCAGTCTGTCAGTGAACAATGAAACTTCATAAGCCCTATAGTAGGCACAAGTGTACATGAAAATATTTTGAAATGTTGGTAGAGTAGCCAAAATTATCCATTGTGAAAAATTGTACATTATCATTTAAAAATGTTATAATATTTTGCCATGTTGTTAAGTATTTGTAAACATTTGTACCAGACTGCAAGTTCAATCACAATGTACTTGTTCAGATTTTCTAGACTGTAACTATAGTCTGTTGTTCAGTTAATGCTGTTTTTATTGATTTTTTCTTGAACACTTATTCTCACAACTATCAATGTAGGCATTTGAATTGTCTGTAAAACATTCCTGATGCACGAAAAACAAAAACCTCTACAAAAAGCAAATAAACAAAAACACACGGGACCATATTATTAATTATATATTGTCAGGACACAGACGGAGGCAGACAGGTAAGTGATTAACAGGTTGTTTATTGAGACAGAGGCACGGACACTGGCAAACGGAGAATGCAGGTGAGTAAATGAATAGGCACTTTGGAACAGTCACTTAGCTGGAGTATTAACAGATGATTGTCTCTATGCAGGTGAAGGATCCACGAGGAATGGAGAGTAGGCGAAGGAAGACAGATGGAAGAGGTAGTGATGGGATGGTTGATACCGGGGCTCCGATGCTCCAACGCAGTTTTCAAAGCACTATTGTATCACACACTACCGATGCTTGTATCGTAATGACAATACCACGTGATTGATGACGTTTGAAGTTTCGAACGTCATACAGTATCGGAAAGTCGAGACAGCTGATTTGAAAAAATTGGCGCTTCACCTGATGCATAAAAGGAAAATGCATTTCATCATGTTTTATTAATAATATTAATAAAAATGGGGTCTCAGAGACCCTGAACAGAACATAAGGGTTAAACAGCTCACCCAAAATATTTTTTTAACTAGCCTACTCACGTCAATTATGATCTCATCATTGTATTGTATTTATATTATTGATCAATATGTGAATCCGTTGACCAGGTTACACATGACACGAGTTGTGGTCTCATTGTCACAAATTAATTTAGATGAGATTAGATTAGAACTGATTCAAGACAAGAGTGATTCCGTATGTCACTGATTACCGATGCTTTGGTCACGTGCTTTTTCAAACCGTAGATCTGCTCCGCGATGATTTAGATATGGTGGAGAAAACAAGTCTGACCACCAGATAACGTGATATCGATAGCGTATATATACAGGTGCTGGTCATATAATGAGAATATCATCAAAAAGTTGATTTATTTCACTAATTCCATTCAAAAAGTGAAACTTGTATATTATATTCATTCATTACACACAGACTGATATATTTCAAATGTTTATTTCTTTTAATTTTGATGATTATAACTGACAACTAAGGAAAATCCCAAATTCAGTATCTCAGAAAATTAGAATATTGTGAAAAGGTTCAATATTGAAGACACCTGGTGCCACATTCTAATCAGCTAATTAACTCAAAACACCTGCAAAGGCCTTTAAATGGTCTCTCAGTCTAGTTCTGTAGGCTACACAATCATGGGGAAGACTGCTGACTTGACAGTTGTCCAAAAGACGACCATTGACACCTTGCACAAGGAGGGCAAGACACAAAAGGTCATTGCAAAAGAGGCTGGCTGTTCACAGAGCTCTGTGTCCAAGCACATTAATAGAGAGGCGAAGGGAAGGAAAATATGTGGTAGAAAAAAGTGTTCAAGCAATAGGGATAACCGCACCCTGGAGAGGATTGTGAAACAAAACCCATTCAAAAATGTGGGGGAGATTCACAAAGAGTGGACTGCAGCTGGAGTCAGTGCTTCAAGAACCACTACGCACAGACGTATGCAAGACATGGGTTTCAGCTGTCGCATTCCTTGTGTCAAGCCACTCTTGAACAACAGACAGCGTCAGAAGCATCTCGCCTGGGCTAAAGACAAAAAGGACTGGACTGCTGCTGAGTGGTCCAAAGTTATGTTCTCTGATGAAAGTAAATTTTGCATTTCCTTTGGAAATCAGGGTCCCAGAGTCTGGAGGAAGAGAGGAGAGGCACACAATCCACGTTGCTTGAGGTCCAGTGTAAAGTTTCCACAGTCAGTGATGGTTTGGGGTGCCATGTCATCTGCTGGTGTTGGTCCACTGTGTTTTCTGAGGTCCAAGGTCAACGCAGCCGTATACCAGGAAGTTTTAGAGCACTTCATGCTTCCTGCTGCTGACCAACTTTATGGAGATGCAGATTTCATTTTCCAACAGGACTTGGCACCTGCACACAGTGCCAAAGCTGCCAGTACCTGGTTTAAGGACCATGGTATCCCTGTTCTTAATTGGCCAGCAAACTCGCCTGACCTTAACCCCATAGAAAATCTATGGGGTATTGTGAAGAGGAAGATGCGATATGCCAGACCCAACAATGCAGAAGAGCTGAAGGCCACTATCAGAGCAACCTGGGCTCTTATAACACCTGAGCAGTGCCACAGACTGATCGACTCCATGCCACGCCGCATTGCTGCAGTAATTCAGGCAAAAGGAGCCCCAACTAAGTATTGAGTGCTGTACATGCTCATACTTTTCATGTTCATACTTTTCAGTTGGCCAAGATTTCTAAAAATCCTTTCTTTGTATTGGTCTTAAGTAATATTCTAATTTTCTGAGATACTGAATTTGGGATTTTCCTTAGTTGTCAGTTATAATCATCAAAATTAAAAGAAATAAACATTTGAAATATATCAGTCTGTGTGTAATGAATGAATATAATATACAAGTTTCACTTTTTGAATGGAATTAGTGAAATAAATCAACTTTTTGATGATATTCTAATTATATGACCAGCACCTGTATATCGATATATATATCGATATTGATAGCATTCTTTTTGAACGAGTTCGAATCCCGAAACGACCAGGCTTTGAAAACTTTTTTTTAATTTAAACGTAGTTTAGCCGTTACAAGTTATGAAATCACTTATTTTTACTTTTACAATAATACCAACATCACGTATGTGAGAACGTTTAATTGTAATGCAGAATTGACGAATCTGCTGCGGATCATTTCACAGCTGGAGTTATGCGCAAGAAGTCACCAGATAACACGGTAACCAGTTAAACCGTAACACCGGCAACACTCAGCATGATTTCAAAAACACACATGATTTCAGCGCCAGACTGCTTCTTATTTAACTCAAATTAACGTCAACTGGATATTTCATTTGCATTATATCCGTGCAGCGGGATGACAATTTCGACCCATAAGCACATTCTTTTCATGAGTGTTGTTGCGCGTCATGCTCTTGCTGATATCTGATGATCAGTAACGTTACCTGAAAGGTAGCCTACACTGTGTTATTTCGTCAGTCAATCATGACAGTCGTGTGGTTGAAAGCTTCTAAATCCAGGAAAGACGACAATTTTAGGGAAAGAGCAAGAACAGTTTGAGTTTTAGCGCGCGCACTTATCTGAGTGAGAGCAGAGCCACTAGACTGTATATTTGAGAATGCGTGTCCAGTTTTGTGCGAGTGTGAAGGAGATCCGCCTGCGAGTTGAGAGATTTGTGCTCGCGCATCACTTGGATGCGCTCTCGACGTTTGTCATTAAAATAACGCGATAGAAATGGCCTTAAACAAACTATAAAAAAGTGAAGATCGTGTCTGAAAGCTGAAATCTATTTTTTATTGGTTTAAATCAATGGAGAATATCTCATATTTTTCCCTGGGTGCTCGACCATTTCACGGGATCGGCGTCTATGCTTGTAATAGTAACGTTGCCATAACGTTAAATGGCCTATCGTTGCCATCGGGCGTATCATTGCCATCACATTAAATAGTCTATTGTTGCAATATATTGAATGGCCTATCATGACCCTTAGCATTATATGGCGCATCATTGCCATCGGTGGCTGAAAACACTGCATAGTTGTGAAATATCACAAGCGCTGAGCGCATCAGTCTCACAGCCAAAATGCGAAAGCACAGTTTGAATCTGGCAGTTATGTGACGTCGCTGAACGTTCTAAATCCCATATGTGGGACCGTACGCCCAGGGGCACAGAAATAAAAATCCCATATGTGGGACCGTACCGCTCAAAGGGTTAATATTTATGTATGCCTTCAGTTGTCATAATTTAATACTAACCTTTTGGTCGTTCCATTTCAGGTAATCCAATTGAGAAAACCTCAACTGGTGGGTATCAATTCAAATTTCTCTTTGGGAGTAGGCTCCGCCGCTGCCTTCATCTTCAGGCAGAATCAGCCAAATCTGTATCCCCAGGATTCGGACGAAGGATGGGGCCTACGCCAAAGAACTTTTCCGTACAACTAAACATGAAACATTGTAGCTCACTACCATCTGTTTATACTTTATGGAATAAATAACATGTAAACGTTAGGCCCGGCTGCATGAAAGGCCCGGGCCTAGGCCCGGCTGCATGAAACCTCTTAAGTAAGGATATCCCTGAGGGGAAAAAATCCCTGAGGCAAGGGATTTATTTAAGAGTGGTGCAACAAACAACTGTCACCCTTACCTAAGTGTTTATACTAAGCATTTCGTGATATCTTCTGGCAAAACACGGCAATGGAGAAGCAGTTGATATAGTTACGAAATCTCCCACAATAAACAGAACATAACGGACCACTGACTTTTAAACAAGTTTAACATTTACTAAACAACTGTTCTACAATATTTGAGTCATGGAGATTATTAAAGGCAGCCTGACGGACGACACAGAGCATACTAAAATTCAAGCACATTGTTTCTATGAGTACAGCTACGACACCGGAGGATACTCAAAATCCTGCCGCGGCACTCACAGTTTTCCATTAAATTACATTATATTAGTCCAACTCATTGGCTACGTTTACATGCACTAATCCATTTGTAATCGGATTGACGGCTCAATCGGATTGAAAAACGTTCATGTAAACACCTTAATCGATCCGATTGAGCTCGATCTGAATGAAATTTCGATTGGAAGGGGTGGTTTATTCCTTTTCTAATAAAAGAAGCCGAACCTAATAGTTATAATAATAGACTAGAAGAATGTAACAGGCCTACATTAATTGGAAATACCAAATCCTCTTAATATTGCCAAGATTTGATGCTTTTGACAATATCTCTGGCTATCGTCGATACATGATCATCGTATGTTGATGCAACCCGGGTTACCGCATGTGTGATTGATATGACGTCACACACGCAGAGCGCGTGCGCAAAAGTTTTAATGGAACGTATATAAAACACATATAAACGGATATTTGAATCAGATTACAATGTTTAGAGTACATGTAAACAGATCTGCAATCGGATTCAATTCATTCGGATTGACGAAAATTGGTGCATGTAGCCTAAACGTAGCCATTGTTATTGTATTGTAGCCTACTCACGCATCAGCGCCACTTTGCCTGCTCGGTGATTATTCACTGAATGATGCGTTCGGTGACCTAACGTTATGTGCGGCACGGCTCGATGCCTAGTCCTGTGCGCTAAAAAAAAAAGAAAAGAAAAGAAATCAAAAACCAAACTGGACCAAGGATAAAAAAAAAGCTTTTTTTTTTTTTTTTAACTGGGGAAACACCCAAGCTTGCCGCTATAATCAGTCACTCTAGTGCACAAGACAAGCCTGGCATGAGATAGTTAATTCAAGTGCATAGTGGAAGTGAATCTTTCATTTGAAGGCCATGTTACTAGCATCTGTAAAACCGCATTCTTCCATCTTAAAAATATATCTAAACTACGACATATGCTCTCAATGAAAAATGCAGAACAGTTAGTTCATGCGTTCATGACCTCAAGGCTAGATTACTGTAATGCTTTACTGGGTGGTTGTTCTGCTCGCCTGATAAATAAACTACAGCTCGTACAAAATGCAGCAGCTAGAGTTCTTACTAGAACTAGGAAGTATGATCATATTAGCCCGGTTCTGTCAACACTGCATTGGCTTCCTGTTAAACATCGTATAGATTTTAAAATCTTGCTAATTACTTACAAAGCACTAAATGGTTTAGCTCCCCAGTACCTGAGCGAGCTCTTAATTCATTATAGTCCTTCACGTCTATTGCGATCTCAGAATTCAGGCCAGCTGATAATACCTAGAATATCAAAATCAACCGCAGGCGGTAGATCCTTCTCCTATTTGGCACCTAAACTCTGGAACAATCTTCCTAGCATTGTTCGGGAAGCAGACACACTCTGTCAGTTTAAATCTAGACTAAAAACGCATTTCTTTAACCTGGCATACACATAACACATTACCAATTTATATTTTCAAATCCGTTAAAGGATTATTAGGCTGCATAAATTAGGTCAGCCGGAACCGGGAACACTTCCTATAACACATGATGTACTCGTTACATCAGAAGAAGAATGGCATCTACGCTAACATTAGTCTTTCTGGTTATCCCGAGGTTCACCGTAGTCAACCGGATCCGGGCCGTATCCAGGTGAGACCGAGGACCTGCGCCTTGACACGACCACAACGCAGCCCTGAAGTATCAGCAGAGATTGAGTCAACTAGATCATCCACTGTGAGGGCCTCATCGACACGACAGCCACGACACAGTTCCTCAACAACCGTCCATACCGGCGTGATGAATACGATCCTCAATTGGATGGAACTGGAATAAATACTTTGAATGCTGCGATCCTATTGGACTTACGATGGCAACCTGAATCGTAACAAAGCACTGTTGGCCAGAGGAGAACTGGCCCCCCGACTAAGCCTGGTTTCTCCCAAGGTTTTTTTCTCCATTTAAACACCTATTTGCCACTTGTCTGCCACCTGATGTCACCTGATGGAGTTTGGGTTCCTTGCCGCTGTCACCTTTTGGCTTGCTTAGTTGGGGACACTTGACATTTGACTTGACATTTGATATTCAACAGTGCTTTGATCTACCTGCATTGACACTATTCTTTAAGAGCTGCTGTGCAGCCAAATAATGTACCAGTTATCAATGTAAAGCTGCTTTGACACAATCTACATTGTAAAAAGCGCTATATAAATAAAGGTGACTTGACTTGACTTGATAAAAATATGAAAACGCTGTGTTCATTCAATTTTATTTTTTACAATGCACGCTGTTTCACGTCATACTTTCAACAGGCTTATTTCGATCGCTAAAAATACACATCGGTACTTCCTCATTCTCAGTTAACATGAAATCATCCATCGTGTTTGAGTTCAGCAAAGGACCTGTTTTGACCCCCTAATTTTTTTAGGGCTAAATGATTACTAAGGACTTTGTTGCAACACATAACAGAACTTAAAGGAACACTTAAGCAATTAAGGGAAATAGCCTACTTTGTGACAGCCTTAAGGTTTTTTTTCTTGCAACCCATGTTTCACTAAGGGTACCCTTAAACTTATAACTAAGGGTTTTCTTAACTTAAGGGCTTTCAAGCAACCGGGCCCTGCCCTTTGAGTCTTTATGGTAGAACTATAATGAACTTGAATGAGCTTGAATGAGGATTGCTATAAACTTATTAATGCTATTGTCATTGCATGACAGCCTCAACAATGTTCCATAGTCACAATTCCAACTCTGTACCACGTTGTTTACAGAACGAAAGTCTGGTCATCAAAGATGTTGACAGTGTTACAATAAAGGTGTTAAATACCCATATTACTAAAAACACTATAGCCATGAACTTATTATTCACTATGGCATTATATCTTAGATTGCAATGAAACGATCAAATGCCAGAACAACAAGAGTGCAAGTCTGCACAGTAATAAAGAAGTTCACAAAAAACATGTTTGCCAAACAAGCATTGTATGAGATGCACTGAGAGTCAAAAAAAAAAAAAAAAGAAAAAAAAAAAAAAACTTCATCATGTTAGAAATCAGTGCATTAGTTTCACCAATATCAGCCAAGGCCAAGTTAAACACATCAATGTACATTGGACTGTGCAGGCTTCGGTGAAGAGTTATAATGAGAATGACTATCGAGTTCCCAATTATAGAAATAAAATATATGATAAAAATGAATATATAGTAATAAGTCCTGTACGGTGTACCTGTAAGCCCAGTGATGAAAAAGTGTTCTGCATGAACAATCGAGATATTCTGGAAAAAAAACTTGCATCTTCAGAATGGCAGGTGTTCTGTTGTGTCAGAGTGCTAGGGGAACCACCTCCGCGGGAACCGGTGTCTGAAACACATATCCAATCTTGGCAATATCATATTGACCGGCGACAGCCCATGACGTCATAACGACGCGACCCAAAAGTATATAAGGGGCGTCCAGATAACATGTCATCATCTTTTCGTCTTCAGGGACTGTTATGTGTGAAACCCTATCGTGGCAATTATGAAACGCACAGAGAAACTAGAAGGTTTACTAAGTGTGTGGATCTGTGTCATCGTTATTTGACACCAGATGACACACATGAGCTGTGCGTTCTCTGTCTGGAGGGAAGAGCACGCACAGGAAATTCTCGAGGGAGCTGCCTGTGCAAACTGTGAGCGTTTTCCTTTAAGAACGCTCCGTTCTCGTCTGGGTCTCTTCTCGAGGGAAGAGAGTTCAGCATCTGGGCCTGGTGGTTCGGGTCCTGCTCGCGCTGAGGCAGAGCGGAGACTCAGATCATGGGGTGTGTTCAGTAAGCTCCATCCATTCAGATGGAGCTTACTGAACAGTTTGAGAGGGGTGTGACCGCTTGCGAGAGTGAGCTGCTGGGAGAGGATGCGTTGTCATCTGCATCTGCATCTGCAAATTCAGCGGCGAGTGCTCTTCTGACCGAGCAGGAGATGGTTGAGGAGGATAGAGAGGGTGAGTAAATGACTGAATTCTCTCAGCCACCCTGTACCGCGTATGCTGAGCTATTGGAGTTTATGGAACGCGCTGCAGGCAGATTACAGTTGACATGGCAGCGTGTTGATAGAGACTGTGCGCGGTAAAAAAGAATGACTTTCGGTGTCTCTCTGGCCATAATCCTACAGCTCCAGTGAGCCTTCCATTCCTTCCTGACCTCCATATTGAGGTACCTATAACACCAGATGTACTCGTTACATCAGAAGAAGAATGGCATCTACGCTAATATTAGTCTCTTTGTTTATCCCGAGGTTTACCGTAGTCAGCCAGATCCGGCTGAAGAACCCATATTCTGAAAAAAATAAAAGGAATGCCCTTTCAGGCTCGAAAGGGTGGTAGACCTCACATTTTCCATGGTGTTAGGTCGCTACCCTGTGGCTGCAGGATGAGTGGTTTTAGGTCCTGGTTACTATATAAATACTAAAGTATTTCTTTATAGCCTACTGTTCCCTGTGGAAGGTTTGTGGAAGGAATATGGGTATGTGTCGATGCCACCGACTGATAATAATTATAACAATAATAATAAACTTAAAAAAAGTAACAAAATGATAAAAAATATTTCTTTTAGTGTAGGATGTGCATGGGCATTTATCTAAATTTAAAATGTTATTTCATTTATTGTGAGTTACTAGGGCCCTGAAGTCCCTGTAGGTTGACTAGAACGGTACTTTTAGAGAGAGAGAAGTACCATTGTGTCTTCTTAAGAAATGAGTTTGCTGGTCTTGGTGATTGTATGCTCTCTGGCGAGACCACTGCTCTTTATGTCCTCTTTTAGCGAGTAAGTTGGCTTCCTCCCAAAAAAAACAAAACCAATGGGAGTGGGTTTGAGGCCGCTGCTCTGTTGCAGGCTGGCCCTCTGCAGGCCGCCTTGGTAGCCACCTCAGAGTAGAGTAGTTTGTCTCCTCTCCTACAAGGTTTGGAGGGTGATTTTGTACAGAGACGAGCACTTTGACTTCACATAGATTAAATGTCTAGTGTCGGCCCTCGGGGCCGCCTGACATTATTACCTGGTTAGCATCACTTTCCTATATTATTTAGGATAGCTAAGGCTTTAATGGAGATTTCTGCCACCTTTAGCGGTTTCAGTAAGGTGATTGTGCCTCCTCTCGCCTGTGAGAGTTGTTCTGTGAGGCTGCTGCTCTGAAGAACGCCAGGTAGATCTATGCTTTGGGCTGGCCCTCACCAGGGCCACCTTGATAGCTGGCCTAGGCTTAGCGCTAGGGATTGAGGCAGTCTGCTATGCATTATTGCCTTTGGCCCCTCTTCAGTGAGTGTAGGTCCCCTTTGCTTTTTGCATCCCTAGTGCTGGCCTCCTCTCAATAGAGAGTCAATCGGCCAAGGCCTGCCCCCTCCTGCATTGGGGTTTTAATGCAGGCTGGTGTAGAGGCAGAATAGGCGGTAGGCCCCTTTCACTTTGCGAATAGTAAAAATGCTTTTTGCTGTGGCCCCGCATTTCAGAAGCTAGTTACTGTTAGGCCCTAGCTTGACTCCCCTAAGCCCGCTTGAACGTTAGTTCAATTGGGTTGATTATGGGTGGCCGTTTCTACGAAATAGGCCCCCATTCCCCTAGGGCTGAGAGCAGATACTGTTTCTGTCGTGTTTGAGTCGCTATGATATGCCTTTACCCTGTAGCGTTCTTAGGGTCATGCGAACCGTACTCCCTTGTTTAATACAAGGTTTTATATGAGTCCTTCGCTTGTAGCTCTGGTTTTTGTCTGCCCTTCACCATTGGGGCTCAGGTCGAGCAGTATTTTGACCTTCACTTTGGGCTGGTCATTTAGTGTGCTCCCTTGTAGCCCGAGCATTGCCACGAGCTGTTGCCCGTGTTCATCTGGAATAGTAGGCCCAAACGGGCCTCCTCAAGGATATGTTGCCGCATGTTCGTACTCCCCTTGCTTTAAGGGTAAAAGGTTCTTTTACTGAGTACACTGCTTGCTGGCGATGTGATGGTTGGCCTTTTTCTCTGTTATTTGGGTGACCCGTATAAACTTTCGGTTCACATCGTTATGACATCAAGGGCTGTTGCCGGTCAATATGCATTTCACCCATCCAAATGCACACACACAGCAGTATTGAACACACACACAGTGAACACACACCCGGAACAGTGGGCAACCATTTTTGCTGCAGCGCCAGGGGAGCAATTGGAGGCATTTACTACTGTAAATGATTAAATGAACTATATATTTGTAGGTCTTCATGGTAAATAATCAGTATATAAGTAATGGGAGATGGTCATTTTTAACCACTTCAAAGACATTGTGTGTATTTTATCTCTGCCATCCTCTTCTGGTCATGTTTGGATACACATACTAGCAGGTGATTTGGGTTACTAAGAGGCCTTTTAAACTCCAAGTTTGCAGTGGGCCTTTTTCAGTTCCAGAATTTTCAAGTAAACCTATTCTGAGAATGTATTATTTTAAACAAGCAGAAAATGGTGAAAGTTGGGAGTTGTGTTGGGACAATTTGTTTAGCGGTCTGTAACTTCCTGCTGAGATCAGATATATCTGTAATTTGTTATGCAAAAAGATTTTTTTATTACTATAATTATGACAATATAGATATATGAGATATGTAAGGTAATGAAGGTAATGTACTCATTGTTTTTATTTAATTGACAAAAAAAAGTGATTGATTTTCTATATAAAATATCAGAATTATATAATGCATATCCATATGTTTTGCATTAAATCAATAAGGAATAAGTAAATTACAGTATAATCTGATGCTGATGTCATTATCAAAGATGATGAAATCATTAATGAATTATATTTTTTCTGCTCCGCAAGAAGAAAGTTTTCTCTATTTCTTTTAGCAAAAGTTGCATCATCTTTGATTGAAAGTTTTAGAGTGTTTATGCCCCAGAATAACTCTGTTAATGAGCAGCACTCATAATAGATGACTAATATTGTATTGATGCACATGGGGCCATGTACAAACAGCTCTGACACCTGGGAAAATCCTGTCTCCCTTCACCTTGAGTACTATAGATCAAAACATCATTAAAAAGTTTTGTTGTTAAGGGCAATGACTCTGTGACCTGTGGCATAATGGGTATACAAGACGCATATATTTTCTAAATAACATGGAGGAAGTCAACACCAAAGCATACGACTTCTCGGTTTTCTGTAATATGTACGCATGTGTGCATGTATGTATGTGTAAACACACAGTGGACGCGTCAAACCCAACATTTCCAAATTGATCTTAAAGGAACACTCCACTTTTTTTGAAAATAGGCTCATTTTCCAACTCCCCTAGAGTTAAACAGTTGAGTTTTACCGTTTTCGAATCCATTCAGCCAATCTCCGGGTCTGGCGGTACCACTTTTAGCATAGCTTAGCATAGTTCATTGAATCTGATTAGACCGTTAGCATCTCGCTCAAAAATGTCCAAAGAGTTTTGATATTTTTCCTATTTAAACTTATACTTGACTCTTCTGTAGTTACATCGTGTACTAAGACCGACGGAAAATGAAAAGTGCAGCAGGCGCAATGATATTACGTAGTATCAAGGCACGCTCCCTGTGCAAGCAGGGGGTCACAGGCACTGCGTAATATCATTGCGCCTGCTGCACCCATGGTAAGGCAGCAAAGTTCCTTGATTATTACGCTGGATGAGAGTATAGTTCCTAGCCATATCAGCCTAGAAAATCGCAACTTTTCATTTTCCGTCGGTCTTAGTACACGATTTAACTACAAAAGAGTCAAGTTTTAAATAGGAAAAATATCAAAACTCTTTGGTCATTTTTGAGCGAGATGCTAACGGTCTAATCAGATTCAATGAACTATGCTAAGCTATGCTAAAAGTGGTACCTCCAGACCCGGAGATCGGCTGAAAGGATTCGAAAACGGTAAAACTCAACTGTTTAACTCTAGGGGAGTTAGAAAATGAGCCTATTTTCAAAAAAAGTGGAGTGTTCCTTTAACATTCTTCTTTACTGATTTGTCCTGTTGTAAAATTAGTATGTGATAAATTGAACAACGCGTCCTTATACTGGACTTGTTAAGACCAACTCACACCGCACAGACAAACGGCAACAAACACCCTTGTTGGGTTTTGTTGGATCAGTGTGTTACCCCTGTCGGCATCCGTTGGCGTTGGCGTTGGTCTGGGTTTGTTTTCACCCGAGTGAACATGTTCAGTCAGTGTTTGTTGGTGCCTGTTGGGGCAGTGTGAACATGACAATTATTTTTCATAAAATTCTAAATCCAATCCTAAAGTGTACATCTCTTGTCTCATTTCGGAGGCGTTGTGCGCAAGAGTTGCATCATATTTGATTGAAAGTGTTTTTGCTCCAGGGTAACTTCTGTTTTTCAAACTGTTAATGAGCTGCGTAAAGGCACAGAGACATGTAGAAACAAAATAATGTCTGATAAACAAAATGTCACTCAGTGATCATGAAGGAGAACTGTTTGCTGTTTGAATGCTCAGAACTCTTCAAGACAAAGAACAAGTAACAAATTAAGCCTCTGGGGAAAATACACTTTTTACGGCAACTGTTTGCATGTTGCTGAATGTTTATCAGCAACAAAACAGATGCTATTATGATAGTTACTATTCATTTCATTGAATGTCACCTAGCAATTATACAGTAAAGGTCCAGAGAGACACTGTATACATTTCAATGATCAACAAAGAGAAGCGAGAGAGATAGGAAAAAAAAAGAAAAAAAAAAACAGACAGAAAGAAGACAGAGGCCTGTTATTGTAATAAGGATTTAAGCCGAGTGGATTCCATAAGCGGGTCTTTATTAAAGGATCTGAGCATAAAATCCAAACAATAGTCACAACTCGTAGTCAGGTCACAGGCTATGGTCGAAACACAGGCAAAACAATCCAATGGCAGACAAATCCAAAACAGTAATCCAAAAACATGAGTCAAAAGAGCAAAAGCAATGGTCATAACAATAATCAATAACAGAGGTATGAAAGAACACTTAGTAAGGCAGAGAACTGGCAATACTTCACAATGTGGCAGTGCAAACACATGGCTTAAATACAGGGTGACAGGAAATGACAAGACAGGAACTGATGTGGCAGGAACAGGAAGTGGCAGAGATCAATATTCAGGTGAGGGCTCCCTCTGGTGGACTGGAACCTGATCAAACGTTACAGTTATGCTGATAGCCGCTGAAAGGCTGCTTTATCAGCTGCAAGCAGTAACTCCTGCTTTGTTAACTGTCACAAAAGATAAATAATTATAGGTTATTAATTCATGTGCCTTAGAGATACAGACCTGGGCAGTGGGGACTTCCCCCAAATGTGCTAAATTAGTAACTAATTAATCAGTTTGGGGCCTAGAGACATTTAAATAATCCCAGTGGAAAGATTATTAAAATAATTGATAGAACTGTGAATCACAGTCATGTGGCCTGCTGTCTGTCGAGTATAGTGGGATAACACATTTTAACACCAATCCCTCTAACAGTACAGACTGTCTTAAAGCACTATAAAATGCACAGATTGACTTAGCACAAATTCTACATAAAGTATATACAAAGTGTATAAAGTGTAATTTGTTTCCTTCATTATCCAGTTTTTAAAACAACTTCTTACTCTAAGCATGACTTAATGTCAAATGTGTAACTAAGCAAAATTAAGCTAACTTTTAAAAAGGGAAGACACTTTTAAACACACAGAATACCAAGTGTCTACCTATTGTCCGTTATAGTTATAGCATAGATACCATAGTTAATTTCTGACTTTCTCACAGTTTTGACTGTTAGAATTGCGAGAAAAAAGATCAGAATTGTGAGATATAAACTCAATTTTGAGAAGAAAAGTCTGAATTTTGAGAAATAACCTCGCAATTGTGAGGGAAATAAAAGAATTGTCAAGTTACCGGAATTCTGAGGGAAAAAAAGTTTTAATTAACTTCCAATTAACATATCGCAATTGCAAATTTATAACTCGCAGTTCTGAGGAAAGACGTCAGAATTGCCAGATATAAACTCACAATTACCTTTTTTATTTATTTATTCTGTGGTGAAAGTTTTCAGATATGTTGTCAGTCTGTGAGGATTTTTTATTGACTAAGATTACATCCTTACACCACGAGGGACTGACTTTATGAATGAGTCATTGGATCGCACATTCAAACAATTCGTTCAAAACTCTTATTCAGGAATGAAACGTAGAAATGTTTTAATTAATTTAATCAAGTACTATGTGTTGCACTGATTCTGTGGCTTTGTTTTGAACTATTTTTGTTGCTTAAGTTACTTAATATAACAGTCTTTTACCGTTTATGAAAACAATATCACATAACCGTGCTACTTTGTTATTCCAATAACATCAAAAACTGCCAAAGTCATCCCTGCTAGTTCTAATGTTTTTTAGTTAGTAAGGAGGCTTGGACACATCTACAGGTATGAGGTTTGTAATAAATGATGAATTGCAAAGTACACTTGCAAAAGGCCACTAAGTTATGTTTTCTGTGACTAAAGCTTGAAAACTGTACCTATGTCATTATGGACTTTAGTCAGGGTAGCACCATATTTAATTTCTGACAGGAATGAAACGAGGCTCTGAGGGATATAATTAAAGTGCGTTCAATGGATTGTACTGTTTAATAACATATCAATTGTTCAGCTAAAAAAAAAAAAAAAAAACACCTTTATGTAAACAAAAACTCTGTAAAATAGTTGTAAAAGTCTTGAGTTGTAAAAAAATATGTGATCCAGAACCAATGCATGCCATTGGCAGTAAGTCTATCCCTCACAGCCTTGTTTTCTTCTGAGTTAAATTCAATATTTCTTACCTGATTAAGGTACTACAGATAGTTCCAGTGTTACAGTAGTTACTGAGTTAAAAGCAGTAGTATTGAAGTAGTATGCATTGCTTTGTCAAATTAGACAAGACAAAATAAGATTAGCTGCATGGATTGTTTCCTGGTGATAAGTTCTTTCCTGGATTTGTGTAGAAAGCATAGTTAAGTAAGTTCATCCCTTAGGTCACTGGTTAGTAGTCTATAAGAAAGGTGTGAGGTATACGGTCAGTGTCATCAACCAACCACAAAATGTCCCGCCTTGATTAGAAGAAAAACAAAAAAGAAAAAAAAGAGAGATGAGCCTTAAATATCTTGGACTCAGACATATTTTTGGAGTGTAGAAAGACGTATACTGCAAGTAAATGTTTCTACTGGTATTTCAGAGTTTCTACTGGTATTTCTTTTCCAGTTTATTTAAAAACTTAAGTCAATATTTTTTCCATATGATAATGTGCTAATTTCTGTCATTTCCTGTATTTTTTTAAAATGCTAAAATACAATTTAATATTTTAATTAGCTATTATGATTTTGTGATCCAGTGTTTTAATTCGTTATATATATATATATATATATATATATATATGATTTCATGCCAAACCAGCAGTGTAACAATGCATTCAAGAATATGCATCTCATTGTACCTTGATCTAATTTTTCATTCAGCCATCAGGTCATCATGTCAGCCGGAAACAACAGCTTTGTTAAGGACTTTCATTGTCAGTTTTCCTGGGCTTCAAAGAGAATACTATGGCACTGTAATGAAAGGGAGTGTGACAACGTAGTTGTAGATCCACGTGCAGGCTTTATTAACAAGAAGAGCATAGTCGAACAGGCAGTAGGTCAATCACCAGCAAACAGTAACAGGAAGGGCAAAGCAAAAGAGTAATCCAACAAAACAGGCAATAGTCAAGGCAGGCAGCAAACGATCAAAATCAAGAAATCAGTCCAGGGTCAAAAAACACAGGCAAGGCAAAGCAAAGCAGAACAAGGAAACCAGGATAACGCAGAATGCAAACATACGACAAAACAATACTCAGCAATGTGTGTGTGTTTGAGTGCAGCTTATAAAGTGTCACTGATGGGAAACAGGTGTGAGTGTGTGATTAGTTCCTAGATGGGGAACTGTGGGAAATGGAGTCCATATAACAAAATTGATCACAGACCCAGAGCACATGTTACAGGCACAGTGGCTGCTCTGCTGCTTTTTGTCTGTGTATCTTAGTAGGGAATGGAATATTTATAGTACTTTTTGCTCTAGAAAAATGCCTTCATAAACCTATTGTAAAGAAGAACATGTGACTAATGAAAACAAACTGATACATGAACAGAACAGGGAAACAGATCAAAAATAAACTATTAACAGATATAACCCTGACATTACTCCCCCCTCCCAGAAGGTGCGACCTTGCGCCAGAAAGAGTCCAACCAGGGAGGGGAGGCGGGCACCCTGGAGGTCGAGGGCAGGTGCTGGCAGGTTAGGAGGCCTCCAGGGTGGTGGTACCAGCCGTGCAGGTGACCGGACCCCAGGCTTGGCCACTATGGCCACGGGTATATGAGAGAGGCGTCAGGCCAGCTCACCTGATGGGAAAGCTCAAGAAACTCCTCCACATACCTCTCCAAAGGGTGACCACTCTGCCTCAATCCCCACAGGCGGTCCTCAGCCAGGATCATCTCCTTTTGGACGGTTCTTCTGTAACGTGTCATGGTTGTAGACAAAGCGCACGACGAAGGAGAATCAAATAAACAGACTTTAATGAAGATACTCAGGAGAACAGGAAGAAATACAACACCATCAACACAAACGTTTAACATAAGACAAGGACTAGACAGAAACTGAGGGCTTATATACAAGCTGAACAACGGACTAAATGAGACTAATTAACAAGACACACCTGGGGCCTGTACCATGATGGTAGTTGAACAAACTCAGGGTTATAGGATTAGTTTCGAGTTGACAAAACCAAACCACTCCAATCCGGCTTTGTTGGTACCATGATGCTTATCATCAACTTTCTCTGTCAACTCAGGCTTTGATCCTGAGTTCGTGGAGCGCGTGCACATGAATGCATGACATCAGTGGTGAACAGCCAATCACATTCACTTCTCGCGAGAGAGCCAGCGTGATTCAAAACTCTTTTGCTGAAGGTTGAGAGATTGAAGAAAATGAAGTATTTTATTATATAGTTGATAATATATAGTGATAGAGACTCAAACATGTAAGGTCACATCATATTTAAAGTTTATTTACAGCTTATTTATATTACATATGATCTGTATATATTAATATTTATTAAAACTAAATGCTTAATAACTGTTAAATTAAAATTGCTTGTGTGTAATGGATTAATAATAATATAGATCATATAATAATTATAGAAATCATATATAAATCATAAAATAATTCTAAGTAATAATCATTAAAGCCAGACAATTTCATTGTTTTGTTTTTTTTGTTTTTTTTTGCTATATAGTGACCTTTAATTTGGAGGAAGAGAAACTGGAGGAGTGACTTTATTGAGTTGGATGTGTCAGTGTCAGTTTACTCACATCTGATTGGTCCAATTTCGGTTTGAGATCTCTAAACCAGAACATAACCTGCCCCGGAGCAGGTTTGCTGTGGAGCGTAAGTTACTATGGTGATGAACACCGCTAAAAGCCAAGTCACTTTCATGGTACCTAAAACCCAGGATTGGCACAAACTAATCTGAAACTTTCCTGGCTAGCCAGCTAATCCGACTTCATGGTACAGGCCCCTGAACTGAAGACACTAATCAAATCAGAAACCTAGGATACAAACAAGTGGCAGGAAAACAAAGAACAAAAGAACATGTGACTAATGAAAACAACTGATACATGAACAGAACAGGAAAACAGAAAATAAACTATAAACAGATATAACCCTGACACCTATGTATTATGTCACCCTAAACCTGGTTGTAAGTGATATATTATTCAGCACTACTACCTTACCAAAAATTATTGCTAGGTATTGGTTCCAAGCTGGTAGTATTTAATTTAGTGGATGCTTCATTCAAATGTATTTTGTGCATTATTTTGGTTCAGCCAATGCTTTTATCCTGGCAATAATGGCCTTTGATAGGTATGTAGTCATCTGCAATCCCCTAAGATATCCTAATATAGTGACAAAGTCAAATAATTTATATCTTTGTCTGGTTGTATGGGTGCTAGGAAATGCATGCTCTTTAATGATGGCAATAAGGGCATACATGTAGGCTTCTTTTGAGGTATTTTCTCCACTTTTATTTATCAGTTTTAGTTTGATTAATCGTTCTATATGACATGAATGCTATAGCATTAATGTTACATGAATAGAGTTTTTAGTAAAAGCATGATTTTGTGAGCATTAGCGAACTGAATGTATCAGAATAAATATTTTTATTTATTATTTATCTATTTTTATTTATCACACAGAGCTGTCGTCATCAGAGCTCATGCAGCCACCCTGGAGAAACTGCGACGATGGTAACCAGCCGTCTGTTCGCGAATCGCTCTGGCGGTACTTTGATGGCACACACTGCTTAACCCTCTGGGGTCTGAGGATTTTTGGGGCCCTGGAGAAGTTTTGACATGCCCTGATATTTGTGCTTTTTTCAGTCGCTTATAAACATATTAATGGCAAAAGTGTCATTACACTGTATTCAGCACGAACTAGGCTACCATAATATGTGAGCAACATGTATGTACATGTTTGTATTTTTGAGAGATTAATGTTTATGTGTGGTTATTGAAAAAACAAAAAACTTAAGTCACTGAAATACTGCCACAAAACAAATACTAAATATGTGTTCACAAGACTTCTGGGTATTGGAGGTTGTAGACTAGAATTTTTGCTTCAAAATTATGTAAAAATTATCCTGCCTACTCGTTCATATAAAACAATATATTGATTTAAATTTTGTAAGACACTTTTTGTCAAGAAAGACAGTATGCGGGAGAAGTGAATCTTCATGAATAATGCTATGATTCACACCTGAGAAGACAAAGACCCACATAATGACCCGCATAATGAGCATTTTCAGTCAGGTAGGCTATGTGAGAGGAAACTAAAAAAAATCAAGTACAAAGTAGTTTTTTTTTTTTTTTTTTTTTTTTTGTAGTTTATTCAGAATATAGTTAACAATATAAATGAGAAACATTTTGAATAAATGAGGGCACATTTTGAGTATACAGTTTTACCTGGAAATAAATTCTGCTCAAAGATATAAGTGAACATCATTTAACTGGCATTCCAAGGTGTTTGGTGTTTCTTTGCACTGGAGAAAAAAAAAAAAAAGAAAAGAAAGAAAGAAAGAAAACTTTCCTGCTTCCAGTCAGTGATCTCACCGTTATATTCATTAATGTCCAGTGTGGGCCAATATCTGGTCACTATGATTCTCAAATCTGTGAGATAAAAGAAAAAGCCCTCTGTGAGCATGCTGATAACAGGATCATATCAGCTATTGTATTAACGTTAATATAATGTCCACTCTTAACAGAAAACATGATTTTTGTGATCTTATGCATGCATGTATTTTTGCACATCATGTGAAGAAAATTTTGTATAGGCCTATATTTTAAATTACAGTACCGGTCAAAAGATTGGACACATTACTATTCATAATGTTTTTGAAAGAAGTCTCATGCTCATCAAGCCTGCATTTATTTGATCAAAAATACAGAAAAAAAAAAACAGCAATACTGTGAAATATTATTACAATTTAAAATAATGTTTTTCTATTTTAATATACTTAAAAAAATAATGTATTTCTGTGATTCAAAGCATCTAAACATTCATATTACCTCTATGGTATTTTATATATTATATATAGAACCTAAATGTTAATGTGCAGTTTAATACATTGCTAACACATTTTATTTCAGTATCTATTACGTATTTCAGTCAATTTCACTCATCTAAGTAGCAATATAGTTTGTGAATAGCCAATATGGCAATTTACTAATGTAAGTTGTGTGTAGTAAACAAAACCGCACGTTGATCTGCCCCATTAATTCACACTGAGACTTGAGACTTAAAACTTGCAGGATTCATATTTAAGCAGTCTTTTTGCAGTTTAATATCCACAGACACTATATCGCGATTAGAATAAAGAATTTAAGAATAAAAAAAAACTTACCATTCACAATCATCGGCTTGATCTAGTTGATCCATGAAATGAAAGTGAAGCCAGTCATGCTCATCCTCTGAGGCAAATCCTTTTAAAATTATTCCTCACCGCATCTCAAAACAATGAAAAGTACATGAAACTGACTAAACTTGATGCGTTTTTCCGAGCTGATGTATCGCGGGCGTTCACTCTGTTGCATGTATCGCCTCAGAATTTGCGTCTTAATAGAGCTTGCGCTTCGTGATTTTCTGTGCACAGACGGTGCAATGCTCCGCCAATTAATTATCTATTAATGGTTTAAATAATTCAGGTTCATTAAGAGAATTGAGGGGGCACAAATTCTTTCTGAGGGGGCCATGCCCCCCTTTGACCCCACGTAGTGCCGGGCCTGCCTATGTACTCTCATCTGCAAAACTGAATGCCACCGGGTGCCAATGGATCAGTGAACTAGCGGAATTCCACTTCACAACTCACTACCGGTCTGGAAGTGAGAATGTGGATGTGGACTCGTTGTCTAGGATGCCGTTGGACGTAGAGACTGTGATGAAGAAGTACACGGAGGAGCTTCCATCAGAATGCATTGGAGCGATGATACAAGCAGTTGAAATCCAGGAAGAGCTGGGCCCCACCATAACTGTCAGATGCGAGGATATAATGGCATAGAGACACACAGATGAAGTAACACCAAAGTCATTGTCAAAAGAGGAGACTCGACAGGCACAGAGTGATGATAAGGACATCAAAGTGATTGTCGAACACTTACAGTCTGGGTCCTGACCGGAGTCAAAGCAGTGGTGGGCAGTCAACCCAAAGCTCAGAGGTTTACACCGAGAATGGGACAAGTTACAGTTAGATGAACATGGCATACTGTACTGTTAGAAGTCATAGTGGACTCAGCTTGTGTTACTGTCCCAAGTTCAAGCACAACATCCTGAGGGAACTACACAATGAGATCCTGAGGACGTGTTTGTGCATTAAGCAGAAAAAAACATGTCGGGAGATACAAGCATCTTTAAGGAGCATCAAGACAACTTACCCGTTTGAGCTAGTCTCAACTTTCTCTATCTGGACAAGTGCAAAGGAAGATATGAGTACATCCTTGTCGTTATCAATCATTTTACTCGATTTGTTCAAGCCTATGCTATGTTGTGGCAAAATAAAAACGACTCTTACTGCATAAGAGACAAACTCGCTCAAATTGTCTTTCAGAGGTTTTATTTCTTGCAAGAAATGTCAGACAGTCATACAGAAACACAAGTCACTGCAGAGTGTGAGACAAAGAATGAAAACTTCCCCTCACTTTAATATCTCTAACCTCCAAGGCTGAAGACTCTGTCCAATTATCGTTCCCTTTACCATATTAGGAATATGTTTACTATCTTTCTATGCCTCCAGTGTGTTCTACCCCTTGTCATGTGACAGTCACACATCCTTCTATACAATGACCATACATGTAGAATCGAACACAGAAAGAGAACCATAAAGATATCACAAACATTCCCCCTGGGAGATTTACTACATCCTGACTCTCTGAACAATACAAAAGACTGCATAAGCAAATCTAAAAAGAAAAATCATGCAGCCATAAGCATATAAGTAAAACATAAAAAGAAAATTAATAAAAACATACATAATATTGTTATAATTCTTCCACAATTCCCCCCTTTTTATCATTAATTGATAACCGAATAATAATATATCAAATTTAAGCTACTTGATCACATTCATTCTCTTCATTTCAGGAAGTAAGAAAAACACTTAAGGCTGCCCCTGTGGGGATAGACCCCTGAGTATATGAATATAAGTACAGATTTGTTACCTGGGAGCCGGGCTAAACGAGCAAACACTGTTACTGCATTCTTGACAATGTTAGAAGAGGCTGACATCTCAAAATCTAAACACATGACAGTATGTCTATCAAGTGCTATCAAGTGTTTTCCTTGGAAATCAACTTAATCTAGGCCAAACCCACAGTCACTCTCCAGATATCAAATACAAAGAAATATGAGGATAGATATGTTCATAATCTAATACTGTGATCAATAAACTATTCTAAGACTTGCCTTAATCAATCGATCTAAGGATTGTAATATGCATGGACCCAAACATAAAGCAGTAAAATTATCAATAAAACAGGAAACAACAAATTAAGGTACACCGCCCAATTATAGAACTAGAGATAGCATCCTTCATTTTACAAACATATAGCATGTACCATCTTAGTTGTATAACATCTTTTACATTTTTCTCCCTAAAAATAGAAATAAAAGAAAACTAAATTCACATAATAATTCAACTTCAATAATTAATGTGGTTCAGATAACATAATATTTTGAGTTTCTGATGATTACACTAATCGCCTTCATTGTATTAACTCAAATTTTAATTTCAATGAACTCAAAATTTTAAGGCAACCCGGTAACTTACTTTTACAGTGCAATAAAACAGAATAGTTCCTAACTTTTACGTAATAACCCTTTTGTTAGATTTCTTTTCACAACAGATCCATTTACAGTCATTGTAGCCCACATAAAAAATAGAACATAACCCTAAACTTGTCAATAAAAACATTTCATAGTAAAACAACATGCGTATTAAGACCAAAAACCAAACATTTAGAAATTAAAGGTCCTAAATCATTTTAGTTATTTTACACTATGGTAGTGATGCGCTCATCACATAGAAAACATACTTGAGACTGTTCAAATATTTTTCCATAAAGTGAAACATTCTTTCAGAACATTTAATCCTCTACTTACTTTATATGTTTTGCAACTCACATGTCTTGGAGTCATTGTCTGTAATTTTACATCAACCTGTACATGTCCATCTTTCCCTCAAAACGAATTCCTTAAGACTTCCATTTTATGACCTTATTTTTATCTCTTTTTCTTTCTCAGACAAAAACTTTAGTGAAAGTCTTTTCCCCCACATCTTGTATTCTTTCCTTACTTTTGCTATTTTTGAAAAGCACAGGTGTTCATAAATAGTTCTATAAATTCCATCAGTAATTTTATTTTCGTTACAGTGATTTTTTTGCTGCTATATTTCTTTTTATTATAACTACTTATCCCCTATTCCACTATCAAATGGTTAGTCTGCAGATGCAAAACATATTATCAGCATGGTTTCTACTGTTTTGCAGAACCACAATGTTATTTTGCCCATATCTCAACTACTAGGTGTTACGTGTGGTGCTGCAGGGATGAGGCAAATACAGAGATCCACACTTGTATGGGCTTTAATAACCAATCCAGGAACACGGAAACAGCATACACACATTAAACAACAACAAGAACGGACAAGGAGTGCAAGGAAAGTGTCCAACTTAAAGGGAGTGCTGACGAGGAACAACAGGTGCTGGGAATCCGGGGAACATGGCGGGAAGACTGATGAGGGAAGTGAAGACAGGTGTGGAGAACAGGAGGATGCTGGGAAACGGAGTCCGGGAAGGCGTGGATGTAACATTACCTCCCCCTCCCCGGGAGGCGTGTCCTCACGCCTCAGATGAAACAACGGGGAGGGGGGGGGGGCGCCCTGGAGACCTACAGGCAGGTGCGGGGGGTGCAGACGGGTGCGGAAGTCTCCAGGGCGGGTCTGGGGCCGTGGGCGGCCATGGCGGGTCAGGAGCTAGGGAAGGCCACGGCGGGTCAGGAGCCGTGGGCAACCATGGCGGGTCAGGAGCCGTGGGCAACCATGGCGGGTCAGGAGCCGTGGGCAGCCATGGCGGGTCAGGAGCCGTGGGCAGCCATGGCGGGTCAGGAGCCGTGGGCAGCCATGGCGGGTCAGGAGCTAGGGATGGCCACGGCGGGTCAGGAGCTAGGGATGGCCACGGCGGGTCAGGAGCTAGGGATGGCCATGGCGAGTCTCCGAGCCCACCCCCATCTTTCCCACCCACGGGTACCCTTCCCCCCAAAAAAAAAATTCTTGGGGAGACTCAGGGGCTTGAAGGGCTCGTGGGCTACTGGAGCGGGCTCGGCGGCGGCGGCTGGAGCTGGCGCGGGCTCGTGGCAGGCTGGAGCTGGAGCGGGCTCGTGGCAGGCTGGAGCTGGAGCGGGCTCGGAGGCGGCGGCTGGAGCTGGAGCTGGAGCGGGCTCGTGGCAGGCTGGAGCTGGAGCGGCTGGCTCGGCGGCAGAAAACTCAGGGAACTCGGGCTGCTCGGAGGCAGAAAACTCAGGGAACTCGGGCTGCTCGGCGGCAGAAAACTCAGGGAACTTGGAGGCAGAAAACTCAGGGAACTCGGGCTGCTCGGAGGCAGAAAACTCAGGAAACTTGGGCTGCTTGGAGGCAGAAAACTCAGGGAACTCGGGCTGCACAGAGGCAGAGAACTCAGGAAACTTGGGCTGCTCGGAGGCAGAGAACTCAGGAAACTTGGGCTGCTCGGAGGCAGAGAACTCAGGAAACTGGGGTTGTTTGGTGGCCCTCCTCTTTTTCCTCTTGGGCCGTCTGGGCCCAGCGGAGGACTTTTCATTGGCCATACGGGGGTTTGGGTCCGGCAGGACACTGGGGAAAAGCTCACTGGAGGGGCATGCGGAGGAAGATGGAGATTGACGAACTGGCCAGGCCGCCCGTGTTTCTGGGGGAGCTGGACGAGATATGCACTTATCACCCTGAACCTCTTCGACAATAAACTCGGAACCATTCAGATACAAAATCAGATTAATAGTATCGTTTAAGGAAACAGAATTGTCAGGTTCATCAAACCGGATTATGCTCTCGTCCAGCCCCTCCAGAAAAAGGGCGTTTAAACAAGCGTCTGGCCAATTCGTCAGAAAAGCCAACTCAACAAACTCCTCCACATACCTCTCCGGTGAACGTCCGTCCTGCAGGAGCCCAATGAGACGATCCCCCGCTGTAGCTGGTTTAGGAGGCATGGGAGGCACGGGAAGCAGGAATAATCCCATTCTTTTTTTTTGCGGATCTCCAGATGGTTTTGGTCCGGTCTTCTGTTACGTGTGGTGCTGCAGGGATGAGGCAAATACAGAGATCCACACTTGTATGGGCTTTAATAACCAATCCAGGAACACAGAAACAGCATACACACATTAAACAACAACAAGAACGGACAAGGAGTGCAAGGAAAGTGTCCAACTTAAAGGGAGTGCTGACGAGGAACAACAGGTGCTGGGAATCCGGGGAACATGGCGGGAAGACTGATGAGGGAAGTGAAGACAGGTGTGGAGAACAGGAGGATGCTGGGAAACTGAGTCCGGGAAGGCGTGGATGTAACACTAGGTTGCACCGACAGCCTTATAGCTGGTACATTTCTTTATAACTGGTACATTATTTGGCTGCACAGCAGCTCTTAAAGAATAGTGTCAATGCAGGTAGATCAAAGCACTGTTGAATATCAAATGTCAAGTCAAATGTCAAGTGTCCCCAACTAAGCAAGCCAAAGGCGACAGCGGCAAGGAACCCAAACTCCATCAGGTGACATCAGGTGGCAGACAAGTGGCAAATAGGTGTTTAAATGGAGAAAAAAACCTTGGGAGAAACCAGGCTTAGTCAGGGGGCCAGTTCTCCTCTGGCCAACAGTGCTTTGTTACGATTCAGGTTGCCATCGTAAGTCCAATAGGATCGCAACATTCAAAGTATTTATTCCAGTTCCATCCAATTGAGGATCGTATTCATCACGCCGGTACGGACGGTTGTTGAGGAACTGTTGTTGTTGAGGAACTTATGTGTATGTTAACAACAGAGTGCAAAGGATACGGAAATCTACACGTCCTGAGCAGTGGAAATACGTACCTACCGATCAAAACCCTGCCAACCAAGCCACAAGATCAGTTTGGCAGCTGACCTTCCCCATAGCATGTGGTTGACTGGTCCAACATTCTTGTCTACAATGACACAGCCTGAAACTCACACGGGTCTCTTCAGCATGATAGACCCAGAAGTAGACATTAAAATACATCCCCAAGTCATTTCTTGTGCTACACATACTTCAAGAAAGGAGTTGGACCCCAAACACTTTGAAAGATTCTCAAGCTGGCGATCGCTGTCTCATGCAATAGCAAGACTTGTGCACATAACCCACTCCTTCAAGCAGGATAGCAACAAGAGCACTTGCAGGGGCTGGCATGTATGTGACAAGCCCTGCTCAGTCCAAGATCTAGAAAAGGCCAAGTCCATTCTCACCCACAGTGTACAAGCAGAAGCATTCTCAGAGGAGCTGAAATGCATTCAAGCAGGCACAGTGATTTCCAATCAAAGCCCTCTCTTTAACACTCTGGGGTCGGGAAACGCACTGGCGCGTTTTGCTGGATTTTCTTCACATAGCAGCAAAATCGACTTAAAATACTCTGTCATTTTTTGTCATATAGACAAAAGTAATACATCAATTGAAACTACAGAATGTCTACTTTTATTTGTGTGCACCCACAGTAAAAACAAAATGTTGTGCTTTTTGCAAAATAAAGAAAACTAACATGATCCGCAATCTGCCATCTCTATCTAAATGAAGTCCATTCTGGTACTCCCTCAGAAAATAAACTGTAACTTAGAGAATACTTATCACACAAACATGAGACATATGTCCAAAGAAACGCTGAAATATCAGGTTTTAAATAATGTAAGTCGAAAACAAATAGTCTCAAACAAATAGTTTGTGTAATCTGTTTGAAAAGAGAGAGATGTCAGTCGTTCGTGAGTCACCTCATTATCCGCAAATGTGGCCACGGACAGCACGCACTATTCACAGGAAAATTCTGAGGTGATCCATGAAACAGTCAACGCCGCCCACTGTCATCAACTCAAAAACGCATCAAGTTTAGTCAGACTTATGTAATTTTCATCGCTTTAAGACATGGTGAGGAATAATGCTGGAAGAATTTACCTCCCTGGTTTTGTTTATTACACATAACTTACATTAGTAAACACGCCATATTGGCTTTTTCCAATCTATATTGCTATACTGAGATGAGTGAAATCAACTGAAATATGTAATAAATACTGAAATAAAATGTGTTAGCAACGTATTAAATTGTAAATTAATTAGCCACTATGTGAAGTGCCACATCAATGAAGCTTTTGTTCACAATGAATGATGAAAATTCAGCTTTGCATCACAGAAATAAATTATATTTTAAAGTATATTCAAATTGAAAACCATTATTTTAAATTGTAATAATATTTCACAATATTGCAGTTTTTTTTCTGTATTTTTGATCAAATAAATGCAGACTTCTTTCAAAAAAATTAAAAATAGCAACGTGTCCAATCTTTTGACCGGTACTGTATATAATTTAAAATATAATAGGCCTATACAAAATTTTCTACACATGATGTGCAATAATACGTGCATGCATGAGATCACAAAAATCATGTTTTCTGTTAAGAGTGGACATTGTATTAACGTTAATATAATAGTTGATATGATTAGTTATCAGCATGCTCACAGAGGGTTTTTTCTTCTATCTCACAGATTTGAGAATCATAGTGACCAGATATTGGCCCCACATTCGGACATTCTGAATGAATATGATGGTGAGATCACTGACTGGAAGCATGAAAGGTTTCTTTCTTTTTTTTTTTTTTTTTCCTCCAGTGCATAGAAACACCAAACACCTTGGAATGCCAGGTAAGTGATGTTCACTAATATCTTTGAACAGGATTTTTTTTTTCAGGTAAAACTGTATACTCAAAATGTGCCCTCATTTACTCAAAATGTGTCTCATTTATATTGTTAACTATATTCTAATTAAACTACAAAATGAACTACTTTGTTCTAAGATTCTTTAGTTCTCTCTCACATAGCCTACCTGACTGAAAGGCTCATTATGCGGCTCATTATGGGGTCATTGTCTCCTCAGGTGTGAATCACAGCATTATTCAGGATTATTCACGCCTCCATGCACACCGTCTTTCTAAACAAAAAGTGTCTTACAAAATTTAAATCAATATATATATTCACATCATTTTGAAGCAAAAATTCTAGGCTTCTACATTCAGTACCCAGAACTCTTGTGGACACATATTTAGTATTTGTTTTGTGGCCTTATTTCAGTGACTTAATTTTTTTGTTTTTTCAATAACCACGCATAAACTCAAAAATACAAACATGTACATACATGTTGCTCACATATTATGGTAGCCTAGTTTATGCTGAATACAGTGTAATGACATTTGCCATTAATATGTTTATAAACAACTGAAAAAAGGTCAAAAAATGTCAGGCCATGTCAAAACTTCTCCAGGGCCCCAGAAATCATCAGACCCCACAGGGTTAATCTATCCCCCTACATTGATAAATCTGGCTTACTCAGGGTTGGCGGACACCTTTCACTAGCAAACCTTGGGAGAGACAAAGTGTGTCCTCTTATTCTCCCTGGTCATTGTCACCTCACATCCCTACTTATTCAACATTATCACAAATAGGTTGAACATCAGTGGCGCATCTTCACTGAATGTGCATTGAGAGAGCTGGTTTCTGGATCATAAGTGGTAAGAGATGCATCAGTAATGTGATCTTTCAATGTTTTCAATGTTGCAGACTGCGGGAAAAGATTTTGACTCAGAAGATGTCTGACCTACCTGAGGGTTGGATGTTTTCAGGCCTTGGATAGTCACCTCACGTTAAACCAGAGGAAGACAAGCAAACTCCAAACGCTGGACAGTGCTGTTCACATGTATGAGCACTAGGGCCATACATATTGAAGTCATAGAGTCAATGGATAGCTCCAGATTTATAAATGCTCTCTGCAGATTCGTTGCTGTTCAAGGTCCAGCAAAGCAGTTGCGGTCAGACTGTGGCACCAACTTTGTTGGAGCAAGCAAGGAGCATGCAAGATGGAGTCAGTCACAGAAGACAGAAAGGTACAAGAGTATCTGAGTGACAATGGATGCTCTTGGGTGTTCAACCCTCCTCACTCATCTTACATTGGTGAAAGCTGGGATCAAATGATTGGAGTCTCATGGCGGATCCTTGGATCTATGCTACAAGGACTTGGACCATCAAAGTTGTCCCATGAGGTTTTGACCACCTTCATGGCTGAAGTCACAGCCATAGTCAATGCTCGTCCCCTGGTACCTGTGTCTACAGAACAAGGCGCTCCTTTCATTCTGACTCCAGCAACTCCACTCACTCAAAAGACTTCTGTAGTTCCTCCTCCACCAGGAGAATCTGGTGAAAAGGACCTCTTCATTCGTCAGTGGAGGCAAGTCCAAAGCTTGGCCAATACATTCTGGAATTGCTGGAGAAAAGAATATTTAGCAACCTTGCAAAACTGTAGAAAATGGCAGAATCAGAGCTTCAGTCTGCAAGTGGGAGATGTTGTGCTACTGAAAAACATTAAAGCCAAAAGGAATGTCTGGCCCATGGGAATTGTGTTGGAGACATTTCCCAGAAGAGATGGAATAGAAAGGAAAGTTGAGGTCATGGTGGTCAAAGACGGATCGCCTTAGGTGTTCCTGCGACCTGTACTGAATGTCGTTTACTGCTGTCTGAATAGACAAACTTTATTATGCTTAATGATGGCATCTTACAGATACCAGATGGGGAGTGTACTGTTTCCAGTGTAGTTTAGTGTAGTTTAATTTTTGACAGTAACCTCTGACCTTAATAGCAGCCATCTTGTTTTACTCAGTTGATGCTGATAGTCACACGGTGAAAGCAGCTATTTTCAATCTGTTCATCATCTTTGCAATCATTTAAATCATTTAAGCTTTGACTGTAAGTATTAAAGACTTTACAAGAACTTTATCATCATCTTATGTTTGGTATTGGTGATGTTATTCAGGATAAGTTTTATGTTTAGAGAGATTTTTTCAGTACAGTGTTACATGCATCTATGTTATCATTGTGTATTGTATATGCAGTTATCCCTTAAGTGAACTGTTACATTTCTTTAATGCATATTTTAAGTTTAGAAACTTATTTTTTTCATTTTTCTGTATTGCAGTTTTACCCTGTTCCACATATATTTGAAGTGGTGGTCCTAATAAATCCATGCTTCAATTCATCGTTTCTGTGGAAGGAGTTATCTATCTGCCTAGTTGAAGAATGGGAACTCTTTTACGAGGGCAGAATAATCTGGGATGTCATCGCTCTCCTGCGGAATTTCAATGATATCAACATTGATTCCATGAGACAAAATTAGAAATCACCAACAATTATGACATTATCTGCAGCCAGTACTAACTCCGATATAAAATCCGCAAATTCTTTGATAAAGTCTGTATGGTGCCCTGGTGGCCTCTATACAGTAGCCAGCACAAATTTATCACTTACACTAGACTGTGTTATCTAAAGCACCATCACTTCAAAATAATTATATTTGAAACTAGACTTCTGAATATTACTGAAGATATTAATATAATTTTCAGCAACACCGCCTTCTTTTGTCTTTCAGATGAGGCTCCTGTTTATAACAGTAATCTTGGGGGGTGGACTCATTTAACTCTCTGGGGTCTGTGGTGTTTTTGGGGCCCTGGAGATGTTTTGACAAGCCCTGACATTTGTGCTTTTTTCAGTAACTTAGAATATTTTCATGGCCTTATATATGACTACACTGTGTCCAGCACAAACTCTGCTATCTAAGTATCAAGTATGTATTTGCATTTTTTGAGAAAATGTTTATGCGTGGTTAGTGAAAATCCTATTTCCCTTTCGAAAGGGAACTCGCGCTCTGTCAAAGCGCTAGGGGAACGCCTCCGTGGGAACCGGTGTCTGAAACACATATCCAATCTCGGCAATATCATATTGACCGGCGACAGCCCATGACATCATAACAATGCGACCCGCATGTATAAAAGGGGTGCCCAAACAACATGACAATCGTCTAATCGTCTTCAGGGACTGTCTTGTGTGAAGCACTATCTGGCAAAATGAAATGCACAGAGAGGGTTATTAAGTGTGTGGATCCGTGTCCTCGCTATCTGACACTAGATCACACACACGAGCTGTGCGTTCTCTGTCTGGGGAAGAGCACGCATGGTAAGTTCTCGAGGAAGCTGCCTATGCAAACTGTGAGCGCGTTCCTTTAAGAACGCTCCGTTCTCGTCTGGGTCTCTTCTCGAGGGAAGAGAGTTCAGCATCTGGGCTTGGTGGTTCGGTCCCGCTCTTGCTGAGGCAGGGCGGAGACTCAGATCACGGGGTTCGCAGATGGAGCTCGCTGGACAGTTTGAGAGGGCGTGACCGCTCATGCTGTTCGGCAGCTCGCAAGAGTGAGCTGCTGGGAGAGGATGCATTGTCTTCTGTCTTCAGCTGCGAGTGCACTTCCAGCCGAGCAGGAGATGGCTGAGGAGGATAGAGAGAGTGAGTTTACTGAATCCTCTCAGCCACCCTGTCCCGCGTACGCTGAGCTGTTAGAGATTATGGAACGCGCTGCCGGCAGACCACCCTGTGGCCACAGGTGGAACGGTTACCAGGTCTTGTATCTATTTGAAATACTAAGGTATTTCTTTAGACCACTGTTCCCTGTGTAGGATGTGCTTGGGCATTCATCTAAATTAGGAAGGAAGTTTTATTTTATTGTATCTATTGTAAAAAAAAAGTTCCCTGTAGGTTGGCTAGTACAATTTTTAGAGAGAAAGAAGTACCACCTTCTTAGGTGAGAGTGTTGGTTTTCGCTTATTGTATGTTCTCTGGTGAGACCACACTCCTTTGTTTTTCTCTTTATTAGCGAGTAAGCTGGCCTCCTCCCACTTGAGAGTGGTTTTGAGGCCGCTGCTCTGTTGCAGGCTGGCCCTCTTCAGGCCGCCTTGATAGCCACCTCCGGGTAGAGTAGTTTGTCTCCTCTCCTCAGGTTTGGAGGGCTGCTTTTGCAAAGAGACGAGCACTTTGACTTCAGATAGATTAAATGTCTAGTGTTGGCCCACGGGCCACCTGACATTGTTACCTGGTTAGTGTGACTCATCCTAAGATTAATTTAGGATATCTAAGGCTTTTTGGTATTCTTTAGCCACCTTAGCGGTGTCATTTTGAGTGATTTTGCCTCCTCTCAGCTGAGAGTTGCTCTTTAGAGGCCACTGCTCTGAGGAGCGCCAGGTAGATCTATGTGCTATGGGCTGGCCCTCACCCGGCCCACCCTGATAGCTCGCCTAGGATAGTACTAGGGATAGTGAAGGTGGTCTGTTCTACATTCCTGCCTCTGACCCCTCATTAGTGAGTTTTGTATCCTTAGTGCTGGCCTCCTCTCATTTTAGAGTCGTTTGGCCAAGGCCCGCCCCCCTTCTGCATGGTGCAGATTGGTGTAGAGGCAGAATAGATGGTTCCCTTTTCTATTGTGATTAGTAATGCTTGCTGAAAGTTTTGAAAGTTTGAAAGAAATTTTGAAAGTTGAGCTCAGGTAGGCCCTCACTAGGCTCCTCTTAAGCCCGCTGAACTAGCATTCAAGCGTTGGGTTGAGTGTGGGTGGTTTTTCTATGAAAAGCCCCTATTCCCCTGGGGCTGAGTACAGATATTATTTCTGTCATGATGGAGTCTTTGTGGTTGGCCTCCACCCTGTAGTTTCTCAGGGTTAGGCGGATAGTACTCCCTTGTAAACAAGGTGTTTTCTGAGTGCTTCGCTTATAGCTCTGTTATCTGCCCTGCACCATTGTGGCTCAGGTCGAGCGGTATTTGACCTTCACTGCGGGCTGGTCATTTAGTACGCTCCCTTGTAGCTCAGCATTGCCACGAGCTGACGCCCATGCTGATCTGGAGTAGTAGGCCCAGGTGGGCCTCCTCTAGGGCATGTTGGTGTATGTTTGTACTCCCCTTGCTTAAAGGGTAAAAAGTGCTTTGACTGAGTACACCACTCGTTGGCGATGTGGTAGGTCCCAGGCGTTGTTGAATAGTAAACTATCTCTGCTACTAGACTCGCTATAGGGTAGTAGGCCCTAACAGGCCTCCTCTCACAGTGAGTTCCCACCATGTTGGGCCCCTAGCAGCCAGCACTTGCGCTGTCAGGTAGCTGGCCTTAACAGGCCTCCCTGTTAGCAGCCCCAGTAAATGGGTTTTCTGGTAGCTATTTCTTATGCCGTCAGATAGTAAGCCTTAGCAGGCTTCTCTGTGGTCAGCCCCATTAGTGTGGATGTTGTAGCAACAAGACACGCTCCGGGTAGCTGGCCTTAACAGGCCTCCCTGTGAGCGAGTCCCCAGCACTTTGGTATGTGAAGAGGCATCTTTGTGAGTGAGCTCCCTTTGTGCGGGTATTCTTTAGAATGGTTTAGCCACTTAAAACTGGCTACCAGGCAGTCGGCCTTAATGGCCGCCCTGGAGGCTAGTCCCCGGCAGTAGTGGACTTGCTTTAGATTGCAGGCCTTTCTGAGGTTGAGTCCCCAGCAGTGTGGGTATCTGGCATTCGGCTGTCGCTTGTTTTCAGTTTGTTGGCCTTAGCAGACCGCTCTGGAAGACAGCAGGCCTCCCTGTGGGCGAGCCCAAGGTGGTAGGCTTTGGACAGCTAGCTAGCTTGTGTGCTATCAGACAGCTGGCCTTCAGCAGCTAGTTTTCAAGCAGCAGGCCTTAACAGGCCTCGCTGAGAGCCAGCCACTAATGAGTAGGTGTATGGCAGTTAGCGATGGCCACAGTCAGCCAGTGAATGTTTGCCTTTGAGATGCGTGGCTGTAAGCAGGCCCCTTTTTCAAGGTGAATTTCCCACAGTATGGTTACTTCTGCCAGTCTAGACTCGATACCAGGTAGTTGGCCACGGTAGGCCTCCCTGATGCGAGTTCCCAGCAGCTGGGTATCAGTCAGCAGGGTCTTGTTATCAGGTGGTTGGCCTTCCGGCCTCCCTGAGACCACACGCTTCTGCGTGTTGCTGGCTTGGCTAACCATTCTCACTCTTGTTTTTAGTTTTTAGCCTGGTCGACCTGATAGGTCGAGCTGGTACTCTCTTCACTCTGAGAGTGGGCTTGAGTACTTAGCTTCCTAAGTCTGGTCAGTGGTTGAAGGCTCCCCTCGAAGCCTCCCAGTTAGATCAGCTTTTAGGCTGTGAGCATTCCCCTCGCAAGGGTTCCTTTAGAGTGCACGGCCTCCTTAGCGCCTTGAAACATAGGTGCTTTGTAGATCCTAGGATCGAGCAGAGTAACTCCCCTCGCTTGCAAGGGTCGATAGCACTTCGCTGAGTCCTGCTCTCCAGGATACCCGTTTCTAAGATCCGGTCTGAGTTGGTCTACTGCCCTTTCTGCAGTCCCTCTTTCTGGATGTCCCTTCGTGAGACTTCTGTGTCTAGAGACTCTGTTTCTGAAGAAACAGACAGGTTGTTGGCAGACTAGGTTACCAGTTCAGCTAGAAGCCAGGTCAGCCTCCCTGGTGGCATTCGGGGTTGACTACGTTCCCCTGAGAAGTGACTGGCTGGGGTTCCTTCTGGCCGCCTAGCAACGCTCCCTTAAAGGGACCCCTTTCCTTTGAAGTGGTTGGTTCCAGGCCTTTGTGCAGCCTTGGCAGGCCTTCATATGTGAGATATGGAGACCGCTTTGAGGCTGTAGCTGAGGCTTTGACCGCTGGGAGCGCTGTCACTGACAGCTCATTTGTGACCCGTAGGGTGAGTGGGTCTGGCATTTCATTTGAATTTGCCGGATTCTGACAGTTGTCACTGTCATGCGTGGCATGCACTCCACTCAGCATGGCAGCATTGGTATACCGTTCCCCTAGCACTTTGACGCAGCGTGAGTTCCCTTTCGAAAGGGAACGTCTCAGGTTACATATATAACCATGGTTCCCTGAGAACAGGGAACGAGACGCTGCGTCTCTTAGCCATGCCCGCCTGCTTACAGTCCCTTCAGATGATAAGCGGATGTCATGTTGTGTGGGCACCCCTTTTACACATGCGGGTCGCATTGTTATGATGTCATGGGCTGTCGTCGGTCAATATGATATTGCCGAGACTGGATATGTGTTTCAGACACCGGTTCCCGCGGAGGCGTTCCCCTAGCGCTTTGACGCAGCATCTTGTTCCCTGTTCTCAGGGAACCATGGTTACATGCGTAACCTGAGATGTTTTTTGTAGTCACTGAAATAAGGCCATAAAACACAGACTGAACCTATTTTCACAAGAATTTTGAGAACTGGCTCTTGTAGACTAGAATTTTTTACTCCAAAATGATGTGAAAATCTTCCTGAGCACTCATTCTCATAAAACAATACATTTATTTAAAATCATGAATATTACCTTGTAACTACATGAAACAAGAGAGTAACCAGCACCACTTTAATTTACAGCCTGCAATGTCACACTTACCCTGTAATTTCATGAAATTAGTATATTTCCCCAGTATTTAAAAAAAATGTTGCAATAGTTTGTTTTACTTGCATTGTAACACGAAAGATCAAACTTAATCAGTGCAATTTTGTTATCAAAAAGATTACTGTATTAATGCACTGATATGTACCCAATAATTTTATAAAGCCTTTATGTATTGGTAAACTATTTTTACAAAACTATACGTCAGAGATATTTTAATCATAAGAATTTCTAGGGGTGCCAATAATTGTGGCCAACATGTATTGGAGAAAAACATTTATTTTATAATGTGAGTTTCCCCCCACTTTCAAATGTTTTACTTTGATGAAAGGTTAGAATTTTGTGATTTTTTTGAATGAAAGTTCAAAAGGATAAACAATGCAGATTTATTTTCACAGCCGCCTTTGCTCATACTACTAAGGGTGCCAATATTTGTGGAGGCCACTGTACATTAGGATCAAATATTTTATTTAGATAAAGTGTGTCATCAAATGGTTTTGCAAAAAACATAGTAATAATTGCTTACAAAAAGTCATCGTCACAGCTTAGTTGCAGTAATAATCGCACAAAAACGAATTACTCAACAGGTAACAGTCTTTAATCCAATAATACACACAGGAGCAATCACAGGGAGCTAACAACCAACAAAACAATGTCATGGAACAAACAACAGAATGAACTGAGGGCTTATATACGTACAGAGATAATAAACATAGAAACAGGACAGGTGTGATTAAATAATATACTACTTAGGAGATTAACTAGAGAACAAATGACAGCGATCATAGGCATACAGAAACTGAACAAAGCACTGAAGGACTGAACCAAAACACTGAAACTAAACAGGGGTGCGTTTCCCAAGGCGAACTATGGTCTCAAGTTCCGTCGCTACCAATAGAGTTCAATGTGACTTACGACCATAGTTGGCGAACGATGCTTTCGGGAAACACACCCCAGAACAGAAGTATAACCCTGACAGTCATTTAAATTGCTGGTGATTTTTTACTATTTGTTTTGTCTTGAGATCAGTAACTAAGAATATAAGCAGGACAGACATTTGAAATCATTTGGATTAATAAATAAAGGACAGATAAATAAATAGCATATCACTACTGTATAGTTGTATACATAGAGATATTGTTCATTGACATAATTGTTTTTTACTATCATACAGACCACTGTGAGGCATATGCATGCAGTCTTCATATGAGTATTTAATTTCTAATGATTAAAAGAATCAATGAATGCACATTTTATTCATTTTGAAATAATTCCAGTTGGTGCAGACCTGTTTTTAAGCACTTTTCGAATTTTGTCTCTGATTTCAGCGGTGTTTAAAACATAAATTATGGGATTTAGCATTGCTGGAACAGCATATGCCAGAGATGTGCTGATGATTCTGGAATTTGGAGTGCTATAAAGCAATAAGACCCAAAAAGAATTAAGGTATGTAAAGAATATTGGGATGTAATATATTCCTACTAACAACAGGTGCGAAACACAGGTCTTCAGTGCTTTTAAACGTCCTTCCCAAGTTGCAATTTTGCTTACAACATAAAAAATGCACACATATGACAGGATTATAATGAGCAATGGTGCTATAAGGTATAAAGATGTGTAGAGAAGTCCCATAATCTTATTAATGCTATTGTCATTACATGCCAACCTATACATCGGTCCATGGTCACAAAAATAACTCTGTATTACATTGGTATTACAGAATGAAATTCGAGTGATCAAAGACACCATCATGGCCACAATGAAAAAATTAAATAAAAAAATTGCTGAGAAAAGTAAACACATATTGGTATTGTTCACAAAAACATGATATCTCAATGGCAAACAAATTGCAATTAAACGATCATATGCCATAACAACAAGAGTCAGACTCTGCATGGCACTAAAGAGAAACACAAAAAACATGTTTACCAAACAAGCATTGAAGGAGATGTACTGTGAATCAAACAGAAAAGTTTTCATCATGTTAGGAATCAGTGCATTAGTTTCACAAATATCAGCCAAGGCCAAGTTAAACACACCAATGTACTTTGGACTGTGCAGGCTTCGGTCAAGAGCTATAACGAGAAGGACTGTAGAGTTCCCAATTACAGTTATAAAATAAATGATAAATAAGAATATATAGTAATAGTTGCTGTACGGTATACCTATAAGTCCAATGATGAAAAAATATTCAGGATGGACAATGGAAATGTTCTGGGAAAAACTTGTATTTAAAGAACTCATGGCAGTTTTTGCATTTGGTGTTTTGATCAAGCTGAAAATAGAAATTACCAAAAAGATATAAGAAAAATCTAGAGAATTTGCAAAATTGTCATTTCACCCTTTTAACAAATATTTTTAAGTGTTCAAAATATACCTAAATAAACATTTGCATAATACAAATACTGCATGACATTTGAAACAGAACAAAGTTTTAGAGCAAAGCAAACAATGACTGATTGTCTGACTGCTTATGAATTGCTTTGAATTCCTCACCAGTCAAAGCTTGTCCTTATTCTCTCATTCCACAAAGATCACTGGATAACTGCATCAGCAATCCAAATATATGTTCTGTTTCACCTCTTGAGAGCCTTCAGATCACACAATGATGTAATACTTGTATGTTGTTGTAAATGCTTTGGTCAGTAGTTTGGATGAATGTTGCCTTTTCTTACTGGTCTGCAAAAATTTTCTTTGTGTTCTCATTTGTGCATTCGAAGATGGATTGAAGGAACTTAGTCTGTTATGTAACAATGATAACTTTCATTTTTATGTTTGAATTTTATCACACTTGAAAATGTAAATAGGCCTGTTAAGTAAAGAAAGAAATAGGAAAATCCAAAATCCAAAGATGCAACCAAATGAGCCATATCAGCAGATGTCAGACCAACATTGTAATTTCAAAATGGACACCTGAATTACACATTTAGGCTAAATAAATAAACAATATTGTGCAATAATATAATTTTATTTATAAAGTGTTTGATCAGATGCTTTTTGTCACATCGCAAAGAAAATTAAGATGCAGAGAGGCATAGCGGATCTAATTGCAGCTTAACTTTATTAAATCAAACAAAAGAATAAAAAGAAAAACAAGACATAAGCGAAACTGTGCACTAAAGACAACCAAAGACAGTGAACTCAGAGAACTGAAGGCATTATATACACAAGATAATCGAACTCAATAACAGGTGTGCATCTGTGCACTAATCAATGAAACAATGAATTACAGTGACAACAAAATGAAAACAGGAAGAAAACACAGGAAATAATGATAACAAACTAAAAGACCTTGTAAACTAAACCAAAATACAAACATAATGTGACAATACTCCCTCCCTCCGGACAGTGGCTCTTGACGCCCAAATAGACCAATATATAAGGCAGTAGTGTGAAATTCTTAGTGGAGGGAGTGTCAGCACTGGCGGGAGAAGAGACCACTAGGTCAGAGCAGACGGAGCAGGAGAACACCAGAGCAGAGCAGAGCGGAACATCACTGGGCTGAATTGGTGGAAGAGGAGGAGCCAAGGAGCAGGATGGTTTACCTGGAGAACAAGGGAATGGGAGGCTGGGCAGGACCATCAACGATGATAGAGACTTGGTGCTGTGCGAAGCCATCAGCGATGATTAAGACTTGCTGGGCAGGATCAGTGGCAACAAAGAAGACTTGGAGCTGGACAGGACCAGTGATAACGAAGATGACTTGGAGCCGGGCGTTACCAGCGGTAATGAAGAAGACTTGGAGCTGGGTGGTACCAGCAGTGATGAAGAAGACTTGGAGCTGGGTGGGACCAGCGATGATAAGAAGATAAGATGTCTTTATTCTCATTGCATTTAAAATACAATGAAATTTCGAGTGCCCTTCCGACTACGTAACACAACATAACATGCACACTAACATAAATACATACACACAACCATATAAATAGAATTGCACTGATACTGTACTGTATATTGCATAAGAACATAAAAAAATAAATTATGAAATATGGGGTGCATAGACATAATGTGTATTGATTAAGAGTGTGTATGGCCTTAGAATAAAAACTGTTCATGAATCTGAAAGTCCGAGCTTTTATTGACCTATAGCGTCTTCCCAAGGGCAAGAGGTCAAAATGGGCCGGGGTGGGAACAGTCTATGATAATCTGTTTTGCTCTTGAAAGGTAGCGGGTGTTCGCAGTTTCCTGAAGTGAGGGAAGAGGACAGCCAATGATTTTCTGTGCTGTATCAACAACCCTCTGTAGTGTTTTTTTGTCAGCTGCTGAGCAGCCAGCATACCACACTGTGAGGCAGCATGTTAAAGGATTAGTTCACTTTAAAATGAAAATTACCCCAAGCTTTACTCACCCTCAAGCCATCCTAGGTGTATATGACTTTCTTCTTTCAGATGAACACAATCAGAGTTAAGCCCAGAACACACCAAGCCAACGCCGACAAACTAGTGGCGACGAAAGCAGACTGCGGGGTTGGCTCACGTCTGGGTCCAAAGTTGCCCTGACATACCAAACCAATGCTCCACACCCGACGGCCAAGTAGCATGTCCATTCTGCACCTGCGTAAGAAGAAATGCCTTTCTGTACCAGCAGGTGGCAGTAGCTGAACAGCCAATCAGAATGATCAGATGGCCCAACTGACCGACGAGCTCCAACGCCGATTCAACATGTCGAATTGGCTGAAAGAAAGCCGACGAGGACCAACTTCAGGCGACGGTGCGGAACACACTGAGAAAACTTAGTCGGCCGACGAACAAAAACTGCCAGACGGCCGACCGTCGGCTTGGTGTGTTCCGGGCTTTATATTAATAAATATCCTGAACTATCCAAGCTTTATAATGGCAGTAAACGGGAAACAACGAGTATGAAGCTCAAGAATGTGCATCCATCCATCATAAACGTACTCCACACGGCTCCGGGGGTTAATGAAGTCCTTCTGAAGCAAAGCGATGTGTTTGTGTAAGAAAAAATATCCATATTTAACAAGTTATAAAGTAAAATATCTAGCTTCCGCCACACCGCCTTCCGTATTCAACTTAGGAAGAAAGTGTAACTGACGAAACGTCAGTTACACTTTTTTGTAAATGAATATGAAAGGCATAGGATGTAGCGTAAGCGTTTTGAAATGTGAGAGGCATTAGCTTCTGTACCTTCAGCAAAGTGCTATGTGTAAAATTGTCTCTGTCTATTTATTGTTGTTTGCCACAAGCATATTTATATATATGCAATAAAGAATCTAGTGGCTTGGATCTTGTGTTTGCCGAGGCAGCGCATAGATTATTGGTCTGCAACAAAGAATCTATGGCTCAGATCTCGCATTTGCCGAGGCAATGTGTAGATTATGGGTCCGCGATTTATTTATAATATAACCAATTATGTGTTTGAAAGCTATGATTTTTCTTTGTGTATTTTAGATTCTAATATGAATAATCAGCCTGTCATCCAGACAGTGTATACTTGTCTGATTGTTTATTGGCTGCATTTAATTTTGAGAAATGATATCTTCAAATATCTTTCTGACTTTGAGAAGTTAAATTCCATGCTTATAGTGAGAGCACACGCTGAGTGCTTCGTGCCATTTCTAAAATCCATGTTTATGCAAGCTGAGCATTGCTACCCATACTCCCCCTCACTGGGGATCGGGTCGAAGCTCGCAGCTGAAGCCTTCAAAGGGTAAAACAGATCTGAGGACCGTTATTATCTATAAGTAGGCTTCGGCAAAGAATCCCTGACGTCTGTGGTGTCAAGCTTCTAAGGGCTGACCCCTCCAGGGGGAGATGGTTTCCACCTCACTTTACGGTGCCCGTCTCCCCTCGGTGCCCTCAGGGGACCGTTCTGCCAACTCCGCCATTTTGCCGGGGCGCAGAGGTTTCCAGTGAGTTTTTACCCGAGGGTTGCTCGCTCCCTCCGAGGAGGGCTCTAGGGCCATTTGTTCCCTGCCCTGTGTGCCACTTCAGGGCACTGTGCTTGCTGTTTGAAATACACCAGAGGCCAGTCTCCAGAGACTTGTACCCTTAGCAGATTTTCTGGCAGAGTGGAAACTGCTACCAAATATATCCGCTGGGTCCTTCAGACAATCAATAAAGGCCACACCATTCAGTTCAGGTCTCCCCCACCTCGATTCAGAGGGGTCCTGCCCACAATGGTGGGCCCTGAGCAGGCTCTGGTTATGAAAATAGAAGTAAAAGCTCTTCTGCGAAAGGAGGCTATAGAACGGGTTCCTCCTCCCAGCAGGGAGTCTGGGTTTTACAGCCGGTGCTTCATTGTAGAAGGATGGGGGGTTACGCCCAATTTTAGATCTGTGCAACTGAATCGCACTGTTGGGAAGCTAAAATTCAAAATGCTTACTCTCAAGCAAATCGTGTCACAAATCAGGTCCAAGGACTGGTTTGTCACAATAGATCTCAAGGACGCATTATTCCACATATCCATCCTTCCACAACACAGGAAGTTTCTGAGGTTTGTTTTCAGGGGCGAAATGTACCAATATTGAGTTTTTCCTTTCGGCCTAGCTTTGTCACCTCGCACTTTCACAAAGTATGTGGATGCAGCTTTGGCTCCGCTGTGATTCCAGTGCATCCGCATACTAAACTATATCAACGATTGGTTGATACTAGCTCAATCGGATCATCTGGCGGTTCGACATCGAGATGTCGTTCTCGCCCACATGATAAAGTTGGGTTTAAGGTTGAATGCCAAGAAGAGTGTGCTCTCTCCGTCTCAGAGGACCACTTATCTGGGCGTGGTTTGGGATTCGACAACAATGCAGGCACGCCTGTCTCCTGCTCATATCACTTCGTTTCTCTCAGCCGTGAACGAACCAAAGCTAGGCCAGTCACTCACTGTCAAACAGCTGCGTCCAACATTGTACCTTTTGGCCTGCTGTACATGAGACTGCTGCAGTGGTGGCTCAAAACCAAGGGATTCTCCCCAAGGGAAAATCCGTCATGTGGTGATGCCATAGTCATGTGGAAAAAACGTTGGTTCCTTTCCCAGGGGCTTGTGCTGTGGGCTCCTTGTCGTTGCATTACGCTAACGACGGATACTCGGCTCAAGGTCTGTGGCGGGACCATCATCTCCCATGGCACATAAATTGCCTGGAAATGCTGTCTTACCTGCTTACCACACACCTTTGGGTGGTGTGTCTTTGGGGGGACACCCTCTAGTTACCCGTTTCCTTCGTGGCACCTTGAGGCTTAGACCTGCAGTCTGCACGAGTGGGACCTGGCCATAGTATTGGAAGGCCTTTCTTTGGCTCACTTTGAGTCTATTGAGGAAGTTTCTGAGAAGTTTCTCACTCTGAAAACAATTTTTCTCCTCTCTATCTCATTTCTCAAAAGAATTGGAGACATACAAGCCCTCTCGGTTTCTCCCTCATGCTTGGAATTTGCACCTGGTATGGTAAAGGCTTTTCTTCACCCTAGACCGGGCTATGTTCCTAAGGTTCCTATTATATTGTAATACCTATTGTACTGCAGGCCTTTTGTCCTCCTCCTTTCAGAATGACAGACCTAGAGAAACTAAATCTGCTCTGCCCAGTTAGGGCTTTAGATGCTTAAGTCCAACAGAGCTGCTGTGGAGAAAGTCTTTGTTTTGGTTCACCCAGGAAAGGGTCCTCCTAATCTAAGCAGAGAATGAGCAAGTGGGTGGTCAAGGCCATCTCACTTGCTTATGGGTCGACCAGTCAGCCTTCATCTTTGGCTGTACGGGCCCACTCTACCAGGAGTATGGCTGCTTCTAAAGCATTACTGTCAGGAGTTTCTCTCCAAGATGTTTGTGATGCAGCAGGCTGGTCCTCGCCGCACGTTAGTGAGGTTTTATGACCTTGACCTCGGCTCCACTCCAGGGGTGCAGGTGCTTTCATCTTAGTGTGCACATACGAATTCACATGGGCAGGCACTTGCTCATACGGCTGCGTGGGTATAGCGTTCCGACAGCGTTTCTACGCAGCGCAAGTTGCCTTGAAAGGGAGCGTCTCGGTTACGTATGTAACCATGGTTCCTTTAAAAGGGAACGAGACGCTGTGTCGCCCTGCCATACTCCCGGCATGCCTGTGAGTGACTTGCTTCAGCCTATCAGAAGCTAACTCTGTTTGGTCTGGGTATGCTTTATAGTTTACTGATCGAAAAACAAAAATTAATGGTATTTTCCCATTTTCTATGAACTAATCTAAAGTGAGAACTATTTACAATTAATAAGTTGTTAACAAAGCATAAAAAACATCTAACTCTTCACATATGAGCTAACTAAACAATAATAATTTGGTTAATTACAGTGACAATAAATTAAGAACTCACTATTAGTATATAGCCTATTAATATATTAACAATGTAGAGACTACAATATATTAACTATTAATTAACTATAAACTAATAGTTTGCAAATGATTTGTAAGTATCACTGTATACTTATTATAAAGTGTTACCCATAACGTGAGAGTTTTGCAAAAAAAAACAAAACAAAAAAAAAACGAGTGAAATACATTTTATTTGAATTTACCCTCAATGACATTGAAAAATAAGAATTAATATCACTTAGGTGGCTGACATTAAAATTATTCTCAGGTGTCTGGTGTAACGACTGAGACAAATCAGACACAATTATTTGTTATATTTAACAAATAATTGTTTAAAACTTACTCTGGGGTCTGTCCCCATCCCCCGAGATGACCAGCCTTAGTTTTATTGCCCTGAAGTATGTGTGTGTTGCCACGTGGAAAAGCAGAGACACAGAGACAGAGAAAACCTGTATCTTTCCTGCATTTTTCCCACAGAAAACAGACTTTCCTGCATTAATTTATAGACAGACTGTTCTATAAATGAACATGCACATCCCCAGGAAATGGTATCCATTATTACTGTTTGTTGTATTGTACTCAGTATTGTATTCACATGTTTTATGATACATTTAAGGTAACTTCAATTATGCCATGTTTAGTGTCTATGGGTTTGTATCGAGAAGATTCAAATGCTTGTGTATACGATATGTTGATACCTGTGCAACACATCAGTATTACAAGAATCTTTAATAGTTCCTCTTCCTCTTCAACAACAGCCCCATAGAGGAATTTTGCTGCTCGGAGATCCTACCCATTTCATTGGTCAGGTCAACCCTTGGGGGTGTGACTTCTCCCAGAGCTTAAAGCCAGCACGCAATGCTCCTCCCGCTCTCTTACTTCTCCGACAACACAGCGACTGCAGGGGCTGCCTGTGGGCCTTTGGGCCTGGGCCTGTCCTGCCCCCAACCATGTGTTTGACTAGGAGAGGGAGAACTCTTTCCCCACTAAGAGTCAAATTAACAGCTCAAGTTGTTTCATATGTCTTCGACCAATGCAGAAGATATTGGTTACAACTCCGGACCGAATCATCAAGGATTTCTCCTCAACCGGCAGATCCGATGCTCCTCAGCCTAAAGGCATTTTGCAAGTATCGTACATTTGAACACTAAACAGCGATTTAGTATTAATTTGTAAACCACCTGTGTCAGCTAAGGTGCTTTATTACTGAGGAAACTGATGATTCTTTTCCAGATTGTCTTTGACTTTTTCCCATAGCTCCATTTCCAGTCCAACTCTATCATTGTTAATTTTTACCTACGTTTGTGTGTTACCTGCGTGTATGTTATGTGTTTGTTAGTTTAGTTATGTGTTTGTGAGTTAGTTAATAAAGATTGTGCACAATACAGGTGCTGGTCATATAATTAGAATATCATCAAAAAGTTGATTTATTTCACTAATTCCATTCAAAAAGTGAAACTTGTATATTATATTCATTCATTACACACAGACTGATATATTTCAAATGTTTATTTCTTTTAATTTTGATGATTATAACTGACAACTAAGGAAAATCCCAAATTCAGTATCTCAGAAAATTAGAATATTGTGAAAAGGTTCAATATTGAAGACACCTGGTGCCACACTCTAATCAGCTAATTAACTCAAAACACCTGCAAAGGCCTTTAAATGGTCTCTCAGTCTAGTTCTGTAGGCTACACAATCATGGGGAAGACTGCTGACTTGACAGTTGTCCAAAAGACGACCATTGACACCTTGCACAAGGAGGGCAAGACACAAAAGGTCATTGCAAAAGAGGCTGGCTGTTCACAGAGCTCTGTGTCCAAGCACATTAATAGAGAGGCGAAGGGAAGGAAAAGATGTGGTAGAAAAAAGTGTACAAGCAATAGGGATAACCCTGGAGAGGATTGTGAAACAAAACCCATTCAAAAATGTGGGGGAGATTCACAGAGAGTGGACTGCAGCTGGAGTCAGTGCTTCAAGAACCACTACGCACAGACGTATGCAAGACATGGGTTTCAGCTGTCGCATTCCTTGTGTCAAGCCACTCTTGAACAACAGACAGCGTCAGAAGTGTCTCGCCTGGGCTAAAGACAAAAAGGACTGGACTGCTGCTGAGTGGTCCAAAGTTATGTTCTCTGATGAAAGTAAATTTTGCATTTCCTTTGGAAATCAGGGTCCCAGAGTCTGGAGGAAGAGAGGAGAGGCACACAATCCACGTTGCTTGAGGTCCAGTGTAAAGTTTCCACAGTCAGTGATGGTTTGGGGTGCCATGTCATCTGCTGGTGTTAGTCTACTGTGTTTTCTGAGGTCCAAGGTCAACGCAGCCGTATACCAGGAAGTTTTAGAGCACTTCATGCTTTCTGCTGCTGACCAACTTTATGGAGATGCAGATTTCATTTTCCAACAGGACTTGGCACCTGCACACAGTGCCAAAGCTACCAGTACCTGGTTTAAGGACCATGGTATCCCTGTTCTTAATTGGCCAGCAAACTCGCCTGACCTTAACCCCATAGAAAATCTATGGGGTATTGTGAAGAGGAAGATGCGATATGCCAGACCCAACAATGCAGAAGAGCTGAAGGCCACTATCAGAGCAACCTGGGCTCTTATAACACCTGAGCAGTGCCACAGACTGATTGACTCCATGCCACGCCGCATTGCTGCAGTAATTCAGGCAAAAGGAGCCCCAACTAAGTATTGAGTGCTGTACATGCTCATACTTTTCATGTTCATACTTTTCAGTTGGCCAAGATTTCTAAAAATCCTTTCTTTGTATTGGTCTTAAGTAATATTCTAATTTTCTGAGATACTGAATTTGGGATTTTCCTTAGTTGTCAGTTATAATCATCAAAATTAAAAGAAATAAACATTTGAAATATATCAGTCTGTGTGTAATGAATGAATATAATATACAAGTTTCACTTTTTGAATGGAATTAGTGAAATAAATCAACTTTTTGATGATATTCTAATTATATGACCAGCACCTGTACATGTTTGGTTCTGACTAATAAATTGCCTCTTAAATGATTTAGATCTTGAATACATGCTCTGAGTAGTACTGTACAATAAGAATGTTGTTTCCCATAACCTGGAAATGAACATTTCTTAGAATTAATAAACAATTAACACTGAGTGTTCACTGGACGAACAGGTTAATTGATTCTAATATTAATTTAATGTAGCTACAGCAAGTTAATTTGATTAACTGATTCACATATTCATAATTAATCATAATTAATAATCATAATGAGTTATGAATAATTATTAATATTTCCCCTTTGAGTTAATTCGCTACACTGGATTGTTTCAGATTTGTGTCTCCCTATTGTGCCACGGGTGTGGTCTGAGCTGCTGGACAGCATTACATAAGCACTAATGAGCAATCAGCCACTAATGAGCAATGTTTTGCTTCTTAACTTGGCTATTTATATCCTGTGTCTGCATTGAGTGCTAGTCAAAACATCTTGTTCAGAGGATTGCATTTTTCTGCTACTCACTCGTGTTCTCTTGTCCAGTTGGATTTGCTCTTGTTCTTTCTTGCCCCAGCACCCCGGAGGCATTGGGTCTCATTCACTAAGCATGCATAAGCACAAATTTGTGTGTGAAATGTGTGTAGTAACAATTTTAAGAACAAATCACGATTCACCAAAAATTTCGTACTAAAAATCATCCTAAATTTACGACAAAATATAGAAAGAACTGAAAGCACTGGTACGCAAAAAAAGCACAACTCCTTATTGTCAACTCCTCGGCCTTATTGTCAGGCACACAGACGGAGGCAGACAGGTAAGTGAATCAACAGGTGTTTATTTAAACAGAGGCACAGACACTGCCAACGGAGAATACGGGTGAGTCAATGAACAAGCACTTTGGAACAGTGATTTAGCTGGAGAGTTAATAGATGAATGTCTTTGCAGGTTAAGGGTCCACAGGGAATGGAGAGCTGACAATGGAAGGAAGAGGATTCGGGATCACAGGTGAGGAGTCCAGGTACACGAGACGTAGTGTTTGCAATAGATGTTGTGCTTTCCATTGACAAGACCAGTGACAATGTGGTAGAGTGAACATGGGGCTTATGTAGTGGTGTGCTGATGAGTGTTAACAATGGTGATACCTTGCAGGTGCATGTGATTGGTGAGTGAGTGCAGGTGAGGAACCAGAGGGATGCTGGGAAATGGAGTCCGGGGAAGGTGAGACAGACGGTGACTGTGACACTTATAAACGTGTTAAGAAGTTGAAATTTCATCCTAACAAGACTATAATTATATTAAAGTATGTTACATTAATTGTATTAAATAATCCATATAAAAATTATATAATAAAATTATTAAATAATACAATTTAATCTTAGCCTACATTTCATCTTATACAGTGATTATGTTCAGCTGCAAAGTTTCTCTGAATAACGCAGATTTACATGTAGGCCTAAGTACAGCTGTCTAATGAGAGGTCTGTAATCTGTGTCTGTATGAAAGGTGTTTATTGTGAGAACTGGTGAGAATGGCACGCTTGGCATTGCTCGAGGATCAGGCGAGAGCACGTCTTTAAACAGCAGCATGTCTGACGAGTTATATTATAGTATATTATAGTATATACCAAATATTGAAACATTGCTGTCCACATCTTCTGTTTTTATTACCATCATCTTGGCCGTGTTTTTGCTGTTGTTTATTGTATTCATTAACTGTTATTAAAACATTATCTTTATCAAACCTGCTCTTTTGTATTCCTGTTATTCCTGACAGAAATACATTAACAATAAAATAATTCAAATTGCTTGCTAAAATGTTTTGTCTTTTCAATTTGTTTTGTCTTGGGGTCAGTAACAAGCACAGTACACTACACACACTAGAAATCAGATGGATTTATTTATAAATATTATAAACATTTCACTGCTGTTAACCAACACACACGTCTAATGTGTCCACTCTACATGTTAAGAGTCTAGCAGACTGAATGTATTTTCTGCTTGGACACTTTTACTTTCCACATAATGGATCTAAAAATATTTGTGAAATACATATAAATGTAATTTTAGGTAATTTAATTCACAATGATTGAAGAACACATAGACAATCATTACAGTCTTTTTGAAACATTCCCTCTAATTGGTGCAGATCTGTTGTTAAGGACTTTTCGGATTAAGTCTTTGATTTTAGCTGTGTTTAAAACATAAATGATGGGATTTAGCATTGGTGGAAGAGCAAATGAAAGAGATCCGCTGATGATCCTGGCATTAGTAGTAGGTGCAGCAATCAAAATGCATATTATGGGAAGAAAGAATGATCCAACTACCAAAAGGTGAGAAACACAGGTCTTCAGTGCTTTAAAACATCCTTCCCAAGTTGTAATTTTACATAAAGCAGAAAAAAAAAAAAAAAAAAAAAAGCCCACATATGACAGGACTATAATGAACGGTGGTGCTACAAGGAATAAAGCTTCACATAGGATTGCTATAAAATTATTAATGCTATTGTATTAATGGTATTGTATTAATGCAGCCTCAACAATCTTCCATAGTCACAATACCAACTCTCTACCACATTGAATTTACAGAATGAAAGTCTGGTCAAAGATGTTGACAGTGTTACAAGAAAGGTGTTAAATGCCCATATTACTGAAAACACTATAGCCATTAACTTATTATTCACTGTGGCATTATATCTTAGTGGCAAACAGATTGCAATGAAATGATCAAATGCCAGAACAACAAGAGTGTAAGTCTGCACAGTAATAAAGAAGTTCACAAAAAACATGTACAAACAAGCACTATAGGAGATGTACTGTGAGTCTGAAAAAAAAAAAAAAAAAAAAAAAAAAATTCTTCATCATGTTAGAAATCAGTGCATTAGTTTCACCAATATGTGGAAAGATTATTAAAATAAGTGATAGAACTGTGAATCACAGTCATGTGGCCTGCTGTCTGTCGATTATAGTGGGATAACACAGCAATCCCTCTAACAGTACAGACTGTCTTAAAGCATTATAAAATGCATAGATTGACTTAGCACAAATTCTACAAAAAGTATATACAAGTTTAATTTTTTCCTTCATTATCCAGTTTTTAAAATGATAACTTCTCGCTTTAAGCATGACTTGAATATGTCAAATGTGTAACCAAGCTAAATTAAGCTAACTTTAAAACAGGGAAGACACTTTTAAACACACAGAATACCAAGTGTCTGTCCGTTATAGTTATAGCATAGATACCATAGCTAATTTCTGACTTTTTCTCACAGTTTTGACTGTTAGAATTGCGAGAAAAAAAGATAAGATTTGTGAGATATAAACTCAGAATTGTTGTCAATTTTGAGAAGAAAAGTCTGAATTTTGAGAAATAAGCTCACAATTGTAAGGGAAATAAAAGAATTGCCAAGTTACCAGAATTCTGAGGAAAAAAGTTTTAATTAACCTCCAATTAACATATCGCAATTGCGAATTTATAACTCGTAGTTCTGAGGAAAGACGTCATAATTGCCAGATATAAACTCGCAATTACTTTTTTTATTTCTTTATTCTGTAGTGAAAGTTTCCAGACATGTTGTCAGTCTGTGGAGATTTTTTTTTTATTGACTAAGATTACATCCTTTCACCATGAGTCATTGGATCGCACATTCAAACAATTCGTTCAAAACTCTTATTCAGGAATGAAACAATTGACTGTTTTCATTCATTTAATGAAGTACTGTGTGTTGCATTGATTCTGTGGCTTTGTTTGGAACCATTTTTGTTGCTTAAGTTACTTAATATTAACGTCTTTTACTGTTTATAACAACAATATCGCATAACCGTGCTACTTTGTTATTCCAATAACATCAAAAACTGCCAAAATCATCACTGCTAGTTTTAATATGTTTTTTAATTAGTAAGGAGGCTTGGACACATCTACAGGTATGAGGTTTGCAATAAACAATGAATTGCAAAGTACACTTGCAAAAGGCCACTATGTTATGTTTTCTGTGACTAAAGCTTGAAAACTGTACCCATGCCATTTTGGACTTTAGTCAAGGCAGCACCATATTTAATTTTTGACAGGAATGAAAACGAGGCTCTGAGGGATATAATTAAAGTGCGTTCAATGGATTGTAATGTTTAATAACATCAATTGTTCAGCTAAATAATAATAAAAAAAACTTTATGTAAACAAAACCGTACCCCCAACTGCTCCCCGGGCGCCGCAGCATTGGCTGCCCACTGCTCCGGGTGTGTGTTCACGGTGTGTGTGTGTGTTCACTGCTGTGTGTGTGCACTTGGATGGGTTAAATGCAGAGCACAAATTACAAGTATGGGTCACCATACTTGGCCACATGTCACTTCACTTCCCTTCACTTCATTCAAAGGTATGTTTAGCTAGGTGGCTAATATTGCTGTGTAACTATTTGTTTTAGTAAATGGAGTTCATTTATTGTAGCTGGAATAGAAAATGTTTAGGCTTCGCGGTGGCGTGCAGGCTGTTATTACCCCCAGGTAGGTCGAATGCGATTATTTGTAAGTGGTAATGCTATACTGGTTACGGTAAATGAAGCTCTAGCGCAAGTTCTGCTGGGAAGACTCAAATGTTACGTCACTTATTAGTTCAGATCTAACCAATCATTATCAAACACTTGGAGTATAAAAGATCAGTACTTACACATGTCTGAGTTCGCAGATGCAACCTTCAGTTGCTAGCGCTCAGTGCAAACCAAATAATGTCTCTAAACAAGCATGCCGTGTGTGACTATTCAGATTCAGATGAAGAATTTGTCCCACCATCTCCTCATCCTCTGCGTCGTAGTATGCGCATTCAGTGCCGCGACTCCTCATGGGCTCAGTGGAATTCGGATAAAATTATCAGCACTCTTGAGGCTGTTGGTATACCTGTCAGCCAAGGATTATCTAGAGAAGATCTGCTTCTCATGGCCCAAAACACCCTGGGTAGTCCACCTCTTACGGCTGATACTGCTGCATCAACTTCAGCGCTGTCAGGCCAGACCAAACAAGCCGGTAAGAAGAGGTCTGCCAAGTCGTCTTCTCCTCATCCAGCCAAAAGATCTACGCAGTCTGCACGGATATCATCTCCTCCGACTGTCTCCGAACCTGTGGACATAAATTCTCAGCTCATCCAGGTTGTTCAAAGCCTTTCAGACACCGTCAAAGGTTTAGAATTGAAGGTGACGAAATTCGAAAATTCCTTCGCTAACTTTAACCTTTCAGCTAATCCTCCCACAAAGTCTCTAGCAATTCCACCGATTTTTCCTCCTCCTGCTGGATTAAGCATTCCTCCGTGTCTGCCTTCGACTTCTTCTGCTTTGCCAGCTTCTCATCACACGATCCAGACGCCATTCCAAGATGTTCCTGCTCTACCTGTCACGTCAAACTTCAGTCTTTCTACTGCTGTACCAGCTCAAGAGTTCGGTAGGCGTTTTGTCTCACCTGCTGCAGTTACGGTGTTTCCTCAACTAAGAATTAATATTATTCAAGGTAAGGGCATAAACTTGGCTACTTTACTGCTTCCTTCACCTGCAGCCGACAGACAAATGGTTGACTGTGGTGACGTGGCAGTTTTCCTTAAAACGTCTGACCCCAGATTGCAACGTAACCTCTCATTCGCCGAATTCGTTATTGCTTTCAGCATTTACCGAGACATTCTGTGTCAAGTTTTTTCCAGATCAAAGGGAAGAGCTTGATCTTTACTTAACAATGATGGCGGATTTTAACCAAAGATACGGAGGTACATTATTTTATGAATACTACAAATCCTTCTCAGCTAAATCCGCTTCCTTTATTTGTCTGTACAACACAAGATTGGACTGGCCTGTTACCGACGCCGAACTGCTTGTCCGTCACTTTGGCGGTCAAAAGATCTTGACTTGCGCTATATGTAGCTCTCATGGACACTCGGCTTCATTCTGCCCTAAAGCATTCGCTAGACAAGCTCTGCCCGCTGTCCATGGTGCTGAAAATGTAAGAGCTCCTCTTGACCTCAGAGGTCATCCTATTCTAGATTTCAATGGCATTACCCTATGCAATAATTTCAACTAATCTGTCTGTTCTTTTCCTCAATGTAAATTTGCTCATGTTTGTAGCTTTTGCAAGGATCCACACCCGAAATCAGTCTGCCCACGCCGATACAGGCCCGCAACCCGAGGGAAGGCCCCAATTCGGAAAAAATTCTGAATAGACACCCATCAACTTCTATTAACGTCCCAATTCTCTCTAGCTATCTCTCTTCTCACCCTGATCCAACTTTTGTTGATTAATTAATCACCGGTTTGTCTCAAGGGTTTCGGGTGGGCATCCTTTCCTATCTTACTACTTCCTATGTGACAAAAAACCTACAATCAGCCTTATCAAAGCCTGATGTGGTTTCAGTTCTGCTAGAGAAAGAAGTAAATAAAGGATATGTTATCGGCCCTTTTGCTTCTCCTCCTTTTTCTCCTTTTCCAATTTAATTCCATTGGCGTTGCTACCTGTAAATATTCTGGCAAAAAACGCCTCATATTTGATATGTCTTCTCCTCATTCTAATCATACCGCAAGCGTTAACGAACTTATCCCCTTAGCTCCTTTTTCTCTGCACTACGCTTCAGTCGATAACGCTATCCAGCTAATTAAGTTAGCTGGTCAAGGCGCTTGGTTAGCTAAAGCTGACATTACTGATGCTTTCAATACCATGCCTATTCACCCTTCCGACTGGCCATTATTTGGCGTTAGATGGGATTCTAAGTTCTATTTCGCAGTGAGGCTCACGTTCGGGTGTAGAAGCAGTCCCCATATTTTTAATACCCTTTTAGAAGCCCTGTGTTGGATCCTGCTAAACGTCTGTAAGCTTTCATTCATTTTACATTTGCTTGATGACTTTCTGCTGATTGATTTTCCTTCTTCCCAAACTTCAATTCTCGACACGCTTAAACAGATTTTTAGTGACATCGGCGTTCCCCTTTCGGAAGAGAAAACCCTGGGTCCCTCTACTTCACTAGAATTTCTAGGCATCTTACTTGATACCGTCAACATGCAAGCCTCTCTTCCAAATGAGAAGCTTGTACGAATCGGGGCTTTTCTGGAATCCTTTTCTTCGTTAAGCTCTGTATCTAAGTGCGATATGCTTTCTCTGCTCGGTCATCTAAATTTCGCGATGAGTATCATTCCTCAAGGCAGGACATTTATTTCTCGCCTGTTAACCCTGGCTCACTCCGTGCCAAATTTAAGCGACACGCTTTGGGTAGATGAAGGGTGTTTGTCCAATCTCAGATTTTGGACTCGCTTATTAAACAATTGGAACAGCATTTCTTTTTTCTACAATGATGTTCCCGAATCGTCCGAAGAATTGCAATTATTCACTGACGCTGCCCCTTCTATTGGCTTCGGGGGGTTCTTTCAAGGGCAATGGTTTGCTGAGAAATGGCCAAATGCATTTCCCAAGCCTGAATTAGGTTCCGTCTCGTCTGCTCTTCATGAAATCTATCCTTTAGCGGTAGCTAGCGTTCTTTGGGGCTCGGAGTGGTCATGGAAACATATTATGATGTTTTGTGATAACGAAGCCACTGTTTCTATTATCAACAAAGGTAGATCTTCTAGTCTGACGATAATGCCATTTTTGAGATGTTTAATTTGGCAATCTGTTGTTCATAATTTCATAATTATGGCCGCGCACATTCCTGGTCACTGCAATATCATAGCTGATTCACTTTCTCGTTTTCGTTTTCAGACTTTCAGACGGCTCTGCCCTTCAGCCAATCAGGATCCAACACCCTGCCCCCCGCTAGCAGAGATAATATTAAATTAGACAAATTGCTCAATTCGGCTAGACATTATATCTCAAAAGGCGTGGCTCCCTCCACTCTTAACGCTTATACTTCAGCATGGTCTTCATTTCTAATGTTTTGCTTTTTCCTTTCAGATTCCGTTATTTCCCATTTTGATCTTGACCGTTTGTTCCTTTCTGCCACCACTGCAGCTGAACGAGGTGTTCCATCATCAGCTATCAAGCTCCTGGGCAGATGGTCCTCCTCTGCATTTGAATCATATATAAGACCAGATTCTAAAACCATCCTCGAAGCTCAGCAAGCTCTCTCAAGTCACGATTAAGGTAATTTCATGCAAATACTGGTGGTGGTGTTATGTTTTCTTATTTTCATTGTGATTATATTTTCAGCTTCTATAGCCTTAATGAATTTTCTGTGGCTCATCGCGGCCTTGTCCCCCCTTGCCTTGGGGGTGGTGAACTCCGTCCTGGCGGGTCACGTCTCATTCACTATTTTTGGGGGTCGGCTATGCCCCTGCCTTCAGCTTCAGGCAGGAAATGCAAAGTTTGCAACCCTCAGGACGTGAGCCACGGACGGGGCCTACGCCAAAGAACGTTAACCTTTATATTCTGCTTGCTGTTTGGTAATAAATATCATTGTTACGTTATCTTGCCTCCCGAGTCTTTCTGGTAGAAATGAAGCTGTAGCTCAAGTTCTGCCGGGAAGACTCAAATGTTACGTCACTTATTAGTTCAGATCTAACCAATCATTATCTAACACTTGGAGTATAAAAGATCAGTACTTACACATGTCTGAGTTCGCAGATGCTGACGCCAACCTTCACCTCCATCCTCCCCACCACCACCAGGATGGTCCCTGTCCATACTTCCCGGGGGTCGGCTACGCCCCGCCTTCAGCTTCAGGCAGGAAACGCAAAGTCTGCAACCCTCAGGACATGAGCCACGGACGGGGCCTACGCCAAAGAACGTTAACCTTTATATTCTGCTTGCTGTTTGGTAATAAATATCATTGTTACGTTATCTTGCCTCCCGAGTCTTTCTGGTAGAACTTGTTTGTTTCGTTCCAGCTGTTCTTGTTCCATTCATGTCTATAAGCTGTGGTGAATCATACTGTGAGGAACTCTATGATTTGTTTCAGTGATCATTACCCGGTACGTATAGTTACAATTTTATATATACTTTATTCTATTTAATTTAATTAAGTTTTTGTTTTAATAGGAAGATTGTGGCATTGAGAGCGTGCTGTTCTTTACGGGGATAATGGGCTGATCGTTTTCCGCATGAACGCTCTTAAGACGGCGCTGTTTTGTTTTGCTGTTTTTGTCTTGTGTGTATCTTTGTTTTGTTTCTCCCACGCTGAAGCCGGTGGCTGTGGCAGTAGCTGCTCCAATTATCCCACCGCTGAATTGGATGGTGTACTTTGGCCTGCCGTCAAAAGCCAGTCATAAAAATCACCGGTTTCATGTAAGTGTGTTGGCGTGTAATTCTGTGGGTTTTGGAGTGTAGTTTCTTTATAGTCTGTGTATTTAGTCCTGTTTTCAATTTTATTTTAATTTTTTTTTTTTTGTTAATTTTTCTTCCTTGGCTGCCTTATATCGTTTTGTCTGCTCTTTTCAGTTGTATCAATTTTTGTTTGTTTGTTTCTGAAGTTTGAGTTATTTTGTTTTCAATTCAAATTATATTTTTGTGATTTCTTTAGTTTGTTCTTGCTGCTTCCTTCAGTTGCATTATATATATATTTATATATATATATATATATATATACTTATTTGTGTATTGTTGGAATTGTGGCTTTGTTTCAAGCAATTATTTATTTGTTGATTCATTGGTTGCAAAATTCAATTTATTTGTTTATTTAGTTATTTATTTATTTTTTTTATTTTTATTTATTTATTTATTTTTTTGACTTGCTGATTGAGTTTAACAACCCAGCTCCCAAAGTGACTGTTTATTTGATGCATACCATCTTTGTCTTGGCAGGGCCTGAGCACCAGGGGCAGAGGACTGGCTTTATTTTAGGTGGTGGTATCTTCCCCACAGTGTGCAGTGACCACCTCACCGTGTGTTGTGATTTGTCTTAATATTTGTTTGTGTGCGTGTGTACACAGTGAAGTGCAGTGATTCACCTACACGTGGTGTGGTCTGATTATTCGCTTTTTTTTTTACTGGTAAAAGTCCCTGGCCCTCGACTTGTTCTAAAAACCCTTAGTGGCCCGTTTGGCTAGAACAAATGTTTCATTACTTATTTTAATATTGTTTTTAACAAAGACTTGTCAATAAAGATAATTTTTGTATTGTTACCCATGTCTCTGACTCTAATTAGTGACACGAATCTGTGTATGCCACTGTAGGTGGTCTATTCTAATTCTTTGGGTGAAACTCCCAAAGTGGCGTAGTCGGAGTGAGACTGATCTTGTTAGTTTCGCCTTGTATTTAAAGTAAAAATCCTTTTTGCCCCCGAACCCCCGCCACACATGGACTGTTGATAAGCTCTTTCCTGGATTTGTGTAGAAAGCATAGTTAAGTAAGTTCATCCCTTAGGTCACTGGTTAGCTGGTTAGCCTATAAGAAACGTGTGAGGTATACGGTCAGTGTCATCGACCAACCACAAAATGTCCCATCTTTTTGGAGTGTAGAAAGACGTATATTGTAAGTAAACGATTCTACTGGTATTTCAGAGTTCGATCAGATGCTTTTCCAGTTTATTTAAAAACTTAAGTCATTTTTTTTTTTTTATATATGATAATGTGATAATTTCTGTAATTTCCTGTATTTTTAAAAATGATAAAATACAATTTAATATTTTAACTAGCTGTTATGATTCTGTGATCCAGTGTTGTAATTGGTGATATATGATTTCATGCCAAACCAGCAGTATAACAATGCATTAAAGAAAATGCATCTCATTGAACCTTAATCTAATTTTTCATCCAGGTTGTCATGTCAGCCAGAAACATCAGCTTTGTTAAGGACTTTTTCATTGTTGGTTTTCCTGGGCTTCAAAGAGAATACTATGGCACATTGGCTGCTCTGCTGCTTTTTGTCTATGTGTGTATCTTAGTAGGGAATGGAATATTATCGTACTTTTTGCTCTAGAAAAATGCCGTCATAATCCTATGTATTATGTCATCTTAAACCTGGTTCTAAGTGATATTATTCAGCACTACTACCTTACCAAAAATTATTGCTAGGTATTGGTTCCAAGCTGGTAGTATTTCATCTAGTGGATGCTTCATTCAAATGTATTTTGTGCATTATTTTGGTTCAGCCAATGCTTTTATCCTGGCAGTAATGGCCTTTGATAGGTATGTAGCCTTCTGTAATCCCCTAAGATTTCCTAATATAGTCACAAGGTCAAATATTTTATCTATATCTGTGTTTCGTTGTATGGGTGCTAGGAAATGCATGCTTTTTAATGATGGCAGTAAGGGCATACATATAGGCCCCTTTTGAGGTATTGTCTCCACTTTCATTTATCAGTTTTATTTTGATAAATCGGTCTATGACATGAAAGCTATAGCATTAATGTTACATGAACAGAGTTTTTAGTAAAAGCATGGTTTTGTGAGCATTAGAAAACTGAATATGTCAGAATAAACATGAAATGCACAGATTAGCTGTCGTCATCAGAGCTCATGCAGCCACCCTGGAGAAACTGCGATGACTGTAACCAGCCGTCTGTTCGCGAATCACTCCAGCGGTATTTTGATGGCACACACTGCTGTAACGAATCAGCTGGAATGGGTGAAATATATATACAATTAAATCATAACGTGTTATGATCAATTATAAATATAAATCAACCATAAAGGGAATCATGTATATATGGATAATAAATTACAATGAATTATAATTAATTATACATATATATGGTCTAGAATTAGTTCTAGTTTTAGAATTAACTTCAAAAGGAAACTGCAGGTTTTGTCCGCCAAAACTTCAGTCCGCCGATCTTTTATCAACTCTAAAAAGGAAATTATTCTTCTGGCCAAGAGGAATAATTTTCTATCCTAGCACCAAAAGTACAAAGCATATAGCTAGCGAAATCAGAAACGTTAAAGTGACTTGGTTCATTTAAGAGCATCAACAGAGACAATAAAGCGTGAATATTTAATGGATTTAATATATTAAACTACGAATACATACGGCTAAATATAAGCAAAGAATACATATATACAGAAATGAAAGTAAAGAGAGGAAGAGAGAGAAAACAAAAGAATGGCAAAACTTACAAACAGTTCCTTGAGAGCCAGCAAAGAATCAAAATCACCTTATTAGGGGCATGTAAACTAAAAAAGTATCTAAGATCAAACAAAACGGTACTTGCATGAGTTTGAGTGCTGAGTTTCAGATAGATACGTGTGGAGATTCAGTGCATCCATGGCTGAAGTTAGTTGGCTTCTTCCGTGTCTCCGCGGGAAGTTTGAACTGAGGTAACTTGAAAGTAGGTTTTGCAGAAGGTGGTCGTCTCGAAGAGGAGATGAGAGCGCGATGGGAGCGTGATTGCTGGAAGACGAGAGACGTACGGGAGAGACTTACGGGAGATGGCGAGAGACAATCGAGAGACAATAGAACAGGCGTGTTGTTGTCTTTTAAGGACAAACAAGCCAAAACGCCTCCTTGGATGAACCAGCTAATGGCGAGTGTGCATTTTGAGCGGGGAGAACATTTTCTTTGTCTCCTTTTACAACCTAATTTGCCTAATTTATGAAGTGTCAGATCTGAGTAGGTTTTCCTCCAAAGTACTTTAAAAATAGAATAATGCATTTCATCGTAACATAACATACATAGTTAATCAAAGCATCTCGAGAGGATTAAATCAAGACTAAACACGTTAGGGTGGAAGGACATAAGAAAACACACATATGATTACACACATACACATATGATTCGCATACAATTGTACTAAATGCAAGGTTACTTGCTTCTCGTCATTTTACCTATTGTTCAGTAGTTCTCCAAGGCTCCCCGATGATGCATTGTTTGGACTTGACCAGGACCGTGGCTCCACCAGTCTTCATCTACATCTTCACAAGATTGCCTCCAATAAAGTGGAAGTCATGAAAACATTTCCTCCAGAAGATCTTGCAAAGGAGTTAAAGAATCTAGATCTGAGCACTGGCATCCCATTAGTTCACAGAAGTTTGGGGGTGAGCTGAGACGTGTCTGAAGACGTGTTCATCTTCATGGTTGCAGACCAGGTAAGACCTTACACCAGATGTGGGGTTCTGTCAATGATCAACAGTTTGTTTGACCCACTTGGGTTTGCTGCACCTATCGTCATTCAGGGCAGACTCCTGCTCAGAGTGCTAACCACAGAGTCTTGTGACTGGGATGCACCTCTGCCAGACGAGAAATTTAAGGAATGGAAAGTTTGGAAAGACTCATTAAAAGAGTGTGACCATGTCAAGATTCCCCACACATATGCTACAATCTCTCTCTGTCAAGCACAAAGAAAAGAGATGTGTGCCTTCTGTGATGCATCCACAAATGCTATTGCAGCTTTCGCTTATGGCAGGGTTACCAATACAAGCGGTAATGTAGAAGTTGGCTTCATGTTTGGCAAAGCTAAACTAGCTCCGCGACCTGAGATCTCTGTCCCCAGACTTGAGCTGTGTGCAGCTGTTCTGGCTGTGGAAATAGCTGAAACCACTGAAGATGAGATTGACACCAAACTGGATGCTGTGCCATTTTATTCTGACAGTAAGGCCGTCTACCACTGTAATGAATCCAGGAAATTTTATGTGTATGTTAACAACAGAGTGCAAAGGATACGGAAATCTACACGCCCTGAGCAGTGGAAATATGTACCTACCGATCAAAACCCTGCCGACCAAGCCACAAGATCAGTTTTGGCAGCTGACCTTCCATATAGCATGTGGTTGAATGGTCCAACATTCTTGTCTACAATGACATAGCTTGAAACTCACACAGGTCTCTTCAGCATGATAGAACCAGAAGTAGACATTGAAATACGTCCCCAAGTCACTTCTTGTGTTACACATATTTCAAGAAAGGAGTTGGACCCCAAACACTTTGAAAGATTGTCAAGTTGGCGATCGCTGACTCATGCAATAGCAAGCCTTGTGCACATAACCCACTCCTTCAAGCAGGATAGCGACAAGAACACTTGCAGGGGCTGGCATATATGTGATAAGCCCTGCTCAGTCTAAGATCTAGAAAAGGCCAAGTCCATTCTCATCCGCAATGTACAAGCAGAAGCCTTCTCAGAGGAGCTGAAATGCACTCAAGCAGGTACAGTGATTTCCAATCAAAGCCCTCTTCTTTAACACTCTGGGGTCGGGAAACGCGCTGGCGCGTTTTGCTGGATTTTCTTCACATAGCAGCAAAATCGACTTAAAATACTCTGTCATTTTTTGTCATACAGTCAAAAAAAAATACATCAATAGAAACTACAGAATGTCTACTTTTATTTGTGTGCATTCACAGTAAAAACAAAATGTTGTGCTTTTTGCAAAATAAATAAAACTAACATGATGCGCGATCTGCCATCTCTATCTAAATGAAGTCCATTCTGGTACTCCCTCAGAAAATGAACTCTGACTTAAAGAATACTCATCACACAAACATGAGACATATGTCCAAAGAAACGTTGAACGTCACCTCATTATCCGCAAATGTGGCCACGCCCACGGACAGCGCGCACTATTCACAGGCAGATTCTGAGGCGATCCATGTAAACAGTCAACGCCGCCTGCTGTCATCAACTCGAGAAAAAAAAAAGTTTAGTTAGACGTATGTAATTTTCAATGTTTTGAGACGCGGTGAGGAATAATGCTGGAAGAATTTTAGGAAGAGTACGACCAGTTCCATTTTGAGGATCAAGCCAAGGATTGTGAATGGTAAGTTCTGTATTCTTAAATCCTTTATTCTAATCGTGATATAGACTAGTGTCTGTGGATATTAAACTGGAAAAAGACCATTTAAATATGAATCCTGCATGTTCTGTGTGTCTCTGTATGAATGGCGCAGATGCGCGGTTTCATTTACTGCACATACTCACATTAGTAAACATGCCATATTGGCTTTCCCCAAACTATATTGCTATACTAAGCTGAGTGAAATCGACTGAAACATGTAATAAATACTGAAATAAAATGTGTTAGCAACGTATTAAATTGGAAATTAATTAGCCACTATGTGAAGTGCCACATCAATGAAGCTTTTATTCACAATGAATGATGAAAATTCAGATATGCATCACAGAAATAAATTATATTTTAAAGTATATTCAAATAGAAAACCATTACTTTAAATTGTAATAATATTTCACAATATTGCTGTTTTTTCTGTATTTTTGATCAAATAAATGCAGGCTTGATGAGCATGAGACTTCTTTGAAAAACATTAAAAATAGTAACGTGTCCAATCTTTTGACCGGTACTGTATATAATTTAAAATATAATAGGCCTATACAAAATTTTCTTCACATGATGTGCAATAATACGTGCATGCATGAGATCACAAAAATCATGTTTTCTGTTAAGAGTGGATATGATTAGTTATCATCATGCTCACAGAGGGTTTTTTCTTTTATCTCACGGATTTGAGAATCATAGTGACCAGATATTGGCCCACATTCTAACATTCTGAATGAATATGATGGTGAGATCACTGACTGGAAGCAGGAAATTTTTTTTTTTTTTTTTTTTTTTTTTTTCTCCAGTGCATAGAAACACAAAACACCTTGGAATGCCAGGTAAGTGATGTTCACTTATTGTCACGGAGTCACAGCCAACGCCCACCAACATCCACGCATCGTTACCGGATCTCCACGCTCCACCCACTCGTTCACAGTCTCCGGAATACTAATAACCTGCATCTGCACCTCATCACCCATGGACTATATAAAGACATTCACTTCCCTCACTCCTTGTCTGGTCTCGTCTACGTACCTGGACTCCTTACCTGCTACTCACCTGAGTTGACCATGTTCCCATCCTGTCGTCTTCTGTCTCCAGTTCTCCGATCTGTGTTCCCCAGCATCTGCAAAAGACATCACTCTGTTATTCAGCCAGCTAAGTTACCATTTAAAGTGCTTGTTCAATTACTCACCTGCATCCACCGTCTGCCTGTGTTCGTGCCTTTGTTAAATAAACTTGTGTGTTGCACTCACCTCTCTGCCTCCGTCTGTGTCCTGACACTTATATCTTTGAACAGAATTTATTTCCAGGTAAAACTGTACACTCAAAATGTGCCCTCATTTATTCAAAATGTGTCTCATTTATATTGTTAACTATGTTCTAATTAAACTACAAAATAAACTACTTTGTTCTAAGATTCTTTAGTACTCTCTCACATAGCCTACCTGACTGAAAGGCTCATTATGCGGCTCATTATGCGGGTCATTGTCTCCTCAGGTGTGAATCACAGCATTATTCAGGATTATTCACGTCTCCACGCATACTGTCTTTATAAACAGAAAGTGTCACACCTTTCACAAGCAAACCTTGGGAGAGACGAAGTGTGTCCTCTTATTCTCCCTGGTCATTGTCACCTCACATCCCTACTTATTCAACATTATCACAAATAGGTTGAACATCAGGGACGCGTCTTCACTGAGGGTGCATTGAGAGAGGCTGGTGTCTGGATCATAAGTGGTAAGAGATGCATCAGTAGTTTGATCTTTCAATGTTTTCAATGTCGCAGACTGCGGGGAAAGATTTTGACCCAGATGATGTCTGACCTACCTGAGGGTTGGATGTTTTCGGGCCTTGGATAGTCACCTCATGTTGAACCAGAGGAAGACAAGCAAACTCCAAACGCTGGGCAGTGCTGTTCACATGTATGAGCGCTAGGGCCATACATAATGAAGTCATAGAGTCGACCAACTTTGGACCATCAAAGTTGTCCCATGAAGTTTTGACCACCTTCATGGCTAAAGTCACAGTCATAGTCAATGCTCATCCCCTGGTACCTGTGTCTACAGAACCAGACACTCCTTTCATTCTGACTCCAGCAACTCTACTCACTCAAAAGACTTCTGTAATTCCTCCTCCACCAGGAGAATCTGGTGAAAAGGACCTCTTCATTTGTCAGTGGAGGCAAGTCCAAAGCTTGGCCAATACATTCTGGAATCGCTGGAGAAAAGAATATTTAGCAACCTTGCAAAACTGTAGAAAATGGCAGAATCAGAGCTTCAGTCTCCAAGTGGGAGATGTTGTGCTTCTGAAAAACATTAAAGCCAAAAGGAATGACTGGCCCATGGGAATCGTGTTGGAGACATTTCCCGGGAGAGATGGAAGAGTAAGGAAAGTTGAGGTCAAGGTGGTCAAAGACGGATCGGCAAAGGTGTTCCTGCTACCTATATTGAATGTCGTTTACTGGTGTCTCCTAGGACTGAATAGACAAACTTTATTATGCTTAATGATGGTATCTTACAGATACCAGACGGGGAGTGTACTGTTTCCAGTGTAGTTTAGTGTAGTTTAATTTTTGACAGTAACCTCTGACCTTAATAGCAGCCATCTTGTTTTACTCACTTGATGCTGATAGTCACACGGTTAAAGCAGCTATTTTCAATCTGTTCATCATCATTGCAATCATTTAAAGAAGCTTTGACTGTAAGTATTAAAGACTTTACAAGAACTTTATCATCATCTTATGTTTTGTATTGGTGATGTTATTCAGGATAAGTTTTATGTTTAGAGAGATTATTTTCAGTACAGTGTTACATGCATCTACGTTATTATTGTGTATAGTATATGTGGTTATCCCTCAAGTGAACTGTTACATTTCTTTAATGCATATTTTAAGTTTAGAAACTTTTTTTTTTTTTTTTCTTCATTTTTCTGAATTGCAGTTTTACTCTGTTCCACACATATTTGAAGTGGTGGTCCTAATAAATCCATGCTTCAATTCATCGTCCCTGTGGAAGGAGTTATTTATCTGCCTAGTTGAAGAAGGGGAGCTCTTTTAAGAGGGCAGAATAATCTGGGATGTCATCGCTCTCCTGCAGATTTTCAATGGCATCAACACTGATAACAACAATATTGGATCTAAATTATGATTACAGCAATGAGTGGGTCCTGACACAAGTTGTCTATCTCCAATAGAGTTTAGAATGTCTGTAAATGTCTTTTTTATTATCTACATGGATATTAAAATCACCAACAATTATGACTTTATCTGCAGCCAGTACTAACTCAGTACTGCTGAAAATGGCAAATTCTTTGATAAAGTCTGTATGGTGCCCTGGTGGCCTGTATACAGTAGCCAGCACAAATTTATCATTTACACTAGACTGTGTTACCTAAAGCACCATCACTTCAAAATAATCATATTTGAAACTAGACTTCTGAGTATTACTGAAGATATTACTATAATTTTCAGCAACACCGCCTTCTTTTGCCTTCAGATGTGGCTCCTGTTTATAACAGTAATCTTGGGGGGTGGACTCATTTAACCCTCTGGGGTCTGTGGTGTTTTTGGGGCCCTGAAGATGTTTTGACAAGCCTTGACATTTGTGCTTTTTTCAGTAACTTAGAATATTTTCATGGCTTTATATATAGCTACATTGTGTCCAGCACAAACTCTGCTACGGTAATATCTAAGTATCATGTATGTATTTGTATTTTTTGAGAAAATTATGTTTATGCGTGGTTAGTGAAAAATCCAATTTTTTGTAGCCACTGAAATAAGGCCATAAAACACAGACTGAACCTATTTTCACAAGACTTTTGAGAACTGGCTCTTGTAGACTAAAATGTTTACTCCAAAATGATGTGAAAATCATAAATGATGTGATGTGAATCTCATAAAACAATACATTTATTTAAAATTTGTAAGACACATTTTTTGTCAGAACGACTGTGTGCGAGGAGGCGTGAATCATCATGAATATTACCTTGTAACTACATGAAACAAGAGAGTAACCAGCACCACTTTAATTTACAGCCTGCAATGTCACACTTACCCTGTAATTTCATGAAATTTGTATATTTCCCCACTATTTAAAAAAAAAATTTTTGCAATAGTTTGTTTTACTTGCATTGTAACACGAAAGATCAAACTTAATCAGTGCAATTTTGTTATCAAAAAGATTACTGTATTAATGCACTGATATGCACCCCATAATTTTAAAAAGCCTTTATGTATTGGTACACTATTTTTGCAACAATAAACTTCAGAGATATTTTACTCATAAGAATTTCCAGGGGTGCCAATAATTGTGGCCAACATGTATTGGAGAAAAACATTTATTTCATAATGTGAGTTTCCCCCCACTTTCAATTGTTTTACTTCGATGAAAGGTTAGAATTTTGTGAATTTTTGGAATGAAAGATCAAAAGGATAAACAATGCAGATTTATTTTCACAGCCGCCTTTGCTCGTACTACTAAGGGTGCCAATATTTCTTGAGGGCACTGTACATTAGGATCAAATATTTTATTTAAATAAAGTGTGTCATCAAATGGTTTTGCAAAAAACATAGTAATAATTGCTTACAAAAAGTCATCGTCACAGCTTAGTTGCAGTAATAATCGCACAAAAACGAATTACTCAACAGGTAACAATCTTTAAACCAATAATACACACAGGAGCAATCACAGGGAGCTAACAACCAACAAAACAATGTCATGGAACAAACAACAGAATGAACTGAGGGCTTATATACGTACAGAGATAATAAACATAGAAACAGGACAGGTGTGATTAACTAATAAACTACTTAGGAGATTAACTAGAGAACAAATGACAGCGAACATAGGCATACAGAAACTGAACAAAGCACTGAAGAACTGAACCAAAACACTGAAACTAAACAGAACAGAAGTATAACCCTGACAGACATTTAAATTGCTGGTGATTTTTTTACTATTTGTTTTGTCTTGAGATCAGTAACTAAGAATATAAGCAGGACAGACATTTGAAATCATTTGGATTAATAAATAAAGGACAGAGAAATAAATAGCATATAGAGATATTGTTCATTGACATAATTGTTTTTTATTATCATACAGACTACTGTGAGGCATAAGCATGCAGTCTTCATATGGGTAATTTAATTTCTAATGATTAAAAGAATCAATGAATGCACATTTTATTCATTTTGAAATAATTCCAGTTGGTGCAGATCTGTTTTTAAGCACTTTTCGAATTTTGTCTCTGATTTCAGCGGTGTTTAAAACATAAATTATGGGATTTAGCATAGCTGGAACAGCATATGCCAGAGATGTGCTGATGATTCTGGAATTTGGAGTGCTATAAAGCAATAAAGAAGTAAGGTATGTGAAGAATATTGGGAGGAAATATATTCCTACTAACAACAGGTGTGAAACACAGGTCTTCAGTGCTTTTAAACGTCCTTCCCAAGTTGCAATTTTGCTTACAACACAAAAAATGCCCAGATATGACAGGATTATAATGAGCAATGGTGCTATAAGGTATAAAGATGTGTAGAGAAATCCCATAATCTTATTAATGCTATTGTCATTACATGCCAACCTAAACATCGGTCCATGGTCACAAAAATAACTCTGTATTACATTGGTTTTACAGAATGAAATTTGAGTGATCAAAGACACCATCATGGCCACAATGAAAAAATTAAATAAAAAAATTGCTGAGAAAAATAAACACATATTGGTATTGTTCACAAAAACATGATATCTCAATGGCAAACAAATTGCAATTAAACGATCATATGCCATAACAACAAGAGTCAGACTCTGCATGGCACTAAAGAGAAACACAAAAAACATGTTTACCAAACAAGCATTGAAGGAGATGTACTGTGAATCAAACAGAAAAGTTTTCATCATGTTAGGAATCAGTGCATTAGTTTCACAAATATCAGCCAAGGCCAAGTTAAACACACCAATGTACTTTGGACTGTGCAGGCTTCGGTCAAGAGCTATAACGAGAAGGACTGTAGAGTTCCCAATTACAGTTATAAAATAAATGATAAATAAGAATATATAGTAATAGTTGCTGTACGGTATACCTGTAAGTCCAATGATGAAAAAGTATTCAGGATGGACAATGGAAATATTCTGGGAAAAACTTGCATTTAAAGAACTCATGGCAGTTTTTGCATTTGGTGTTTTGTACAAGCTGAAAATAGAAATTACCAAAAAGATATAAGAAAAATCTAGAGAATTCACAAAATTGACATTTCACTCTTGCAACAAATATTTTTAAGTGTTCAAAATATACCTAAATAAACATTTGCATAATACAAATACTGCATGACATTTGAAACAGAACAAAGTTTTAGAGCCAAAGCAAACAATGACTGACTGCTTATAAATTGCTTTGAATTCCTCACCAGTCAAAGCTTGTCCTTATTCTCTCATTCCACAAAGATGACTGGATAACTGCATCAGCGATCCAAATATATGATCTGTTTCACCTCTTGAGAGCCTTCAGATCACACAATGATGTAATACTTGTATGTTGTTGTAAATGCTTTTGTCAGTAGTTTGGATGGATGTTGCGTTTTCTTACTGGTCTGCAAAAATTTTCTACAACAACAGCTCTTTGTGTTCTCATTTGTGCATTCGAGGATGAATTGAAGGAACTTAGTCTATTATGTGACAATGATAACTTTCATTTTTATCTTTGAATTAATTATATCACACTTGAAAATGTAAATAGGCCAGGGGCCCATTTCAATAAGGAGGTTCAACCAACTCTGAGTTAAAACTTGAAGTCTGAGTTGACTTACCCTGAGATGGGAAACTCTGAGTTTTCTGTTTCAGAACAGTTGAATTGAGTTTGTTCAATCGACTCTGAGTAGGTTGACTCGGAGTTAAGCGCGTGCACCACGACTATGAAAAGCCATGATCAATGGAGCTCAGATATTACGATTCACCATGGCAACAGCACGTGACAAAAGGACGTCCATCAATGTAAGTTTAATTCTTATCACTGTTATAATATCAAAGGTGAAAACTGGTAGAATGATAAGTTATTGAACAAATATTCATTTTCATGATATCCCACATGCAAAAAAAGAGAAAGAAAAAAATAATAATTTAACAGGATGCAATAATAAGAGTGTAAATGATTTTATCATTACACTCGTTAAGCAATTTACTTCCTCTTTTGGAACATTTTCTTCATTTTTATTGAAAATAAATGTCTTTCTAATGTGATATGTGATGGGAAAAGGGAGAATAGCGAGCTCGGCAGAAGGCGGATTCGAACCCAGTCAATCGCATCACAAGTTAATTCTCCGCACCCGACACGCTACTGCCTACACCACTGCAGCCACAAGAACATGTGTCAATTTTAACCTGGTCTGACATTGGTGGGCAGAGCTACTGTAAATTTGCACTTAGTAATAGACACTCCAAATAATCTTGTTTTCTGTTTGCATTAAGATTATTTTTATTACCACACTGGCAGATATTGATAATTTTACTTAAGTAAAATGCACTTAATTTAGACCCCCCCAGGAAACAAGACTAAATATCTTATATCATTTTCTTATATGCAAAATCCATCTTGATTTAAGAATTTTTAGATATTTGTACTTGAAATAGGACAAAAAATACTCAGTACGAAAAGCATTTTTGCAGTGTGAATGAATGAGTGAACTATTTAAACATCACTTGCGCTTTGAAACGGAAAACCCAGAGTTTCCCTCATTTCAGGGTTAACATACTCAGAGTTTTCACTCAACCACCTTTCTGAAACGGGACCCAGTTATTTAAATGACCAAAACATCTATTATTCTTAAATGTATTTTTTATTTTTTTTTATTAATTACTGTAAAGTAAAGAAAGAAATAGGAAAATAACAAATCCAAAGATGAAACCAAATGAGCCACATCAGCAGATCTCAGACCAACGTTGTAATTTCAAAATGAACACCTGAATTACACATTGAGGCTAAATAAATAAACAATATTGTGCAATAATATCAAATTATTTATAAAGTGTTTGATCAGATGCTTTTTGTCACTTTACAAAGAAAATTAAGATCCAGAGAGGCATAGCGGATCTAATTGCAGCTTAACTTTATTAAATCAAACAAAAGAATAAAAAGAAAAACAAGACATAAGCAAAACTGTGCACTAAACACAACCAATACAAGACAATGAACTCAGAGAACTGAAGGCATTATATACACAACAGTGGTGTGCGGTGGTGTTTTAAAATGAGGAGGCAAAGTCCTCATCTATGTCCCTGTCACACAATTAGTTAACATTACATAAAAAGAGAGACCAAATACAATTCTATTTTGTTATTTTTACATTATGTAATGTTCTATTTATTAAAACCAAGTATAAATTTCATCAAGTTAGTGTTTTTACTCATTTCTACATTTATTCCAAAATACTAACTATAGGCAGTAACAATTTAAACAATATATATTATTTATATTATTATTAACTAATATTCAGCTTTTCTTTTTTAATAGTCAATTTGTCTTCAGCAGCCATAAAGCTTGTACACACTGGTCAGTGGTCACAGACACGAAGATGAACCTTTAATTTCACCACGCTGATTGCTCACTAAAAACCCCCGCAGTCATCATGTTTTCAGGCCATTTGGAGTTTTATTTTGACATGACACAAAGCGGTAATATGTAAGTGACAGTTATTTACTTACTTTTTAATTAGTCTTCCTGTTAACGCCATCGCTGTCGTCATTCAGGCCATTCGACGAGAACGCGCACGAAAACAAGAGGCGGGATTTATCGCACGAACCAATCATGTCCAATCATAACCGATCATATCCAATCATAGCGCAATTGAGGCATTGCCTCCTCTCACGTGACTTTCCCCCATTCATTCTCAATTACCCCCCACTAAACCCACTGCACGCTATAGATGCTTTATTTCTATGAGCTGAAGGGAGGCACAGAGACGCGGACTCCCCGCTGTAACTTTACCTGCGGGTGTCGCTGTTTGACAGTGTTTCTTTAGAAAAATGAGTGACTTTTACACTTTTTAATGTCAAATTTTGTAACATTTGCATTGTTTTATTTTTGTAATATTGATTATTTTCTCATCCAGTTTTTTTGAGGAGGCACTGCCTCCCTTGCCTCCTCAGAGGAAACGCCCCTGATACACAAGATAATTGAACTCAATAACAGGTGTGCAGCTGTGCACTAATCAATGAAACAATGAATTACAGTGACAACAAAATGAAAACAGGAAGAAAACACAGGAAATAATGATAACAAACTAAAAGTCCTTGTAAACTAAACCAAAATACAAACATAATGTGACAATACTCCCTCTCTCCAGACAGTGGCTCTTGACGTCCAAACTAGACCAATATATAAGGCAGTAGTGTGAAATTCTTAGTGGAGGGAGTGTCAGCACTGGCGGGAGAAGAGACCACTAGGTCAGAGCAGATGGAGCAGGAGAACACCAGAGTGGAGCAGAGCGGAACATCACTGGGCTGAGTTGGTGGAAGAAGAGGAGCCAAGGAGCCGTACAAACCAGTATAGCCGAAACTGAAGGACTGGATGGTTTACCTGGAGGACAAGGGAATGAGAGGCTGGGCAGGACCATCAGCGATGATGGAAACTTGGTGCTGTGTGAAACCACCAGCGATGATCAAGACTTGCTGGGCAGGATCAGTGGCAACAAAGAATACTTGGAGCTGGGCAGGACTAGCAATAACGAAGATGACTTGGAGCCGGGCGGTACCAGCGGTGATGAAGAAGACTTGGAGCTGGGTGGTACCAGCGATGCTAAGATAAGAAGATAAGAAGGCTTTATTGTCATTGCATTTAAAATACAATGAAATTTCGAGTGCCCTTCTGACTACGTAACACAACATAACATGCACACTAAAATAAATACACACAACCATATCAATAGAATTACACTGATACTGTACTGTATATTGCACAAGAACATAAATAGAATGAAAGGTAAAAAAATATATAAACTATGAAATATGGGGTGCATAGACATTATGTGTATTGATTAAGAGTGTGTACGGCCTTGGGATAAAAACTGTTTATGAATCTGGAAGTCCGAGCTTTTTTATTGACCTATAGTGTCTTCCCAAGGGCAAGAGGTCAAACAAGGAATGGCTGGGGTGGGAACAGTCTATGATAATCTGTTTTGCTCTTGAAAGGTAGCGGGTCTTCACAATTTCCTGGAGTGAGAGAAGAGGACAGCCAATGATTTTCTGTGCTGTATTAACAACCCTCTGTAGTGCTTTTTTGTCAGCTGCTGAGCAGCCAGCGTACCACACTGTGAGGCAGTATGTTAAAGGATTAGTTCACTTTAAAATGAAAATTACCCCAAGCTTTACTCACCCTCAAGCCATCCTAGGTGTATATGACTTTCTTCTTTCAGATGAACACAATTGGAGTTAAGCCCGGAACACACCTAGCCGACGCCGATGAACTAGTGGCGACGAAAGCAGACTGCGGGGTTGGCTCACGTCGGCAGCGTCTGGGTCCAAAGTTGCCCTGACACACCAAACGCGCATTTCTTCTGTGGGGCATTTTCTTCTGTATGCCCCTGTGGGGCGTAAGAAGAAATGTCTTCCTAAAAGGTATAGTCTTCCACTTTATATCCGGCAATGCTCCACTCTTAGTGAATTTAAACGACAATTAAAATCATATTTTTTTACTGTGGCGTTTGATCTTACATGAGTGCGGTGTTAGCAGTGAAACAGGTTTTTATTAATGCCTCTTCGAATTTAAGGTTTTATTTATGATTGTGTGTTGTACTGATATAGAAGTTGAATGTTATTGTTGTCTTGCTTTGTTCCATGTACAGCACTGTGGACAACATTTGTTGTATTAATATGTGCTTTATAAATAAATTGAACATTGAACAAATGCCTTTCTTTCATGATCACATGGCCTGACTGACCGATGAGCTCCGACGCCGATTCAACATGTCGAATAGGCCGAAAAAAAAGCCAACGAGGACCAACTTCAGGCGACGGTGCGGAACACACTGAGGAAACTTAGTCGGGCGACGAACAAAAACTGCCCGACGGCCGACCGTTGGCTTGGTGTGTTCTGGGCTTTATATTAATAAATATCCTGACGCATCCAAGCTTTATAATGGCAGTGAACGGGAAACAAGTATGAAGCTCAAGAATGTGCATCCATCCATCATAAACGTACTCCACACGGCTCCGGGGGTTAATGAAGTCCTTCTGAAGCAAAGCGATGTGTTTGTGTAAGAAAAATATCCATATTTAACAAGTTATAAAGTAAAATATCTAGCTTCCGCCAGACCGCCTTCCGTATTCAACTTAGGAAGAAAGCGTAACTGACGCAACGTCAGTTACAATTTTTCGTAAATGAATACGAAAGGCGTAGGATGTAGGATGTGCGTTTTGAACTGCGAGAGGCGTTAGCTTCTATGCCTTCAGCAAGTGCTACGTGTAAAATTGTCTCTGTCTACTTGTTGTTTGTCACAACAATAAATATATATATATATATATATGCAATAAAGAATCTAGTGGCTCAGATCTTGTGTTTGCCACTGGTTTCTCCTGAGGAAGGCGTGACAATCCATCTGCACTGCCATGGTACTTTGTGCCTTTGAACTCGATTGAATAGTCATGACCACCAAGGAATAACGCCCAACGCTGTAGTCGTGTTGCTGCCATCATCGGAACACTTTTACTAGGGCTGAAAATAGCCACTAAAGGCTGATGATCAGTGATCAGAGTGAAGTGTTTCCCATGGAGGTACTGATTAAACTTCTTCACTCCCCATATCAAGCTTAGAGCCTCTCAATCGATCTGAACGTATTTGCGTTCCGCAGCAGTCAAGGACTTAGATGCAAATGTGATCGGTCTCTCAGATCCATTGGTCTCTCAGATCAATATATAAGTAATCAGTATATAAGTAATGGGAGATGGTCATTTTTAACCACTTCAAAGACATTGTGTGTATTTTATCTCTGCCATCCTCTTCTGGTCATGTTTGGATACACATACTAGCAGGTGATTTGGGTTACTAAAAGGCCTTTTAAAACTCCAAGTTTGCGGTGGGCCTTTTTCAGTTCCAGAATTTTCAAGTAAACCTATTCTGAGAATGTATTATTTTAAACACAAGCAGAAAATGGTGAAAGTTGGGAGTTTTGTTGGGACAATTTGTTTAGCGGTCTGCAATTTCCTGCTGAGATCAGATATATCTGTAATTTGTTATGCAAAACGATTTTTTTTTTATTACTATAATTATGACAATATAGAGATACAGTATGTAAGGTAATGAAATATTCATTGTTTTTATTTAATTGACATAAAAAAGTGATTGATTTTCTATATAAAATATCAGAATTATATAATGCATATCCATATGTTTTGCAGCAAATCAATAAGGAATAAGTAAATTACAGTATAATCTGATGCTGACGTCATTATCAAAGATGATGAAATCATTACTGAATTTATATTTTTTCTGCTCTGCAAGTAGAAAGTTTTCTTTATTTGTTGTGAAACTTTTCATCTTTGTTTGAAAATTTAAGAGTGTTTATGCCCCAGAATAACTCTGTTAATGAGCAGCACTCAAAATAGATGACTAATATTGTGTTGATGCACATGGGGCCATGTACAAACAGCTCTGACACCTGGGAAAATCCTGTCTCCCATCACCTTGAGTACTGTAGATCAAAACATCATTAAAAAGTTTTGTTGATAAGGGCAATGACTCTGTGACCTCATAAAACAAGTTTATTAACACTTTTTATTTTCCTCTTTATCTTGGCATAATGGGTATACAAGACGCATATATTTTCTAAATAACATGGAGGAAGTCAACACCAAAGCATACAACTTCTCGGTTTTCTGTAATATGTACGCGTGTGTGCATGTATGTATGTGTAAACACACAGTGGACGCGTCAAACCCAACATTCCAAATTGATCTTAACATTCTTCTTTACTGATTTGTCCTGTTGTAAAATTAGTATGTGATAAATTGAACAAAGCGTCCTTCTACTGGACCTGTAAGACCAACTCACACCGCACAGACAAACGGCAACAAACACCCTTGTTGGGTTTTGTTGGATCAGTGTGTTACCCCTGTCGGCATCTGTTGGCGTTGGTCTGGGTTTGCTTTCACCCGAGTGAACATCTTCAATCAGTGTTTGTTGGTGTCTGTTGGGGCAGTGTGAACATGACAATTATTTTCCATAAAATTCTAAATCCAACGGCCAACTTGTTTGTTCGTGTTTGTTGGCTTTTGTCTGTGCGGTGTGAATTGGCCTTTACACTTGCTGTCTTTGCACTTGATAATTGTCTACTTACATTACGTATTTCCTGTATTTGGCCCAAGTGTTCAAGTGGAGCATGAAGATCGCAAATATGTGAAGAACTTTTGATTAATTTGGATTAATATGATGATTTGAGGCGCACTGTTGTGCCAATGGTTTCAGATAATCGCTTATAACTTTACAGCAGGTAGCTTATGTGCTGTTGTTTTGAAATCAGTTGTTTTAAAATAATGTTACAAAAGTACATAACTCTTGCTATTAATATCAGATAATGGTGGAAGCTATAATTTGACAAGGATTTTTATACCCAGGATTTTTATGCCCGGGCTGCAATTTCAACCAAGGGGTTTCTCTTTGAATGGGGAAACATCAAATTCTCCAAAGCTGTTTGCCAAGTTTTCGGTAAAATTTCATAATTGAAATCTGACAACAACTGTCTCATAAATTTTGTTTCTAAACGCTCGAATCATGACAAAAAACTGTATTTTTCAGGCTGGATCAAGCTAATGCGCATGCGTCCTAAAATGCGCGTCTCTTGTCTCATTTCGGAGGCGCACGTCTGACTGTTTCTGTAGGAACCGGAGCTTCTAACAGCTGCTGCAGCGACTTGATGACTTTGCCAGTCGGCGATTGGCTCTTATTTAGAAGGTGGGACTTATTCCGGCATGTTGCATGTTGCACTTTCTCCCATTCATACACAATACGAGTGACGGTCTTGTGTTATTCTATAGTCTTGCCATAGTGATTTAGGGTAAGGCAAAAACATGGTTTTGAAGATGTTTTTATGATGCACTCACTCATTATTTAAATTTTGTTAATTTTGAACAAAAGGTTACATAGTGTAGCTTTAAAATAAACTTCTAAATGTCTGTTTAGTATTCCCTATGGAACACTCAACACAAGTCAGAAATTATCATTGTCAATAGTATGGATTTGGTGTGCATTAAAAGCACTGATTTTGGCATTTTTCAGACCTGGGACAGTCTTGCGCACTTACTTCCTGTCGCATACACACGCTCTCAAGTGGCCAAGACCGCAAGTGGACAGGACCAATGTCGACACTAATGGTTTCTGTTTGCTTTTGACCCTACGCATAACTTGTGACAGGATATGGCTGGTAAATCAATGTTGTGATTGACCAGTCAGAATAAGTTTTTGCCAGACAGACATTTAACAAATGATGGTATGATTGCTATGCTAAACTATGTATGCTCTCTGTATTGTGTTTAACATGCAATACTAGTTGCATAGTTTTACTAGCGCCCTTATAGTTATTTACCCTGGTGTGTAAGAATATCCTGAGATAGGGTAATTAAAATGCATTATATTTAAAAAGCCTTTGAATGGCTGAGTATCCTATCTTATGCAAATACTGTGATAATAATACTGATTTACCTGTTCAGCACAAATAAATAAAAAAGTAAATCACACACAAGTTCAGTTTTTATCCTAATAATGATTCATAATTTAGTTGTGCTCAGTGTAGAATGCTCTTTGTAAATGTTTTGAAACTTTTGTGCAAGAGTTGCATCATATTTGATTGAAAGTGTTTTTGCTCCAGGGTAACTTCTGTTTTTCAAACTTCACCTGTTAATGAGCTGTGTAAAGGCACAGAGACATAGAAACAAAATAATGTCTGATAAACAAAATGTCACTCAGTGATCATGAAGGAGGCCTGTTTGCTGTTTGAATGCTCAGAAGTCTTCAGGGACAAAGAACAACAAGTAACAAATTAAGCCTCTGGGGAAAAGACACTTTTTATGGCAACTGTTTGCATGTTACTGACTGTTTATCAGCAACAAAACAGTTGCTATTATGATGTTTACCATTCATTTCATTGAATGTCACCTAGCAATTATACAGGAAAGGTCCAGAGAGACACTGTATACATCTCAATAATGATCAACAAAGAGAAGTGAGAAAAAAACAAAACAGAAAGAAGACAGAGGCCTATTATGCTGATAGCCACTGAAAGCCTGCTTTATCTGACGCAAGCAGGGGAAGCCATGCACAAAAAAAAAACAAAAAAAAAAATGTAACTCTCCTTTGTTAACTGTCACAAAAGATAAATAATTATTATAGGTTATTAATTCATGTGCCTTAGAGATACAGACCTGGGCAGTGGGGACTTTATTAGTAAATTAGGGCAGTGTGCTAAATTGGTATCTGATTAATCAATTTGGGGCCTAGAGACATTTAAATAATCCCAGTGGAAAGATTATTAAAATAAGTGATAGAACTGTGAATCACAGTCATGTGGTCTGCTGTCTGTTGAGTATACTTGGATAACATATTTAAACACCAATCTCTCTAACAGTACAGACTGTCTTAAATAAAGCATTATAAAATGCACAGATTGACTTAGCACAAATTCTACATAAAGTATATACAAGTTTAATTTGTTTCTTTCATTATCCAGTTTTTAAAATGATAACTTCTCACTCTAAGCATGACTTAAATATGTCAAATGTGTAACCAAGCTAAATTAAGCTAACTTTAAAAAAGGGAAGACACTTTTAAACACACAGAATACCAAGTGTCTACCTATTGTCTGTTATAGTTATAGCATAGACAATATAGTTAATTTCTGACTTTTTCTCGCAGTTCTGACTGTTAGAATTGTGAGAAAAAATGTCAGAATTGCGAGATGTAAACTCAGAATTGTGAGATTTTAACTCAGTTTTGAGAAGAAAAGTCTGAATTTTGAGAAATAACCTCACAATTGTGAGGAGAAAAAAAAAAAAAAACAGAATTGCCAAGTTACCAGAATTCTGAGGAAAAACTTTTAATTAACTTCCAATTAACATATCGCAATTGCGAATTTATAACTCGCAGTTCTGAGGAAAGACGTCAGAATTGCCATATATAAACTCGCAATTACCTTTTTTATTTCGTCATTCTGTGGCGAAAGCTTCCAGACATGTTGTCAGTCTGTGATGATTTTTTATTGACTCTTTCTACAGATTACATCCTTACACCAGTAGGTGGCACAAGGGACTGACTTTATTGGATCATATTGGAGTCATTGGATCCTCATTCAAACAATTTGTTCAAAACTCTTATTCAGGAATGAAACTAGTGACTGTTTTCATTAATTTAATCAAGTACTGTGTGTTGCATTGATTCTGTGGCTTTGTTTGGAACTATTTTTGTTGGCAATGTTGTCTCTAAAATGTAAGTTACTTAATATTAACGTCTTTTACTGTTTATAAAAACAATATCACATGACCATGCTACTTTGTTATTCCAATAACATCAAAAACTGCCAAAGTCATCACTGCTAGTTCTAATGTTTTTTAGTTAGTAAGGAGGCTTGGACACATCTACAGGTATGATGTTTGTAATGAACAATGAATTGCAAAGTACACTTGCAAAAGGCCATTATGTTATGTTTTCTGTGACTAAAGCTTGAAAACTGTACCTATGCCATTATGGACCTTAGTCAGGGTAGCACCATATTTAATTTATGACAGGAATGAAAACGAGGCTCTGAGGGATATAATTAAAGTGCGTTCAATGGATTGTACTGTTTAATAACCAGTGGCGTGCAGTGGTGTTCTGAAATGAGGCAGCAAAGTCCTCACATTTTTTATTTATTTATTTATAAATCAAATGTAAATTCATGTGTATTACTCTTAACGTTGTCACATTTTTCTCGTTAAATGAACATTACATTACATCAAAAAAGAAAAAAAGAAACCAAATACAATTCTCTTTTGTATTTTTACATTAACAATGAAATGGATGTTCTATTTATTAAAACCAGCTGTTCTTTTTTAATAGTCAACTTAGGCTATATCGGATCATCAGTCATGCTCGGTAAACACTGTCTGTCACACGAAGATGTATCTTTAATTTCACCAAGCTGATTGCACTAAAACCCCCCGCAGTCATCATGTTTTCAGGTCTTTTCAGGTTTGATTTTGACGTGAAATAAAGCGGTGATATCAAAGTGGCTGAGCTGTTAACTTACTTTTCAGTCCACTTTTTTTTTTCATTTATTTTTTTTTATTAAATTTTCAAGTAACAATGATTAACATTCAATCCATCAACATATACTGAAAGTTGAATTTAACAATTATAACAATTAAAAGAACAACTGACTTGGTACGAGGGACATAGAGTATTGACAAATTAAACAGATAATACATAAAATAATAAATAACAAAAAAACAACTTACACAAAAAACAAACAAAAAAACAAAGAAAAAAATGCTTTACTTTCATTTTGACTCTATAGGGGGATAGAAAGATCTCATCTAAACATTGTATCTCTATTCACAGGTGACTTTATCATTTTATTTAATATCTGGAATGTTTTAATTGCTTTTTTGTTTCTTTTAAATTTACATAGGGAGTCAGCAAATCTTTTTAATTCAGAGCAAAACACAATAAAATTTGGTTTCGAAGCTGTAAATTTAGACTTGTGGATATGGCCTTTTCCAAGCATGCACAGGATTTTGACTGCGTTGTCTAAAAGAACAGAACCAGTGTTAGAAAGCAGAAATAAGACCATTTCTTCTGTAATATCAAAAAGGGTATTAAAGGATGTAAAAATCAAAACTGAAATCTCTGTCCAAAATGATATTGTGAAGGGACATCTAAAATACAAATGAAGCACAGATTCAGGTCTCTGTGAAAAATTATGCTTAAAAGCCTGTTTCCATGAATCCAGTGCCTGCTTGTGGAACTTGATTGACAATTTGTTACAGTTAAAGTTACAACTCAGCAAAAACTTTAAACCACCACAACGGTCAAATAATAAGTTTGGAATGAAAAACCAGGGAGCATTTCCTCCAAGCATACATTGTTTGAGCCAGTTGATTTTAAACACTTGGTTGAGAGTTGTGAAATCAATAGCATTGAAGCCTCCGTCCGCATAGTCCCTAATCAGTGTTTTCCTTTTAATGTATTCAGTCTTATTTTTTTACAAATAAATTTGAACAAAAGAGAGTCAATTGAAGATGCTGTTTTTTTGTCCACATATAATGATAAGGCAGGGTAAACCATATTTGAAATTCCTTCCGCCTTTGAAAGCAATGTCCTTCCTTGTATGGTTAAGTCCCTTTGAAGCCATCTATTGAAAATAGTCTTAGTTTTCTGTAGTTTAGGGGTAAAACTGTCATTCAGTCTTTCTCTTGCCGATTGTTAATTGCTATTCCGAGATATTTCACTGACTGTTTGACCTTAATTCCATTGATAAGGGTTTTGTTAGAGTCATGAACAGTTAGTATTTCGCTTTTGTCTTTGTTGATTAGGAGGCCTGAAGCATTTGAAAAAAGTTCCAGTCCTTCCAGAACGCTCAGAACCTGGTTTTCATCTTTAAGAAAAATACTTGTGTCATCTGCTAGCTGAGAAATTAAAATAACATTATCACTAATTCTTATACCCTCAGCATTGATGCATTTTACAATATAAAGATTCAATAATTCTGCTGCAATCAAAAATAAAAAAAAAGGAAATTGACAGGGAAACCCTGTCAAATACCTCTTGTAAGTGCAAAACGTTTAGATGTTCCTTCTGCCAGAGAAACACTGCTGTTTATACCTTTGTATATAGTTCTGACCATATTTTTACATTTTAATGCAAATCCAAATTTATCTAAGGCTGTATATGTTACGTGTTGGTGTTGTAGAGACGAGGCGAATATGGAAATCCACAATAAGAAGGGTGTTTAATCAACGAAGGAGCAGGAAACACAACCATACACATATAGAATAACATTAGAACTGACAAAGGAGTGCAGGGAGTGAGTCCAACTTAAAGGGAGTGCTGATGATGAAGTCCAGGTGCAGGTGATGAGTGAAGATGGGGAGATGACGAGGGAAGTGAGTGCAGGTGTGGAGACAAGAGGATCTTGGGAAATGGAGTCCGGGAAACGAGGGAACTGTGACAGTATATATAAATTCATGCTCAATAGAGTCAAACGCCTTATAGAAATCTAAGAACAGAATGATGGCTCCTTCTTCAATAAGATCAGAATAATCAATCATATCCAAAACAAGACATATGTTATTAGATATATGTCTACCCTTTATAAAACCTGATTGTGTTATTGAAATGATATCTTCCAGACAGGGTTTTAATCTTTTTGCAAAAAGAGAGGTTAATAATTTATAATCAGAATTTAGCAGAGTAATAGGTCTCCAATTTTCAATGTAACGAATATCTTTATTTGGCTTCGGTAAAAGAGTGATGAGACCTTGTTTCATAGACTCTAGTAATTCACCAGAACTTAAACAGTCTTCAAATACATCGAAAATCAAATCTCTTAGATCATTCCAAAAAGTTCTATAAAATTCAAATGGCAAGCCATCAGGACCGGGACTTTTGTTTAAAGGAGTTTTGGATAAAGTACAATCTAACTCTTCTAAAGTTATGGGATTTTCACAACTAATTAAACTATGCGAAGATATTTTAGGGATGAATTGATCAACTCTATTAAAAAATAATTCACACCATTCAGCATTGAAAGATGAAGAGTAAAGGTTTTCATAAAAGGTAGAAATATATGAATGTATCATTTTGCTGTCAGAAGTAAGGATGTTTTATTTACATAAAGATTTTGGATTTTTTTTGAGCGGAACATGCACATAAACAAGAGGCGGGATTTTTTTTGCACAAACCAATCATATCCAATCATAACTAATTTCATCCAATCATAGCGCGATGGAGGCACTGCCTCCTCTCACGTGACTTTCCCCCATTCATTCTCAATTACCCACAAAACCCACCGCATGCTTTAGGGGGTCTATTGATTTTCTATAAGGGGAAGGGAGGCACGAGAGACGCAGATTTCCTTTGTAACTTTACCTGCAGGTGTCGCTGTTGGACAGTGTTTCTTTAGAAAAACGAACGACTTTTTAATGTTACATTTTGTAATTTTGCGTTGTTTTATTTTTGTAATATGGATTATTTTCTCATACTATTTTTTTTGAGGAGGCACTGCCTCCCTTGCCTCCTCGGAGGAAACGCCCCTATTAATAACATATCAATTGTTCAGCTAAATTAAAAAAAATAACTTTATGTAAACAAAAACTCCATAAAATAGTTCTGAGTTGTAAAAAAATATGTGATCCAGAACCAATGCATGCCATTGACTGTAAGTCTATCCATCACAGCCTTGTTTTCTTCTGAGTTAAATTCAATATTGTGCCTTACCTGACTAAGTTACTACAGATAATTCCAGTGTTACAGTAGTTACTGAGTTAAAAGCAGTAGTATTGAAGTAGTATGCATTGCTATGCCTTGCCTTGCCAAATTAGACAAGACAAAATTAGATTAGTTGCATGGACTGTTTCCTGGTGAAAAGTTCTTTCCTGGATTTGTGTAGAAAGCATAGTTAAGTAAGTTCATCCCTTAGGTCACTGGTTAGTAGCCTATAAGAAACGTGTGAGGTATACAGTCAGTGTCATCGACCAACCACAAAATGTTCCGCCTTGATTAGAAGAAAAAAAAAAAAGAGATTTATGAGCCTTAAATATCTTTGACTCAGACATATTTTTGGAGTGTAGAAAGACGTATACTGTAAGTAAACTATTTCAGAGTTAGATTAGATGCTTTTCCAGTTTATTTAAAAACTTAGGTCAATATTTTTTTTTATATGATAATGTGCTAATTTCTGTTATTTCCTGTATTTTTAAAAATGATAAAATACAATTTAATATTTTAACTAGCTGTTATGATTCTGTGATCCAATGTTGTAATTTGTGATATATATATATGATTTCATGCCAAAACCAGCAGTATAACAATGCATTAAAGAAAATGCATCTCATTGTACCTTAACCTAATTTTTCATCCAGCCATCAGGTCATCATGTCAGCCGGAAACATCAGCTTTAAGGACTTTTTCATTGTCGGTTTTCCTGGGCTTCAAAGAGAATACTATGGCACATTGGCTGCTCTGCTGCTTTTTGTCTATGTGTGTATCTTAGTAGGGAATGGAATATTTATAGTACTTTTTGCTCTAGAAAAATGCCTTCATAAACCTATGTATTATGTCATCTTAAATCTGGTTGTAAGTGATATATTATTCAGCACTACTACCTTACCAAAAATTATTGCTAGGTATTGGTTCCAAGCTGGTAGTATTTCATTTAGTGGATGCTTCATTCAAATGTATTTTGTGCATTATTTTGGTACAGTCAATGCTTTTATCCTGGCAATAATGGCCTTTGATAGGTATGTAGCCATCTGTAATCCCCTAAGATATCCTAATATAGTCACAAGGTCAAATATTTTCTATCTTTGTCTCGTTGTATGGGTGCTAGGACATGCATGCCCTTTAATGATGGCAATAAGGGCATACCCTCTCCCTTACTGTGCAGAAAACACCATTATACACTGTTACTGTGATCACATTTCTATTACATCACTTGCATGCACTAACAGGGCACTGTACAGTGTTCCAGCCTTTGTATTTGCTATGGTTGTGTTGCTTAGTCCTCTGGCCTTCATTGTTTTCTCTTATTGTGCTATTATTGTGGCAGTTCTGCGTATATCGAGCGCTCAAGGAAGACTGAAGACTTTCTCCACATGCAGTCCTCAGCTCATCATAATTGCTCTCTATTTCCTACCCAGGTGTTTTATTTATTTGTCTAGCAATATTGGTATCAACTTCAGCACTGATTTACGATTAGTCATTATTATGATGTATAGTCTGTTTCCACCCATGATCAACCCCCTCATTTACTGTTTAAGGACAAAAGATGTCAAGGAAAGCTTGCTTAAAAGGCTAAAAATTTCAACAAATCCCCAAAATAATCCAACAAATGTGAAAGTATCCACTGTGTGTACATAAGTTATTACAGCAGTCATACATAGAAGAAGCTACATAAACAAAGTGGTATTCTTTGAATGTCATGCAGCATACTGAACTAGAGCAACTGTGAGAACATTGGATTTATCCACAATATATGTATAATAGGAAATATATATCTTTTGTCTTTTGCTTATATTCCAGTTCTCACATTTTAATGCTCTGCTTTTTGAAGCCAAGAAAACATAACTGCTGTATTTTTTACTGTAAAAAAAAAAACAAACTTAAAACTATATTTCAAAGAAAAAGCAAAGGTTTTTGTTTGTACATGACTTAATGTAACAATGTGTTATTGCAACTTTATTTTCTTAAATAAAGTCTATTTACTTACAAATTCATTGCATTTACATTGAAAGTGTGAATACATTTTGTACATTGTGTTTTGTAAATTTATGTCAGGAACTGTATATTAAGGAACATTTAATGAGTACAATACATTTTGGTGGCCCGTTACATAAGCATTAGGGGCACTTTTTTATTTATATATTTATTTTTAGTGAGAACCATTAGATATTTTTATAGTTTTGTTTTGTTTTTTTTTTACAGTTGCTAGGATGCATTTCTTAATACTTAGGTCACTTTTTCAAATCTCTTTACACAGTTCTCCTAACCACTTTCAGCTTGGCACTGCAGTTAATTTCACATTCAAAATGCATATAGAAAAATGAGTTTTATATGTTTATAGAGAATGCATTTTCTCATTCTTCAACACATTCTTCTATAACACTAGCAAAGGTTGTCAACAAACACTCTTTGTCACAAATGACCTAAAAAAACATTAAAATGCATTATATGTTTTCTTTTTTCTTTTTTTTTTACAAACAAGAATGACACTCTCTGCTGTTTAGAATTCACTGCAGTATGTTACATAGTCCATGTTTACATTACAGTACAAAATTATTCCTAAGTTTTCCCATTTTGTATAGGTAGTAATGAAATTGAAAGGCAAACACCTGTGTCAGCTACATCTAATTGTTTTTTTTTTAGATTCGGAATATATTTCAATATTGTATCACTGTAAAAATTTAGCAAATTTCTTTCTTATTCAATTTTGTATTATAGGTTTTGAACTTAAAGGGGACATACCATGAAAATCTGACTTTTTCAGTGTTTAAGTGCTATAATCGTGTCCCCGGTGCATCTACCAACCCAGAAAACGTGAAAAAGGACAACCCAGGCAGTAGCTTTGTTTTAGCAAGCCTTTCTCTGCAAGCATCTGAAAAAATGAGCCGCTCAGATTTTGCTCCCCTTGTCATGTAGGACACACACAGCAACAATAGGAATCATGATAATGTATTAGTGATGGACAATGTGTTTAGAGTTTTGCAAAAAGCATGCACGAGATTTGCAAATTGTGTCCAACTACCTGAACTTGTTTACAGTTTTGCAGTAATATTGCTTTTTTTTTGACAAATATGTTTAGGCCACTGAGCATTTGGTTCAGAGAATGGGGTTTAGTGATTTAGCAATTGAGAAAAACTGTAATGTAACTTTAGAGGTTTAGAAGAACTACATGGTAATTTAGTCACTGTCCCTGGAGCAACTGCGTCATTTGTTTTTCTGGCCATAGACTTTTTATAATGTACATGTCAGATATATATATATATAAAAAAAATGAGACCAGCACATCTCAGTGTATGGAGCATAATACACTTTAACAGTAGCCTGTGAAACAGACAGGTTTGTTTCTTTTAATTTGTTAAACTATCCAGCTATTGCTATTATTACAGTTATAGTGTATTCTATAACAAGTACATTATAAAATCAAAACAAAATAAATAAATATTGTACTAATATTAAATGATAAATTGTATGCATACAGAAAGAAGACACATAAAAAGATTTCTCTAAGGACTAATTCATCTTATCAATGGGAAACATCAGCTTTGTAAAGGATTTTGTCATAGTTGGCTTTCCTGGACTTCAGCCTCATTACTATGGCCTTGTATCAGCACTTCTCATTTTTGTTTATGTGTGTACATTGGTGGGAAATGCTGTATTTTTTACATTGTTTGTCATGACTAAGAGCCTGCAGAGGCCTGTATATTATTTCATTATAAATCTTGTTGTGTGTGATGTACTATTCAGCACCACAACATTACCAAAGATAATTAGCAGGTATTGGTTCCAAGATGGAACCATTTCATTCTTGGGTTGCTTTGTTCAGATGTTCTTTGTGCATTATTTAGGCAGTGTCTGTTCACTTGTTCTGGCAGTAATTGCTATAGATCGCTATGTAGCAATATGTTACCCGCTTCAATATCATAGTATCATGACAAACAGAAATGTAGTCTTTCTGTTCTTTGGCTCTTGGATTTTAGGCTTGTTAGGCCCGTTGGCAATGGTCATTCGAACTTACCCTCTCCCTTATTGTACAGAAAACACCATTATACACTGTTACTGTGATCATTTTTCCATCACAACACTGGCATGCACAGACAGAACACTCTATAGTGTTCCAGCTCTCATCTATGCCTTTGGAATACTCTTGGGACCCTTTGCTCTTATTATTTTCTCATACTGCTCCATCTTTGTAGCAGTTATGCGAATTTCAGGTACTCAAAGAAAGATGAAGACTTTCTCCACCTGCAGTCCTCAGCTCATCATAATTGCTCTCTTTTTCCTACCCAGGTTATTTAATTATTTATCTGGCAACATTGGTATAAAATTCAGCACTGATTTGCGATTAGTCATTATTATGATGTATAGTCTGCTACCACCCATGATCAACCCCTTTATTTATTGTTTGAGAACAGAAGAGGTAAAAAAGGTATTTAGAAGACACTTTCAAAAGAAACAAATTAGTATTCCTTTACGGTTGCTCTGATGTGCTTTATTTAAATAGGTCAAACTGTTGCCATTGTCTTAAGGTCTTCAACTTTAGATAATATCCCCATTTTACAAAACATACAAAAAATTCCAGTAGGTGTTGAACTGGACTGAATGCCAAGAACAGTAATGTAAGCCTTTTGAAGGTCCCCTGACCTTGAAAAATGGATTTCAGAAATGAAGAAATTTTTGGTCCCTTTGGTTCTAACATTATTCACAGTGGTTATAGTATATTGTGGACAATATGGTAGTTTTGTAATGATAATTTATGAAATAGGTTGGCCTAATGTTTGCATTTAGAATAGTTTGCTAGAATTTTTCACTATGCCTCTAAAAAATACATGAATTAATCATATACATAATGTAAATACATAGAAATGTAAAGAGTAAAAAAGGAAAGATAAATGTGAATGATATGCCATATTGTTATGATTCAAGATGAGCTCTTTGAGTTCTAATTTCCTTTAACACCCCGTTTTTATTGCATGTGATGTTCAGTATGTTTGTCATGAGATGGAACATAAAACTCTCCTATAAGTTATTTTATCTTTGTTCCTGTTAATGTTGCAGAGGAAATTGACTTATGTTGTTGAACCTATTGTATTTGTTGTTTATATTGTTATAGTTTAGGAACTTGTACATGCTCACAAGAAACTTTAGCTGAGCGTACCGGAAAATGTGATGTAAATAAACCAGAAACAATAATGAGTGAGAACACGTTTTTCATGCACGGGAAAAGTCGACATGAAACAGAAGTTGCAATAGTCTTTTCTTCCCTATAGTGAATATTATTTCTGAGTGAAACGGCTTCTTGAACAAGAAAAAAATGTAGGGTGGGATGATTTTGTCCATTTGAGAATTTATTGGATAAGTTAATTTGATTAAAGATTACAGTACAAGGACACATGGATTTTAAAAAATAATCGTGTAAATCAGTTATGATAAATACTGCAATAATAATTGTTAATTTTGATGTCATGGTGACTTTAAGTTCATGATATGAAAAGCTTGCACTGTCAGCATTCTACTGATAGATAAAGTTGGATGCGTTGTGGTGCTCAATCCAACTCTCACACTTAGGCAGGTAATGACAGCATTTGAAATAATAAATGATTGACCTTGCCAGTTTTTGTATATAAAATGGTTCCCTATCTGTCAATCACGTTCAACGTTATGTCAATACTGACAAAGCCGAGCATTTTTTAAAGGGTTAGTTCACCCAAAAATAAATTATTGACCTTGCCAGTTGTTTAAATAAAATGGTTCCCTATCTGTCAATTACGTTCAACGTTATGTCGATACTGACAAAGCCGAGCATCTTTAGTTCACCCAAAAATGAAAATTCTGTCATTAATTACTCACAATTAATTCATTGCACACAAAAAGTATTCTCGTCGCTTCATAACAGTGAGGTTAAACCACTGCAGTCACATCAACTTTTTTAACAATGTCTTTAGTACCTTTCTGGACCTTGAAAGTGGTGGTTATATTGCTGTCTATGGACGATTCATATACCTCTCGGATTTCATCAAAAATATCTTAATTTGTGTTCCGAAGCTGAATGACATGAGGGTGAGTAATTAATGACAGAATTTTCATTTCCGGGTGAGGATCAGATATCGATAACTGCATCAGAGAGTGGGCTATTGTCCTCTGGAGAGGAAGATGAAGCTGAGCTTCCCCCTTCTGGGGTGATCGTTCACGCTGAATCAGATTAAAAAGGTGATGGACATGCTTGCCCAGGCAGTCACAGGCATCAGACTCGAATGGAACCCTCCACCTTGTCCTGAGCTCTCGCGGTTGGATGACTGGTTCCTGTGCGCGACTCGCGGTTCACAGCCACGTCCCGCCCCAGTGCCTTTCTTCCCGGAAGTGCACAAGGAGGTTTAGAGGTCGTGGAAGGCACCTTTTACTGGCCAAACCTTGCAGATGCGGGATGCCGACAAAGTGTGGTTTCTCAACGCCACCATCTCGCAAGGTGGCCTCTTCAGCAACACTGTCGAGGACTTTGCCCAGCAGTTCTAAGCAGTCCAAAAGCAGACGGAGGCCATAAAGCACATCCTGCTCTGGTGTGATACCACCGCCACCAAGCTGCCACAGGCTGGCCCCCAGTGTGCTCGTCACCGAGGGCATCCCCTTGCGGATTCTACACCTGCTCAAACGCCTTCGGAAATGTCACCCCGGCTGCCACGTCAAGCCCCCCACAGGAAGGTGACGTAGCCCGTCCTCCAAGCGTCCATCAAAGTGGCCCTGACACGGGCAGCCCAGAGATGGAGGGATCAGGTCTGAACCAGGAGGTGGTGATCGCACCACTCCTTCCACCGGAGGAAGGCCGGGGGACAATCTTCAGGTATGTTGGTTGTCCCTTTGGTGCCACGCATGCAGAGCCTGGGAGCCTGGCTAGCTCTTCCAAGGCTGTCCCACTGGCTCATTCGGACAATTCGGCTACATGATTTAGTTCACCAGGTGTCCCCCCAGGTTCAGCAGTGTCCTATTTACCTCAGTGGCAGGCAAAGATGCCCCTGTCCTATGCATGGAGATTATGGTCATACTGGCGAAGGACGCAATAGAGCCTGTCCCTCAAGCCGAGATGAAGTTGGGGTTTTACAGCCTTTACTTCATTGTACCCAGGGAAGGTCATAAGGTCATATCCCATAAATCCCATAAAGTAAACATATAAAAGGAAGCAGTTAGGACCATCTCCATGGTAAGCCCTGTCCATTCCACCCTGAACGGCATGGAGGACTGAGAATTGGGCTTACTGTTTTTATACTACTCAGTTTGTGATTGGGGCTCCCAAGTGAGACCCCATTTTTTCAGTATCGACATGACGTCTCCATTCCCTCCATCAAGGAACGAGGGTTATGACAATAACTGAGATCCAACTATACAGTGCTGCTCAAGATTGTCAAAAAAAATAGCAATTGGCAGTTTTGACATAATGAGAAAGAGTATATTGTATCATATCTAAATGTATCTAACAAAAACGAATCAATTAACAATTAAAACACAAAAATGTCACAATTTTTATTTAATCTGTTGAACTGATATTCCATGAGCATATGACTACTGTCATTTTGAACCTGTATGCTCATATTTTTATAGACAAATGGGCCTTTATCATTCCTTTATTGTGCGTTTTGGTTCTGTTTTGTAGCCTGACAGCCGTAGCCACTATAAACCTTTGTTTTGGGAAGGAGTTGGGTAAAAATTCTTCAAGAATGTTTGTTTGTGTTCAGTGTAAAAATTTTAGCATATGAATTTGGATTTACATGACGGTGAGTAAACAGAACTGTCATTTTTAATCATTATATTCATCATCCTTATTCACAGTAACTGCTGAATTTGTTCCTCAAAGTCATAATTTTCAGGGTCAGAACTCAATAGCAAAAAAAAAAAAAAAAAAACATAAAAAAAAAAAACATTTTGTATGAATGTATATTTTCTTGACTAAGAATAACATTACAGGCTAAGAACTGCATGTAAATTTTGTCAATGTCCCTGGAGCATTTGTGTCATCTGTGTTTCAGGCCATAGTCTTCATGATTTACATGTCAGATATAAATAAACGGAGTCCAGCACATCTCAGCGTAAGGAGCAGAATGGACTTTAACTGTAGCCTGTGAAACAAATGTGGCAGGTTGTTTCTCTTTATTCTTTGTTATTATTTGTTAAACTATCCAGTTATATATAGTGTATTTTAGTAGCATGCTAAGTGGAGTATAAAATCAAAATACTGTTTTATTTTAAAAGTGTATTTTTAGAGTTGTAAATATTGTACTAATGTTAAACGCTACATTTTCTTCATACAGAAGATGAAAAGGCACATAAACATAAAGACATTTCTCTAAGGTGGACTAATATTCACCATGTCAATGCGAAACATCAGCTTTATAAATGAATTTGTCATAGTGGGCTTTCCTGGACTTCAGCCTCATTACTATGGCCTTGTATCAGCACTTCTGTTTTTTGTTTATGTGTGTACATTGGTGGGAAATGCTGTATTTTTTACATTGTTTGTAATGACTAAGAGCCTTCAGAAGCCTGTATATTATTTCATTATAAATCTTGTTGTGTGTGATGTACTATTCAGCACTACAACATTACCAAAGATAATTAGCAGGTATTGGTTCCAAGATGAAACCATTTCGTTCTGGGGTTGCTTTGTTCAGATGTTCTTTGTGCATTATTTAGGTGGTGTCTGTTCATATGTTCTAGCAGTAATGGCTATAGATCGCTATACAGCAATATGTTACCCACTTCAATATCACGGTATCATGACAAACAGAAATGTACTCATTTTGATCCTTGGCTCTTGGGTTTTGAGTTTAGTAGGACCCTTAATGATAGTCATTCGAGCTTACCCTCTCCCTTATTGTGCAGAAAACACAATTATTCACTGTTACTGTGATCATGTTTCCATTACAACACTGGCATGCACAGACAGAGCCCTGTATAGTGTTCCAGCTCTCATCAATGCCCTTGTAGTACTGATGGGGTCCCTTGCTGTTATTATTTTTTCATACTTTTCCATCTTTGTGGCAGTTATACGAATTTCAAGCACTGGAGGAAGGATGAAGACTTTCTCCACCTGCAGTCCTCAGCTCATCATAATTGCTCTCTATTTTCTACCCAGGTGTTTTATTTATTTGTCTGGCAACATCGGTTTAAAGTTCAGCACTGATTTGCGATTAGTCATTATTATGATGTACAGTCTGTTACCACCCATGATCAACCCCCTCATTTATTGTTTAAGAACAGAAGAGGTAAAAAAGATTTTAAGAAGACAATTTCAAAAGAGGAAAATTGGTATTTCTTTACATTTATGATTTGCTATATTTAATGTATTATATTTTATTGGTAACACTTTACAATAAGGTTCATTAGTTAAACATTAGTTAATGTGTTAACTAACATGAACTAACCATTTGTTACTGTATTTACTAATCTGCAGTTGTTCATTGTTTGTTCATGTTAGTTCACAGTGCATTAACTAATGATAACAAGATTTTAATAATGTATTAGTAAATGTTGAAATTAAAATTAACAAAGATTAATAAATGCTGTATAAGTGCAGTTCATTATTAGTTCATGTTAACTTATGTAGTTAAGGTGGTTGGAATACATTGTTATTCAATAGGCTTACAACACATATCTGCCGTCATGTCAATATGCACCAGAATCTAGTTCTTTTATCGAATTTCATCTAAAATAAAATTATTCTAGCAGTAAAAGTAGCTACTAATTATATAAAATATGTGGTCCTGCCTCAGAGGTCTCAACCTTCTTGACAGTTTCTAAGAATTAAAAAAAAAGTCATAATTTTGATATAATGTAAATTGTATGCATCTTATTATTGTAGTAGCTGTAGCCAGTGCTGGGGGTAATTACAATGTAATCAGGTTACTTATTTGAGATACTTTTATATATATATATATATATAAAAGTAATGCACATTTCTTTTAAGTTTAATTAATTTGCTTAAAAACAAATAGTTGTGGCCTGATGGTTAGAGTCAGACTTGTAACCCGAAGGTCACGGGTTTGAGTCTCAGTACTGGCAGGAAATGTAGGTGTGGGAAGCGATCTAGAAGTATGCCTATTGGGTAACTATAACAATTCTAATCTTCAACAGGTTTACACCATAAAACTTACAGAAATTCTGCTAATAATTGCCAAGAAATGCATTGCAATGAAGTGGAAATCTGATACTGCTGTCCCCATCAGTTTGTGGCTATCTGAGGTTACAAACTGTATACCCTTGGAAAAACTAACATACTGGTTAAGGAATAAAAGTAAAGTGTTTCATAAAATTTGGCAACCCTCTATCATAGAAGACACTTCAATAGAACAGATAGACTCTCTTTTTGATTGAGGTCTTACACTGTACTAATAACAATACCCTGTATTTAAATATACCCTGTATATAACGTTACACTTCACTCATCTTATTATAATTTTTGTATTTTGGTTTTTATGCTTATTTTAAGTAATTTTTAATTTCTTTTTCCTTTTTTCTTGTCTTGTGTTTCATGACATGTATAAAGTGTTTTGTACCATCTTGTATTGTTTTATGTTACAGTTCAAAAGCAAAAATAAAATATTCAAGGTGTGGGGAGTGAATAAACATTACACACAACCGAGGTGCTTGATTTCAACTAAGAGCTTGAGACGAAACCTTGTAACTAGAGTGGATCCTCAAACTTTCGGCAGAACCTCATACAGTAGCTCCACCCGCCTCAATCGTGAATGAAGTCCTGCATGCATGCATTTTGGAGACTGTGTCTGCTTGTTTGCAGTGCAAGGGTAAATAAAACCCTGGTTCCCTGAATAGGGAACGAGACGCTGCATCGATACGCATTGGGATCACCTCTGCGTGATTACGTCTTGAAGCACTTGTGAAATCGAACCAATGGCGTGACGGAACGTCAGAGGCGGGTGACGTCACAGACCAGGAAACTATAAAGCATACCTAGAACAAAGAATGCCAGCTTCTGATTGGCTGAAGCAAGACGCTCACAGGCATGCAGGGAGTATGGCAAGGCGACGCAGCGTCTCGTTCCCTATTCAGAGAACCAGGGTTACATACGTAACCCGAGACGTTCCCTTTCATGGGAACATCGACGCTACGTCAATACGCATTGGAAACCCTATCCCAACTATGCCATAATACCTAGTGCCTGTCTGTTATCCTAAGACAAGAGCACAGCAGACCCCGGAGTGGAGCCCAAGTCAAGGTTATAAAACCTGATGAACGTATGCTGAGAGGACCACCCAGCCATATCACATATATCATGGAGAGGGACCCCCGAGATTAAAGCCTTTGAGGCAGCCATACCCCTGGTAGAATGTGCCTGGACAGTCAAAGGAGAAGGCTGTCTGGTAGATTCATAAGCAAGTGAGATAGCCTCGACCACCCACTTGCTCATTCTCTGCTTAGACGCAGGGCCTCCCTTCTTAGGAGACCCGTAACAGACAAATAATTGTTCAGTTTTACGCCACAGTGGACATACGCGTCTAGTGCCCTAACCAGGCAAAGCAGATTGAGTCTTTCCTGATCTGGACTGGAAAATGGAGGAGAGTACCACGAAGAAAGCGTATGACTAGGGGATCTCTTCCCATAGAAGAGTCCCCCAGAGGAGCATGATAGGCGGAAATAGCCGCTACATAAACTCCAGGCGGGGGTGAAGTATCATGCCGCCCGCTTGAGACAGGAGGTCCTGTCTGATGGGGATCTCCATAGAAGAGCCGTCGAGAAGCGACACAAGGTCCGTGAACCAAACTCGGGTCGGCCAGAACGGGGCTATCAATATGAGACACACCCTGTCCCAGCGAACCCTCTCCAGAACTCCTGGGAGCAGACCAATCGGGGGAAATGCATACAGATACACGAGGTGGCAGGGTTGGCAGAACGGCCCCCTGAGGGCACCGAGGAGGGGCGTATACCATGTAGTGTGATGAAGGACCCTCTTCGGAGGGGGCCGCCCTCAAAGATCCCATGCCACTGGCGTCAGGACCTCTTCGGAGCCTTCTTGGCGATAATGACAGTCCTCAGATCTGTCTTACCCCGCGAAGACTTCGGCTGTGTCGCCTGTCCCTGTCCCCAAGCTTTCTGCAGGGGAGCACGGGTGGCGACACTTTTTTTTTTTTTTTTGGATGGACGGTCAGACCAGTGCCCTGAAACGGCAAACCGGCAGAGAACATCTGAACTGACCGCTCTACGACCCTCCTCGGAGGATCGCTGGAAACCACTGCGCCCTGAAGCACACGAGGTGGCAGGGTTGGCAGACCGGCCTCCTTTTTTTTTTTTTTTTTTTTTAATTCCTCGGAATTTAATATAGCCAGATATCAAACAGACAAGTAAAAACTATCTGGATGAAAGGCTGAATAAAGTATTCTCATACAGAACATATTAGAATACAAAAAGAATTATACCTCGTAATAGTTTGCAAGGGATTATAAGGAAAAGAGAGAAAGGGAAACTCTCGTCTGCTCAGTTCCCTCCAAATATATGAAGACTTCAGATGCAAAAGCCTCTAAGTGCCATCTGAAATTTTCTTCTAAAATGAGCATTTTTATCAAGCTTGTATGTTTATGTTCAGTTATTTCACTTTAATGGCCATGAAAAGGACCTATTAATTGCCATTAAAGTGAAATTATTGAACCTAAACATACAAGCTTGATAAAAATGCTCATTTTAGAAGAAAATTTCAGACGGCACTTAGAGGCTTTTGCATCTGAAGTCTTCATATATAAATACATATATATGTGTGTATATATATATATATAAATTACGGGCACGTAATCTATGCGCGGCCTCAGCAAACGCGAGATCCGAGCCATGTATTCTTTATTGCAGACTTAATCCACACACTGCCTCGGCAAACGCAAGATCCGAGCCTTGCATTAGACTTTTATTCTCTCGAGAATAAAGCCAAATGGAGTGGAGCTAAAAGACGTCTCAGTTACGTATGTAACCCTCGTTCCCTGAAGGAGGGAATGGAGACGTACGTCAGTAGTGACCGACGAATTGGGATATCGCCAGAGAGCCCTATCAGCTTTGAGTGAACTAAAACAAACCAATGGAATTGGCATGCGATATTTGCATAATGCGCACCGCCCCCACCAGGTGGGTATAAATACAGAAGCGGATGCAATCGCACTCTGTTTTTCGCTGAGGAGACAACCTACGTCTGCACTACAGCGAGGGCACAGGAACTGTGGCGACGGGACGTACGTCTCCGTTCCCTCCTTCAGGGAACGAGGGTTACATACGTAACCGAGACGTTCCCTTTCAGTCGGTCACGTTCGACGTACGTCAGTAGTGACCGACGAATTGGGATCCCAAATAAAGCGCCACAGTACTGACCCCTTCCAGCGCCCAGCGTAAGCTCCAGCCACCCGGCGCACCTGGGGGGCAGAGAAGGGGGCGAGCTTACACTGAGAGAGTCTACTGCCGTTCCGCAAGACCCACTACAGTAAGACTTAGACAACACTGGGGAAGCGAACCCGGAGGGGACGCTGCGGAGACCACAACCTACCCGTAGGGGAGGAATTTATCGGGGAAATACACATATGGACTGGCCGTGGGCAGTACACATATGGAGTCCCTGGGATGGCTCCAGCCTAGAGATAGGGGGAGACTCATCTGACAGGCGACAGTAGAGCTGGCTCTGCTAAGGGAAAGATACGGGCTCACCGTGGGGAGTTGACTGTGGACAATACACATATGGGACCACTGACGTGGAGGGGTCACGACATATGGCACCCAGCCAAACATCAACATCGGTGACGGACGTTTGGCCTGGCATCAGACACTCTGCAATGTCCGAGCCATAAGGGGAGGCAGAGGAACTCGACAGGGTTCGCCAAGCAGGGAACTCTACTGGAGTAAATGGACGCACATATCCGGCCCAGGGGGCGGGAATGGCATTGCAAGCCGACACTAGAACGGGTTCTTCGTGTTTACCGTCTACTGGAAGCGAGTACAGGGGAAGATACCGGTTCCACACGAAGGCTATAGAACCTAGCGAACGCAGCTCTACAGATATCTGTCAGCGAGGCGCCATGCGCCAGCGCCCAGGAAGAGACAACTCCTCTAGTGAGGTAAGCTCTTAACCCGAGCGGGCAAGGCACGCCTTGGGACTGATAAGCCAAGGCGATGGCGTCCACTATCCAGTGGGCCATCCTCTGCTTGAAGACAGCCTTTCCCTTCTGCTGGCCTCCGTAACAGACAAAGAGCTGATCTGAGGTCCTAAAGCTTCGCGTTCTATCCACATACAGGCGCAGAGCGCGGACAGGACAGAGCAAAGCCAGGGCTGGGTCTGCCTCCTCCGAAGACAGCGCTTGCAGGTTCACTACCTGATCTCTGAAGGGAGTGGTAGGAACCTTGGGCACATATCCAGGCCGGGGTCTCAGGATAACGTGAGAGTCGCCAGGCCCGAATTCCAGGCACGATTCGTCGACCGAAAATGCGTGCAGGTCCCCTACCCTCTTAACCGAGGCCAATGCAACCAGGAGGACGGTGTTAAAGGACAGTACTTTTAACTCTACTGACTACAAAGGCTCGAAGGGAGAGATGTAAGTACCAGGGAGAGATCCCAAGAGGGTATAGAGGAAGGGCGAGGCAGATTCAGTCTCCTCGCCCCCCTCAGGAACCTGACGATCAGGTCGTGCTTCCCCAACGACTTACCTTCAACTGCATCGTGATGTGCGGCAATAGCGGCAACATACACCTTGAGGGTGGAGGGAGACAGCCTTCGCTCCAAGCCCTCCTGCAGGAAGTAAAGGACAGACCTGACCGAACATGATCGGGGGTCCTCTCGGTGAGAGGAACACCATTCGATGAACAGGTTCCACTTCAACGCATAGAGGTTCCTCGTAGAAGGAGCTCTAGCGGAAGTGATAGTGTCTACAACCGACTGGGGGAGATCACTTAGAACCTCCGCGTCCTGTCCAGGGACCACACATGGAGTTTCCACAGGTCAGGACGCGGGTGCCAGAGGGTGCCCCATCTCTGAGTCAGAAGGTCCGTCCTCAGAGGAATGGGCCAAGGAGGTGCTGTCGCGAGGAGCGTCAGATCCGAAAACCAGGTCCGAGTGGGCAAATACGGAGCCACTAGCAAGACCTGCTCCTCGTCCTCCCTGTCTTTGCACAGGAGCTGTGCGAGAAGGCTCACTGGGGGAAACGCATATTTGCGTAGGCCCCGGGGCCAGCTGTTTGCCAGAGCATCCGTGCCGAGCGTGCCCTCGGTCAGGGAATAGAACAACTGGCAGTGGGCAGTCTCCGAGGAGGCAAACAGATCTACCTGTGCGGCCCCGAAGCGCTGCCAAATCAGCTGGACCACCTGGGGATGGAGTCTCCATTCGCCCGGAAGCAGAGGCTGCCATGAGAGCTCGTCGGCTGCACGGTTGAGCACGCCTGGGACGTGAATGGCATGAACCGACCTCAGATGCTTCTGACTCCATAGCAAGAGATGGCGGGCGAGTTGCAACATGCGATGGGAGCGTAGACCACCCTGATGGTTGATGTACGCAATGGCCGCAGTGCTGTCCGAGCGGACCAGTACGTGCTTGTCTGTCAACAGCTCCTTGAAGCGGCCCAGTGCAAGACGTACTGCTAGCAACTCGAGGCAATTGATATGCCAATGCAGTTGAGACCCCGTCCACAGACCTGATACTGCATGCCCGTTGTACGTGGCTCCCCACCCGGTGGCAGAAGCATCTGTGTACACCACAGCATGCTTGGACACTTGTTTGAGGGGAACTCCTGCCTGCAGGAATGAACAACTAATCTAATCCTCAGGTCACCCTGTCTACACGCCGCCGTGCCGCTCCCCTGGCCAGAGCCAGAGAAAACGGCCATACAGGGCATAGGGGAGGGGACCCCCGCCCCCTGAGAACCAAGGAACGAGAGTTTAGACCTCAACACTGAGCTAGTCATGTTCCCGCAGTGAGAACATGAACTATCCACAAAAGCTGCCTCAGCATGCTGAACGCCCAGGCATGTTACACAGCGATTGTGACCATCAGCGGGGACCAGGGAACGACCGCATCCAGTAACGCACAGACGAAATGACATCTTGAAAAAGACGCAGGGTTCGTCTGTGAAACTCTTTTAGAAAGGGGGAAATTCAGCTCTGTTCTTTATGCTGAAGCACACAGGGAACAGCCGAGATGTGACTGCAGGTACACACTGATCGCCTGACAGTACACACACAGAGAAACCGGCCCAAATCGCAGACCAACAGGGCAGAGAATGCTGTGAAAACAGCAGTTGAGAGCTGTAATATAGCTCAAAGCTCCTCTGGAAGCTCACGGCCTCGCTGTAACGTGCCTTCACACCAACACTCCGAAAAAAGCTCTTCAAAGGCTTGAGAAAACACACTCTTAGTCTTGATAGCAGGAACACAAGGTTGGCTCCGAAGCGAAAGACAGAGTGCGATTGCATCCGCTTCTGTATTTATACCCACCTGGCAGGGGCGGTGTGCATTATGCAAATATTGCACGCCAATTCCATTGGCTTGTTTTAGTTCACTCGAAGCTGATAGGGCTCTCTGGCGATATCCCAATACTGAAAGGGAACTCCCGCTAGTGCATGCTTTTCTTTACACTTCGGGACATTTTTATGAATGAACACTCTCAGCCCCATGTGAGCTGACGCGCATGCTCCACTCCCAGCAAACAACACATAAATCGTGTGTATCCCCACTCGCTTTGTAGTGTAGCACAGGGAGGAACACGATTCAAACTGCTGTTCGCTATATCTTCAATATTTGTAAGTTTACAAAATCAGAAAGATATTTGATTTAATTTCTCAAAAATTAAATGGAGCAAATAAACAATCAGACAAGTATATCACGGTCTGAATATTTCAAATAAACACAAAAATAATCATGGCTTTCAAACATAACTGGTTTGTTTTTTATGTTAGAATAATAGACGTGTGATTTTGAAAACACGATATATGTGTGAGGTGGCGAGTCCTCAGATCGATATCACAATATCCACCTCCTCAGAGCTGGACATGTGAACTACCGGTGCCTCAACCCGGGGGGAAGAAACCGCAGAGCGTGCTTCCACCTGGGAAAAGGCACTGAACCTGGCAGGTAAAGGCAGAGAAAGGGTGGCACCCGTCTCTAACCCCTCTGCCCCATCTGTGAACCCCATGATCTGAGCCGCCACTCTGCCTCGGCAGAAGCGGGACCCAACCATGAGGAACGCGAGCCGCGGCACCCTCCTCAAAGAGCTTATCACAATGCTCGCAAGCAACCCCCTCTGAGTGGGTGACGTCATGTGTTGCCGAACTGAATTGTGGGTTCCATTATGTTGCGTCACTGGCATTGCTTGCGGCATAAGTTGAAAAATGAACAACTTCTCAAGCACCAATGCAGGTGGCAGCCAATCAGATCACCTTATGCAAATATCCTAGCACAAACGCTAGCCAATTGCGTTCATGCAACACCAGAAATATTCAGGAAATATTCTAAGTGGTCAGAATATAATAATATTCTAAATGTGTTTTTAAAAGGAAATGAAGATGTTTGTTGTATAGGCTATATTGTTGAATGCATTACTGTGGTAAACACTTGCAAAAAAGATGTTGGGAAAAAAAAAAACCACACCTGCAAGGCCTGGAAAAGAGCGAACCTTAAGCCAGGTGAGAAAAGGGGCCCTATCACACACCCGGAGCAATGCAGTGTTTTTGCTAGTTTCAGCCTGACGCAGTTATCATTTTCACATTCTGCGCCACGTGTTTAAATAGCAAATGCATTTGCGCCCATGAGCGTGCTCTGAAAACGAGGTGCGTTCAGGCGCATAGTTGGCGTGTTACTATTTTGGGCAACTGAAATAGACTGCGCCATTGACCAACTGAAACCTGGTCAAAATTTTTGTTTTGTTATTTAAAGAGCGCGTTAGTAATATGCGCCTATATGCGGGTGCACAACGCGCGTACACTCTGCTTATTACACACGCACAGGGACGCGCAGCAGCACATAAATATGCCAAATATTAAAAATAAAAGGATTACAGTGTAAAAGATTATTATTGTGTGCATAAAGATAAAAATGCTTTGGTGGAATCCGGCTTGTCCTATAGATGGTCTGCTCGCACGCTTTAACCTTGTGCACGAGCAGATCTGTTTCCTCGCTAGAGAAGTGTTCAGTTTTTCCACTTGCAAATTCTGCCATGTAAATATAGAATCCACCATGGTGCGAGCGCAGCTGGCTTTTAAAGGGAATGGGGAGATGAGACTCTGATTGGTTTATTGCACGTTACGCCCAAAACATACTCATTACTCATTAAGAGAATATGGACAACCCTTTTAGACCATGCACCAGGCACGCCGACCATTTTTCCCATCCTTAAACTAGCAAAAGTGGATTTGGACACATCCTAAGTGCACTTGCGCCGTGCGTTTTAGACCATGCGCCTAGATCGTTAAAATAGGGCCCAAAGTATTGCAAAGGTAATGTAACACATTATTTTCCATAAAAAGCAAATTAGTAACTTAATTTTTCCTTTAACTAGAATATGGTTTGACATGAGGGTGGGTAAATAATGACAGAATTTTCAGTATGGGTGAACCATTTCTTTAGGACATGTAGCCTATTTGACATCCTCATTCACGTTAACAGTAATTGCTGAATTTGTTCGTAACTGTGAGGGTCAGTTGGTTAAAAACTATAGCAAGGAAAATCAGAAAGGGCATCAAAACATCTCTTTTTTTATTTCTTGAATAAAAATTATGTTTTAGTGGCTCAGAAGTATTTTGTCACTGTCCCTGGAGCAACTGCGTAATTTGTTTTTCAGGCCATAGTCTTTATAATTAGCACGTCAGATATAAACAAACCAGCACATCTCAGTGTAAGGAGCAGAATGCACTTTAACTGTAGCCTGTGAAACAAATGTGGCAGGTTTGATTTTCTTCATTCTTTACTTTAATTTGTTCAACTATCCAGCTATTGCTATTATTGTGTATTACAGTAACACTTTAAGATAAGGTTCATTTGTTAACATTAGTTAATGTATTAACTAACATGAACTAACCATGAGCAATACATTTGTTACTGTATTTGTTAATCTTTGTTAATGTTAGTTAATAAAAATACATCAGTTCATTGTTTGTTCATGTTACTTCACAGTGCATTAATGTTAACAAATACAACTCTTGATTTTAATAATGTATTAGTAAATGTCTAAATTAACATTAACAAAGATTAATATGCTGTAGAAGCGCACATTAGTTAACATAGTTCATGTTAACTAATGTGGTTAACTAATGAACCTTATTGTAAAGTGTTACCACAATCACATTATAAAATCAAAACACTATTTTTTAAAATATTGTACTAATATTAAATACTAAATTTTCCTCTTACAGAAGATGAAAAGTTTGGACTGATATTCATCATGTCAGTGGGAAACATCAGCTTTGTAAGGGATTTTGTCATAGTCGGCTTTCCTGGACTTCAGCCTCATTACTATGGCCTTGCATCAGCACTTCTGTTTTTTGTTTATGTGTGTACATTGGTGGGAAATGCTGTATTTTTTACTTTGTTTGTAATGACTAAGAGCCTGCAGAGGCCTCTGTATTATTTCATTATAAATCTTGTTGTGTGTGATGTACTATTAAGCACCACAATATTACCAAAGATAATTAGCAGGTATTGGTTCCAAGATGAAACCATTTCGTTCTTGGGTTGCTTTGTTCAGATGTTCTTTGTGCATTATTTAGGCGGTGTCTGTTCAAATGTTCTGGTAGTAATGGCTATAGATCGCTATGCAGCAATATGTTACCCGCTTCAATATCATAGTATCATGACAAACAGAAATGTACTCATTTTGATCCTTGGCTCTTGGGTTTTGAGTTTAGTAGGACCCTTAATGATAGTCATTCGAGCTTACCCTCTCCCTTATTGTGCAGAAAACACAATTATTCACTGTTACTGTGATCATGTTTCCATTACAACACTGGCATGTACAAACAGAGCACTGTATAGTGTTCCAGCTCTCATTTATGCCCTTGTAGTACTGATGGGGTCCTTTGCTATTATTATTTTCTCATACTGCTCCATCTTTGTAGCAGTTATGCGAATTTCAAGCACTGGAGGAAGGATGAAGACTTTCTCCACCTGCAGTCCTCAGCTCATCATAATTGCTCTCTATTTTCTACCCAGGTGTTTTATTTATTTGTTTGGCAACATTGGTATAAACTTCAGTACTGATTTGCGATTAGTCATTGTCATGATGTATAACCTACTACCACCTATGATCAACCCCCTTATTTATTGTTTGAGAACAGAAGAGGTAAAAACTGTTTTAAGAAGCCTATTTCAAAAGAAACAAATTGGTATTCCTTTACAGTTGCTCTAATGTGCTTTATCGCTTGAGCTGGACAAACTGTAGTCAAACTAATATTAATCCTCATATTAACATAAAACAGATTCCAGTGTTGGATATGAATATGATTGGTTTATTTTGAATAATCTGCATCTATCTGACATTATTTAAATAATCATAGTAACAATTAAATTTATTCAGTTAAAAAATATGAACATGATTAAAATATGGCTAGCTGTGGAACAAACAATATTCATGTTGTTAATATAAATGAGATAATGCATGTTGATAAAGTAAGAATAATATGTAAGAGTAAGAGTTTGTGTACATTGAGTGCATGTACATTATAGTTGCATTTGTTAATGGGGATTAGAGGATTTCATGGAACATTCCGGTGATTTTCTCAGAAGGACCTGAATAGTGTGACTGAAGATGAATAGTGTGATAGTGGGAGACTACACGGTGGTTACAGCCACGTTACATACAATTTTTTGAGAATGGAAAAGCATAGAATAATTTTGCAAAGCAAATTAATTATAATGCACTCATTAAAACTAATTAAATCAAGTTGTTTAATTTAAAGCAATTTCATTTTAAATTGTTTTGGCCTCATCTTAGTCTCAAACATGAACTACTCATCAAATTTTTCCAAGAAATTTGTATCTCAGCTATACGCTACTTCATAGCTCAACAATTGTGGTCACTTAATAGTAGCATGCCTCCAAACATTTTGTAGGGATTATGGGGGGTTATTTCAAACCATAGCATGACACAAGCATGCCAGTTTTGTCAAAGAAATCAAACTGTTTTCATGAAAAAAGATAATCATGCTGTAATGAGACAGGAGAAACTCCAAACAACACGTCACCATGTGGGAGGTGTCATTAGTTTAAAGGGTGATGATAAACGGTGTCTTTGTCATTGTCAGATGGATGCACAGAGAGAACATTTATATATGTAATACCAATGGCATACATGGCAGATTCTTTTTTTGTTTTGTGCATTAATAAAATTGGTGATTCAGTGAATCTTCTCCAGTTTGGTGGTCAGATCCCATCAAACTCAAAATAATGCAAATTTAATAGATTATGCAATTCATATCTAAATGGTTTCCATGGAGGTATGTATGTGAATTATAGCTTATCAATATAATCTGTACTTTATAAAGACAGTAATTGTACAAAATGTTTGTATTTTGTATAATTTTGCCTTGACAGTCAAATGCTTGTGTAATTGTCAATGTAAAAATTGTGTTTTTATTGTTAAAAAATTGTAAATTTGTTATTGTAAAATTGTTACATTCTTGTTGTATGAGGTAATTGTGAAGCCGTGTAGAGTCATGACCTATACCAATGTCACTGTCTTTACTGAATTCTACCTGCTGGGATTTCCGGGACTCAATCCTCAGTATTATGGAGCTGTAGGAACCCTTTTGTTCTTTGTCTACTTGACACTGGCAGGAGGAAATATCTTTATTATTGCATTCATTGCTTATGAGAGAAGCCTTCAGAAACCCACCTATTTAATCTTCTGTAATCTTGCTGTGTGTGATCTTGCTTTTGGAACTGCAACGCTGCCTAAAGCCATTGCAAAATACTTTTTCAATAGCAGTGATATATCATTTTATAGTTGCTTTGTGCAGATGTTTTTTGTTCACTACTTAGGGAGTATTAACTCTTTCCTAATGCTATTAATGGCCATTGATCGGTTTGTTGCAGTGTGTAACCCACTTAGATACTGTGTCCTTATTACAAACAAAACAATTTTTATGGCATGTGCTGCGCTTTGGGCAATCTGTATATCGTGGATGTCAGTCATTGTTTTTCATGCCTTCAGTGAGCCCTATTGCAATTCTAATGTAATAACCCAAAATTACTGTGACCAAAATTCAATAATTAAACTGTCTTGTGGAGATGTAAGGCAAAAACATTTTTTTTCATTTTCATGTGCTATGTTTGTTCTTTTGGGCCCATTAATATTTATTATATTTTCTTTCATTGCTATCATCACATCTGTTTTCAAAATCTCAGACATTCAGGCCCGATATAAAACATTCTCAACTTGCACTCCTCAGCTTCTTATCATCTGTCTGTACTATGTGCCCAGATGTGTTGTTTATGTGCATGATGTGACAATCGCGATCTCACCTGGCATCCGGGTTATGTTAATTATGTGGTACAGTCTGCTCCCACCTGTTGTCAATCCGATGATATACTGCTTCAGAACCAAAGAGATCAAAGATGCATTAAAGAAAAAAATTAGAGATAGGAAAGTGAGTATGCAGATATGAATGGAGTATATATATAAATTGCTTTAATACAGTAAAGTGCATTGTTTACACTTGCCTTGTTTATGTACTTATATCACTGTTATTTTGGCTGTGCTAACCTCTTCAATCAGAATCAGTGATGTATCATATTTTATTTAATAAAATCTGCAAAATGTAAAAATAATTTTTAATTTTCCTGATGTATAAACTAATTTGTTCAATAAGTATATTTTATTTCCCTCTAAATGAGTATCAAAACGAAATAGTTTCTTTTTTGCATATAAGGTTTGGCAAATGTTCATTTAATGGACTGTAATGATTTTTTATATCTGTGTTCACCTGTTATCATTAAGACACTCCAAACCATTTAAAATTGTATGGTTTAGTTATTATTTATATTTATTCTAAAGGCGAATTTACCTTATTAAAAATAGTACAGAAATGTTATCTTAAATTTTAATAGTCCATTTAATAAACACAATTTAATAAAAGAGAAAGTAATTTTACTCATAGATGAGTGTGAAAATGTGGAAATTGAAATGAAATAACCAGTATTAAGAACCAATGGGATTTCTAATTCTGCCTTGTTATATGCATAAAAATAAAGTGTAGGCCTACTGATTCTGTTAATACAAAATATTCTTTTGCCATCTGACATGCATGTATGTATTTACTGTAATAGGTTCAGTAGGTTTAATGAAAGCAGTAGGATGACAACAATTTTCTTAAACATGACATAACTTCATATTATTTACCATCATTTCTGCTCTGATTCAGACAATGCAGAAAGTGCTGAAATTTGTAGATGAGTGTCACAATTCCCCTGTGTCTCTGTTCATGAGTTGTTATTTTGATATTCTTTTGTCTTGTATTGTCTGTGTTCAGCTCCTGTGTGTTCCTGTTTCCTTGGGCAAATTCCAAATGGAAGGGAGCATCCCTATGCCCTACTCCCTTCGAAGGGGACTTTATGTAGCTGTTTGGAATGCACTTGGCGAAGGGAGCAATGTAGTTTCTTCATTATCTTCACCTGGGATGTTCCCATGACAATGCAGCACGGTGTCCATTAGCTGATTAATTATTGCTGTTAACATAGCTGTTGCAAAAAAAGATACATTAATATATATTTTAAAATATGTTATATTTGTGTGTGAGTGTATTTCTCTGTTCTCAACTTTAAAACTTGCCATCTCATCTTTGGATACTGAAAGAAAACACATTTCTAACCTGAAACTTATTTAAACATAACATGACAAAAATGTGTGAAATATATCACAATTTTTTTTTTTGAATTGCTATGTTTGTAAGTTAACTTGAACTCTCCCGACATCTACCTTTAAAATGAATGAATTGCAAGTATTCGCTGGGTCACATGACCATAATAAAATTACTTCCTCGAAGTGACCATCGCATGTACCCTTCGCCAACGGCCTTGTGGAAGGGCCCTTCATGAATGGATTTAGTTGTTCACTCTCGTTTGGAGCACCCCTACAAATGGCGTCCCCTTCTCGAAGTGCCCTTCAAGGGTGCAAAAATGCCGTTTGAAATTTGCCCCTTGATTGCCATAGTTAGTCATTGTTTCATTGATTAGTGTCTCACCTGTTACTCATCCTGTGGATTTATACCCTCAGTTACCTTCTGTTCTTTGTGCTGTGTTAATATTTCTGCTTGTGTTTCTCATTATTGTTCCTTGTATTTATTAAATGTGATTCCTTTGTTATTCTGCATCAAGCCTCTTGAATCTGGATTATCACATCTAGTCAGACAACGAGATGAAAGAGAAAGAGGAGGAGTAAGAGCAATGCCAAATCTTCCTTCACTGAACTCTGGCAGACAGTGAGAATGAACAAAAAATCTATTTAGTCACATATTTATGTTACCATACATGTACTTTACTTTTTTAAAATAATAATAATAATAATAATAATAATAATAATAATAGAGCAAGAAGAATTTTTAGTTTTTTTCTTAGTTATAATATAATTCTCACAGTTGGTTGCAGCAGAGATAAAGCAGGATCAAGGTGCAGCAGTCATTTATTAAGCAAACTCAACTTCACAAATACAGAATCTCAGGAGACCAGAACAAGGCTAGGATCAGGACAGCAACATAAAACAACGTTAGGACTGACATAGAACTGAAAGAAATATAGGGTATAAATAAGGGCAAACAGGAGCTAATGGGATGATTAAATTAACTAGACACACCTAAACTAAACTAACACAATCAGTGGCTACAGAAACAAACAGGGAGACAACAAAGGAGAACTGAACTGAACTAATGAAACAGGAAAACGCAATCTAGAAACACAGACATGAAAAGAACAAAACAGATCAAACTCAAACCGTGATAATAAAATAGTTAGTTCCGAAGAGAGGATCAGCTCAAATTCAACCTGGCCGTGGCACGGGCCATTTCATCCAGCATTTCCCCATAAGCGGGGTTGACAGGAAGGAAGGGCTCAACAAACTCACTTTCTTCGCCCCCTCATAGCTGGACGCCAACAACATGCTTGATGCTGGATCAGAAGATGCTGCAGAGTGGGCTTTCGGATCCATTTGATCGCTAGGGCTGGCAAGAGAGGACTGAGAATGGGAAACTCCCTACTCAAATTCCTCTGCCAACTCAAAGTGCGAGCCCCACGATTGGAGCTACTGCCACGGTGGAAGCAGCAGGGCCCAAAAAAGCCGAAAAAATCAGGACATGGAGGCATGCACTTTCTGAAACTCTTGCTGTTTGCCATGGTTTAGTTTTCACGCACTACAAATAAATGACTCCTGAAGACAAAAAAGCTGATGTTGTGTAACTCATGCACCCTTTTATATGCACAGGTGCTCTGTGTGTGACGTCATGGACTGCCGTCTGCCAAAAAACTTGCAGCGTCGAAAAGGAACTCCTGCATAAACAGAACGTTATGATGCGTTGGTGTGGAGGGTAGATAGTTATTGTTATAGTTATCTTTATAGTTATCGTTCTTGGTGTGAACGGGCCTTGAACCCTTGAAAGGTATGGATGCTACATTCAGATGCAGGTAATCACACATGCTCTCGCTCTCTCTCTCTCTCTTTCTCTCATAATACTCCACCCAATAATACTCTAATACACTAATTGCTTCACTTAAACACAGTAGTGGACGAAGTATACAAATTACTTGGGTAAAAGTACAGATACCCTATTAAAATATTACTGCAGTAAAAGTATTCAGTCCTTTTCAATTTTACTATAAAATACTTGACACACAGATAGAGCTTAAAAAGGTTACAGCTCAGTCTGATATCATTATGAATTATACGAATTGTAGCCAGCACTAGTCAATCAGGAAGATTATACAGACATGTAATCTGTATAATTGTCCTAGTAAGAAAACATTTTATTTTAGTATACTGTCACACTGATAACTACTACTGATAATTAACTCAAGTGTGCAAACAAGTCAGAATAACCCCAAAAATTCGGCATTAGTAACTTACTTTTCACTCCATCACTTGTTTTTTGACATGGTTTTTATGAAATGTAATGGTATAAAAAGTATGATATATTATGCTGTGGAATGAAGTAAAAGTTTCACTAAATAAAAATACTCTGATAGAGTATAGATACTTGAAAAATATACTTAAGTACAGTAAGTAAAATACTTTGTACTGTCCACTACTGCTTAAACAGCCCAAGCCGTCGTTACTAGTTCTAAAGTGTCGTTTTAGACCTGAGCGCATTTGTTGTTCTATCAATGGCAGCTTTGAATCCTTGGCAGAAGAAAGCAGTTTTCTATTTCAGTATGGATCAACCAACATTGATTTAAAGAAATAAGTAGCAAACTTGTTTATTGATTGATTTATTTTAGTTTGGTTGAACTCTGCACTTCATCATTAGGCAATATAAAGTTGACAGTGAATAAGTATATAAATACAATATATGCAACAAAAGCAACAGCTCTTTCCACCCCCTACTGTAATTTTAAAACAATAACACAATAAAATTGCTGTTCTACAGGGCCCTCAGAGGGCTTTTGTACATGTGAGAGTTATACATTACGTCAAAGAGTTTAAGTGTATCTACAGTGTGAGCATTTATAAGCCAAAGCCAAAGCAAACTTGTACCCATAATGTAACTGAGGACACTCTGACCTGTGCTGTAAGTATATTCATGTAAGCTATCATTTTCTAGAAAAAGTTCTTGTGCCTTTGTTTTGTCTTATACATATAACAGTTTTATTGTGCTATTTCACTTTTTATTTCCACCAGATGGGGTCGGGCAGCAATGACGGAACCTACCAAAATGCAAACACAACAACAACGATCACTGAGTTTGTTCTACGAGGTTTTCCTAGCATCCCTCCTGAGTATTACGGATGTGTAGGAGCTTTGTTTTTCATCTTATACCTTCTTCTTGCTACTGGGAATATTTTTATCATTGTCTTTGTGATATGTGAAAAAAGCATTCAGAAACCAACATATATAATCTTCTGTAACCTTGCAATGGCCGATCTTGCACTTGGAACGACAACCTACCCAAGAGTCATTGCAAAGTACTGGATGTCTGACAAAATCATATCATTCAACGCCTGCTTCGTGCAGATGTATTTTGTCCATTTTCTTGGGGCTACAAATTCATTTCTCATGGCACTGATGGCTCTTGATCGATTCATAGCTATTTGCAATCCTCTCAGATATCATGGCCTGATTAAAAATTCAACTATTGCCATTCTGTGTGCGTGTGTTTGGATAGCAAACATGCTGCAGTTAGTTGGAGTCACTCTCCTGGCCCTCAGTGTGAATTACTGTGGGTCAAATGTCATACCTCATTGCTACTGTGATCATGTTGCTTTAAGCAAACTGACATGTGGAGATGTAACTACCATGAAAGTCACATCTGCAGCCATTGCCATGTTTGTTCTGTGGGGTCCTTTAAGTTTCATCTTATTTTCTTACGTCTCTATCATCATCTCTGTGTTGAGAATCTCAAATTCAGAAGGACGTTATAAAGCATTTTCCACGTGCACTCCACAGTTACTGATCATATGTCTGTATTATCTACCCAGAACTTTTGTGTATATGACACACGTTGCTGGCTATGAATTTAGTACTGATATCCGCATTGTGGTTTCCATGATGTATAGTCTCTTCCCTGCTGTTGTTAACCCATTTATATATTGCTTCAGGACTAAAGAGATCAAAGAGGCAATAATTAAAAAAATTAAGATAAAACAGGTTGGAGTCAATAGAAAGGTCAGTCTTGGTTAAAAAGAATCTGGTCCAGTATTGTTGCTTACTATATATATATATATATATATACAGTCAAACCAAAAATTATTCAGACATTTTTGATATATTTTTACTAGTGGGTGCAGGACACTATAGTTCATTTATGTAAGTGAGGATAGCAAAATAAAGTAAACTGTGACATATTATACCAAAAAATTCTTCATACAGTGGATTACCAGTAAAATTGATAAAAATTTGGAACCAAAAATTATTCAGACACTTTGACCTGACCATGTTTTGCTTAAGTGTTATCTGACATAATTAAGATTATTTTTTTCTGACACAGTTTAACTCTGAGATCTTCTCATATTTTATTACCATTTTTTTTAAACTATAGTGAATAAACTGTAATAATGAATGAAATGTTCAAGCTGTCTGAATAAATTTTGGTTTGACTGTGTATATATATATATATATATATATATGTATGTATATCAAATTATGAACCCTGATGCATAGAAATAATTATTCAGATATATACAAATACTATTTAATTTGGCAAATACTCTATGTTCACCTCTTTAATAAGACATTTATGTTAAATGTACAATTGTTTAAATTAAAATGTAAAACTCTGTTATTGCATGTGATTGAACAAGCCTGTCTTTGGTTCCTCAATATTTCTCTGTGTTTGTGCTTTAAAAACTTATATAAGAGAATTAAGCTTTAAATTAATTGTTTTGTAGTTAAGAAAAATCTGTCCATATATACAGTATACTACAGAGATTACACACACTCCGCAACAAGACTAACAATTTATCTTTATTTATTGCTGTTATTATACTGATATTTTTTTCTTTATTATTCAAAATACCTGTTTACCTTAAATATCGGTCACCATTAAATACAAAATTAAAATACCATACATTTTTGTTAAGGGATAGAAGCCTTTTCTTTCCCCCATGCATGGGAAATTTACTGCAATATGCAGCAACAAACAAATGTGTGATCTTATGTGTTTATTTTATTGAAGGATGAAGCAGACTGAAAACAAAGTGATTAAAAGTGAATTTTACCTGTTGTAAACAACTCTACCTGTTGTACTTGGTAAAGCTTCGATGGCATTTTCTTCCATAAGAAGGTTTGAGATGTGTTCTCTTTTTTTAAATGTATTTTATATTTTCCTCAGTCAATTTGTAAAAGAATATAACTTATATACATCCAGCTTATATACATTATACCTGAGCCATACTAAGAATTTTTTTTTTTTTTTTTCTGTTTTAAAAATTAGCAAATATCTGCATTTTTTAATCCACGCTAAACCACTTTTCTTCATATGAACATAACATTATATTAATTATATTATATTATATTCATGTTTAATCTGTTTCTGTTTTGTTTTCAAGGACTTTTAGTATGTTTATTTTTGTTTTCTTTGTTCTATGTGCTTCTTGTTCCTTGGTTGTCATGACAGTTAATTATATGATTAATTACAGCACAACTGTTTGTATTTTAGTTCATTATCTTATCTTGTATATAATGCCCTCAGTTATCTCAGTTCATTGTCTGGTTATGTATGTGTTTAAATACACTGTTACTTTGATTCTCAAGTTTATTTCATTTTATTAAAGCTACACTTGCTGTTTGAACTCAAACCTTTCTCTTCAACATCCTTTGGGGACCGCGTGACAGAACACCAGACAGCAGAAAAAACAATGGATCTAGCAGCAAGAAAATGTAGTGATGGTGAAATGAAGCTTTGCGAAGCATCAAGGCTTTCCCCTCAACTGTGTCATAAAAATGGTTCATTGCACACTAATGACGTCTTGTGGTCAAAAGGTGGAAAAGCTGCCTTTTCGTCCCAGACGACCCAACCATTTTTTTTATTGTTTCATGTAATAAATCAGTATAACCATATAAGGCAATAAAAGTATTTAGTCTATATAAATAATAGTCTTTCACATATCATTGTACTTACACAATGTATGAATAAATGAGTCTGAGAATAAAATTTATGAAAAAAATAAATGGGACAAAATAACGTACTGTAGTGTTGTACAGTAGTGTTGTACTGTAGCAGTTTTTAGGAATCTAAAAGGCTCGTGTAGGCATATATGATCAAAATAAATTAAGATTGTGGAGCCCCCTCGGCTCTACCTGGGACCGACATCCTCACGGCTCCACCGGGTTGCCTTGTCCCACCGGCTCCACCTTGGCCAGACGTTGCTCTGCCTGTGACATGGACTTCCGGGCCTTCAGCTGCCCTTCCTCCTGCCACCCCTTTGGCTCCAGGCTCCACCTTCCCTCTGGCTCCACCATGGTCCTTGGTTGCACCAGCTCCACCTCAGTCCACTGGCAACTTGGCTCCAGCTCAGGTGCTCATCACTGCGGCTCTGCCTAGGCCTCCGGATCCTGTGGTGTCGTCCAGTCCCGTCATCGCCTCAGCTTCGCCTGGGTCTCCAGATCTCTCTGCTCCACTGCTGGTGGTTGGGCCGCTAACTCCACACTCCCACCATTGATTCCACCGAGGGCATTCGTACCACCTGTGATCTGGGCTTCCACCTGCTTCCTCCTGCCTTTGTCTATTATCTATTATGAAGGGTCATTTCATTATGGTAGCGCTGTGCTGGAATTTATTTTAAGGAAGTACCATATCAGAAACGACTTCAGCTAGTCACCTTAAAACCTTAAGATAGTCATCTCTTAAGGCTAGCAGTAAATGTTTTATGAGCAGTAGGATAATCATATTCATCCGCACAGTCACTCAGCGCCGAAGCACAAGCAAAATAATGTTCTTCCGCAAAATGCATGCAGTTTTGTTTTTTAACTGCTAGAGGGACAAAAGTTACATAGTGTTCCTTTAAAAGATCGCAATCTCAAATAGGGCTGCGCGATTAATCGAAATCGAATCAAAATCGCGATTTAGCTTAATGCAATTATGACATCGCAAAGGCTGTGATTTTTTTAGATTTTTAATTATATAAATATGTACACAGCATGTTGGTGAAGAGCTGCTCTGTGATCAGTAGTAAATGACGCTCCATCTGAGAGCACTGCATTTGAAAAAGCAAAACAAGTTAAACATACAAACTTACCAAACATGAGAAGCGTTTATGAACATCTTGTCCAACAAAAGACAACATTTAATAACGTGTTTTTACTCCAAACTCACTTCATAACGTCAGTCAAGTGTTTGAAATAGCATTTTGATTAGCATTGCATTATAAATACACTATATTATTATGGAAATACCCGAGAAGTCTTAAAGAACAGAGATAAACCATGTATTGTCGTAGTCGTCTGTTTGTTATATTCATTTCTATCTTCTTTTTATTCAGTCACAGCAATAGTATTATGCCCATAGGGGATTTCCTGGAAACGACATGCGTTATATTGCAGTACTTCTGCGAGACATATTGAGTAACCCCAGAGTGCAGTCTGGACGCTTAATTTCACTGGTTTGTAAAGCAGAGCTTATTGGCATGAGCATGTGCATGCGCATTCCTTTTTGTGCTAACTTTGATGATCTACGCTGTTTGACTGTACTACATAAATATTAAGTGCTAACCATGGAGATTTCAGTTACGATCAATTGGCTAATGTTTTGATGAGCTTAAGACGAATCAAGTTAGATAAAGTTACTGTACTGTATGCTTGGTATGGCACCTCCGGGTTCTTCAGGCAGAAAATCTGCATGTAATAGGCTATACTGCTAAATCTGGGGAATTATTTCTTAATTTGTGGCCACGATATATATATATATAGAGAGCCAGGATTGCATCCAGTGAAGTAAAGTCAAATTTATTTGTAAAATGCTCAATACACATCGTTTCAAAGCAGCTTTACAAAAAGTCATATTGTCTATAAGCTTTAATATTGAGCAGTTTTAGGGCTGGGCGATATCACGAAATATGTTGCTGATATAAATGATACACTGTTTGAGATTTTAGCTATAAGTCAGTGCCACTTTTAGGACTGCATGAAATTATAGCATTGCAAAGGAGAGATATTTTCTATAGGCTGATATATTTTCTAATCTAGACTATATTTTCTGCATGTCGTGCTGGGCTCTGTATTTTTACACCATCCATTTAGGATTCTTCATATTTCCATTAGGATCGGTGGATAAACACAAACTCAAGATTATCCAGTGTTAGCGTCAGTTCTGGCAGGTCACGTCAGTCAAGCTCACATCAGCTGACTTCCAGGTGACTTGCGTCAACCAATAGGAATACGATGCCTATCACAGCATCCATATATAAGCTCCTCAGTATATCAGCAGCTATCGCATTTCTCAGGAGTTAATTAAATAGAGAATTCGACAGGCAAAAATGCATCATCTCGCTAGGAATTGTGCAATCGGGAATTTAACTAATTAACACCTCTTGAACATGTGAATTTGCCGCACATCGCTGCAATTAGACATGGAATCGCTGAAGTTATACTAATGACCGACTCAAGAACAAATTCAGATGGATCTGCACTGCAAAGGATTTTAGATGGATCTGGATCTGCAAAGGACTTCAAGAGAAGATCAATTCCATGTCACAGCCGGCTATTTCACTCTCCTTCGTCTCAGAATGTTTCCGCAAAGCTAAGCTAAGTTCCTTTTAATGCTCATGGTTTTAAAGCTAACAGGTTATGGGCAACATGTTTGTGCTAAGCATTGCGATCATATTGGCAATGTGCGTTACTTATCTTGTTGTCATCGGCAACCGGCTCGATCGCTGCGCACGTTGGTCAGGTCGCTTTTGTTTGTATAGCAACATACATGCTGGTCTCCTCGCCTTTGTTTAGCGCTATACATCGCAGATTCAAGCAGCTTTGCGGTAGAGACAGGAAAACAACGATTCATGATTCAACGGATTTTCTGCTGTGGCGCAGCACATAGTAAACATGCTCGTTCTTAAAGCTATAGTTGCTATTAGGAACACGCTGTTCTTAAAGCTATAGTTGCCATTGGAAACATGCTTGTTCTTAAAGCTATAGTTGCTATTAGGAACACGCTGTTCTTAAAGCTATAGCTGCTAATGGAATCACGCTGTTCTTAAAGCTATAGTTGCTAATGGAAACTTTTCGGTTACATATGTAACCCTCGTTCCCTGAAGGAGGGAACGGAGACGTACGTCAGTAGTGACCGATGAATTGGGATATCGCCAGAGAGCCCTATCAGCTTCGAGTGAACTAAAACAAGCCAATTAAAATTGGCATGCGATATTTGCATAATGCGCACCGCCCCCGCCAGGTGGGTATAAATACGGAAGCGGATGCAATCGCACTCTGTTTTTCGCTGAGGAGACAACCTTAAGTCTGCACTACATCGAGGGCACAGGAACTGTGGCGACAGGACGTACGTCTCCATTCCCTCCTTCAGGGAACGAGGGTTACATACGTAACCGAGACGTTCCCTTTCAGTCGGTCACGTTTGACGTACGTCAGTAGTGACCGACGAATTGGGATCCCAAGTAAAGCGCCACAGTTACTGACCCCTTCCAGCACCCAGCGTAAGCTCCAGCCACCCGGCGCACCTGGGGGGCGGAGAAGGGGGCGAGCTTACACTGAGAGAGTCTACTGCCGTTCCGCAAGACCCACTACAGTAAGACTTAGACAACACTGGGAAAGCGAACCCATAGGGGACACTGCGGAGGCCACAATCTACCCTGCAGGGGAGGAATTTACGTGGAAATACACATATGGACTGGCCGTGGGCAGTACGCATATGGAGTCCCTGGGATGGCTCCAGCCTAGAGATAGGGGGAGACTCATCTGACAGGTGACAGCAGAGCTGGCTCTGCTAAGGGAAAGACACGGGCTCACCGTGGGGAGTTTGACCGTGGACAATACACATATGGGACCACTCACGTGGAGGGGTCACGACATATACGCACCCAGCCAAACATCAACGTCGGTGACAGACGTTTGGCCTGGCATCAGACACTCCGCAATGTCCGAGCCGTAAGGGGAGGCAGAGGAGCTCGACTGGGTTTGCCATGCGGGGAACTCTACTGGAGTAATGGATGCACGTATCTGGCCCAGGGGGCGGGAATGGCATTGCAAGCCGACACTAGAACGGGTTTTTTGTGTTTACCGGCTACTGGAAGCGAGTACACGGGAAGATACCGGTTCCACACAAAGGCTATAGAATCTAGCGAACGTGTTGGGTGTCGCACAGCCCGCAGCTCTACAGATACCTGTCAGCGAGGCGCCATGCGCCCAGGAAGAGGCAACTCCTCTAGCGGAGTGAGCTCTTAACCTGAGTGGGCAAGGCACGCCTTGGGGCTGATAAGCCAAGGCAATGGCGTCCACTCTCCAGTGGGCCATCCTCTGCTTGGAGACAGCCTTTCCCTTCTGCTGGCCTCCGTAACAGACAAAGAGCTGATCTGAGGTCCTAAAGCTTTGCGTTCTATCTACGTACAGGCACAGAGCGCGGACGGGACAGAGCAAAGCCAGGGCTGGGTCTGCCTCCTCCGAAGGCAGCGCTTGCAGGTTCACTACCTGATCTCTGAAGGGAGTGGTAGGAACCTTGGGCACATATCCAGGCCGGGGTCTCAGGATAACGTGAGAGTCACCGGGCCTGTATTCCAGGTACGATTCGTCGACCGAAAATGTGTGCAGGTCCCCTACCCTCTTCACTGAGGCCAATGCAACCAGGAGGACGGTCTTAAGGGACAGTACTTTTAACTCAACTGACTGCACAGGCTCGAAGTGATGACCCCGGAGAGATGTAAGTACCAGGGTGAGATCCCAAGAGGGTATAGAGGAAGGGCGAGGTGGATTCAGTCTCCTCGCCCCCCTCAGGAACCTGACGATCAGGTCGTGCTTCCCCAACGACTTACCTTCAACTGCATTGTGATGTGCGGCAATAGCGGCAACATACACCTTGAGGGTGGAGGGAGACAGCCTTCGCTCCAAGCCCTCTTGCAGGAAGGAAAGCACAGACCTGACTGAACATGATCGGTGTCCTCTCAGTGAGAGGAACACAATTCGATGAATTGCCGTGAGAGCTCGTCGGCTGCATGATTGAGCGTGCCTGGGATGTGAATGGCATGAAGCGACCTCAGATGCTTCTGACTCCATAGCAAGAGATGGCGGGCGAGTTGCAACATGCGACGGGAGCGTAGACCACCCTGATGGTTGATGTACGCAATGGCCGCAGTGCTGTCCGAGCGGACCAGTACGTGCTTGTCTGTCAACAGCTCCTTGAAGCGGCCCAGTGCAAGACGTACTGCTAGCAACTCGAGGCAATTGATATGCCAATGCAGTTGAGGCCCCGCCCATGGACCTGATACTGCATGCCCGTTGTACGTGGCTCCCCACCCGGTGGCAGAAGCATCTGTGTACACCACAGCATGCCTCGACACTTGTTCGAGGGGAACTCCTGCCTGCAGGAACGAAGGGTCCGATCACTGAGGGTGCGACGGCAGTTCGGTGTGAGGGAGACGATATTTATCGGTCTCCCTCATATCCGTCAAGGTCAGCCACAGGTGGCGCTGCTGGACTACAAGCATAGCCATTGCCTGACCAACTGAACGCGCCATCACCTTAGTCGTCCGGAGGGCGAGGTCAGTGGCGGCGCACAGCTCCCCCAGAAGCTATTGGTCAAGACCACCGTGGGGCATGTCCATAAGCGCTTTAGCCTGGTAGACCTGTAAAAGGGCCATGGTATGCAGGGCAGAGGCGGCCTGTCCGCAGGCTCTGTAAGCTTTCTCTGTCAAGCTTGATGAGAATTTACAGGCCCGGGATGGGAGACGCGGTTCACCGGGCCAGCCGGCGACCGTTAGACACAGTTGCATCGCAACGGACCGCTCGACTGGGGGGATCCCAGCGTACTCCTTGGCCTCCCCGCCATCCAGGGTGGTGAAGGCGGAGGAGGGGCCAGGCCTGGCATGAACGCTATACGGCGTTCTCCAAGACCTGGTCACCTCCTCATGCACCTCCAGGAAGAATGGTACCGGGGCGGGGCGCTGAGGACCAGCGTGGGCCGCCCCGAAAAAACCAATCATCCAACCAAGTAGGTTCGGGACGCGGTGGAGGATTCCAGACGAGCCCAACCTTCTCGGCGGCCCGGGAAAGCATAGCCGTCAACTCGGGATCAGGCTGGGGCAACGCTACGGTCCCGGAGGGAGGCAGCGCAGCCGAATCTTCATCTCCCAAGGACTCTAGCTCACCTTCCAATGCCGCAATCGACATCTGTTTGTCCACAGGTGCACCGAAGGAAACGGATGGTCGCTCCGTGGAGGGACCAGCACGCTCCTCCGGCAACACCACAGGCTGCAGTGTTGCAGAGGGGAAAGGGGCCCGCGGAGTGGAGCTCGGCGGGGAAGCCCTAACCGTGATCCTCAAGTCACCCTGCCTACACGCCGCCGTGCCGCTCCCCTGGCTGGAGCCAGAGAAAATCGCCATACGGGGCATAGGGGAGGGGACCCCCGCCCCCTGAGAACCAAGGAACAAGAGTCTAGACCTCAACACTGAGATAGTCATGTTCCCGCAGTGAGAACATGAACTATCCACAAAAGCTGCCTCAGCATGCTGAACGCCCAGGCATGTGACACAGCGATTGTGACCATCAGCGGGGACCAGGGAACGACCGCATCCAGTAACGCACAGACGAAATGACATCCTGAAAAAGACACAGGGTTCGTCTGTGAAGCTCTTTTAGAAAGGGGGAAATTCAGCCACGATGTGACTGCAGGTACACACTGATCACCTGACAGTCACACACACAGAGGAACCGGCCCAAATCGCAAACCAGGTACTGGTAACATGCTCGTGGCTGGGCTCATTCAGGTAACTGCATTTTAAGGAAACATGGCATTCAGATTTTCGCAGTCAGTTTGTGTTGGGGGATTAGCATATGGTTTTGTTTTGGGGGGTTATTGCTGCTCTCCCTGCTCTTATCCATGCTAGGCTGCATGGATGCGCAGGGAGTTCCTGGCCAGAACAGAACCATACCGCCAATACAAACTCTATGCATTACCAATCATATTTGACGATAGTGGTCCTGACAGAAATCCAGCGTTAGCATCAGTGCTGGTAGGTCACGTCAGTCAAGCTCGCATCAGCTGACTTCCAGGTGACTCGCGTCAACCTATAGGAATACGACGCCTATCACAGCATCCATATATAAGCACCTCAGTATATCAGCAGCTATCGCATTTCTCAGGAGCTAATTACCCTCCTCCATCCCCAGCTCCTCCTCTCGTCAGTCAGGATTTGGCCTTATGATTCCCCTGAATCAGACTAATTCTTGAAATATGTGACAAATAAGACAATAACCATATTTTTTGTTCGTACAACAAAAACCTTGCAATGCTTTGCTTTTATTTTATATGCAAAGATGCATTTTGAATTTGTTTTTACTAAAACAATGCAGGAGTTGATAAATAAATAATTGGATTTTTAATGCCCGTTGATACTTATTTAGGCCTACTATAAAATAGGAACCTTTAAAAACTATAATAGGCCTACAGAACCAATATATAGGCCCACATATTTTATTAACAGGTAAACAAGGAAACATGAGTTTGCCATTAAACATTTTATTAGGACTTTGTGCCAAGTAATGCAAGCACTGGACAACAAATCATCTCGTTAAAAAAATAAAAATAAAAATAAAAAACGGTCGTGCTTTAAAATGTAAAATCAGCCACTTGCGTTCGGGTTTGTCCGATGTCTTAGGCCTATTTAAATACATATGGAAATATGAAGAAGTCAAATGAATGAAGTACCCGGAGGTGCCATCACCATGCGTTCATTTGTAAACAATGTCTATTCTGTGTTTTAAGTACAATAAAACATTAGCCAATGTAAACAATACATTACATTTTGTTATTAAATCCAATATTGTTTTATTGTTCTATAGTCTGTACAGTTTTTAATGCAATTACATCAGAAATAATTGTAATTACATTACAGTAATTGTTTACTTAGTAATGCATTACACCCAACACTGGTCATATTGTTTGGAACCTCAAACAGAACATAAGGGTTAATATGTTGCAGAGATAATTTTAGGTGTCTTGTTTATGTAAAACGTATCCAGGTAAAAATTGTCAAAAGGTCACAAATAGGGTTTGTTGTGTCTCATCCCCTCAACATGCCAACCATGGAAAGTCTCTTTGGTCTTACAAGAGAGATGATAAAGTATGATTTCATCATATCATCATCAGATGGATGTTCAGCGTGAAGAAGATTTCAATACTAACAACATACAGTACGCATCTGCAGCAGGTCTTTTGTGTCTCTGCATTAATTAACAATGTCTTATGAAAGTAATCGTCTGAAATCTACTAAGAATATAAGTTTAAATGCTATTATAATATTTTATGTTTTGCATTAGCAGTCAAATTTGTTGTGCTATTTTGATGCTACTTTCAGATTCAGCTTTGTTTTTATTTTATTTTTCTAATTGGTAATTTAATCCTTTTTTTTTTTTTTTTTTTTTTAAATCAGGTCATTGTGAAGCCGTATAGAGTTATGACCTATACAAATGTCACTGTCTTTACTGAATTCTACCTGCTGGGATTTCCGGGACTCAATCCTCAGTATTATGGAGCTGTAGGAACCCTTTTGTTCTTTGTCTACTTGACACTGGCAGGAGGAAATATCTTTATTATTGCATTCATTGCTTATGAGAGAAGCCTTCAGAAACCCACCTATTTAATCTTCTGTAATCTTGCTGTGTGTGATTTTGCTTTTGGAACTGCAACGCTGCCTAAAGCCATTGCAAAATACTTTTTCAATAGCAGTGATATATCATTTTATAGTTGCTTTGTGCAGATGTTTTTTGTTCATTACTTGGGGAGTATTAATTCTTTTGTTATACTATTAGTGGCCATTGATCGGTTTGTTGCTGTACGTAACCCACTGAGATACTGTGTCCTTATTACAAACAAAACTGTTTTCATTGCATGTGGAGTGATTTGGACAATGTTCCTACCTTTGATGGCAATCATTGTTTATCATGCCTTCGATGAGCCCTACTGTGCTTCTAATGTAATAACCCAAAATTATTGTGAACGAAATGCAATAATTAAACTCTCTTGTCGAGATATAAACCAGAAAAGGTTTTTTGCTTTTGGATGGGCCATGTTTATTATTTTGGGCCCTTTGATTTTAATTATATTTTCTTTTATTGCCATCTTCACATCTGTTTTCAAAATTTCTGACATTCAGGCCCGATATAAAACATTCTCAACTTGCACTCCTCAGCTTCTTATTGTTTTTCTGTATTATCTCCCCAGATGTGTTGTCTATACATTTGATGTGACAGCTGCATTCACTCCTGACATTCGGATTATGTTAACTATGTGGTACAATCTGCTTCCACCTGTTGTCAATCCGATGATATACTGCTTAAGAACCAAAGAGATCAAAGATGCATTAAGGAGGAAAATGAGACACAGAGAAGTTAGCATGCAGATGACCATGCTGTTGGGCAGAGCCTAAAATATTCCAATAACTTAATCAGTAGTGTGAATTGTTTAATTTGCAGGCTTTTCCTATTTCCTTGTTATTCTGTCTGTGAAACTACTGATCAGACTAATGACAAATTTCTAACATGGTTTCATTTTCTTTTTAGAAAAAATGAGTTTTTATCATTTTCTTAATTCGAAATGGCATACATGATAAAGGGTAAAGGGTTTTGTTGTTGTTTTGTCTGAAGTGAAAAATCTCTGATAATTATACTTAACATATTTATCCAAAGATCACTATCCTTATTTCCTTTGTATGTTGTTCTTTAGAAATAGTATAAATGTAATCATTTTCCTGGCTAGTTTTTAGCCATGCATTTAAACATTTTTAGTTAAATAAATAAATGCTTAACCAAGATAATGCATAAAATGAATAAGAAATATTGAATAACCTGGACTATTTCTTGTTTTATTCACTAAGATGTAGTTAAAAGGATAATAGAAAATTAAAAATGTAATTTAATTACATAATGTCCTAAAGGCCCGTGCGTCGTGTTACTTGAAAGAACAATTATTTTACTGCTGGAAAACTCTGATCTTATGAATATTAACACCTGAAAATTCACCAGAATTCTCAATGAACGACCATGGTTTTCAGTTTGGACTAACGGCCACTAGATGGCATGATCTTCTTTATTTTCCTCAGATAGCCATTAGTATAGCTTTCTGAGACGATTTGGGAATTATCAGGTCATAGCCTATAAATCATAGATTGGAATTTTTGCCTAGAATAGACGTAGCCTATACTGTGTAGGCTATAAGTGACGTAGTCGTAACTACCGAAATACCTTGGCCAGTATTTTCCCAAGGTCCCACCTGTTGTTAACCCAATGATATAGCTGCTGAAGAGAATGAGAAAATAATCTGAAAGCATCTTGATGCTCTGACAAAGATAGCCTATGTTTTATTAATCTATTTATCTCTAAAATCTGGCTTTGTAAATATCACAGTAATAATTAACTTTATTAATTTAATCAAATCTCTGAATATTTACTCAATATTTTTAAGTGTAAAAATTTGAGAAAATCATAGTAAAAGTTTTTATAGTGTATACTGCCTATAATCAAATGTTTCAGAATAAGGATTTATGACATACTTTGTTGCTTTTTTGACAATTTTACTGACTAATAAGAAACCAATAAAATATTTTGTAATGATATCTCAACTCACTCCTTACTGCCACTTTTCCAAGATATCATATTCTATTCATTAATGCGGTCATCTGTCGATTAAATACAGTATATCTATTTATTTTTAAAGCATCTTTGACTACTGCTGCTCAATGTGTCGTATAAGCAAATATTGCTTTAATAAATAACTAGTAATAAATTTATATAATAAGTTTGATTCAAACTACAAAGACAAAGAAATATGACTTTAAAATGTAAATAGTAAATTAAGAAGATATGTATTTTTTTATTATTAGGTTTTTTATTATTAATCAGTTTTGAATTTTTATGTGGCAAATAAATGAATATTTCTTATTAGTTTTTCTTGTAGCATACACAAAATGTCAGTCCACATAAATATTGCTCCAGGACTAAAATTTAAATGTAATGGAAATTTATACAGTTGATTAACTTAATGTGATTCCACTGTGATTCCGTAATCTGAAGCCGCTATTAAATAGTCAATATTTTAAAAAAAATATATTTCAGAAAATCCCTTTAAAATGTTTCTAAAACTTTCAAATCATTTCAAATCACAGTGGAAATGTTCAATCCCTTTTTTACAGCAAAGACTTTACATTATGAGCCTGTACAGAAAATTCACCTTGAGAAATATTAATTGGAGTGAAAAGTCTGACAGTTAGGCCTGCTTTTTTCCATTTTCATGAATATGCATTAGCATGTAAATAAAATGTAGAGCAAACAGATACCCAGCTGCAACATGTAGTAATTTCATTCCATATAAAAAACACATTTCACCTCCTCTTTGACAATTTAATAATGGTTACAAAATTCATAGTTCAGCTTCATAAAAAAAGTAAAAAAATCAGACAAGAACTGACCTTTAGTATTGAAACTTGCACTCTGTGTAGGATATAAGCAGATGTAATGTTAGAGATCTGACAACAGATGGCGCTAATGTAACAATGTTATTACGCTCCTCAAACACTGTTATACACAGGGAAGTCACTAGAGATATGGATGGGGACTGTTTTAGGGGGGTCTTCCCAAGGATTTTAGCCCCCTAACATTTTCATTCATGTACTTTTAGAGTAACAATGGGTAAAACCTATCAAAATAATGTTATTTTTGGTCAAGTTCGGCTAAAAGTAAAGTCCCCCCTAAGATAAGCCTAGTGACATCCCTGGTTATACACAGAGATAAACGCAATATATACATAAACATAAACCTTCCATATATTATAAATAATATAGTTACAGTTTTATTAAAGTTCTTAAAGAATAAATGATTCACCAGTATTTCACTGGTCAACCATATAAAGAACAAGTACATTGATTAAATAATAAAGGAGTTTTAAATGAACTGTGAATTGTGTTTTTAACATACTTTCAAATGATTTCCTCTTGATCACTATGAAAATTACAGTCATTTAGCTGATTGGTCGGTAAGCTGGCTATGTCCTCAAACACATCGGCATAGGTGTTAAAGTGAACGCCTAGATTTAGGATATTCTCTAGCTGCTGGATCCCGCCGGAGACAGAGATGTTGTGGAGACTGTGGACGGAGGGGGATGTGATCACGTCTTTGAAGGGTGAAGGGGCCGTTAGTATAAACTGTCCTCTGGACCTATCTGCAGCTGAAACAGTCAAATAAGAATCAAATAAAAACCAAACACAACCAAAGACATTGTATTGGTTCAATAATTGTCATAATCAAACTTAATGCTGTGCATTCATATTTGATATTTAACCAATTAAATTAGTCTCTTAATGTTTCATTTGAATAGTCTACAATATTAAAAGGTAAAAAATAAATAAATAAATAAATAAAATAAAAAATAAGGTCTTTCGTGTTTCCTAATACATAATGTGAAATTTAAAAGACTCTGATGGTGAACGGATGTTACATGGCCACAAGATGGCGCCAAATCTTCAGAAAAGTTCTGACAGAAGTTGTTTTTTTAACAAAAAAAAATGCAAAACATGCTGATTGGCACAACTGCTGGAAAGATGCTATCCATTACGATGATATTTTAGGAAAATTACAAAAATTACATAAGGGTCAGGGGGCATGATTAAATCTGTTCATTTGTTTAAAAATATAATTAACTTTTTTTTTGTTTTTTGAATAATTTTTTCTTCAACCTTTAAAATCTTGTTTCCTAATTTCACAGTGTGAAAAGATGGTGAACGGATGTTACATGGTCACAAGATGGCGCCAAATCTCCAGAATGGCTCTGACAGAACTTGTTTTAAAAATGCATCATTTGCCGATTAATTATTCAAATTACAGTAGTAAGCAATGCTTTCCATTAAGAGAATATTTTAGGAAAATTACAAAATTTACATAAGGGGTCATGATTAAATCTGTTCATTTGTTTAAAAATATAATTAACTCAATTTTTGAATGATTTTTTTTTTCCTTTAACCTTGAGTGGCCACAATTCCTTTGTACCAAGTCACAAATGTCCATCTTGTTTGTGTCTTACACATGTATATTATTTTATTTCTGAATATTATAACCAAAGGGCCAAAACAATATTCACCCCATTTTTATGAGCCTCTTTGAAGGATTAGTTCACTTTCAAATGAAAATTACCCCAAGCTTTACTCACCCTCAAGCCGTCCTAGGTTTATATGACTTTCTTCTTTCTGATGAACACAATTGGAGGAATGTTAATAAATATCCTGACACATCCGAGCTTTATAATGGCAGTGAACGGGACCAACAAGTATAAAGCTCAAGAAAGTGCATACATCCAAAGCAAAACATACTCCACATGGCTCCGGGAGGTTAATAAAGGCCTTCTGATGCGTTTGTGTAAGAAAAATATCAATATTTAACAAGTTATGAAGAAAGATATCTAGTGTCCGCCACACCGCCTTCAGTATTCAACTTGCGAAAAAAAGTGTCATGCCTCTCACAGATCAAAACGCTTACTCTATGTCCTACGCCTTTCGTATTCAACTTACGAAAGAAGCTAAACTGATGCGACTTCAGTTACACTGAAGACTGAATGCAACTGGCTCTGACTCAGCGCGTTTGGGCATGATCAGTCGTAAGTATCAAATTACATTCATAATAGGCCTTACAGTTGTTAAGTGTGTCCCCGGCTTTAGTTGAATACGTATTTTACTTTATAACTTGTTAAATATGGACATTTTTCTTACACAACGCTTCAGAAGGACTTTATTAACCCCCCGGAGCTGTGTGGAGTACGTTTTGCTTTGGATGGATGCACTTTCTTGAGCTTTATACTCGTTGGTCTCGTTCACTGCCATTATTAAGTTTGGATGCGTCAGGATATTTATTATTATACCTCCGATTGTGTTCACCAGCAAGAAGAAAGCCATTTACACCTAGGATGGCTTGAGGGTGAGTAAAGCTTGGGTCATTTTAATTTGAAAGTGAACTAATCCTTTAATTTAGATGTCATAATTGAAACTGCCAGTGTGTCCTTGCCTTCAGGTGGATGTTCATCTTTGTCATGTGAGCTGATGAGGGACAGTTCTCTCTCACAGTCAAACTCTGAGCCGGTGAAGGAGCAGTGACTTTCACTCTCTGATGACGTCTCTGTCGCCCCACTTCTGCATGGCTTTATGGGACACTCTCTGAAATTGTGATGAGGGTATCCTTTGTGGTCCCGTGGGGCGTTCAGCTTCTCAACCTCATCTGCTGAGAGATGCTGTGGAGGGCCTGTCAGATCAGGAGCCAGTTTTCTCTTGAAGAACAGTTGGGATTGACGTTGCCACTGGTGAAAATCGCCTCTAGACGTTTTCTGGTGAAGTTTAGGAGATGGATCATGATTAGTTTGAGGTTGCATGATGGATTGAGATAATTTTGGATTGCCATTCACCTGATCTCCACGTTCATCCTCCTTCTTCAGCTGTGGGGTCTTCACATCTGAGTATGTGCTGTCAATCTCGTAGTACTCCAGTTCACTCCCTCCAAAACCTGAGACATGACAAGAAGGCCCACTTTCAGTACAACTTTCCACTCCTTGAGTCGAATCCCTTGGTTTTATCAAATCCGGTTGCTTGCTGGTCTCATTTGAGACATTCCGATGAGGCTCATCAGCAGGACCTAAACTAAATGCCAGGTTATCCGTTCCGTGCTGTTTGCTTGGTGGCATGAGGTAGACATGACTCTTCTTTTCTCCCTCACAGAGTTTGCCTTGTCTCCTGAGGACAATACATAGTACCAGGATCAGCAGAATGAGGATGATGGGAAGAACGATGGCCACAATCCATAAGGGGACGGTGTTTTGTGTTTGAGAACAGGCCTCGCTGTGGACGACGTCAGATGAGCAGGATCCACACGAAGACCCGGACACGTTGTGTAGACAAATGCACCAGTAGTCGTCTTTGGAAGAAGATCCACAGTCAATATCATTCCAGCAGGGCTCAGATAGACAGGAATCCTCGAGGCATGGAGTCAGAACACAGTGGTTTGGAGAAACGCAGAAGGTTTGGAAGACAGACGGGCTGGAGCTGGCTTGGACTATCTCATTGTAGCCGCTGAAGGATAGGAGGTGGCCATTGAATTTGATGTATTCCACACACCCTCTAAAACCTGGAAAGATAAGCAACATCAGCAGCAAAATACTGTATAAGGGCTTTATGATCAAGTTGGCAGTTTTAATTAATGGTTAAATCAGTAAGGAAAACTAAATTTAAACAATAGAAAAATTAATAATTGAAAAAAAAAAAAAAAAAAAAAACCTGAAACTAAACTAAAATACATTTTCATGACTCCAAAACTAACTAAACTAAAAATGGCCACCAAATAGTTTTAAATTAATTTAAAGGCACAATATGTAAGATTTTAGATTAAAATATCCAAAAACCACTAGAACATTGTTATATATTTTGTAGACTCGTGTACTTACATTATCTCAAATTTCCAAAATTGTTTAAATCCAGAAAAATAAGCAATTTTCACTAGGACACAGATCGTGTCCGTGCGTTGCCTATCAATGACATCATACCCGCATTACCCTCGATTTCCGGATTTATTTTGTAGAAACCATGGAAACATCAAAGACGCTTTAATATATGTTTTATTAGACAGGCAAGCAACTGTTTGGATACATTCATTAACAAAAAAAGAATCACTGTTATATAGCTCAACCACAGACTGTATAAAACATGGATGTAGTGTCCGTGACATTACCCGTAGGTTTTTGAAGAGCATTTTTGAAGCCTAAAGTGGGCGGGGCGGCCGTCGCCATCTTGGCAGCACATCACCGCGCGTCACTCCCGGATAACCGAAACTGGGCAAAGAGGTGGGACGTGGGTGGAGCTGAGGTGTCTGGTTGCTGAAACCACGCCCACCTAGCTCGACGTGATCATGTTAGCACTGCAGGCTAAGGAGCTATCTATCTATCTTAGATACTATCTAAAATATTAATAAATATAACAAATTATACATCATTTGAAAGTTCTAAAGGTTTACTGTCAATCGCACTCGTCTCTCATTAGCAATTGCTCCAGTGGCCTCATTCCACTCCAACGGCTTTCAGCCCCACCCTGCTTCTTACTACAGTAATGTTAATAAATCTTTAATACATTAGCTCATCAATGAATATGATTTCTGCCCGAATCCTGTCGGATTCTTTCCATCGGCTGTAGACGTGTAGACAACACCTCCCATGATTCCGCGAAATCAAGGCGTCATCAAGCTACACCTTTGTTTGGAACAAGCAACCTCTAGCGGTGAAAAATTATTATAATATTGTGCCTTTAATTTAATAAATAATTTTAAATTCAGTATTTCAGATGCATAATATATTGTAAATTTTTATGATCCACTTTCATTAAACATTAAAATGCCACAAGATAACACTAGTGTTATTGCTAAATACATGAAATTTTGGCAGCACAAAAATACTCAAACTAAAATAAAAACAACAAATAAACAAAAACTAAAAAAAAAACCTCTAAAAAACACAAAATAAATTAAATTTAAGAAAAAAACTAAAGAAAACTAAACTAAATTTAAAGTATAGCTGAAAATAAAATACTTTAAATTCTATACTATAAAAATAATAAAGAAATAAAAATAAATAATAAAAAAAAAAGCTCATGGGATGAACTCATGAAAAAATATTAAACTTTAAGCAATGGGAAGCGTTTTTAAGTACAGTATAACCAGCAAATCAGGGGCAATCTAACCTAAGTCTTGGATCATCTCTGGAAAACCTCTGGATTCTCTCAGTGAAGCAGTGCCCAGAAAAATGGTCTCCACCAAGAATGCAGAGTGAGTTATGGTGCCATTGGTGGTGTTCACAACAGGCCGTTCATCCAGAAACAGAGAGATGTATGATCCCCTTCTGCGCAGCTGAAGAACATGCCACTGTCCATCTGACACATCTCCCTCCGTTGAGAGCTCCAGCTGCTGACCAGATGTGACATTGGTGAACACATACAGAGGTTTCCCATCTGATATCTGAGGAGGCGAGAGAAAACATGTTATTAACTGAATTAAGAGATACAGTTCAGATACAGCAGATTCAAGTTAGCTGTTAAACACTAACAAATGTAACATAGAAAATACAGCGATAATAATTTATATTAAAGTTCAATAAAAGTTAGGCACACTCAACAGCATATGGCATAATATGGATTACCACACACAAAAAATTAGTTCCTCCTTTTCTTTATAAACTGCAAAGGCACATGCAATGGAAGTGAATGAGGCCAATCCTTAATGTTTTGACAGTAAACAATATGTGTTTTAACATGATTAACAAACAACAAAATCGCTTATCTACAACTTTGAGGTCAGGACAACATAACTAAAATGACTGTAAAAAAGGTAATTGAAAGAAGAATTAATATAAGTGCTGTGCTTTTATAAAATTATAAGCTTCACATTTCACATGCTTTTAGAACCTCCAAAAACTCCTCTTTTAAGTGCCTCAAGAAAAAAAAGACAGCTGAAAGAATTCTTTGTGGAAATCAACATTAGCTGCAAACACCATCAGCTTAACTTGCATTGAATATTTCTTTAAACTTCTCTCAGAGCTCACCTTAAGTTTTAGATGTGCTGTTTGACACCAGCACACAAGCAAAACACCATTTCTTCTGACAGTCCTCATCTTGATCTCAACACTGTCAAACCCCTGAGAGTCTCCTTCCTTCCCATCCAAAATGGCTTGTAGAAGCTGATTTCTTCTGTAGCTTTCCTTGATGGCAAACTCAATGTAGGCCTCTCCATTGAGAAACAATACATGCTGTTCAGCCAAATCTATCAGAAACAGAATTAGATTCACTTCAAGACTTTACAGGTGCTGGTCATATAATTAGAATATCATCAAAAAGTTGATTTATTTCACTAATTCCATTCAAAAAGTAAAACTTGTATATTATATTCATTCATTACACACAGACTGATATATTTCAAATGTTTATTTCTTTTAATTTTGATGATTATAACTGACAACTAAGGAAAATCCCAAATTCAGTATCTCAGAAAATTAGAATATTACTTAAGACCAATACAAAGAAAGGATTTTTAGAAATCTTGGCCAACTGAAAAGTATGAACATGAAAAGTATGAGCATGTACAGCACTCAATACTTAGTTGGGGCTCCTTTTGCCTGAATTACTGCAGCAATGCGGCGTGACATGGAGTCGATCAGTCTGTGGCACTGCTCAGGTGTTATAAGAGCCCAGGTTGCTCTGATAGTGGCCTTCAGCTCTTCTGCATTGTTGGGTCTGGCATATCGCATCTTCCTCTTCACAATACCCCATAGATTTTCTATGGGGTTAAGGTCAGGCGAGTTTGCTGGCCAATTAAGAACAGGGATACCATGGTCCTTAAACCAGGTACTGGTAGCTTTGGCACTGTGTGCAGGTGCCAAGTCCTGTTGGAAAATGAAATCTGCATCTCCATAAAGTTGGTCAGCAGCAGGAAGCATGAAGTGCTCTAAAACTTTCTGGTATACGGCTGCGTTGACCTTGGACCTCAGAAAACACAGTGGACCAACACCAGCAGATGACATGGCACCCCAAACCATCACTGACTGTGGAAACTTTACACTGGACCTCAAGCAACGTGGATTGTGTGCCTCTCCTCTCTTCCTCCAGACTCTGGGACCCTGATTTCCAAAGGAAATGCAAAATTTACTTTCATCAGAGAACATAACTTTGGACCACTCAGCAGCAGTCCAGTCCTTTTTGTCTTTAGCCCAGGCGAGACACTTCTGATGCTGTCTGTTGTTCAAGAGTGGCTTGACACAAGGAATGCGACAGCTGAAACCCATGTCTTGCATACGTCTGTGCGTAGTGGTTCTTGAAGCACTGACTCCAGCTGCAGTCCACTCTTTGTGAATCTCCCCCACATTTTTGAATGGGTTTTGTTTCACAATCCTCTCCAGGGTGCGGTTATCCCTATTGCTTGTACACTTTTTTTCTACCACATCTTTTCCTTCCCTTCGCCTCTCTATTAATGTGCTTAGACACAGAGCTCTGTGAACAGCCAGCCTCTTTTGCAACGACCTTTTGTGTCTTGCCCTCCTTGTGCAAGGTGTCAATGGTCGTCTTTTGGACAACTGTCAAGTCAGCAGTCTTCCTCATGATTGTGTAGCCTACAGAACTAGACTGAGAGACCATTTAAAGGCCTTTGCAGGTGTTTTGAGTTAATTAGCTGATTAGAGTGTGGCACCAGGTGTCTTCAATATTGAACCTTTTCACAATATTCTAATTTTCTGAGATACTGAATTTGGGATTTTCCTTAGTTGTCAGTTATAATCATCAAAATTAAAAGAAATAAACATTTGAAATATATCAGTCTGTGTGTAATAATTGAATATAATATACAAGTTTCACTTTTTGAATGGCATTAGTGAAATAAATCAACTTTTTGATGATATTCTAATTATATGACCAGCACCTGTAAACTATCACAGTAAAAACCAGAGAAACTACAGATATAGTGTGTATGAATGAAATTACTCATGGCACAGTTGGGTCCTGTGAAATGGTCTCTACACTGGCAGTGGTGGTGAGACCATCGGTCTTGACAAACTCCTTCATTCAAACATTCAGCAGTTTCACAGGGAGGAATATCTGCTCGTGGACATCTGATCAACAAAAATAAATAAACTAAAACATGGTATTTTAATAGAACTTTTACAATTACAAAGTTTCTTTTGAAACTCACCGATCAAGAACATTCTGGGATGCCAGATATTTTAAGGAATCTGGACCAATGTTGTTCACTTGCACGTTTCTCATACAGCCAATAAAGTCATGAGTCCTGATTTGCCTCTGCAAAATGGCATCAATTGACTTTATGCCACCAAACGTCATGTTATTTGAGCTCACTTCCAGAGTCCTGTGTGTAAACGTCATTTAGAGGTATGAATTCAGATAAACAAACAAGTAAGAAGAGGAGGTAAAATGGTAAATCATAAGCATGAGGATAAGAAAACAAATAGCAGTTTGAAATTATGTGTACTAGTGTGTTTAATCTGGGACAAAATGGCAAGATTAAACGTAATACTACCTTTGGGTTCCAGTGCCACCATTCTGAGATAAGCAAAAGCCTTGCGGTTCACTGGCAGAGCAGTTGTCTATTTCTAGAGAGGCTATCTGAGAGAAACAAAGGTAAATATACCCGCAGAATATCTGACAAATCTTTCACAAAAATGGCTTGATTGATTCCTAAGATTGAAAAATGACCATGTATGGGAATCACGTACATTTCCAGTTCTTCTTACGGTGATGTTGTGAAAACTTCCATCAGCCACTATCTTTCCAGTTTCCAATCTTATCACTCCAGATCCAAGATCATAAGACAGCCACAGCCTTCCACTCACAATTTCAAGGGCCATGAAGTCTGAAGTTGATGGGTCACCATGGTTGTACAAAAGCAAAGCGTTTTGCTGAACAGTCGCAAATTCCAGATAAATGAAGTTATATTGTGGATCCAATGGAGGAAATTCTATATAGGAAAGTTCCTGAAAGCCATAACTGTGTTCTTCACAATTGATTCCACTCACACCTAACAATAAATAGGAATGTCAGAAATATATCTATTCAAAAATATACAGTATATCTATAGGTAATCATAAATGTATCTATTCAAATTAATATAATAATTCATGAATTGAATTCAATGATAAATAATATATTATTCATACTTTTATAATTAAAAATAAAATATTTAATATATTGTATTTAATAACATTAGAATTGGTTAATCATATCAAATACAACAAATAATAAATGTAGTTTAAAAATACATTATTATTATTATCATCATTAAAATAATCTAATATTTAACATAATGAATGTAAAAATGAATATACTGAATCTAATCATAAACAATAAATCTTATTACATAAAGTAATAAGAACATTTAAAGTAAAAACATTTAAAGTAATATAAGTAATGCATTGAATTTAATAATACATTATTCATTTTACAATAAAAAATAAATAACAATTTATCATAATAGTTAATATTGAAATATTAAAATTAATAAATTGAATTGAATTATGAATAACATATTTTATTAATTTTACAAATAAAAATAATATCACAAAATGAGGTCAGAATTTAAATCATATAATAATATGTAGACAGAAAATGTCCTTTTACCAAATGGACACTGGCAAGAGTAACCAGTTAAAAAACTGAAGCAGTTGCCAAACACACAAGGGGTGGAAGCACAGTGGTCAACAATACGATCACAAAATCTTCCTGTGACAAAAAAGTGGTTAATTAATGTACAACAAATCAATTAAAATTAGATACACAAAAATACTTTTTAGACTCAAAAGTTATATGACCATACCTTCATACCCTGGGCTGCAATCACAGATGAACCCTCCCTGTCTGTTCCAACATGTTCCTCCATTTAAACATACTACCGTTTGACATTCATTATCAACTGTAGTGCAGTGCGGTCCTGAGAACCCCTCTTTGCATTGACAAAAATAAGTTCCTGGATTGTTATAGCAGTTTCCCCCATTTTCACAAGGTTCCTTGATGCATTCATCAAAGTCTAGTTCACATGCATCACCTGTAAAGCCTGTTGGGCAGGAGCAGTTAAAGATCTCCACAAAATAGGGAGATACAAATATAAGACTAGAGCTTTCCAAAACAGCAACTTCCTGACTGATGTGAATGTTTCTGTTGCAGGTGGCACCATTATGGCAAGGACGGAGCATACAGGGGTCGCTGGTTATTTGGGATATAGTCACATTGCTTTGCACTTCCAGTAACTTTTTATGCATGCTTGATATTCCGCTTGCCGCCTCTCCAGTTAGATACTGACCATTGTAACTTTTCACAGCAGCCAGAAGCAGCATTTTATCTCCTTGCAACTTCATTCCAAACACATGCGTTTTGGATGCTTGTAGGTTAAAGAGGCTATCCAATGCTTTGACAAATTTTAAATACTTCAAAGACAGAAATTCCTCAAGAGTAGATATAGAGATGTAGAACAACACACAGTTGTCCAGAGAGACATTGGTAAAGCCTTTGTAATTGACGTAGATGCTGTTGTTGACTGACGGGTGGAGCTGGTCACTCGCTTCGACGGAAATATTATACGTTGCCTCCCCTTGGTATGGGGAGGACCACAAATTACACATCCCAAATGGGAAGCTAAACATCCTAAGTGGCCCGTTTCTGATTGTACAATTGAACACATCCAGTTCGTCCTGATCGATTGGTCTCACATTTCCGATTAGTCCTCCTGGGAAAGAACTTCCATAATATTTCACTAATATATTGATGTTTCTCTGGAGTGGTGCATTGTCATTTTCATCAAGAACTTTAATATGAAACAAAGTGGTGGAGGACATAGGCGGCTTACCAGCATCTTGAACCACAATATGTATGTGAAAAAGAGGGTTGTGTTCCCGATCAAAGGGTCTTGAGGTAAGGAGAACTCCATCAGATGTAAGTGAAAAACCCTCAGCAGGTCTCATCATCCAGTATGTGAAAGGACCTTGATTTGGAGGAAGATCATCATCTGTGGCAGTTAAAGTGGAGACGAGAGTGCGAGCAGGTTGGTTTTCTCGGATAAACCCTTCTGTGGTCAACAATTTGGGAGAATTGTCATTGACATCAGTGATGGTAATAGCTACCTTTGTGCTACCGGTTACAGCAGGTGAGCCCTCATCAATAGCAATGACCGTCAGGTTATAGATGGCCCACATCTCTCTATCCAGGTGATTGCTAACTGAAATGACGCCACTGACAGGATCTATAATAAAGGAACTATTAATATTTCCATGTTCAATGCTATAGGAGAACCTGCTCCATTCTCGGATCACATCCCTGTCCACTGCTTTGACTTTAGTTATGGAGGTCCCAATCGAGATGTCCTCCGGCACTGCTACGGTGTAGAGCATTGAATCAAACTCAGGGGGATCATTTTCATCTAATATGTGTAGATGTATCAATGCCTCATCAACATTAAATCCAGTAATGGCTCCTCTGTTTTTTGCCAACACCTGTAGGATGTCATCATTTTTAAGGCGATTTTTCAAATCTTTGCAGATATATATTTTTCCTGTATGCTCATCCACCACAAAACTAGTTTTTTTACTTTGCCCTGCAAGTACGTAAAACACTTGTCCATCAGGCCCTAGGTCATAGTCTATGGCGATGACTCTTCCTATTTCAGTTTGTAGTGGCAAAGCCTCTGACACAGAGAAGTTGTATAGATGTCTTTGAAAAGCAGGGATGAATTCATTGAGGCCAGTGACCTGGATGTGTATATGGGCAATATCAAACAAATATGGAGAGCCGATGTTGGTGGCCTTGACTGTAAGTTCAAAATGCTCATTTTGCTCATAATCAAATATCTCTGAAGTGGTGATAGTGCCATTTTTGGTGTCCAAATAGAAGAGATGGATGTCTCCTGCAATAAGTGAATATGTGATTTGAGAGTGAATTCCTGTGTCAGCGTCCTTCGCCCAAACCTGCAAAACTGAGGTACCAATTAAAGCATTTTCTGAAACAGTGGCAATGTAATCTGTAGATGTAAATACAGGAGGGTTATCATTTAAATCTATAACATATACTGTGATATTGAGTTGCCCCATCTTGGGATGCCAGCCTCCATCCTTGGCAATGACTTTTAGATGATGAGTTTCTGATTCCTCAAAGTCAAGCACTTTAACCAGCATGATCAATCCTGAAGAGTGTCCAATGGCAAATAATCCATTTTCATTCCCACCATCAAAAGAATAAGAAATAACACCATTGATGCCAAAATCTTTATCTTTGCCTTGGACCTTTCCAATAACTGAACCAATGGGCAAATCTTCTTGAACAAAAAACTCAGCTTTACTGTTAGGAAAATGTGGTGCGAACAGGTTCTCTTGTGTGACTTCAAAACTGATTTCAGTTTCTGCAGAAAGAGGAGGGAGGCCTTTATCTTTCACAGTGATCTGAAGAGTTAGGAAGATGTTAAGACTATTTGCTAAAGTTTTATGTAACAGCACTTTTCCACTGTTACGTTCTACCTCAAAATAAAGAGATCCATTGCCACCACTATTAAAGTACTCAACACTGTTGTTCATTTCAAGAGAATCTTGATCTATTGCAGATATCTGGATCACTTCTGTTCCCACAACCAGGGTTAAAGGGACTGGTACCAAAGGCCTGAAGGGTAAAAACGAGGGTGGGAAATTATTATATTGTACTAATGTCACTGAAACAATGCTAGAGCTGTTCAAAGGAACAGTGCCGCAGTCAGACGCCACAACTGTGAAAGCAAAATTTACAGATTCAGATTCACGGAGAACAATGCGCTGTTTGTTTGAAATTACCCCAGTTGATGCATTTACCAAAAAAAGTTCATTTGGTGGTTCGATGAAGTAGAGGATGTGGGCATTCTCACCAAGATCTCTGTCAGTAGCACTAACTTGTAGAAGGAAAACTTCATGCATCTTCATCTCAGGGACAGTGATGGTGTAAAGTGGTTGATAGAAGATCGGTGTATTGTCGTTGATATCTGTAATGTATATGGTGATGTCTGTGCTAACGCTCCAAGCAGAATCATTGGCATTAACCTTCACTATATAATGATCTTGATCTTCTCTGTCCAAAGGAAGGAGTACCAGTAAAGTGCCAGTGGTTTTATCAATACTGAATGGGAACTCACTATTTTGGCCAATGATTGTATATTCAATGACAGCATTTAGACCAACATCTTCATCTGTAGCAGTTATCTGAATAACTGAAAAGCCAACAGGGGCGTCCTCGGGAACCTCTGCGATGAAAATCTGTGAGAAGCGGGGCGCATGATCATTTGTGTCGAGAACTATGATGATAACTGCTGCAATAGCCGAAAGACTGTTGTTTTCTTTATCAATGGCCTTGAGAGTGAGATTATAGTATGGTAAATTTTCTCGATCTAAACGTTTTGTTGTGGAAAGACTACCATGATTTTTGTCTATTTTAAATGCGCCCCCAATGTTACCAGCTAAAATGAAGTACTCCATCTCTGCAAACACTCCAGAGTCTGCGTCGTTTGCTAATACATTACAGACCCTACTTGAAGCCAAGTTCTCATACACGTCACATCTGTAGATGCTTTGCGAGAACACCGGTGGGTTATCATTCACGTCATTGACATTAATATGAAGTTCGGCATATGATGAAAAAGGCGGTATCCCTGAGTCTCTGGCTTCAACCACGAGATGAAAATACGTGTTGGTTTCGAAATCTAAGGGATCCTTGACAGAAAGCTCGCCAGTGCTGTGGTGAAGCTCAAAAACTTCTCCAAAGTTTCCAGAGGCCAGATAGAAAGACACTGGTACATTTCTCGATGTTTCTGCAGTCACAATAGCCACAAGCGTCCCAGTAGCTGCATCCTCGGAGAGAACATCTTTATATATTTGGATTGCAATTCGAGGAAAGTATGAGTTATTCTGGAATCTGACAGTCAAGGTTGTTGTGTCCATTTTTGGCATATCTGCTCCATCCTGCACATGAACATCAACTGTGATGTCATTTCTTCTCTTCACAGAATCTGTAGTGAACACTGTTCCTGTGCGATGGTTAACTGAGAAGAGATGGGCCTGTTGGCCATGTAGAGAAAAATTTAGTTTTGCGTTCAATCCAGCATCTGCATCTTCTGCCATCACTGTGCAGACAACTGATCCTGTAAAATACACAATGAAAACATTTTTTTCATCTAAAAGGCAGTTGTCTAAGAACACTGGATAATAATATTAGGGTCATTACAATAGTGTGTATATTCACCTTTGGTTATCCCAGCAGGAACATTGGCCACATATGGTCCATAAAGAAAGGACGGAAAATTATCATTCACATCCTCAACTTTTACTGAAACAGCAGCTGAGCTGGAAAGAGGCTTTGTGGGATGTCCATCAATGACAGTCACCAAAAATTTGTACAAAGCCACTGCCTCTCTGTCCAAGGCACTTACGGTAAATAAATCTCCAGATGTTTCATTGATGGAAAAAGGAACATCTGGGCCTTCTAAAGAATATCTGCAAGTGAAATATTTTAAATATCTACAGTCAAATTATATTATACTACACAGGCTCATATCAGTGTTGTTGTTGCTAAATAAAACTAAAACGATTAAAAATTGCTTTTGGTACTTGAAATGAAGCTCAAATAAATTAAAACATAAATGCTAAATAAAAGAAATAAACAAATACACAAAAATCACAAATGTTGTCTTGGAAACTACCTGAAAAAATAAGTTGAAGTTAAAGTACTAAAACTGAAACAAAAAATTAATAAAGCTATAGGCCTTTAGAAATATATATATATATATATATATATATATATATAAAGACAAAAGCTCATAACAAAATTACTAAAGCTAAAATTAAAATGAAAACTAAAAATATAAAAATAAATGATAATTCAAAATATTAATAAATTCTATAAGAGTATATAAATAATACTAAAATAACACTGGCTCATAAAAGACAAAACATAAGTGATTTTTTTTAACCAAAAATGCTAATATTATGACCACATTATAGTTTGCTTATCAAATTACCTTAGTTGTCCATTTGTACCCTCATCCAAGTCTGAAGCTGTAATTCTCCAAAAAACCGTCCCAACAGGAGAATCCTCCAATATATGACTATTGAACGTGTCATTGTCAAATATTGGAGCGTTGTCATTGACATCATCAACAACAATAACCAAGGTGCCTGTGCTTGTCAGTGATGGGAATCCTAGAAAGGAAGGACAAAGAAATAATAATAATAATAATAATACACTGAATATGTACAGAACAAATTAGGGATGCACCGATTAAAATGCTACTAGTGAATTTAGGCATCACAACATCAGAATGTACAGTACACTATAAAAATGGATATTGACTTTAAGATTTTCGCTAAAGACTACATTTAACTGTGTTAATAAATTATTAGTATTTTTTAAAGATTAACATTATGAATATAAAATGCAAAAACAAAGGAAATAAGCGTGCACAATTAAATATGCAATATTAAATACTCATAAATTAAAACAAATCTCTAATATTGACTAATAACCAATAGGGTAGTGATATATCATGCATCCCTAGAAAAGCAAACTAACCTAGAAACTAGCAAAGAAGTGGTTATATCTATTGAGCCATAGAGGTGAATGAAGCAAATGATTACCTGAATCAACAGCAATAACTTTCAACATGTATTGGCTTTTCACTTCCCTATCAAGATCTTCTAAGATTTGGAACGTTCCATTGGAATGAAGTGAGAAGAGACTCTCATCATTTCCTGATTCTATAGAATATGTCAGCTGACTATTAACTCCCAAGTCCTCATCAGAGGCATATATCTACAAAAAACATATTTCACATCTTCATGAATCATTGAACAATAAATTAAAGACGAAAAAGTGAGTTAATTAAACCAGAAGTGAGTCCATCATTTCTATTTTATTTTAAGTACCTGGTGGGTGTGCTGAGAAGAGTCTTCCCCATTTTCGAAGACATGTAATGTCAGTGATTCGGATGAAAAAATAGGTACGCAGTCATTAACGTCTAGGACTGTGATGTTGATGGTTGCTGTGGCAGATCTTTGAACATCTCCCTGGTCTTCTGCTAGGACTGAAAAACTGTAGAAAGGCTTCTTCTCACGGTCCATCTTGTCTATCACTGAGACCATGCCTAGAACAGAGTCTACCATGAACCCGCTCTCTGAGACAATGAACCGCACCTGCCCATTTGACCCAATGTCTCGATCAATTGCATGAACTCTGAGCAGGCTTGATCCGCGAGGTACATCCTCATACACTGAAAGACTGTAAGAGCTTTGAATGAACTCTGGATTGTGGTCATTCACATCCTCAATGAGCACTGTGAGGTTCATTGAGCTGAACAATGGTGGTACACCTTTGTCTTTAACTTTCAATGTGACTGTGATAACATCCTCGGTTTCCCTGTCCAATGGCTTCTGCAGGTACACAACCCCAGTTGAACTATTTATACTGAACGGTTCTTCTTCTGCATTCTCAAACATGAAAACAACTTCACCATTGGTTCCAGCATCAGCATCTGTGGCCTGTATGACTGTAACAACAGAATGAAGAGGTGCGTTCTCTGGAAAACTAACTGTACTGGGTGTTGTGATGACCGGGGAGTTGTCGTTGACATCGAGAAGATAGACGGTAACATGCATTGAGGATGTGAGTCGAGCCTCTGTGGGTAGAGCACGATCATTGGCCTGGATGATGAGGTTATACACTGTGTTTGTCTCTCTGTCTAACTTCCCTCGTAGACACAGAGCTCCCTGCTGGTTTATAGAGAACTTACTCTCAAGATTCACCACCAAATCCACTTCTCCATTTATACCTGTTGGATAAAAGAAAAGGAGAACCTGGATTACATTAGCCAACATAAAACATAGTTTTAATTCAATGACTGAGCAGGTGGATTTAATAATCACAAACAAACAAAAGCTTAGTAATTAAGAAAAAGTAACAGTAATATATGACAATTATAGGACATAAACATCAATCCATTAAGGCTGAAAGCATAAAGTCTGGGCCTGACAGTGATGGTGTGAATCCTAAAAAGGAAAGCCAAAGAAATTAGAATAATAATGAGTATGAACAGAATAAATCAGTGATGCACCAATTAAAATTCTGGCTGATATCAATAGATATTTTCATGTTATGTCTGATTATAGATAAACTACTGCCATTAAATTCTATACTAGTTTGTCTGAATAACTTAAAAATAAACACTAAAAAATAAAATAATTTTAAATGCTTAAAGTGAATTTAGGCATCACAACATTATAATGTACAGTATGAAAAGAGTATTCATTTTAAGATTTAACAGCGTTATTAAATTATTAAAGGGTTAGTTCACCCAAAAATGAAAATTCTGTCATTAATTACTCTAATTACTTAATTACATCTTCAGAACACAAATTAAGATATTTTTGATAAAATCCGATGGCTCTGTAAGGCCTGCTTTGCCAGCAATGACACTCCCTTTTTCAATGCCCAGAAAGCTACTAAAAACATATTTAAAACAGTTCATGTGACTACAGTGGTTCAAGCTTAATATTATAAAGCGATGAGAATACTTTTTGTGCGTCAAAAATAACAAAATAGCGACCTTATTCCACAATATCTAGTGATGGGCGATTTCAAAACACTACTTCATGAAGCTTCGAAGCTTTACGAATCTTTTGTTTTGAATCAGTGGTTCAGAGCGCCAAAATCACGTGATTTCAGTAAACGAGGCTTCGTTACGTCATAAGTGTTTTGAAACTTCAATAGTTCACATAACTTTGGCAGTTTGATACACGCTCCGAACCGCTGAATCGAAACAAAAGATTCGTAAAGCTTTGAAGCTTCATGAAGCAGTGTTTTGAAATTGCCCATCACTAGATATTGTTGAATAAAGTCGCTATTTTGTTATTTTTGGCACCCAAAAAGTATTCTCGTCGCTTTATAAAATCAAGCTTGAACCACTGTAGTCACATGAACTGTTTTAAATATGTTTTTAGTAGCTTTCTGTGCATTGAAAAAGGGAGTGTTATTACTGGCGATGCAGGCCTCACTGAGCCATCGGATTTTATCAAAAATATCTTAATTTGTGTTCTGAAGATGAACGAAGGTCTTATGGGTGTGGAATGACATGAGGGTGAGTAATTAATGACATAATGTTCATTTTTAGGTGAACTAACCCTTTAATGTTTTGAATGTTACTTTGAATGAAACTTTGAATGTCAGATGATGGCAATGGTGACATTAATATTCATCAGATCTGCTTTCAAAAAGGTTAGTAATTTAGTAAAAGGCTTGTTATAACAATAGAACTTCAATCCCTGAGGCTGAAAGCAACTGTTTTGGTGTAACATCTCCAAAAAAGAGCATGTCTTTCCAGAACAAATGTAGGGTCATTTCAAACACATCTCAATAATCTTAGTCACTCTTGTTGCTGTTAAAGCTTGTGTGTAGCCCTGAACAACTTCCTAAATCGGTTAAAAGCAACAAAATGTGAATTTCATTGTGCACTTGTATGTGGAATACATAATATGCTTCAACTTGAACCTGTAATAAGAGAAGCCAAGACAGGGGGTTCTCCATTATTAGCAGTAGCCAGCATCCCCAAGAGAAAGGACACTATTCATCGTCTCAGGACGCTTACAAAGGAGAAATGACGTAAGATTTAATGAGACCACTTCAGTCTGTTTGGCATTTCCCAAGTCTTTTCAAACGTGTGAACCTGGAGGTTTTGAGTTTAAAGGAAAATAAAAGCTGACCGGTACCATCCATTGTGCGAATTCTGTATTTAATAGATTTATGTATTGTAAAACGTTCTCATTTTGCTTGAATGTGTCTCAAATTGGGTAAAGAGATGTAAAAACCAAAAGCAAAAACAACATTTTTTCAAACACTAGACTTAAACAAGAAATATTTTTGAAAGAAGTATCTTATGCTCACCTAGGCTGCATTTATTTGATCAAAAATACAATAAAATTGTGAAATATTATTATAAATTATAACTGTTTTCTATTTTAATGTATTTTAAGATGTAATTTATTTCTGTGATGGCAAAGCTGAATTTTCAGCATCATTACAGTCTTCAGTGTCACATGATCCTTCAGAAATCATTCTATATGCTGATTTGATGCTCAAGAAATATTTTTTATTATAATCAATGTTGAAAACAGTTGTGCTGCGTAAGATTTTTTTTCTGGAAACCATGATGTATTTTCCGAGATTATTTTGTGAATAGAAAGTTCAAAAGAACAGCATTTAAAATAATATATATATATATATATATATATATATATATATATATATATATATATATATATATATATATTGGTAACACTTTAGTTTAGGGTACAGTTCTCACTATTAACTAGTTGCTTATTAGCATGCATATCATTAGGATATTGGCTGTTTATTAGTACTTATACAGCACACATTAATGCCTTATTCTGCATGACCATCTGCATGACCTACATCCCTTAATCCTACCCAATACCTAAAGTTAACAACTATCTTGCTAAAATTAATAAGCAGTAATTAGAAGTTTATTGAGGTAAAAGTCATAGTTAATAGTTAGTTAATAGTGAAAATTGGACCTTAATCTAAAGTGTATCCAAAATATTTTGTAACATTATAAATGACTTTACTGTCACTGTTGATCAGTTCAATGTGTCCTTGCTGAATGAAAGTATTCAATTATGTATGCAATTTTACCCTCATCCAGATCTGAAACATTCAGACTTAGGAAGCACATTCCAACAGGTGAGTCTTCTGGAATGGAGGCAGAAAAGGCATTCTGGCTGAACACTGGTGGGTTGTCATTGACATCGATCACATTGAAGTACACCCTGACCCTGGTGAGCTCACTGTCCCCCTGCTGAGCAGCTGCAGTCAGGATGTAGTAGCGTTCCATCTCAAAATCCAGAGCACGGGACAAGTGGAATTCACCAGAATGTGGACTGAGAAGAAAGAGGCCATCGCCATCATCCTCCTGAACAGAGTATACTGATGTTTCATTCTCTTCACTATATACTGCCTCCACATGTCCCACAATTGTGCCTATGAAGGTGACAGACAAGGCTGAATTTAAGTAATATTAAAGAAATTAGAATAAAATTAGAATACTAGATCAGAAGAAAACACATGGCGGATATAATAAAATAAACTTTTTTTTAAAGTGCTCACAAAAAAGATTAGACAAAATAAAAATAAATATGCGTTGTTAATCCTTTTGACCTTTTATTTAAAAAATTCACAAAAACCTAGAATCCATGATGCCATGTATCTGAACAAGATGTCCAGGATCTCCAGCAGGAAAATAGGCCTACAACAACATTAAAGATCCAGCAGTATATTTAACGGTGGGCATGGGGTACTTTTTTATCCTTGTGTGCACCAAACCCATCTGGTGGGTTTGCTGCCAAGAAAAAGCTCTTTTTGTTTTAGTTTTTTAATCTGACCATAAAGTTAGGAGTTGTGAAATGTCTTCTATTGAGAGATTATTATTTTTATCATCTGGAAAAATGTCTCTGGGTAGGTTTTATGGTTCTATGTGTTCAATCTCTTCTGCTGATACACTGAGAATTAAAACTAAATGGGAAGAAGAGTTAGCTACTGATATCGATGATGAAACATGAGATGACATTTGGTCTTGTAGAAAATATCTGTTTGTACACGTACAAGGGAAATACAATTTAAAACCGTACATAGACTCCATATTTCCCCTAACCGCAGACATTTTTTTTAAACCCCTCTCTATCGCCTATGTGTTTAAGGTGCTAGTAGAAATGGAAAAGATCTTTAATACTCAGCTGGATTTTGACCCAGTCTCACTAGTGTTGGGTATACCAAATGGACGCATTGTTTCATCTGCTAATAAGAAATTGTATAATATTCTATGCTTTGCTACCAGAAAAAAATATTTTACTTAATTGGATCAGTGATAAATCTCCATCACTTAAAGGTTGGCATAAGATGGTTTTTGATTTAATCCCTCTGGAGCGTCTAACCTATGTACTACATCAAAAAAAAAAACAAAAAAAAAACAGGCCAGTTTTATTAAGTCTGGACCCCATATCTAGACTATTTGGAACCTTGTCTTTGCCCGATTATATTAGAAGGAATATTGTATTTGTGTAACTCTCTGGACATTGGACTTTTTTTTTTTTTTTTGTCCTTTTCTTTATCTTTTTTTAAAAAAAGTTTTCCTCTAATCTGTTATATCATGGTGTAGTCCTGTTTTATATATAAATCTGAGCTATTTGTGTTCTTTTTTGTTATATTTGTATTAGAATGAAAACTCAAACATAATTATAAAAAATAAAAAATAAAATCTGACAATAAAACCCAGTCCCATTTGAAGTTCCAGTCGTGTCTGACAACTGAATATGCTGGAGTTTGTTTTTGGATTTCACTTCAATGAAAGGTAAGATTTTTGTGATTTTTGAAGATCAAAAGGATGAACATGCAGATTCATTTTCACAGCCTTCTCTGGTCATATTTTACCAAAGGTGCAAATAATACTGACCACGACTGTATATATACAGGTATTTCTGTCAGGACCACTATCGTCAAAGATGATTAACAATTAGCATATACAGTTAGGATTGGCGGTATGGTTCTGTTCTGGGCAAGAATGCCCATCCATGCAGCCTAGCGTGGATAAGAGCAGGGAGAGCAGCGATAACCCCCTTAGGGTAAACAGATCAGCACCAACATAAATGTATTGCAGATATCATTAATGTTCTCAATGATAATAATTTAATGAGACAACATAAATCAAGATAAATGACAGTCTGATTTGAAGAGGAATATCAGAAGGTAATATGCTGATAATACTGAATGGGCCTTATATATAGGGATGCTGTGATTCCTATAGGTAGACGTGGATCAGCTGAGAGTCAGCTGATGCGAGCTTGATTGATGTGACCTGCCAGAACTGCTTGATATATAGAAAAGCAATGCTCACCAGGGGGTGTGTCTTCCCTCACTTCAAATGAATATACAGATTTGGAAAAGGATAGCTGTGTGAACCTTCTACTACGAACTGGAGCTAAGCCTGATTTGCTCATAGATGGCCGAGCTGAGTTGCTGAACCACTTCGTCTCATTACTATTATCCAACTGTGTCCTTGGTGAACTGGTACAGCAAGCACCATAAACAGTAAACCAGAAGAAAATCTGTGGGATGAAAAGAAGAAAACATTAACTTATAAATTAGCCACTGCTGGGGGGGAAAAAAAATCAATGCAAAGGTGTGGAGCAAGAAACATGGAACAGTTTCAGCCGTTAAATCCCAAGACATACAGGAAAAGGCTCTTTGTAAGAGACCTTTTCTAAAAGCGGCAACAGTACACCATGATTTGTGTAAGGTCTGCGCTTTGAGAGCTCTTGTGGGTCTCCCCTTACCACAGTATCCCACGCCGACCTGAATATGTTTCTTTATTTGGTTCCCCAGGTACCTGCCTTTGTTAAGCTCTAAAATGTCAACTTAGATCTGGACAATCTGGTATCCAATGAGAGGCTCAGGGAATAAAACGGAATGTTCTAATCCTGTTTAGCTGAACGCACCATAAACTTCAAAGCATCAATTCATTAACATTTATTTTTTTCTGTTTCAGTCTGTATTTCATTAAATATATTATGTATTTAAATGTAGGCTATATAATTAATTGTATACTATATGTATATACTATTGTGTATATATATATATATATATATATATATATATATATATATATATATATATATATATATATATATATATAGTATGCAATTAATTATATACATTTAAATACATAATATATTTAATGAAATACATGCATAAATATATCAACAGATGTATATATATATATATATATATAGTTATTCATATATTTAATTAAATATTAATATTATGCATTTAAATATTGCATACTAAATGTTCACAAATGCAGACTAATATACATTCAGACTAAGATATTCAGGAAACTGTACATATCTTGAGCACTTTCACAAAACTTTTTCACAAAAACAATTTTTTTAATTGTACGGAAAAAAAATACTCACCGGCGCGTTCATGAAAAATATGAGATGAATTAATCCAAAATAGTTCATCTTTGCTCGTATCCTTTTACCTCTCTACCCAAATATGAACATTTCTCGGACATAATACATATTTGAAGATCTCTGTGTGCACCATCTCTCTGTCCACTGTGCAGTGGTGGGCAGTGTGTGTGTGGGTGGTAGATGTCCTGTGCTGTGACGATTTTATTGGCGCTTCCAGTCCAGATACACCCCCTCTCCAACTAACACCAAAACTGTAACGTCACTGAACTATTAATGATTTTAATAGATACTTATATCAAACAAAAAGCCCTAAAGTTTCCATGGTACATGAGATACTTTATAATTGTTTTGTCTCTTATCGAACTTGAGTATTAAGTTGTGACGCCAGTTGTTTACAAGTCGGTGGGTCTTCCAGTGTCTTGATGCCATTATCTGATCTATTTAAATGTTTCCCCCTCTTGTGACAGCCAAGAGATCTTGTGCCCTGTTTCTGTCTCCATTTGAATTCAGAGGATGCCAGCATGGCACTCGCCCAAAAGGTGGATGAATGGAGAGACGCTGTAAAAGGGGAGCCACCAGGCAACCGTTAAACAGTAGGCTACAATAAAAGAAAAGTACAATTTCGGGAATATTAATCTTGGATCAACTCTGAATGAAATATATCCAGAAGTGATGAGCTCTTTCGAAACATGACGCTTCGAACCTTTTGCGGATCATTTGTTTCGAACCACTGACTCGGAACTGCCAAAGTCACGTGATTTCAGTAAACAAGGTCGTCAATACATATTTCGATTTTTTTTTTTTTTTTTTACCTATTTCGAAATGTAATGATATTTCAATGGTTCGCCGTTACGTATGTCTACGTATGATTTTTACCTGATCTTCGATCAATTTTATAAATTTGTAGACATTTAATGACATATTTGTATCCTAATAAAAAAAGAAGAGTTGTACAAGCCCTACAATAATAATATAAACAGCCTAGGCTATTATAAAGACACAATATTTAATGGTAGCCTGTTAGAATCTGTTAATTGAATTTAATAATTTGTTTGTAAAAGATGTTTTTACATGTTTGGGCTGAGCAATTGCTTATTAGTTGAATCAAAGTTTCAAAAAACTTGTTTTTTTTCCCATCAGGTTTTTAATAGCCTACCTCCTGTATTTTTTCATATATGTGCAGTCGAGTAAATCAGTTAACAAAAGACTTGAGTGTAGAGAGTACCTTTTTCCCCCTCGTTCCAATAGTAAACGTGTTTTTTTTTTTTTCCTACACCTGTCCGCAGGAAATTTGTTTAATTAACGTGCTGAAAATTTTCTTCTTTTTTATGCATCAAAAAAAATTATAAACAATATAAACACATACAGAGGAAACATTATGCATCACAGTAGTACAGCAGCTCAGCTGGTCATGAGTCCTCATAATAAAATGAGTGTATATTATAGTAATATTTGTCAAAAGTGCTGCTAATTCCTTTGTTGAAGCAGGTGGCTTTCTTCTATAGCCTACAGCAAGTGAGGCTATGCATCAAATGTGTTTAGTGTGGTACAGGCTTATTGTTAGCGATGCATCTCATGTAGGCCTACTTGTCTTTGACATGTATATTAAAAGCAACACTAAGGCTTTAAAAAAAGAAAGACAAAAGTCTTGAGTTTTGCCACTGCAAAATGAAGTTTGAATTCCCAACCATACTTTTTTTTTCTGAAAGCTTCTTGTACTCCTACCACAAGAGCCCCATATGTTTCGTTCAAGTAGTTTCAAATCTAATTTAAAATCTTTTTTTTTTTTTTTTTTTTTTTTGCTTCACTGCTTTGTCAACTGCAATCAAAAGGCTCTATTAACCACATTATTTAAACTGATTAGGGTTGCAGTTAACCATCAACGGCACCCCAAAAGCGCCCCCTGTCGGAACTAAATAGAGTCTGCTTTATTTGTTTGTTTTCCATCTTTCAGATATTTTCCTACAGGTCAAGTAATTAATAGTCAATTATGTCATCAAGTACTGTTTGGTTTACAAATGAGTTGTGACAAATATGAAAGAGTTAAGTGCTTTTCTCTTGTGGACTTGTGATCTTCCCTTTATCTTGAGTAATCATTATCGCAACAGATAAATTAACTTACAAACAGAATATCAGAAGTCGTTTCACCAAAAAATTGCAGTTACAATGCTTTGAATAGGTGCTTTAGAACAAACTGTTATTTTTATTTTGTCCTTCCTTGCAGTATTGGTCCTTGTGAAAGACGTCAAGGTGAAACCTGAATAAGATGACATCATCTGTAGTATAATAGTAAATAAAGCAGTTACACATCACGGCCACAGGGCGTCGCTGTGTTTACGTATTCCTTAACATACATTCAATGCTCTTGTTCAGTCACATTGCTTATTTCAAGTCATTGAAAACCATTCAAACAAGTCATTCAGAATATATAGATTTTTAGGTTACTTGTGAGAGTGTATCCAACTTTACATTTCCAAGTATAGTCTTCTCTTCATTTATAATGGCAAGCTCCAATACACAGCATTAATTCGTATGCCAGAGCATGACTTCTTGCAACACTGGGAAAAGCTTTGTGTGAAGCAACATTATGGAATTCATCTATACTGCACATAATAACTGGATAATTCAAAAATGTTAGAGTCTTAAATGTGCTGCAATATTTAATTTGCTGATGCAGATCATTTCTTTGTTGATTTTGCAATATTAATGAACCAGTTTATAGTATAATGCACACATGGACCCATCACACTTTTTAGATGAGGCAGAAATACTCATCACTGATACAGTCACTTCAGATATTAACTATAATATGCTTATCAGTAGCTATGGAAGAAAAAAAACAGGACAGTTTTCTAAAAAAAGAAATGTTTACTTCAGACACATTCTTGAATGTCAAACAAAGCTGCATTCTTGTAATTAGAGTGGTATTCAAAGTACAGTTAAAGGACCTTATGACGGCAAATACGAAAAATATTTTTAAAAACTAATATGATAGTGCACTACAGATCTACATGAACCAGATAATTGTGCTATGCACCTTCAGAGAAACAGTTCAAATCATATCATTCAACCTTAAACTGTTCCTGGCAAGAACTACCACTAACGAAAAACAAAGATAAAAAGCAAAATTTAAAGACTGAAGACACATAGTGTTAACTTTACAAAAGGAGAATAACACTGTACATCTTAAAAACGTCGCATATACACAGCCTAACAATTCTTGTTTCTGCTGTATTACGTTTGAAGATGTGAATCGTGTACAATTGGGTTTATGGCATGAACAAGAACCTAGGCTACATCAGTAGCTAATCTACTCATCATCCTCCTCATCTTCCTCCTCCTCCTCCTCCTCTTCTTCATCTTCGTTCTCATCATCATCCTCCCCACCATCTTTTTTGGACAAGCCTGCAATTCCCTTTGTGCGGTATAGGGCAATATCCTAAAGAAGATTTTAAAAATTAACAAATAGGGCAGGTGCATTTACAAGTTTGAGAATATTAAAGAGTACTCAGGGAGGAAAGGAAAAAGAAACTATACACTACCTTGTCATACTTCTCCTTAAGCTTCGCAGCTTTCTTCTCATAGGGCTGCTTCACCTCAGCCGATGAGCTGTTCCACATCTCTCCAAGCTTCTTGGCAATGTCTCCGATGGAAAGACCTGGGTTCTCACCCTTAATCTTAGGACGGTAGTCACCACAGAAAATAAAGAACGCCGACCTTTCCAGGGGGAAAAACATGCATTCAAACCAAACCATCTTGAAAAATGCTATATTTTCAACAGGAGTGCAAAGCTTGAACGTACGGTGGTCTCTTGGGTGCGTTGGGATCCTTAAATCGCCTCTTCTTCTCTCCCTTCGGTGGGATGTAGTTCTTCATTTCTCTCTCATAGCGAACCTTATCTTGCTTGGCCATATCCTCAAACTTACCCTTCTCTTTGGCAGACATTGTCTGTTGAGAACGAGAAAAAGCTGTATCAAAAAGTGCAAGTTACATTACAAAACAGATTTTTGCAAAGATTTTGCCAAGTAAGCCTAAAAGCATAACAAATAGAATATTTATGTAATACAACAGCATAATATTTATCCACGTTTTTCAGAACAGTACCTTCCATCGCTCTGAACACTTCTTGGAGAATTCAGAGAAGTTAACGGTGGCTTCAGGGTGCTTCTTTTTGTGTTCTTCACGACAGGTTTGCACAAAGTAGGCATAAGAGGACATCTTTCCCCTAGGCTTCCTTGGATCTTTACCCATCTTTACCCTCTGGAAAAAAGATAATCTAAACTAAATGAAGGTGACATGCTATACTCATTTTATAATTTATATATATATATATATATATATATATATATATACACACACACACACAAAAAATGTATGTATATATGTATTATTGTGTGTTTTTATGTATATGTATGTATATATATTATATGTGACCCTGGACCACAAAACCAGTCATAATTTGCACAGGTATATTTGTAGCAATAGCCAACAATACATTGTATGGGTCAAAATTATCGATTTTTCTTTTATGCCAAAAATTATTAGGATATTAAGTAAAGATCATGTTACATGAAGATATTTTGTAAATTTCCTACCGTAAATATATAAAAAATTTATTTTTGTGAGTGGATATGCATTGCTAAGGACTTAATTTGGACAACTTTAAAGGCGATTTTCTCAATATGTAGATTTTTTTTGCACCCTCAGATTCCAGATTTTCAAATAGTTGTATCTCGGACATATATTGTCCTATCCTAACAAATCATACATCAATGGAAAGCTTATTTATTGTTAAATCTCTATTTCAAAAATTAACCCTTATGACTAGTTTTGTGGTCCAGGGTCACATATATATATATATATATATATATATATATATATAAATGGATTTGTTCATTACAATTTAAAATGAATATATATATATATATATATATATATATATATATATATACACACACACATGTATATTTCATTTTAAATTGTAATGAACAAATCCACACACACACACACATATATATATATATATATATATATATATATATATATATATATAATTACAATCCTAATAATAACTACAATGCTAATAATACTAATAATTATTACAATACTAATATAAATAAGTATTGTAATTATTCACTGTGAGGGACATAACTGCTCTAAAAAAGATTGCTGATGAAATGTGCAGTGAAATCACATTATTGAGATGCACAAAGACTGCCTCAGGTTCACGGTGAAAGACAAGGACATCCTCCATTTCGTGAATAAAAACGCATATTTAATGATTTAATATTAATTCCCACTATTTTATATTCCTTTACGTGTATTTCACATTAACTGAGCATCCATAGCAGCATCGACCATGAGCGGGCAGATAGATTACATAGGGCCCGCCTTAAAATGCCTAAACGGTGCAACAATAATATTTCTTCTTCCATTTTGAAAAAGCCGTCTTCATGAGAGAAAGTCCCCCTCAATTGTCTCCTCCCACATTCCTGGGTAATTTCTAGGACCTAAAATCACCGCACTTTGTCCGTTTTTCGCCCCTGTCCCGCCGCTTTCCGATATTATCGCCTCCCCTATGGAAGAAGTCGGTCTGTATGGACACAGTGTCTGTAACTATAAGCGCAATGCAATGGGAGTTTCGCTCTCGTAAGTCCTCCGTTCAACTGGAGCCACATGAGCACAGCTAGCAGAGCCAACATGGCTTCCTCTCTCCCTCCCTCCCTTTATGTCTGCCAGCCAGCCAGAGCCGCATACACACACAACACTGGCGGTGAGAAACAATATAAATATAATTTTACCCCCTCTCTATCGCTCGAATTTGCTAGGAAAACACCGGCGTTCCCTGAAATAGATCCTCTGGCTTTTATACGAGTTGAAAAAGAAATGCAAACGAGCTTGGATGAATTTTATTTTATTAGTTAAGTTGAATGGCGCTTACACCCCGTCCGTCTCCATCCCCCGCCACTCACAGTATCCTCCGCAAGCCAGCCATATTATATTACAGAACACGGCCGCACACGTCCCGTTCAGAGAGAAAAATTCACAAAATGACGAGTACATTCCCTCGGGACTGGTAAATCTGACAGAGGTGTTATTTTAGTGTGTATGTGAGAATGCCAAGTACGTCACTGGCTCACACAATAACACCTCAAAAAGACCTCAAAAAGCTAACTGCTTTAGCTGGGATGGCTACCTGACAAATATTACAGCCCATCCTATTAAAGAATACTGTCATTTCCCAAGAAAAAATCAATAATGTTTTATCTTAAGAAGATTTTTTCATTCAGGACATTTCACTGTGTAACTAGGCGCACTGACTGAATGACTGGCGAACAGATTCTGACAAAGATTGGTCGCTCTGCGTTCACGAAATTACCACGCAACTACCAAGGGAAATGTGTTGTAATATACGATGATATTTGAAAAATAGTTCATTAAGGCCTTGACAAGCATATTTTGACAAAACTCACCAGCCTTCTCTATCTGCAGCTTCAGTGGATGCCTAGATAATGGGGCTTTGAAGTACAATAACACCGAGGCGCGCTCTTCCAAGTGCGTGCAGAACCCTCCGCTCAAGAGAGACACAGTATACAGCCACGAATCCTATTGGCTACCGCCAAGTCCTGAGCGCCTGTGATTGGCTGTCCGCGCACTATAGCCCCTACGAGAGCGGAGGTGTGGTTGGATGTTCATCGGCGAAACGTCATATTTTTTAACGGCGCGTGAATATGAAAAATCATCCACTGGTACAAGTGTAATAGTATCAGACACCGTTTTGTACTGCGGTGAACTTACTGTAGTACATGTAAGCACACCGTTCTCGTTGAAGTAAAGGTTTCTAATTGTATGATGAATATTTACGTTAAATACATAGTATTTCAAAGATTTCACAGCGCAACTGCACGTTGATAACGGTCGAAAGAAAAAAAAAGACGACGAGTATGTACTTAATAGGGTTGTAGGGGTCTGGTCCCCTAATAAAGACTTTAAGCCTTTTAAACAAATTGTTGTGAGTTTTACAAAGTACATTAAACAAATTTAATTCTATTTATTAGGTAAGGAACGTTTCAATAGCATTTCAAATTATTTTTCCCGCAAACAAAATGTATTGCGCTCTCAACCATAGCAACACGCCCCTCAAGCAAGTACGCAAATTATACATAATATTTATCACTTAATTGCATATTCACATTATGCATTAATTCGCGTGCTTGTTTTGAAATCGTGCAAATGCAAAGACTGAATTTGATCCCTGCACGAATTTTCCATTCAGAAAACTAGTGAAAAAATAAATTAATAATAATTGATCATATTTCTTTTAGAAACTTGTTTTATAATTCGCGATATGCCAGCTTCATTCGTCAAGAACTCAAGACTGTAAACCTGCTGCCTCTTTAATTTATTTTGTTTAAGGAAGCAATTACCCTATATTTTTTGTCGATAAAATTGGCCTATTTTATGATTGTTGCTGTTATTATTCCTATTATTATTAGCCTATTTATAATTGGTGCTTTTTATTCCTTATATGTACTATTAAGTCTATACATTTGCATTCCTTATACATGTATGTTTTGTTATTGCCTACCTTGGCAATTAAAAAAAGGAAATCTTGAAATGCACCATATAATGTTTTCCACTGAGCGGCGCTATACGCCCTAATAAAATCGAACTAACTCCCAGGTTGGAGAGGATTCTTAAGAAATTTACTGATTCTGTTTCTTTAACGTTAATGATTTTTAGTATTAAGAAACGTGATAAAAGAAATACAGCTCGTGGACAATTATAATCCTAATGCATGTTTTACATCCTTTGCATGTTTTGATGTTTTATTTTGCATTTAGGGCAATTATTTCAGTCAAAATCAAATCATAGCATATACCTGGAACCTTGATTTCAGTGTGCTGTCTTCTACTAACCTTTTTGGACGCTTCGCTTGACATTGTCAGCTGGTCTTTGGGTTTGCGTGCGTTTACGTGCGGCCTTGTACCAGCAGAAAGACCCCCGCGGAGCGTTAATTTGCTCTGTGTTGTGCGTTTCCTATAACAACGCCATCTTACAGATAACATCGGATTACATGGCATTAGCAATTCAGACCAGAAGGCGAAAAGTGCATCAAAAGTAAAAGTCAGGACAGGATTATTACCAGCCGTCCGATTCTCTTCTTACATCGCACTGACCTGTAAAACGACGAAGATACTGGTAAATAGCACAGTAACCTCAGATACTGGACACACTATTGTCGTTTGGACATCAGTAGCAGAGTCAGATATTTCATATCTGTGAAGACAACCATGGCAAATTATGGTTAGACCTGTTTATTGTGATTTTTATATATATTTTAAGTTAGTTTTCATCGTGTTAAGTATAATTCATGTTTTTTCACTGCATTTGAATCTAGATGTTAACAAAAAGTGGGATGTGTATGAGACTTCTCATAAAAGAGATTTCATCTATAGACCCATTTCATCTATTCCAACACCACTAAGGTGAGTTTCTTGTTAACAGCATTGATGCAAATGTCTGAGTTGAGAATCATCTCATTTTTTTACTGGTTTCATATACAAGGCCGAAAACATCTGGCAAGATCTATAGAAATTCACATGCACTGGATGATCCAGTGGGTGCGACTGCATACAGTGAAGACTTCTGCTGGAAGCCTGTGTCAAAGACTGCCTGTATAAGGTCTGCCACAGCATCAGGAAACAGAAGGAACAACCCACACCCAAGACAGGTAAATGGCACATTTTGTAATTTGCTGTGTTTGTTGGTTTGTACTAATGTATAATTTGAAAGCGTCTGCTTGTACTAATGTTTGAATGAATGTGTGTACTAGCTGTTAAACTTCAAAAATGCACATCAGTGGCACTATATTTGTGTTCCATGGAAGAAAGAAAGTCATTTGAAAGGTTTGAAAAAATACCAGACTCTTAAAAATAAAGGTTATAAAAGGGGGGTTCCACAATGATTCCATATACAAAACATTTTTGGTTCCACAAAGAACCTTTCAGTGAACATCTTAATTCCAAGAAACTTTTTCCACTTCAATGAACCTTTTGTTCATTGGAAAGGTTCTATCGATTCTTTAATAAACCATGGATGCCAATAAAGTACCTTCATTTTTAAGAGTACCATACTTTTTCTTTCTTTTAACACAAAGGCGTTCATGGTGTGGAGGCATAGTGCAGATCAAATTAAACACTTTGATGGTCGTTCCTCACTTCAACTTCCGTTGTCTGAGAAGGAAATCCAAAAGGCTCTGAGTGCCCAGTACAGGTCGACCTACAGGACTGACTTTCTTGGATTACCTCAAGGTGAGTTCTAAGAATTACTGCACAGACATTATAGGTTTATACTCTGAAAAGCATTTGAATCTTATTTAATATCAAGGTCTAGTGGTTCCAAAGATCTTATTATGACTGAAACATCTCAATGTCTTGTTATATTCTGTCTGAATCACAGGGATTATGAAGAACCATGCAATCTTTGCACCTTTAAACCACAGTCATGCTGTCAACTACTATACCCAGACTGAAATGAGACACAACTAACGCCCACCCAAATCAAAACTTCTGGGGAACAACTCTCGCTATGGGTGCAATAGACTGCATGGTATAGCAGCGAAGGGCATTGGTAAGCTTCCGCAAACCTGCAACATTTCTTTTTCAACTAGGGCTAAAAGACCAAACTACTTTGTTTAAAAAATTGAAGACAACCAACCCTGTCAGTAGCCTAGACACAATGCAAAAACAAAGGAGTAGACTAGACATGCAATGAATTACAAGTTGAATTGCAAGTTAATTATACGAGTATTAAGAGTTAATCAGTCAGTTAGTTGACAATTACAAGGTACACTTTATAATTATTCAATTATTGTTAAAGAGGCCATTTTATGCCCTTTTTTTGGGGGGGGGGCTCTACAAGAATAGGTTTTCATGTTCAAAAAAAACAAATTGTTTTTCACATATTTTACGTTGTTGCAACACCTCTCTTCCCAGTCTTACTTCCTGTCTCTATGTAGCCTCTTCTTCCCAAAAGTGCAATGTGCTCTGATTGTTCAGCTGGACCAGTGTTTTGTGATTGGTCAACCGCTTCAGGCATGTTTCAGAAATGTCACGAGTTTCAACATACAACTTAAGCCCGGAACACACCAAGCCGACGGTCGGCCGTCGGGCAGTTTTTGTTCGTCGGCCGACACAGTTTTCTCAGTGTGATCCGCACTGTCGGCTCAAGTTGGTCCTCGTCGGCTTTTTTCGGCCGATTCGGCATGTTGAATCGGCGTCAGAGCTCGTCGGTCAGTCGGGCCATCTGATCATTCTGATTTGCTGTTCAGCTACTGCCACCTGATGGTACGGAAAGGCATTTATTCTTACGCAGGCACAGAACAGACGTGCTACTTGGCCGTCGGGTGTCAAGCTTCGTATTGGTGTGTCAGGGCAACTCTGGACCCAGATGCTGCCGACGTGAGCCAACCCCACAGTCTGCTTTCATCGCCACTAGTTCATCGGCATCAGCTTGGTGTGTTCCGGGCTTAACACAACCAAACCAGGCCTCGACCCTTTATTTTACATATACCTTGGGTGGGAACTATTTAAATGAGGAACGTTGTGATGTGGACATTCCTGGAAGAAAACTCAAGAGTACAATCGAGGCGTTTCAGAGAGTTCAGAAACTGTGATTACTGGTACTTTGTGCTTCGTAGCTTTGCAGACCTTTTTCGTATACAAACAACAACATTTACACACTAACGAAAGCTGAAAATGTAAAAAAGCATAATAGGTCTTCTTTAACAAAACACTACTACACCAGTATGACACACAAATTAGAGAAGAATGACACTCTTTTCTTTTACATTTTTAGTGCCTACAGTGATTCACAACCACGTCAACAATCAGGAAAACAGCAAACTGCAGACCACCTACAATAAACATTTTGGAAGCGAACATACAGATATCTCCTCAGTGCTCAAATCAATCCCACCTCAGACGTTTCAACAGATTTGTAAGAAATTATCTGATAAAGGTGAGAAAGAGTGATGCTGTATCCTACTAGAGTTCCTACAGATCTTGCTTGAAAAACTTAAATAAATTTAATTCCTATTATTATTCCCAGTTATTGTGATTAGTGTTATTTATTTATTTTTGTCTTTTACCAGAAAAGAAGGATGTGAAGACATTACATATAACCTCTTCTCATGGATGTACGGTGAAGAATACTGGTATATTCATGCAAGCCCCTTCCACACTGGAGAGGATGTCAGCCTGGCCTGGGCCTTTATAAACATGGCATTTTGAATCATGAAAAGCTATATGAATATGTGTGCATTGTTTTTTAGTGTTCTGATTTTCTTCCAGGAGACAAAACACTCTTAATATAACGATACTGCCTTTATGCATCTATGATGGTGTGCTTAATAAAACACTCGAAGTAAACTGATAACAGGCATAAATCATTTTTACCATACACAGTTCTTTTTTTTTTCTTTTTTTTTTTTTGAGATTTGTCCTAGCCATATTTCATTTGTCCTTTCATTTCATTATTCATTTGTCTCTTGAGAATAATAAATCTCTTGAGATTTTGTACTGGAGAATAAGGCCTTATAGTCCTGAGATAGATATTTTAAGTATTTTGACTTTATAAAGTAGTGTTGTCAAAAGTACCGACTTCGATACCAAGTCGGTACTAAAATTTTAAAAATGTGACGTTTTGAGCACTGTTGAGTGGATTCGTAAACACCTCTGTTTGGCCATTTTCACGACTCGGATATGTCTGTGATTGGCTACAATCAACACACGGGAGCGTTTGAAAGCACACGGAAGTGTTTTAATTTGAAAGCGGGAGCGTTTGAAAGCAGGTGTCTGTTAGCGGACCGGTCCGCTGATAGACGCCTACTTTCAAATGCCCCATGTGTAATTGTGTAAGCGTTCAGTGAAGAGCGTCATTGATGACTATTTACAACATGTTTTTGAAGTGTTGATCATTGTAGCCAATCACAGACATATCTGATGAGCGCGTGAACACAATGGCCAATCAGAGGTGTTTTACGAATCCGCTCAACAGCGCTCAAACATCACATTTTTAAAATTTCAGTACCAACTTGGTATCGAAGTTGGTACTTTTGACAACACTATTATATAGTAATAGTGAAAGATAATAGTAAAGATATGAATCAATAATGTCAGGTGAACTGATACATTATGCAGAGCACAGCAAAAACATAGAAATGTGCACAGCAAGGTGTAAAAAAGAAACAACAACAACAAAAAAAACTATTTAATTTCACTTTTAATTTAATCTAAATACCACAGATATCTTTCTCATTATGTTTAAATTTATTGAAAAACGAAGAGAGAAAAGTTTTCTTCCTTCTGAAAAATAAAGAATAACTGTTTTGGGAGGCGAACAGATGTTTCTGCTTAAAAGGCATTTTTTAACGTTATGAAATTTAAATGTGTTTTTAAATGTGGCTCTCGTCACAATGCATGCGTAGCCACCCCACACTGTTTTGTGTATCGGGTAACCTGAGACTCAGGTGTGCTGTGTCTCTAAGCTCCTTGCAAAACAAGCAAGCAGTCTCTAAAGAGAACAAAAGCCAAGCCGAGAAGACGAGATACTCTCAGATCTCTCCAGTTATGCCGCTAGGCAGGAAAATTCGGGCCTCATCTGCTGGAGCCCAACTTGAGACCCATAACAAGCCCAGGTATTCTGCTTTATGCTTTTTATTTATCTATGTCTTGACATGGCTTCCAGTTCCCATATTCAAGCATTTAATTAGCTCAGCACTACTTTGAAACAGATCCTGATACAGAGAGTAATTTGTTCTGCTTCATGACTTCCATCTCAGTATGAGGACTAGGTTTCGTACCACATTGGTATTCAGTTATTTTCCAGCTCCTGACCTTGAGTGTCACTCCTCCTGTTGTTTATAGTGTTTACTGTTGCCAGGGAATATGGATAATGCTGGTGCCATGCTGGAACACCGTACCAGTTTGTGTCCTTTAAGATTTATTCATTTATGTTTTGACAGACAAATATGAAGACATTGCTTGACTCTAATTTGATTTGACTTTACACACCCTTGGCTTTCGCTTTGCAAAATGAAATTTAAGATGTGTAATGTTCTCCCTAAAAAAAATGGCAGCTGTGTTGTTAGAATATTTCTGTAAAAATACAGTAAAATATACAACAACAATTTTATAATTTAAATCTGTAATTTACACACACACATTTCCATGTTTTATAGGGATATTCCATAGACAAAGATTTTCATACTGTACAAACTATATATTCTACTATATATTGCCATCTTTGCGGGGACATTTTGTCCTCATAACGTAGGGTATACCTAAACCACACACACACACACACACATATATAGTATGTCATGACCAGTGTTGGGCAGTAACTTGTTACAGTAATTACTTTTTGCAGTAACTAGTAGTGTAACTAAATACTAATAATATTTCAGTAAGTTACCATTCATAAAACAGCTTGTTACTTAGTTACTTTTGATGCCTCAACCCCTACTGATTTGAAATCCAACAATCCAATAATTGCTAGATTTATTTTAATAATTTTCACGACTCGCACAGGCACATGAAGTCACCAGTGCAGCAGGTAAGCTTGGAATATGGAAAAGCTTACAATCAGCGGATGGAAATATTGCCATTACATTGATTTTGTCAGGAGAAAAGATGATCTGAACACCGTTGTGTAAGTTGTGGCATTACTTTACTCTGGCATTACATGGCTTGCCCACCCACATCCCTCTACCCTCTGATTATTATAATTAAAAATCTTTTTGGAAACGAAACATTTTCTTACGAACTTACGTGATTTTGTTTGATAAAATACATCATGAAATATAATCGTATATGGGTAACATTATAGCTACAATTAGCTTCAAGCACATGACAGTTAATGAGATTAATACAACACTTTTACTTAAAAGTCACTATCAATCACCATTGAGTGTTTGTAATAACTTCTAAATGCGATCCAATGTGGATTTTGGTCAAATGATAAGGCAGAAATATGTTGTTAGTAACATTTTAGACGAATTTTATCGGGAAGATACACAATTTCAACAACTGTGGGGCTTGAAGGAAAAGTAATATAGCTAGTAGTGTAACTAATTACTGTTGCCAGAAAGTAAAGTAATAATATTACTTATGAAAGGAGTAACTAGTAACAAGTAATAAATTAAATTTTTTTTTTTTTTGAGTAACAAGCCCAACACTGGTCATGACACACAGGAACACAGCTAAAATATATGCTAATATGTTGGACCTTTTTTTAAAAGTAGCCTACTTTTACCTGTTGAGACATGCGTGACTCGCGAAAGGGCCTTTGCAAGGTTGTTTTCTAATAACTTAAAAAATAAATGATAAACGATACATTAAATGCAACACTTTTCTGCAGTATTTCGACAGATTTTGGACCGGTGTATGGAGCTGCTGGACTGAACCAGAATCGGGGCACGCTGTACAGACAGCAGACTGACGGGGTTCTGCATTCTACTGGGTCCATATTAGACCCTACTGAGAGGAGCCAACAGCTTCCTGCTTGGCTAGAGAGAGAGTTTTTGAGGCAAGAACCCAGACGACACTCTCTTGCCCTGGGAGACGATGTTAAACTCAGCATGCGAAAACGCTACAGAGCAGATCCTGCTGACACCCTCAATGAGCTCAAGGTAAAAGTCAAAGTGTCACACTTGTGCAACATCTGCTGCTTGGCTGCATTTCCCAACAATTATATTCTACCTAGATTGAATGGCAGCTTGCCCAAGCATCATCTCCTACTGGTCAAGGTATGCAAATGCAAATGTTATAATGATAAATGAGGGGGTTGGGCAGCTGGACCGAGGCACTTCATATATCCATAATATTGCATATGAAGTTAGAGTCTGATTTAATGTTTTACCCGTATGTCTGCAAGAAAGCATCCGCTGTTTACAAACATCTGATAGACGTCTTTAAGACGTCGTTCCCTCGATTTGCTAAATTGTGCGCACGATTTTATTTTTCGTTCTCACGATTTACTAATTCGCGAACATTTAATATAACATTAATGTTTATATTTAATATTTAACCCCACCCCCTCACACACAGAGCCCTCCCTCATATTGGTCTAATTTTGCATTTTTTAAACTGATCTGTTCTAACCGACCGGTAAACAAACCACTGAATTCAGTTTTTACATCAACTTTAGATATGTGTATGTACAGTATGTATATTTTAATATCTTTTATCTGCTCTCAATCATGTCATATTTAATTCTTCAGAAAGTTGTTTATTATGTCCCAGGCTTTGATGTAGAAGAAACCAACCATATTGTAACTGCCATTTTAGCCATTTCTCATAATCTAAGGGTGTCATTGGAGTATAATAGGTCACTCTTCTCATACCAAAGCTTCATTAAATATGCCAAAACCATATTATTAACTTTCTGCAGGACAAAATTGCAGCCTTTGCCTATAATGACATTTTGAATCAAGTACAGAATCCATTAATTCATTAGTTGGATGACCTTTGGATGGGCAACCATTGCAGGGTAATCTGTCATGACTAGAGATTGGATGAAATGACACAGTAGACATGCATTATTTATTTCAACAGAGTGCTTGAACTTGCACCCCAGTAAGCAAATCAATTATGTTTGCCTTATCAAGCCCAAATTTGTTTGTGCTGGAGGTAATTTGCCATCTGACTGCACAATGAAATAGGCAAGAAAGTTATAATCTGTATTAATCAGTAGGAGAACAAATAACTACAAGGAGGGACACTGCTAACTACATTTTTCAGTAGTAGCTCAGCTGTTTTCAGTATATGTTCATTTTGCTGTTTAATGCTGTCAGCCTAATTGAAATCCTTATTGTTTTTGTGGCAGATGCAATACTATTATCAATTCTTAGGCCAACCGGAAGGCTAATAAGGCTAATAGTGTAATCAATCTAATCTAACAGTGAATCGAAGTCAATATAGTGGAATAAAAACAATGCCTAGTCTTTTTCACTGCAACTTCAAATGAAGCAATGTTGTCAAAACTAGCGCTGGATACCTGAGGCAATTTTATATTACACAGTTTACTAGCCTGGCATTATGATTTCATCGTTAATACTTCTCAACAATTATTCCCAGGATATGACCGATTGTTTTCCATATATCCGTTTTCTTTGAAGTATCCTTAAAAAGAGGGGTTGACTTGTCAAACAGTGGTGGCTTTTTCTGGACCTCGGCGATTAACTTCTCCGCAATGTCATCTGCCATTTTAAATGCGTGAGCCCTTAAAGGATTAGTTCACATTCAAATTAAAATTTCCTGATAATTTACTCACCCCCATGTCATCCAAGATGTTTATGTCTTTCTTTCTTCATTCGAAAAGAAATTAAGGTTTTTGATGAAAACATTCCAGGATTATTCTCCTTATAGTGCACTTCAACGGACCCCAAACGGTTGAAGGTCAAAATTACAGTTTCAGTGCAACTTCAAAGGGCCTTAAACGATACCAGACGAGGAAAAAGGGTCTTATCTAGCGAAACGATCGGTCATTTTCTAAAAAAAAAATAAAAATGTATATGCTTTATAAACATAAATGCTCACCTTGCAAGTGCTTCCGCCAGACCGCCTTCCGTATTCTTCAAAAAGCTTACGCTGTATGTCTTACACCTTCCCTATTCAACTTATGGAACTAACGCAGCGCCAGTTCCGTTTTTCCTTCATTTGAATACGGAAGGCGTTCTAGCTAGATATTTGACTTCATAACTTGTTTAAATATGGATATTTTTTTTTATACAAACGCATCGCTTCACTTCAGAAGGCCTTTATTAACCCCCCGGAGTACACGTTTAGGATGGGTGGATGTGGATGGAAGCTTTTTCTTCAGCTCATACTCGTGGGTCCTGTTCACTGCCATTATAAAGCTCAGATGCGTCAGGATATTTATTAATATTTCTTTGATTGTGTTCATCAGAAAGAAGAAAGACATATACACCTAGGATGGCTTGAGGGTGAGTGAAGCTTGGGCTAATTTTCATTTGAAAGTGAACTAATCCTTTAAATTAGAATGGATTCTGATTGGCTGTCAGTGTTTTATCGTTCAAAAGCTGGAAAACAATCGTTCTGAAAGTGATCGCAACGATATCGTTTCTCTATATCGTTATCGTTATAGCTGTGGTGTGAACAGTGCTATTCTTTTATATTTATAATGATTTTTAGAACTATATCTTTATCGTTTTCTTTACAGTTATCGTTCTTGGTGTGAACGGGCCTTAATAAGTCACTCTTCTCATTATTGGGTTCTTCTTAAGTTGCTAACAAATTTATTTTATTTATCAAAAAACAAAACCACTAATCTAAAAGCAAAAACTCCAAAATTCCAGAAAGGAAACCCCTACATATATATTTTATATCTTTCATCATTTCATCATATCTTTTCTTTATTCATGGTAGGTGGTTTGACTGACTGGCATGTAATCTCTTGATTTTCTGCAGACTGATGGAGCATTTGGCTTTTTGATCCAAAACATAATTAAAGGGCATCACGTTGCATTGAAGCCATTTCAATTTCAAGTGAATTCATTATTGTAAGGAGCAGAACATGTGACAGCAACCTATCGAAAACCAGCAGCTGTTTCATACTTTGACATGCTGGAGGGTGCTGTTTGATCATCCAACAAATGTCAAACAACACTTGTCGATTTATACTATGTTGAATTAGCATCCTCCATACAGTGACTCTGTGATGTTCATCTTCTTTCTACCTCTCTGTAGAGACCTGCACATTACCACATGATCCTTCAAACTCACATTCTATGAGATTTTTTGCCTTGTTTAATTTATTTTTGCTGTCCAACATAGATTGAGAATATGATTTCCATTGATGATCTAAAGAAAATTAAACTGGCCTATGATGTAAGTATTCAAAATATTTAGATTATTTGGAAATCTAATTTAAATGATTAATTAGACAAAATATGTTTTTTAAAATTCTGTTTTCTTGAGCAGGAGTTTGCAAAGGCTGGCATCAATAAGTTGGATTATTCAGAATTCAAATCTGTTGTGAAAAATTGCCCAGGTTTGAAAGGAGTTGTAAGTATGATTGCAACCATTGTGTTAAAAATACTGTAGAAGTAGAGGTTTATTGTTCAGTTGTATCCTGTTGCTTGTGTCAATGGATTAACGGAGACCCAAGGCCTAAAATCTTTATGTATGATTGTACAATATTTTCTCTCTCACTGTCTTCCCACCCACCTATTGAAATGTCACAGAAAGAATCTCATATTCACCAGCTATTCATGAAGATTGATTACACTTGTGATGGCAAAATCGAATGGGTATGAATAATTCACTGTTTCCTCTTTAAATCTTAAACTTGATCTCTTAGATGAAATGACAAACTGTTAAATGCACAGTTTTTGAGTTGAGTTTTTGCAAATGAAAAACCTTTGTGGGCAAGTGGTCAACATGGGTCTCATTGCAAACATTTTGAAACAGAAGTCATGATTGAAATTAAGTTCACAATTAAATTTATTCCTAATATCCAAACCTGTATGCAAAAAATGAACTCCTGATGGCTTTTTTTTAAATAAAATTATATTGTTATATAGTATTCTTCTTTTTCTTTTAGCATGAGTTCTGCACATATATATACCTGGAGTACGAAGCGAAGAAAGAGACTGTACGTCGCAGTAAAATGGCAGCCTTTGTATTGCCGGCTAACGTTAAGTTTCTAAAACGCGGGAAGCCTGTTGTGAGAATCCACTTGCCTTCTAATGGCACCGTTGTGACTCTAAGAGAAGATGGAGTTGTTAACTTCTGGACCCCCAAGCTTTATTTGAAGAGCAAGAAGAATGTGTTTGTGGGTTACATTTACATTTTATTTGTTTATGTCTCCTGCATTCCTGCTCCATTTTTTAATTATATGAATCCCATATTTCATTTGAATCATTTCTCTTTTTCTATATCCAGCCTGAGAGAGATGTCATTCGAAAACCAAAATGGGCTACAGATTTTGTGCCAATGCCAGAGTACAACAAACTGATTATTGGAACTGGGTAAACTGCTCTGAAAATTCATTTATTTTTACATAACAGTCTTTATAATACACTGCAGTGTACAGAACATTCTATGGAAGATTTTTGCCCATGGCATGCTGTTTCAAATGAAGATGAAGTAGTCAATTTGCAGATGCTTTTATCCAAAGCAATTTATAGTTATTACAGGGACGATTCCCTTGGAGCAGTCTGGGGACTGCTCTGTTATTCTGCTAAGTATTCTGCTTGTAACTTTGTAGTGTTCTTGGGAAAAACACTTTTTTTATATAACAGCCACATCTGATCTCAGCATTTCCCTCAGTCAATCCAAACAACATCTCTTCTCTCACTTTACAGATCCAGAGAGATCCAGTTTTATGAGCTTTCCTCTTTAGAGCCTTGCTGTCAGTTGAGTGCACTAGAAACTGTGCCTTTAAATCTGGATTACTGGTGAGCAGACCAGATCCATGTCAGACATATTGATGTAATTGCTGTTTTGTGAAGTTTTAGAGTTATTGATAGATATGATTTTAGTTAAAAAATGAATTTGTTCTGCATTTACAATGTAACATGATTAGATAACAGATCAAATAAAATAATAAGGGTATTCTATGCTGGCTTATGTAATTTTCTTTTTGTACTGAAATATTTAAGAACAAGAACACACTATGCTCTTTGATGATATGTCAATGTTTGCTTTTCTTGTAATTAAAAAATGTACTCTGGTTTTGTTAGCTCTACTGGCCCAGATGAATGTATCATTGTATATGGCGATACTCAGGTAAGTAAACGAAGGCAGTCCTACACATATGAATTTCATGAGATACAATGTATTTAACTAATCACAAAGCTTTTGGCTCTCTAGGGCTGTGTGAACATCCTGCTAATAACATCGATCAGGGAGAAACTGAGGTAAACAAGGTTTCTCAATAGTACAAATTTTCCATGTGCAGTTTTGTAAAACAAAATTACAATAACAAGTCATACAGGCATGTTCTAATCTTCATAAATTAATGAATATATGAATTAATTATAGGAAACTTTGATACTGTTCTCTGGAGAGATGTGATATAGATATGTGAAAGATAACTGACATGTTAAGAATGTTATATTACCTTTCTCATTGTGTATGAAATTCATCATATTTACATTCCAGGCAGGGGCGCGTTTACGTTATTGGAGGCCCTAATTGGGCCCCCGGGGTGGGGGTTGGGGGGGAGGCGAAATCGCGAGGCCACGCGCTACTGAGTCCAGGCCTTAAATTACATATTTATTCTGATAACATAAGCAAAAACCAAACAGGCATAGGAACAGTCCTTTGTATAGTATATTTTGTACATTTTTGTAAGCTTTTTTAAATGCATTTATGCCCTAGATTGTGGAAAAGATTGCCGCAGGTTGACAATGTGCCAAACATAAGCCTTGACCGTGCAGTTCAGTCTCCAGAACTAACATTTATCAGATGGAAAGTCCACCAAGACTGGGTGTCAAAGGTTAAATATTTATTATTATTATTCATTTAAATATTTAATTGTCTTCTCATCCTGGTCTTATTCAATTGCAAATATTCTGTCAGTGCATTAGATACTGACAGTGAAATATTTTAATGAAATACTTTTTTATAATCATCTATCTCTCTAAATAAGCATCTAAAATGTAACAATATTTTATTATCAATTCAGGTGAAATATTTTCAAAGCATACCTGCCATTGTATCCTCATCAGGACATGAAGACTCTGCCCTTGTTATAGGTAATATTTAAAAATTACTTCTATTGTTTTTCTTTTTGCAGTACAGTGGGAAATTGTGATTATTTTCTTTTCTCTCATTTAATAGGATTATATGTCACCCCAAAATCAAAAGGAAACATTAGAAATTATATTTTGCCTGAATAAAATTAAGCCTATTTTTAGGACTATTGAGTTTTTTTACATTATTTCATGGCAGTTAAGCACATTGTCCTCCTCATTATTATATTACAGCAATGAGAATCATAATTAAAAATAATGAGAAATACAAGCAAGAGGAAAACATACAGACACAATATGATAATGAGAATAAGGGTCGAAATGTGCTTAGTTGAATGAAATTAATGTCACAGAACAAAAAAATCTTAATGATCCTAAAAATAGCATTCATTTTATTTATGCAAAATATAATTTAAGATATTTTTACCATTGGTTTTAGGGTGAAATCTTACCTAAACATTCAGATTCGCCCAAGAGTGTGTAAAAAATAGTGTGTCTTCCTTTCTCACTTCTTTCTCAGTAATGTCTGTTTAACATGGCAGAAGGAAGAAAATAGCAACTCTGGCGTCTTGCATGTTTAATGCCAGAAGAGAGATCTGTCAAAACTCTCAATGTAATAAAGCTCCGGTTAAACCCATTTGAATAACACCATGACTCAGAAAGAGGGGAAAAGGGCTCTGAATCTGTCAGCTGTGATCTGTTTGAGTGGATATGCATGTATGAATGTTTGACAATCTGTTTTTAATTAGGGTGCATTCATCCATCAACCTACATGCAAGAGCAGATGAGAGAGATGACAGAAGTGAGCGAAAAGGGAAAGTCTACGAAAGTCACACAGAGGGCAACCAGCAAACAAACAATCTTCAACATTCCTAAAGGAGTCATGACCTTTGATTTCTGTGAGAAGCAAAATCTTTTGGTCACCGGCGGGATGGACAGGCTGTTGCGCATGTGGAATCCTTATGTCCCTAAGTATGCCTTATATCCTCGGGGTCCTTCTTCATAAAGTGACATCTCTCTGATTTCAATTCTTTTAAACATCTTACACCGTTTTTATTCTTTTGGACAATTTCTTCTCTGATCTATATAGGTGTCAGAAAATTTTAAATATTTTGTGTCATCAAACACTGATGTTCAATGCCAGGCTTGTAATTTTACATTTTGAAATGGCAGAAGACCAACAGGGATTTTGAAAGGTCACAATGCCCCTGTTTCCTACCTCTGTATCTCCTCAGAAGAAGGGCACATTTACTCAGTCTCCACAGACAAGACTGCTAAGGTGAGGAATTAATTACTAAAATCCAAAGTCAAATCTGGATATATTAAATCAAAAAAGTGTTTTAAATCTTCTTAATATGAAAAAGCCCAGCATTAAACTGAGCTAAAGAAAACTGAGTGTTCATAATTAGTAAAACCAAAGGCAACATTTAAAGACTGCACCACTTATTTATTAAAGGGATAGTTCACCAAAAAATTTAACGGAGTGTCTATTTACACTAAGTGCAAATAGCATCCCTTGTTGGCAAACGCTATTTACACTAGCTCCGCCCACCAACGTCTGGTTGGGCCACTCAACGGCGCAGCAGTAGCGAGTCAGACTCGCAAACCTGGTTTTTAACGCGATTGACGCGGGTTCAAATCCGCCTTTTGCCGAGCTCGCATTTATTTTCAATAAAAATTAAAATAATGTTCTATAAGTGGAAATAAACTGCGAACGAGTGTTTAATAATATTAAAAGTGGTTATAAGGGTTAAGTGAAGGTGTACGGAGGGTTTTAATTCTCCCAATAAGGCAGCATCCATTTCATAATTTTAATAAATATAATCATTTACACATGATATTTTTGCACCTCAGTATTTTTGTACATTAACAGGATGCAATTACTATCTGCCAATATAGTATCTAATTACTATTTACTCTTATTGCAAAGAACTGATACTTTTACATGGTGTAAATAGAATCTATCGCTATTTTCACCTAGTGTAAATAGCATATCACAAAGAAAATGCTGCTATTGTCACTTAGTGTAAATAGAATATATTGCTATTTGCACAGTGTAAATAGCATCTATCGCTAAGAAAATATGCTATTTTCTCTTAGTGTAAATAGCATCTATTGCTATTTACACTTAGTGTAAATAGCCGCTGACAAAATTTAAATGCAAGTTGTTGTAAACCCATATGACTTTCTTTTACCAATATATCCCAAACACAAGAGGGGGATTTCTTAAGCATATCCTTATCACTCTTGTCAGTATAATGAAGGTGAATAAGGACAAGGCTATCAAGCTCCAAAATGACCAAAAACACCACTAAAAAAGATCCATATGACTCATGAAGTGTATTCAAAGTCAGAAATAGTTAAATCCACCCAATCTCCCCTTGATGCATTCCAGTCCAGTTCATCAAGGAATCGTTCTTTGAGTTAAATCGTTGTTTCTATGAATCCATTGGTCCAGTCCACTAAACTGGTCTGAATGATTCGTTCATGAATCGGTCTGATCTGGTTGTCAAGTACAAAATACAGACTCAATGAACCGGTTACAGTGGTAAACAGCCCACTATAGGAAAGATTAGCACGGAATAACGACGTAAATTTCAGTCTGTTCATCATGCAAAGCTATTCAGAAGACTTGGTGTGGTGGTGTCACAAGGACCACTTTTATGATGCTATTACTTTTGAATCCTTTTCGAAGCTTGACAGCCCCAGCCCTCATTTACTTTCATTATTTTGAAAACAGAAGGCAGAATATTGCTTAAAATTCTCCTTTTGTGTTTCACGTTAGAAAGAAGGTCATAAAGGTTTAGAAAAACATGAGAGAGAGTAAATTATGACTGAATTTTTATTTTCTGTGAACTAGTCCTAGAGCGGTGCAACATAAATATGAAAATGTATTATTTTTTTATGATGACATTTTATTTATTTTTTTATTTTTTAGATATGGCACATTAAGGATGAGACGTGTCTGTTTACTGCCGATCCAGAAGCAAGTAATATCCAGGGGGAACTGTCTGCGTGCCTCTACTCTTCAGCTGTAAAGGGGCTCTACATTGCCGCAGATTCTCTCGCCTTACTATCTCTTCAGACAAAGTATGTATCTTGGATGTTATCTAACAAAGATTTCAAAGACTGTTATGAGTATCAGTTGGCTACAAGTTGCTTATATGTATTTAGTTAGAACTATAACGTCATTCAGCATCAGTTGTCATGCATTTTGCTTCCTTTCATATGCCATCTGTTGTAGACCACAGCCTAAGGGCAATCAGATTCTGTCCCATGAAGAGCCAGTGTTGTGCTGTGGATACAGTGAGGAGTTTAAGCAGGTGGTGAGCTGCTCTGAGGGCTCGGTGAGTGGTTCTGAGAAGTATCTGCATGGAATACACTGAGGATACAGATGCTGTTTCTCATGCTCATAGGTCGAGCTTTTAAACCTGATCTTTTGCTGCTTACATGCAGTTGAGTTTGCCATGAAGAGGAGGATCAGGCAACCCACAAATCAGCAATGCAGAGCAAATCACTTAACTCAGTTAATTGTGATTAATACAATTTGTTTCAAAGTGATTGAATATTCATAACATCATGTTATGAAGCTATGATAAAGACAACATTTGATAAAGATAGAAAACAGTTTAAAAGTTTGCAGTTGGTACGATTTTTAAAATGTTTTTGAAAGAAGCCTCTTATCCTTACCAGGGCTGCATTTATTTGATCAAAAATACAGCAAAGACAGTACCATTGTGAAATATTATTACAATTGAAATGTAACTTCTCCTGTGATGGCAAAGCTAATTTTTCAAAAGTCTTCAGTGTCACATGATCCTTCAGAATTAATTCTAATATGTTGATTTCCTGCTCAAGAAACATTTCTTATTATTATCAGTGTTGAAAACAGTTGTGCTGCTTAATATTTTTGTGGAAAACGTGATACATTTTTTTTTCAAGATTCTTTGATTAGAAAGTTTTAAGAAAGCATTTATTTGAAATAGAAAGATTTTGTAAGTGTAAAACAGTGGTTCCCAAACTGGGGTAAATTTTGAGTTTTTTCGTTAATTTAATTCTTCCCCATCTTAAAATAACATTAAAACCGAGCATGTATTTCATGGCACAATGCCGAAAATACATGACATCCAATCACAATACATCTTTTGCGGTCAAACAAATAGCCTGGCACAGAAGGTGCATATAGAGATCAATTTAAGATTTAAACCCTTGATACAAAACATACCTTTTGTGAGTTCTTGTTTTTAATGTTGATAATATTATACGAGCAAGAATGCAAATCCAATCCACACGTTTGCAAATGTGACAGTGATTTTATAGAACAGTTCAACAAACAAACGGGTAAAATTAAGTGATGTTCTTCACAGTATTGTCAGTATTTACTTCATTTTGCAACGAAATAATAGTTCCAACGAAAGCCACAGCAGAACTACAACAGACACAGCGGTGTTTCGTGAACGAATCTGTGGCTTAGAACGAATCGTTCGTGAAAGTCATTGATTCAATGATTCATTCATAAATACAGCCACTTGCGCCAATGACTCGGTGACTCACGCATTAAGACTTACCGCCACCTACTGGCGGTTTTAGTATGTAAAAGAATCACTTTTCACGTTTTTATCATCATTGCATATTTTACTATTGAACTTTTTTTTTTTATTTAAAACGTTATTAATGTTGTAAAGGTATTTATAAAGATAATAAATGCACTGGAAAGTCAATTTAGGGGGCAAATGTCCCTTAATGGAAAAGGTGCAGTCTAAGTGGAAGAGAGGGGGTACGCAGAAGGATGGTAAATGCCTCAGAGGGTACTCCACTCTAAAAAGTTTGGGAACTACTGGTGTAAAAGATTTGACTGTCACTTTTGATCAATTTATTGTGTCCTTGCTGAATGAAAGTATTCATTTCTTTAAAAAAAAAGCTTACCGACTCCAATTCATACATAAAAAAACATACAAGTACTTCATACGACTTGTGTGCTATATTGCAGTTCTTATAAAGTCATATGATAGCTTTGTGTGAGGAACAAATTGAAATTTATGGGTTTGTTTCTCTTTTTTGGTTAGCAAAATTGTGACTAAAATCGCTTGTTATTGTGAGTAGTCAAGGTTCCTTTAACATTCATTGTTACATTTTTATCCAGAATATAATTTCAACTCATGACAAGCTGAGCTGTTTTTAGTAAAGCAACAGTCCCCCTTTTCTAAATGTAGTACTTTAACGTATTTACTTGAATTCAGGTTGTCAAAGTCTGGGATGTGGAAACTGGAGCTCAAATGTTTGAGTTTGGAGGTGCTCATGGAGAGTCTGCAATTACCTGCATGGCATTTGACTCTAGCGGAAGGAGGTTGTTAAAGCTAAATTAAATATATGACATTACTTTTTTTTTTGTTTTTTTTTTTATTATTCTTTTTTTTTTCACCAGGCTAGTGACTGGTGGAAGAGATGGCTGCCTTAAGATGTGGAACTTCAACAATGGCCAGTGTGTGAAGATACTCAAGAGAGGTCAATGATTTCTTATAGTTCTTAATGTGCATTTGATTGATTTGCTTTGCTCTTGAGTGTGACTGATTATTCAGAGTATTGAAGATATTATCCCACATTTCCTATAAACCTTTATGTTTTTTTTTTCCCCAGATGGAAAATGTGCAGAGATTTGTGACTGCCTATATCTGAAACTGCACAGGAACGCGTGAGTCTCTGCTGACTGTGAGCGCCATAATCCTCATGGATATTATCCTCCTCATTTTTTGGCTGATGTGCTTTTTTATTTGTTTTGGCAGGTTTGTGATTTCTGTTGGTTGGGATCGCAGGATTGACATTTACTTGGTGAGTATAAAGTGACCAGCCTGCTTCCCTCACGACCTTATTTTATATCAGCGTAATTCCCCAGATGGCTCTCATAAAATGGTTGACTGCCATGACCTGTTTCTTCCCCCTGGTACTCTCGCCTTTATTGCTGTTCACTCCATTTCCATATTTCATTTATTTCAGTGTTCCTCCCTCCTCAAAAGTGCTTGAGTGCTGTTTGGTGTGGTTTATTCCTCCATTCCCTTCTGACAGTTGATTATTCCATCTATTACAAGAGCTTTTGTTCACTTTAGAAAAGAGAATCCAAGCTTTGTAAAAAAAAAAGATACCCTAAATGCATGATTATGACACCACTGGATAATACGCATATAATTTTATTCAAAATTTTCCCTCCCATCTCTTGTCAATTCTGTATCAAGTGTTCAGTGTAACTTGATTTATTCATTCTTTCAGTGGTAGAGGAATATTTAATATGAAATAGAGAACAGATCCCACTGTCATCTATAAAATATTACATTTAGTACTGATTCTATTTGTGAAAGGGCAAAAGTTTAGGTTTACAACCTTCAAATGGAATATACTTCCCTTTTTTTGCATATGCATGATTAGTACTTTAACTTGTTGGTCAGGTTGCCTCTGCATATCTGACTGGACCATTCTTGGCCGGATTATTTAATTTTGGTTCTTTTGACAGGACTCCAAAGAGGAAACTCAGAAGATTCAGGGACCTAAACCTTCCTGGCAGGACGATGTGGTATTAGCAACTCACACCCATGTACACATGTAATTTGAATCCGCTTCAAATATGCAGGGGCACTTTGGGAAATGTGTTGAATGTTTCACACACAGAGGAATGGGCACAAAGAAGATATCCTGTGCATTGCTCAATGCTCACCACACCACCTGGCCACTGGCAGCTACGACGGGGAGATCATCGTATGGAATGTAGTGTCTGAACGCATACTGTGTCGCTTCAAGACCCCTCAACCAACCCCTCAACAAAGCAGCAGTTATCCTGGTATGCCAGTATTCCCATGAATTTTCAATGAATTATGATCTCAGATTTGCTGATCCTAAATCAAATCTGTAATATGAAAACTTGGTAGCCTATATTGTGCACAACTCATATGGACTACTTTTATTATTTAGATGAACTATTCATTTAAGAGTGAGATGGATTTTCATTCTGTTCATTTGTGTTTGTGAATGTATTTTGAGGTGTTGATGACTTTGTGTTTGTTGTTTTTTAATCATGTACAATAGTTCAGTGCACAAGTGTGCTGAGCCTCATCTTCTTAAAGACCCGGGCGTTTGTTCCTGAATTGTCCTCTTCTGCTTCGCTTGTCTCTTCAGATTCTGAAGGTAAACCGGTCTTTGCGGTGAATAAAATGATCAGTTCATAATAAATTTGCAGAACGTATTTCATCTCTTTCAAAGGTTATGTTCATTTCTGGAGTGTTCTGAATGGTGGGAAGTTCATCACATCTTTTCAGGCTGTAAGTATCATGTATTCATAGCTTATATAATGTATCTTTCCTCAAGTTTGATTATAAATTCAGTGTCAACAGAATGAGACAAAGGTTCTAATCAAAATCTTATTTTTAAGTCTCAGCATCAGCAGGCGATTATGAAACTGGCTTTATTGCAGGATGACAGCGTGCTTTTTACAGCCGATCATTTCGGTTTCATCTACGTTTACAATGTCAAGCAATATGCCCTGGAACCTGAACAAAACCCTCTTGAAAGTAAGGACAGTCCTCATTTTATATGTGTGACTCAAAGTTTTTATTGTTCATGTTGAGTCTTGATGTGGTGTTATTCATTTCTAGAGGTGAACTTCTGGCGTGCACACATCAGCAGCATCACTAGGTACAATAAGTAAAAATAATATTTCAATATTTGTTATTAAAAAAAAAAAAAGGCATCTCATTTACATTGTTTCTTCTCCTAAAGCTTGAAGTTAATTGACAAGGACCAGTTTCTGCTTACCTCCTCAATGGACTTCTCAGTGCGGTTGTGGAGTATTCATGGGGAGTTTATAGGTACATCTACAAGTTGCTTAGATGTTTGGGTTTTTTCTGGAAGTAAAGGCTGTGGCATGTGCATTCTTTTACCAATATGTATTGTACTAAATATCATATTAAAATACTTGGACAGCGTTGCCCTTCAATACTTATTCTGCGGTTAACACCGCTATTAAATCTATGTAACCAATGAAGTCTGATTCTGAAATAATGACTCTTGAGTTGGTTCTTTTTAGTGAATCAAAACCATTCAGCACAAGTGTAGTTTAACACCTGAACGAATGACGCTAATGAATTGGTTCTATTTCAAGCTGCGATCTGAGGGAACACTAAAACTAGACTACTAAATCAGTGGTGGACAAAGTACACTAATCAAGTACTTGAGTAAAATAACAGATACCCTAATATAATATTACTCTAGTAAAAGTACTAATTTTAAATATTACTTGTGTAAAAGTATGCAAGTAATTGATTTTATTTAGTATTTAAAGTGCTGATTGATGAACCATGCTTATTTATTTTAGTCAGTACTAGAGTACTAGTCATTATCAGCAGCTAAAAAGAAAGATTAGTACAAACATTTAATGGCTTGGTTTCACAGACAGGGCTTAGATTAAGCCAGGATTATACCTTAGTTCAATTAGGAAATTTAACTAGCTTTTATAAATGTGCCTTAGAAAAAAACATTACTGGTGTGCATCTTGAGACAAAGCAATGGCACTGACATATTTTAAGTAGTTGCTTTCAGTTAAAATAGCTCAGCTCATTTTAGTCTGGGACTAGGCTTAAGCCTTGTCTGTGAAACCAGGGGAATATGTATTGATCTGCAAATAAGCCAACATTTTTCATTTTATCACCAAAACTTATTATACATTATACTTATTAATGTACACTTTTACAGCAGATTTAGTTCACAAATAACTGTCAGCCATGACTTAAATATGATTTTCCTTTACAATAATCAGTGCTAAAATTCGGAATTAGTGAATTTTGCATCATTCAAGCTACCACAATACAATATTTTGACCGGATCACTGAATCATTGAGTTGTTGACTCAAGAACAGCTGCAATCAGATGAGTCAGATTCATGAATAAATAGTTCAGTGCAATTTGTGAACTGATTCGACAGGTTCATTGGAAAGAATTGGCTCGTTCATGAATCGATCTATCGCATCTCAGCTTGGGTATCGGGCAGCTTGGGTATTCAGTTCAAAATAATGAGGAACGATATGTTTTTATTAAATGGAGTAAAAAGTATGATATTTTGCTTTGGAATATACCGAAGTAAAAGTTTCCCAAAAGAAAAAAAAAAAAAAAAACTTCAATAATGTACAGATACTTGAAAAATTTACTTGTCAAATCAAATTTGTCACGTTAGCAATTGCTACAATACTGACAAAATTTTGCTAATGTGACCATACCTTTAGTAGACCTACAGGCAACTACTTGAAAAGATAAAATCTAAATTTTCAATTTGTAGGTTCACAAGACATAAGCTGTATGTGTTTGATTCACTGAAAAAAAATGCAGTTTATTAGAGACATTTGTTCAGGAATCAAATGACTAACAATCTAAACTACACTGAACTCCACAGGTACATTTGGACAATATGAGAAGTGGAGCATTGATACACCATCTTCTTGGAAGCACCCAGCTGTTCCCTCTGAAATTCTCATAGATCCTTTAAGCATGCCTTCTCAACCCATACTGGATAGAGAGACCAATCTGTCAGATGTCTTACACTCCGATGAAGCTAAAAATAAAAACAGTGAGGTAAGATATTTGGATGAAGCCATGTGTGGTTAGGGGTTGTTTTATAAAGCTGTTTTTCCCCAAGAATGGCTCAGGTGGTTTTTCTGAGATTAAAATCTGGCTTCTAAAACAATCCTAATGTGCTTTAATTGCAGTCGGATGTCCTCATCGATGAGAGTGACCCTCCAATCCTCAAAGATCTTGAAGATGGACCCAGCAATTCCTGGTGGCTGTCTGAGCCTGGCAAGAGGTTAGTGTATATTTTCATGCAGATCAAAACACACATCTAAATGTAAACCAAGTCTTCTGATTAAAGAGTAACAAATTGGATTTTCTCAAATTTTTTGGATCTCAGGGAGTGCCACACAAAATTCAAACGTAACAGAACTTCAGACAGAATGAGTCTCAAGGACTACCACACTTTTGAGGACTCGGACCTTATTTTTACCCTTCCAACAATTAAAAGACCAGATCTCTCCAAATTCCAATCCAACAATGCAGATGACTAGTCATGTCAAAGTCAGCGCGCCAAGATAAGAACACAAGGATGATGACAAATAAATGACATAACAGTGCTATCAAAGGAGTGGAGATTGTTTTTCTTTAGATATCATCTCATGATTTAAAGACATGCAGTTTCCATGTTTATTTTCATGAGGGTTCAATTGTTTTTATTTTTATTTTTCTAACCATTTTTAAAACATTAAAGGGTTAGTTCACCCAAAAATGAAAATTCTGTCATTAATTTCTCACCCTCATGTTGTTCCAAACCCGCAAGACTTTCGTTCATCTTCAGAACACAAATTAAGATCTTTTTGATGACAAAATGCTGTCAGATTTCCTTCCATTGACTGCCTTTGATCAGCGCACATAAGCAGAAGCTCAACCTAACCTGAATGATGTAAAGAACAAACCTCTTCCGGAAGCTCAGACATGCTGTGTAACACATGAGAATGAACCTCATTGGTTACACAGCACGTTTGAGCTTTCGGGAAGAGGTTTGTTCTTGTGCGTCATTCAGGTTAGGTTGAGCTTCTGCTTATGTTCGCTGATCAATGTTAAAATGTGAGTAAAAGCCTAAATTAAATCTATTCATCATAAAAAGTGATCAAGTCTCTTCAGAAAATTTGGACTAAACCGCTCAATTCATATGGATTAGTTTTCCGGTCTCTTTATGAACTCTTTGAAGCATCAAAGTTTCAGTTGCAAAGGCAGTCAATGGAAGGAAATATGACACCATTCTGTCATCAAAAAGATCTTAATTTGTGTTCCGAAGATGAACGAAAGTCTTATGGGTCTGTAACGACATGAAGGTGAGTAATTAATGACACAATTCTGAAAGGAAAATTCTGTCATCATTTACTCACCATCATGCCATTCCAACATCATGTCATTCCAACAAGAAGTGTTTATTTTATTGTGATTTTAAACTTACAGCAAAAGTTTCAGGCACAACACAAAGGAACAAACAACAATTCACTGTATCAACAAATTTCACAAGGACATCTGGTGCATTTCCACCTGCACAGATTGTCTGTCAGAATGCGCTATAAATAAATTGTGAATTTACATGACATTCTGTTGAATGCACAGCGAAAATAAAGCGGAACAATCAAGCGTATAGCAGCAGCCCTTGTACATCCATTTCTGAAATTGCAAGCTTTCACTTTGTTTCAGCTTTCTTTCAGTCATTGCTAGGCAATGACAGCTTCAGTTCCATTTGATGTTCTCCAAATATTGTTGTTGACTGCTATTACATCTACATCTATTCTTTTCTTAATCCAAAACAGCAATAGAAACATTTTTTTATGATTTTTTTCATTATTGTTTTTGAGTCAGTGGAACTGCGTTCATAGTCAGCAAATGGTCTGAGTCAGACTATAACAAAGCTTTGCGACCAAAGTGAAACTGTGGAGAAACAGTGGGAGATTAAAAGATTTCAAGCTGGAGATGCTACACGAAGATGAACTAAAAGTAATCACATATCACTTTAAATATAAGAAACAAGGTTCAAATGCGCCTCTTAACATCAAATATAAGAAACAAAAAAACTTCATTTACCTTTGTTACCTCAACCACTTTACATGCAATCCAGCCATATTGTGTTTCCAATATAAGAAGCTGCTAAATATTGACATGGGTGTTTTTTGCTTCATTTTGAACAAAATCTGTGTATTCCATCGTCACATCTTCTGGGCTTTTCTTGTTGTGTGGGTGCTCTGGTTGAATGTTGTCGTCCATAGGAGAGTCAACCCTGGGCTTGGGTTTGGAAACTATCTCCTCACAAATGTTGTTGAGTGCCTGGAGAATTATAAACAGAAATGTTAAACACTGTTGCAAATATAATTGAATTAATTATAAATTGGTTTTAAAGGGTTAGTTCACCCAAAAATGAAAATTCTGTGATCATTTACTCACCTTAGTGTCGTTCCAAACCCGTAAGGTTTTGTTCATCTTTGGAACACAAATTAAGATCTTTTTAATAAAATCTGAGCCAGTTTCGTTCCATTGACAGTCTACGCAGCTACCACTTTGACACTTCAAGAAGTTCATAAAGAGATCATAAAATGAATTTAGCAGTTCAGTCTACAATTTCTGAAGAGACTCGATCGCTTTATACAGTTGCAAGAAAAAGTATGTGAACCACTTGCAGACTCTGTGAAAATGTGCAAAATTTTAACAAAATAAGAGAGAATATACAAAATGCATGTTATTTTTTATTTAGTACTGTCCTGAGTAAGATATTTTTACATAAAATATGTTTACATATAATCCATAAGACAAAAAAAAAATAGCTGTATTTATTAAAATGACCCAGTTCAAAAGTTTGTGAACCATTGATTCTTAATACTGTGTGTCATTACCTGGATGATCTACGACTGTTTTTTTTGTTTTGTGATGGTTGTTCATGAGTCCCTTGTTTATTCTGAGCAGTTAAACTGAGCTCTGTTCTTCAGAAAAAATCTCCAGGTCCCAAAAATTCTTCAGTTTTCCAGCATTTTTTGCATATTTGAACCCTTTACAGCAGTGACTGAATGAGGAGGACAACTGAGGGACTCAAACACAACTATTAAAAAAGGTTCAAACATTCACTGATGCTTCAGAAGGAAACACGATGCATTAAGAGTCGGGGGGTGAAAACTTTTGAACAGGATGAAGAGGTCCAAATTTTTCTTATTTCGCTTGAATATCATTTTTTTTCCCCATTTAGTACTGCCCTTCGGAAGCAACAGAAAATACTTGCATGTTTCCCGGAAGACAAATTAAATACAATTTACCTTGATCTTCAAATTCCAAATGTTTTCACCCCCCATCTATTAATGCATCATGTTTTTTTTTTCTGGAGCATCAGTGAATGTTTGAACCTTTTTTAAAAGTTGTGTTTGAGTCCCTCAGTTGTCCTCAGTGTGAAAAGACGGATCTCAAAATCATTCAGTCACTGCTGTAAAGGGTTCAAATATGCAAAAAATGCTGGAAAACTGAAGAATCTGCAGGACCTGGAGATTTTTTTTGAAGAACAGAGCTCAGTTTAACTGCTCAGGACAAACAAGGGACTCATGAACAACCATCACAAAACAAAAAAACAGTCGCAGATCATCCAGGTAATGACACACAGTATTAAGAATCAATGGTTCCCATACTTATGAATGGGGTTATTTTAATAAATTCAGCTATTTTTTTTGTCTTGTGGATTATATGTAAACATCTTTTATGTAAAATATCTTACTCAGGACAGTACTAAATAAAAAATAACATGCATTTTGTATTATCTCCCTTATTTTGTTAAAATTATTAACATTTTCACAGATTCTGCAAGTGGTTCACATACTTTTTCTTGCAACTGTATGATGAACAGATTCAATTTAGACTTTTATTCACATATAAGCATTGATCAGCAAACATAAACAGAAGCTCAACCGAACCTGATTGCCGCATGAGAACAAACCTCATGCGGAAGCTCAAACGTGCTGTGTAACACACGAGAATGAACATGCTTGAGCATCCGTTTACCACAACTGATGTGTGAGTTGATGAATGTTTATCCGTGAATAAAAGCCTAAATTAAATCTGTTCATCATATAAAGCCATCGAGTCTCTTCAGAAAATTTGGACTAAACCGCTCAATTCATATGGATTAGTTTTACAATCTCTTTATGAACTTTTTGAAGTGTCAAAGTTGTAGTCACATAGCTGTCAATGGAGGGACAGAAATCTCTCCGATTTTATTAAAATGATCTTCATTTGTGTTCCAAAGATGAATGAAAGTCTTCCGGGTTTGGAACGACATGAGGGTGAGTAATTAATGACACAATTCTGTGAAACTATTACACTAAACCCTTTATTAACATGCTCACTATGAATTTTGAAGTCTTGGATTCTAAATTAGATTTAAAAAATAATAAATACATGTAAATGTAAAACTAAAGTGAGAAACTCCTGATGAAACACTTTAGTAAAAAAGACTATTTAAAAAAAAAAAACTTTTTAATGTTGAGGGATGACATAGAAAATACAGCCGACACCACCTCCTGTGGCTGTACATAGAATTCAATAGGTTGTTTGCACATGACGTCATTGCAGCAGCGCGAATGAGTCTGGAGGGCAGGGAGTGATTTTTCTATATAGGAATCCTATCAAAAACTCAAAATTCGTATGTTTTGCGTCGTTTATGGTTTCTCAAATCGTTAAAATCGAGAACCCAGAAGGTGTTTATATCGTTTACATAACTTATACCATTTTTTATGACTTATTTCATTTTTTAACTTTAAAAGTTGTCGCCTTTTATAGCGTTTTGCGTCTGCTGATACTGAAATGAATATGGATACCTGCTTACCTTTTGTTTTTGACTTGGTTAAATATTCACATTTCTTCATGCTATCGTTTGCAGGGAAGAGAAGCTATTTTATCCTATTGAATGATAATTTGGTGTTTTCACTTCAGTTTTGTAGAATTCCATTCACAATGTTGATCTGGTTACCGTGAGAACAGTGTCACGCGCTGCTGCTTCAGCCATCATATGGTAGAAAATGTCCAAATAAAATAAATGTGTTCAACAAGCTGACAGAAGTCGATCCATTTATTTGTTGGAAGCGTGTAATGTCATTAGTTTTAATGTTGTCTTTGTAAATATTCACTTTCCCATATGGCCAGACAGTGGGTTTATTTAGTGACATTATAACATTTGCTAAACGTCGTCTTCCCTCATCTCCTCAACCAAGGCGAAAATTGTATTACACCGTCCAGTCTTTTTCCCCGAACAATGATGTGAGTTCCTATTGCAATTCTCGATTCAGCATAAATGACCTACAATGGCAACATTTTTCACAATCACGACAGAAAATTAAAATACTGCCCTTAAGGTCACTAATAGAAAGGCAGCGCGATATAAACAAACCAAACTAGAACTGAACATGACGTGACAGCAGCTTCACATTCTCTATATCTACCGCCTTGATGGCAGGAAAGTCTTTCAATTCAGTAGAAAAGTCGCTCCTCTTCATAACATAAGGATCACGTCCAACATATGTTGTGATTTTCTGTTTATACCTTTCTAAACCAGCACAGTACGGACTTTTCTCCATCTCTTCCATTCTAACTTTCACTGCTTGCCCTCCACCGGAATTTCGCACGTCACCAGAACCACGTGATTGCAAACAACCTACACTTATTACATATAAGGTTATTCTTAGATCTGTCTCCCCCAATGAAATGCTTTCACGATGCTTTTAGTCTTTTCTCACCTGTAATTTATCCTGGATCTGAGTGCTGTGTATGGCAGGTTCCTGATCAGGTGTGCGTTTATCCTGAGAATCCTGAATGTTTGTCATCCACACTTGAATATCTTCAACACACACTCTGACCTTGTCCATGTCTATGGCGTCAATATGACAGTAACTGTCACTCTGGGAGACAAAGTTTGCGATATATTAAAATGCACTTACAGAGTTGTTAAACTGGTTTTAAAACTACCTTGGATATAAGGTGGGTTAAAGGTGCAGTAAACTCTCCAGAGTTGGAAAGCTTTTCTAATATTAATGCGGGTCCTAAAGCTCTTGTCTGATCATAACCCTTTTTTTCCAGTGATATTCCTCTGAGCTTTTCTCTTTTGTAATGTCTCTCAGCCATCTCTCTTTCTACAGTCTTTCTTCAAATCTCCCTCTTGCTCACTCCTCCCCCTCATTAGGAGTGGACACGCCCCCTACTGCTGATTGGCTACAAGTGTGTTGTGGTGCTCGGTCCAATACACTTTCAACAACGTTTCTCAAATTTAATTACTGCACCTTTTAAACATTGCATTACTAAAGTATACATTGGTTTTTGATAGGGATATAATGATTTTAAAATTAAGATATTAAAATTATATTAAATTTTGTCTAAATGAATTAAAACATTAAAAACTAAAATCAGTTGTTTAAAATACTACAAGTAAATATAGGCATCACAACATCATAATATACAGTAAGAAAAATGGATATTCATTTTGAGATTTGATAAAGATTACATTTAACCCTCTGGTATTCTACATTTGGGAGTTACACTTGTGTTGTTCACGCTGTGTCTATTTTGCATTCTTGATATTTCAGAGTGCCACCCCTTCACTTCTGTGTGCTTTTTTTGCATTGTGGCTGGTTTGTAGATTGTACCACCCAAAAAGTCTTTTTTAATATTTTTCGTATTTACCATTCATTTCCTATGATGTTCATTTCTGACTGCGAACAACACAAGTGTGACTATTTTTTATGACCATTCAGTTTTTTTTTTAAATCAAGTCCATGATATTTCTTGTGGTCACACACCGAGTTTCGTACCATTTCGATGAAGTAGCGGTTTTTAAAAATTCACAATATTTGGGGTGTTTTTTTGGTCTAAAATGAGCGAACAACACCAGAGGTTTAACAGTGTTTCTAAATATCTTTTTAAATATTGACTGTAAGCATTAGATGATGGCAAAAATAGAGGAAATAAGCATATACAGTTAAATATGATTAAAAAAAAAAAAAAACTAATATCGGCCGATAACCGATATGGCACCAATATATTGTGTATCCCAAATGTTTTTATTCAGAAAATACATTAATTAACATTTTTTAAAAAAGGTTTTTCCTCGGAAAATATTAGAATTTTTATTGAATATCAAATTGAACATTTTCATATAACTGTTATTGTTATTATTATCATTATCGGTAACACTGTTTATTTATTTGTTTGTAGAGATAATATTATTAAATGATTGTATACAATTAATTGAAATTTTATTATGATTATTTTAAATTGGATTACTCTTGAGTTTGCCATGAATAAGCCTTTGATGCTGATATGGCTTTAAATGAATAAATATCATGCATCCCTGGTTATTGTCAATAAATTATTTAATTTATTATAGTATTGTGTGAATTATAAGACCACTAATGCCTTACTATACTTACAAACTGTCTAGTGTTTCACAAGCTTGTATTTTTCTAGTCAGTTTAGGAACTTAAAAGTATTGCAGCATTTCTGATATTACTGTCTCCTTAGGATAAATTGCTGTGTTGTTGCATTCCTCATTTGTAAGGTGCTTTGGATAAAAGCATCTGCTAAATGAATAAATGTAAAAGCAGACACTATTTATAGTCAGTCATAAGAGATTAATGACTGAAATCGGACTGCATAACTGCATGGGATCCATTATAATGTATAAAACAATTTAACATAATGTCTCCCTGTGCTGTAATGTGCCTTGCAGAACATGATTGTTTTAAATAAGATGTAATATACAAAGGAAATGAGAGAGAAAACTTATTCTTACTCCATTCTTATACTCCTCTACAATAGACATGTAACTCTGTATTTTGGCTGACAGCTCCTCAAACATTTTGGGTCTCCGTATGGACTCCTGGTATCTGTTTTGCACAGGCAAACCCAGTTTCTGTTGAATAAAACAAAAGGCTTTAATACATCACTGTTTGTAATGCTTTTGAATGCTTCATGAATGCTTTTGTTTGGTTTGCAGTACACAGCAACCAATTAGAGTTCTTCCTAAAGTGCATCAGAGGGGTTTTGAAAGCTACACAAATGACTCTCCCAGCCTTTAAGTGAAGCACATGCCATCGTGAACGCCACGAGCTGTCAAGACAGCGCAAGTCAATTAAAAAACAAAACTGCCGTCACATATTGAACAAAGCATAATGTTAAACCTACTGCAATGTGCGAGTCCGGCTATCTCTGAGAGAACACAAAATCAATTTGTCATGCCACACAAAGGCTAACCCTATGATCAAATGTGTTTGTTCATCAAAAAGGACAAACGACTCACATGTATTTCTGCCAGCTTGTTAATGTACGTCTGCTTATCTTGGTCTGCTCCGTCATCATAGAGCCAGTTCTCAGTGCCATTTAAAAGCTCAGAGAATGTCTGATGGTCCTAGAGAAAAGCAAAAACAAGCGTTTGTTTGGCAATATTTTATGCTGCATTTAGATTTGTGGTCCATTCAACTGCAATTCACCAAGGAGCTCATATGAACTACCAACTAATTTGAATGAGAGTGTTTCATTTATGCATGAAAATGGCCTTTAGAGATTCAGTAATCAGGAACAGGCTTCTGAAACATGAAAACATTAAACAAGCGCTATGAATAAATCACAATCTGTTGATAACAGTTCCTGTGAGCTAAATAGATTACATGTCACCCTACAGGTAATGGCGTGTTATCTGGGAAAAGCTGCACAGAAAATACATTACTTGAGCATTTAGAAATGTCTGAAAGGGGCCCTCCAGGTTGTGTCTGTAGTAATAGACATTCTCCTCGACTGCATTTTTAGCATTGTTACGCTCTTTCTCCTGGCAGTCTTGCTGTATCATTTTGCTCTGTCAGGAAAAAAGCAAGCACCAGATGGTGAGAATGACTGATGGATTTTTGAACAGCTCTGATATTCAAAACTCTACCAGAATGTCTTTATTCATGTTTATGGCTTCATACATTGTCAAAATATCAAAATTACACTTCTTAGGCTAACAAAATATCTATCACAGCTTTTGAATCATCTTTTGAGCTTTATTGAAGCAATCTCATACAAAAAGACAGCTATATTTGTTTTGCTTTTCATCACAAAACTGTTACATGTACAGTGGGGTCTAAAAGCCTGAGGCCACTAGAAAAAAATGTTTTTTGTTTTGAATTTTTCTTTTTTTAATTTAATACGGTTTATATAATTATGAATTTATTATTAGCATTACAACTGAAAATTTCAATTAAAATGAATTTCAGAATTGTTTAGTATTTAGTATGTTCCTCTTTTCAAAGGAGATCACATGATCTATACTAACTTTCAAAAATGAACACTTATTACATTAAAAGTAACAGTAAAAATACATTTATAATGTTACAAAATATTTCCTTTTTTCTGTTATCAACATCGATTGTATTTGATCAAATAAATACAGCCTTGGTGAGCATAAGAGATTTTGGCTACACTTTATTGTAAGATCTCTTTGTTAGTTATAAATTTAAGTACTGAGTAATATTAAAGGGTTAGTTCACCCAAAAATGAAATTTCTGTCATTAATTACTCACCCTCGTGTCGTTCCAAACCGGCAAGACCTTTGTTCATCTTCGGAACACAAATTAAGATATTTTTGATGAAATCCAACAGGTTTTTATCTCCCATAGAAAGCAACGAAATTACCACATTCAAGGTCCAGAGAAGTAGTAAAGACATGGTTAAAATAGTCAACGTGATTACAGTGGTTCAATCTTAATGTTATGAAGCTCAGTATTGGCTAGCTCCCGTGTCAGCATCACACGCACAATACTGAGCCGGCATTCAGACGTAAACACATAAACTCTGCAATGCGTTCGCTGGGGCAACTGCGTAACAGACTGACAAAATTTTTTGAATAAAGTTGTTGTTTTTGTTTTGTTTTTGCACACAAAAAGTATTTTTGCCTCTTCATAATATTACAGCTGAACCACTGTTGTCACGTTGACTATTTTATCGAGGTCTTTAGTACTTTTCTGGACCTTGAATGTGGTAATTTTGTTGCTTTCTATGGGAGACAAAAAACCTCATGTCAATAATATCTTAATTTGTGTTCCGAAAATGAATGAAGGTCTTGCGGGTTTGGAACGACATGAGGTTGAGTAATTAATGACAGAAATTTTTGGGTGAACTAACCCATTAAGTAACTACATGTACTTACTATTACTTAGTACTTACTTACTAGGGTTAGGATTAAGGTTTGGTTTGGTTTAAGGTTAGTTGCAAGTAATTATGCATAATTTATAGTTATTACTATAGAAACTGCATGTAACATACGTAACAATGACACTGTAAAATAAAGTGTTACCGAGATTTCTTTCAAAAACATAAATTTTTATTGATCCCAAACTTTTGAACGGCAGTGTATGTCCATTTTATTTAATCGATTTTTGACCTAGAAATAGTGCCGAATCTTAAATGTTTTTTGCTCATTGTACGTCCTAAAATGACTTATGTTATAAATGTTTCAACATCCTAAAACTTTATTGTGGCATGAAGCAGGGTGGGCGGGGCTGAGGCCGGTGGAGCGAATGTTACTGAGCGACACCTGTGCCACACACCGGTCTCGAGTCCCACGGATGAGATCCACAAGGATAAAAAGGAGGAATGACGACAGTGGAAGATGAGAAAGGACCAGGCCTGGGACTTTACGTTGATGTTTAGGATATATTTAGTTATGTTTATATGCGGCAATCTTCCATGAGGGGCTGTCGCTTACTTTCGTATACTTTTAGATACTGATGTATACATATGACATTAAACAAACATTTAGTCAACAGTACCTCCTGCTCTATGTATGTGCTGAGGCGATCATTTGGCAACAGTTGGTTAAATGTCTCCTCAATTGGCAGAACAACATGCTTGACTTTCATCTTGGCTTTTTTAGCATCAGGGGGGTGGTTGTTTACTTCTCCATTCATCTGTGAAGAACAGACAATATCTATTAGCATAATGGTACGACAGTCGGTCAAGCTGACAGAAAATGTACATATTAAGATATTTTCACAAGACATGACATGAATGGCAATTTTAACTATATACACATAGATACACATCAACATGTCCATTTGATATGCACATACAATATAAAGCTAAATGTACTGGCCAAGCAGTAAGTGAGAGATGTAGCTCACTTACGCTCAGTGCATCTCTTTGATTCTGCTCTTTTTCCATGGGGGGACACTGTGGTGTTGGCAGGTTTTCTTTGTCTACCAAGAGCTGAATATTAGGCTCCAGTATCTTGTCCTAGAAATCACAGTACCAGGGAGCTGATAGTTATAGTTCTACACAACAATGTTACTGCATCACAAGGAGCCAATCTCTCACTGTCACCCTCATAGAAACCCAATCAATGTTATTGATCATATAAATTATAACTATGAGAACCACATGTTAGCTAAGCTACTGTAAACTATTTTTTTTTTATTCCCACCCCCACCACTGTGTGTGTGTGTGTGTGTGTGTTTGTGTTTTTATTTCATCACTAAAAGCCTGAGCTGTTAAATCATGATGTCAATTTGTAGACCATCCTAAAAGGCTAATTTGCTTGGGTTCCCTCTGGAATTTCTAATGGGTTTTTAGAATAGCGGTTTCGATTTTAAAGTAAATTAAAATATGTGGTTACATAACTTACATAACAAGAAACTTTCCTGGTTTGCTACATATATTACAGAGTCTTGCCTCTAACTCAACCAGGGGGCCAGGGCCCACTAGGGGGCCTCAACAAACTTCCAAAAGGGCCTCAAGATGACTTAAAATTATTTAAAATGACAAAACAAGCATGAAAATAAGAAAACTAAATATCAATATATGTCTTATCTTTTGGTTATTTTTATGACAAATATACATCTTTTTAGTTATATTTGTTAAGCTCTAAAATATTTAGTCAGGTAGAAAGTTGTGAGTTAGGAGGGGCCTTCAAATATTGTTGTGGACAATGGGAGGCCTTGAAGAAAAACAAGTTGTCTAATTAGCATACAATGATTGATAACATCTGAGAAAGAAAAATATCTGTAACAAAAACATGCTCTACTTTGCAACATTTATTCACCCTGGTGTATGCCCTTCGGTCTTTTTTGGACCACAAAAGGAGAATATAAAAAAAATGTTCCGCTCACACTCATCCATATAATGCCAGTGAATAGTGGCCAGCATCAAGCTTTCAAAACAAATAAATAAAATAATAATAATAAAAAAAAACAAAAAAAACACCAAGTATCAGAATGATCCAATGTGACGTGTCGTATATTCCAAGTGTTCAGGGGTATACAATAGGGTTTGGTGAAAACCAAAACCGACATTTAATGTATTATACAGCAATAAGGCATTAGAACAACACCAGGGTGAGTAAATGATGTCTCAATTTTCATATTAGGGTGAACTAACCCTTTAATGATTGAATTGTTTGATACGTTATTGATCCTTTACAAGAAAATTACATTGTTACGGCAGCTTCAACACACAACAAACACAGCACCACACATAAGTCATTTCCGACTGTATACCGATCTACAATTCAAAAAATAACATAAGAAAAAGATTATTAATAAGAAAAGATGACAAGAATTATATGGCAAATTAATTAGCTTTTGCTGTTAGTACACTGATGGTTATGGAACACAAGCCCAATGTGGCACCCACCTCTATTTCAATATCATCAGAGCCGCCATGACTGTAAATCTCATTTATTTCTGTGGTTTCAGATTTGTCTGAGCTGACCCTCAGGACCATAGTGGCTGAGCTCACACTGACTATACCACTGGTGTTTACTTCAACTTTGACTTTGACCTTTGCCTTTTCTCCATTCTCCTGAGGTCGAATGTTCTGCACTTTATATTCACCTGTGGAGGCATTGCACACATGCATAGCATTAATTCACATTCAAAATATGACTTCAGCTTCATTTGTATGCTGCTATATAAACACTATCATGGCCTGAAGGAAAACCCCTTGATTCTCACCAATCTTTGCCTCAGGAAAGGGCAGTGATGTCAGATCCGAATAAAAAGCTTCCAGAATGAAAGGCTTGTTCCTGTAAAATGTAATCATTTTGGCTGATGGACAAGGATGATTCCTGCCAAATATCTCATGAAAACTGGAAGGTAAGGACAAATAAAGCAAGGTTAATATGTGAGATGCACAGTACAGCCTGTGCAAGCACATGTGTAGTGTTACACTAATTAAAATGAAAACAGCAGCATGTTTCCTCATGCTTGGGTCTGATATAAAGTGAGGTAGCTAACTGAGAGGCTTACGATTTGCCTTCATCTGCTTCACTGGTCCAGGAAAGAGAAACAGGGAACGGGATCACATCTGTGATGGAGAAATCTCGCACTCTGAATGCAGGAGAGAGTATGGCGCACTATGGAAAAACCATTATACGACAGATTAACTTTTCATTCCATCAATATCATTTTATTTTTGTGTAGATTCACACTGTGCTTTCAAATTCTGTATGAAATATACTGTGCAACATGCCTCAAAACACACTACCATTCAGAAGTTTGGGGTCAGTAAGATTTTTTTTTTTTTAAAGAAATTATGTAACCAAATCTTTCTATTTGAAATAAATGCTGTTTTGATCTTTCTATTAACCAAAGAATCCTTAAAAAAAGAAAAAAAAAAAAAAAAAAAAAATCACGGTTGCCATACAAAAAGCCGCATAGCCCTTTACAATGTTGATAATAATAAGAAATGTTTCTTGAAATCAGCATATTACAATAAGATCTGAAGGATCATGTGACTGAAGACTGGAGTAATGGCTGCTGAAAATTCAGCTTTGCCATCACAGGAATAAATTAAATTATAATAAAATAGTAATATTGTGAAGTATTACAATTTTAAATAACTTTTTACAGTAAATTGTGATCAAATAAATGCAACTTTGGTGAGAATAAGAGAAAAAAATCTTACTTGCGCCAACAATTTAAATAGTAGTGTATATTACTCTTGCTGTTTTTCTAAATCTATTCCATTTTAGGATTCTTGTTCATCTACCTTTTAAGAATTTCTAGTTCTTAAAGCTGAAGTGTGTAACCTCTGTGCTACTAGCACCATCAAATTATAAAAAAATTAATCAATAAAATAGCCCTGCCCCAAATCCATGCCATTGGAAGAGTCGATTTTTCCATTTAGTGTTGGTAGCGATACTTAAACAGCAATTTTGAAGGATAATTGACATACAAATGACTTATTTATAGACATCTCTGCATATTCAACTATATATGCTTCAGCTTTAAATGAACCACATTATGCTATCTGTTACGTAAAATAAAACCCACTTACCTGTAATGCACAGCCTCTGGCCACTGCTTCATCTGCATTTAATGTAGTGCTCACATCCCTCTTGAAGAACTTACTGATCTGGGCCTTTACAGCAGGGATCCGTGTGGCTCCCCCTACAATTTCCACAGAACTGATGTCCTGAAGCCACACTTGAGCCTGCTTTAGAGCCGCCATCAATGGAACCACAATTCTCTCGATCATGTCAGCACACAACTCCTCAAATTTTGCCCTGTGTGGAAGAGGAAGGCTTTGCTTGTTGAGCAGCTACGCTGAGTATCTTGAGTAGCCCAATTGCAGTTCTACAATAACATCATTGGTGCTTTATAGACATGCATTTAGCTGCAAATAAGGGCAATTAAATATGACAGGTGTAGACAGATACCCAATTAAGATGTGAATTTAAGCATGTTACAAAACACAAGCAGGGGACTCTTAAATTCCATTATAAGAGGCTTGGGAAAAACATACAGTCCCTTAAAACTTGCATCAAATGGCCTTTGTTCTATTAGAATACAAGCATGTGTTGACGTACATCACTTATGCAGATAAGACTGTTCCCAATATAACATGAATCTTATGCAATAAATATTTGATTATTTATGAAATAATAGCATCCTTATGAATGTACTTTCAGTAGGGGTGCACCGATATGATACCAATAAGCCGATAAATATTTTATGCTTTATACTGTATGTTATGCCTGATAACCGATGAACAGCCGATATCAAAATTCTATGCTATTTTGTTTTAAATAATTAAAATTAAAAATAAAATTAATAGTTCAAAATGATAAAAGTGAATTTAAGCATCACAACATTAATGTACAGTACGAAAAAAAATTATATTTATTTTGAAATCTGATAAAGATTACATTTAAAAATGAATTCTGATACCAATGAGCTGATAAATATTTTCATGTTATGCCTGATAACCAATAGGGATGTGACGGTGTGGAAATTTTCTCACCAGTTAATCAACGTGTTACAACGCCGGTAATACTGGTATCACCGGGGGAGGGGATTCCCTCTTTTGCACCTTGCTTTTAAATCGCTAATTCGAAAGTAAAGCGAAAGTAAAATGCGCACGGCCATTCATAAGTTGAGCTTCCATAGGGAATGAACTGAAAACGCTCGCTCTGCTCCGCGCCAGTAGACACGCACTGTTATGAATGCTCGTGCGGCCGTGAGCATTTTACTTTCGCTTTCGAATTACTGCCAATTCGGTGCGGCAACTGCTTGAATAGTGGGTTAATTATTATTCTTAAAGGCCCACTGAATTGCCATGGAACGCGCAGCATTATTCAATGTGTTGACGTAATTTCAATTGAAACAGGAAGACAGGGCGGGATATATCGAACAGCTCCGCCCCTTTTTTAAAATAGCCAATAGCGTTTCGTTTATATCACAGCTCGGCCAGAAACCTCAGTTTTCTTCTAATCTCCAACCGTTTCTCCTCCTAATCTCCTCTATATCATTTTAAAATACAGCATTCTGCGCAGAATTTAAATGGGGCCGATACCTTTTGTGGTCTGCACCAACTCGCGGTCCGTGGATATGGTCCGCTCTGTGCTCTCGTGTCTCTGCACCAGAGCAGACTGTGCTCGTGAAAACGGACTTCATTCGCGTCTATGGAAAGCATATTTACACTGTCTGAATCCTTCCCTATCCTCTAAATAGTGCACTATGTGCCATTCACCATATAGAAACTAGTAAATGTGGGAACAAATGACTGATTTCAGCCGCAGCTTCAGTGTCTGTTTATAGTGTAGGAGGGGCGGGACTTCAGATTCTAGAGAGCATTTGATTGGACAGAAGATCTGATGAGAAGCTGAAGTGCGCGGTGATGTCATGAAAATCCGTGATCCATTTTAGCGGAAGTGAGAGACTGTAAGTTCTCCTAAATGCGAATTCTGTCATTGTTTTGGAACACACCAGCTTATCCATAACCTTAAGACTAAAATATTCATAATAAAAGGTAAAAAAAAAAAACTTAAATTTTGATATCAGGGGGACTTTAATGAAAAACACAACTAGAAAAAACAACTAATCCTTTGCAGGTTCCTTATTTGCATTGTGTTTAAATCCAAAATATTGCCAAATAGGAGCTTTCATTTCGCTCTGAAACCAAATGTTCTGCCATTGTTTTGTCAGTCAGCTCCTCACTCTTGTGATAAATGAAATCTGACTCCTGCTGCTGCTCTGTGCTGCGACTCTCATTCGGCTCAAGCTGCATTGAGCAGACACATTCAGTTTTTAATTGTAGTGTTTGTTTTCTAACTGAACTAAATTATTTTTATTACTATAATAAATCAAAACAACGGTGGGGGGCGGTGCCGCAGTGGGCAAGTGATGTAAGACCGATAACACCGACTATCGCAGCAAGCCTAAAAACCAATGAATAGCTGAAATTAAAATTCTATACTACTTTCTTTATATAAATTACAATTAAAACAAAAAATACAGTACAAAACCAAGTTTAAAGTGCTACAAGTGAATAAGCATCACAACATTATAATGTACAAAAAAATGAATGTTCATTTTGAACTTTACAAAAGATTACATATAAAAGTGTTAATTAATTATTAGTGTTTATAAAAATTTTATAAAAATAAAAGTGAGTGTTAGATGACAGCAAAGGAAATCTAAATATAAAATTAAGGAAACTGAGCATACACAATTTAAATATCAATTATCGACCAATAGCAATGTAAAAATCATCTCTAATTTCGGACAATAAACTATATGGAACAAATATACTGTGCATCCCTATTTTAAAGGCATAACAGTTCTGAGCTCTAAGTGATACTAAACAGTCACGTACCTGTTCATTTTCCCACATACGTCTTTATCATCCATAAAGCACTCGATGTTGAGGGAAATGTCCGTAGAGTTGCTGCTCATCAGTTTCTTGAGTTTCTCACACTCTTGTGTCAGTCGCAACAAAGCTCGAGCCTTGGACTTTACATCCATCTTGTACTTAGACTTAAATTCAGCACAGAAATATTCCACCAGTCTCTGATCAAAGTCTTTCCCTCCCAAATAAGGATCAAAGGTGGTAGACAGCACCTGCAAAGTAAAGATCATGTACTGATGTGCATGAAAATGTAAAGTTGGTGATCTACACAAGCGTCTTACTTTAAATAAGACTCACCTTAAGTTTGCCTTTGTTGAATGCACAAACAGAGACCTGGAGGGCTGAGTGGCCCATGTCCACAAACACCACAATCTTTGGATTCTCATCACAGCCTGGAAGATCCTCCTTGTATATGCCATAGTTTAAGGCCACTGAAATGATAAATGATACTGTGAACATCACTTTAGACATGGCAAAGGCTCTGTTGTTGTGAGTATCATCAATTCAAAAGATACCTGCGGTGTTGTCATTCATTAGCTTCAGGCAATTCAAGCCAGCAATCTTGGCAGCATCCAGAACAGATCTCCTTTCTGAATCAGTGAAGAATGAGGGGATCTATGCATGACAAAATCATTTGTATGGCCAAAGAAATAACACAAACAAACAAACCATCGGATTGGTGGCTTGCACATTTGTGGTTTACATGCAAATTAAAAAAGGCCTGGTTAAAATTTACTGCTGTATAGCGGAAGCGAGGCCTTTTATTTAAAATATCATGATGACAAGCCTAAAAATGACTATAATACATTATCATTTGGGAGAATTTCTAATGAACTAAAACCTCTATTTCTGGTACATGCCTCTGGTATCTATTAAATATCAAGAAAATAAATTATTTCTTGCACTATTCACAGCTCCAGTGCAAAAAAAAACGTACAGAGATGACACACTCCACCACTTTCTTCTGCAGATTTGCCTCTGCAATGTCTTTCATTTTGGTCAGCAACATAGCTGTGATCTGCTCGATGCTTAAATGGTGCTCCTGGTCGAGGTACATGACCTAATCAAGACATTAAAAGTCAATATTTTACTCTTTCCTCCAACAATAACCAATGACAACCTGTCTTCACGACTTATGGGGCTTATAAAACACTGTGTTTACCTTGACTCCAACCTTCCCATCATTTAGTGGTACCAGTTCATATGGTAAACTAGCCTTCTCTGATTGCACAGCATGATCCTGAAACAATCTGCCATGTAGTCTCTTAAAATGAGAGACAGTGCTTGCAGGATTGGTTATCATCTAGAACAAGTGAAAAAAGACTAATGGTGTTACATCACACTAGATCACTTGCACTTCATTCATAATCATCACAGATGAGAACAGGAATGCCCACCTGGTTTCTTGCAGCATTACCAATGGTCCTGTTCTTTGAACTAAATGATACAACAGCTCTAAAAGAAAAAGTTAAGACATATTAAACAACAATTTCAATTCTGAGGGGCCTAAATTGACAGATAATAGAGTAGCCCATCAACTTAAAGTGATAGTTCACCCAAAAATGAAAATTATCCCATGATTTACTCACCCTCAAGCCATCCAAGGTGTATATGACTATCTTTTTTCATACGAACACAATCAGAGATATATGTAAAAATATCCTTAGTCCTCCAAGGTTTATAATGGTTGTGAATGGGTGGCCATGTTTTAAAACAAACAAAAAAAAATGCATCCATCCATAATCAAAGTAATCCAGAGGGTTAATAAAGACCTTTTGAATCGAAGAGATGCATTTTTGTAAGAAAAATATCCATATTTAAAACTTTATAAATTCAAATAACTAGCTTCCGGCAGACGACCGTACGCATACTGTGCAAGTCGATTTGGGCGGAAGAGCAACCTTTGATCCGACGCAATGATGAACGTGGAGGCGCAGAGGAGAGAGCAAAACAAAACATCGGTCATGAATTAGAAGTCTAAAACGAGAAATTTTGAAGAGAAATGTCGGAGGATTTCGATATAGGAGAAGAGGAGCTTGAGTTTGTTGCACAGCCCTATTTGTTTGAACCGTGAGAGACGTCTAAGCTTACAATACTCCTACATCTTGTGTCATACATCACATCACGTGTTACTCATTTGGCGCAAATCGATGTGCACAGTATCCATACAGTCGTCCACCAGAAGCTAGTTTTTTGAATTTATAAAGTTTTAAATATGGATTTTTTTTTCTTACAAAAACACATCCCTTCACTTCAAAAGCTCTTCATTAACCCTCTGGAGTCAATATACTTTGATTATGGATGGATGCATTTTTTGTTGTTGTTGTTTTAAAGCGTAGCCCCCCATTCGTAACCATTATAAACCTGGGATACTTTTAAATATATCTCCGATTGTGTTAGTCTGAAAGAAGACAGTCATATACACCTAGGATGGCTTGAGGGTGAGTAAATCATGGGATAATCATTTTTGGGTGAACTATCCCTTTAAGATGACCTAAATTTTTTCTCCTGACCATAAATGACACAAAATCTCATCTCAACACTTTTGATGAATGGCAACATTATTTTTAATTTTGCCATTTCATCTAAATATCAACATTTGAGAGATTTAGTCAGTCGAAACAGTTTAAAGGTTAAGTGATCTAATTGGTCTCTGGGAAATAGTGATTTTTGACATTGTAATATTGTATTATGTTGAATATCAAAGTTTTTTTGTGTCTATTTGTTAATGATGGATATGTGGAAACATGTTTTTAGATTTGTGGAGTAAAAGTTATAGTTTTTATTTTGAAGTAAAAAATAAAATAAAATAAAATTACCTTTGGGGTAAGATGACCCAAGTGGCATGTTGTTACTAGTGTTATTATTTTGAATAGTTTTAGTATTTAATGGGGTTATAATTTAGTATTTCCATGAATTAGATGTACATTTCAGACATCTTTGCTTTCATTAAAACCTATAAGTTAGTTAAGTGAAATCATTAAATTTGCATTAATAGTGCTGCTATTATGACATATAAAATATGCACAATTAATAAGCAAATATTAATATGCCTGTATATAAGTCAAAGAATAATTGTACCTTTCAGATGAATCTCTTTTACTGGTATTCTGCTTTGTCATCAGTTATTCAATTATTATCAGCAAAATAGAATTTTAAATACAATAATTTAGTATTTTACATTATTGACACTAAAAAAATCTATAAATATTAACAAGAATTATATGAAAAGTCATTTATACATTCTATAAAAACGGGGGTTCTTCTTATCCAAGGTAGGGGGGCCAACTTATCCTATAGGGTCAGACTTACCCCTCTTTCAATATTTGACATTTTGTGCTATAACAAATAAATTAGCAAATGTTTCCATTTATTTCCTATTGGCTGATGCATCATCATCCTGCACATGCTAAACTTATATCTAAATATGTTACAATTTAAAAGTAAATCCATATTATTCTTAAGGGGGCAACTTCCCCCATGTTACAAATCTCATATGTACAAGTTTCTGATGTTTTTGAAGGTATATGACATTGACAGGTGTATGATATGAGAAACCATGCAATGAGTTGTTATTTATAAAAGGCAACAAGTAAAGATTAACAGCTTGTCAATTATTAGACATTAGGTCCTAATGTGTGACTTATGCTTGACCATAACCTTTTCAGCCTGGGTGGATACCAAATGTAGAATATGTCAACATTCATCTGATACACTGAAGATTCATACAATGCAAGATCTATCGATTTTTATTAATTTAGGAAGCACAGCATCCACTTACGGCGTGCATCTGTCTGAAAATTCATTCGATACGGTCTCGATGCCCCCGCTTTTGACCACAGCAATACAGCAATTTTGAAATCCCACATCAAAGCCAACGACAGCCATCCCGGACCCTCCTCAGTACGCGAGCGGTGTGTAGGATCAGATAAACAAATAAACAAACAAACAAACAAACAAACCCGCCTGTGCTTGTCAGTCCAGTCAATGTTGGTAATCCAGAGCGCGCACACTATTTTAGTACGCGCGACCCATTTATATCTGTTTTCGGCGAACTTTCCAGAAACTTCCAACCCCAGTAGCAGCGGCGACGGCGGTTCAGTCCGCGCAGTGTGATTGCGTTGACATTTCCAGAGCTTTCGGCGCAGACTACTGAGCTCGGAGCGTCCGAAGGGTTGCTGTGGTAACCGAACGAGAGTATGATGCGATACAGCGATAAATAGCTCAAATCTAATGATTTCTAGTCGTTTTTTTAATGTCACCGAGCGGTTTATTATTGGTTCGGGGGGGACAAATACTTACTTATGTGTTTTAAATTGACCATTTCCTATTTAATTGTCAGTTTGCACAAATCTAATGATTTATAGGCCCGGTGCGATTAAATTCTACATAATAACATTTGTTTTTAAATGGACCGATTCGTCATTTCGCATATTACGCTAATAATACTGCATAAATGTTAGTGGGGGTGATAGTCGTGACAGTTTGTCGTATTAAATCTGTTTTAACATATGGCCAGCTGTTAAAACGCATCGAAAGGTTATAAAACAATAGTCATTATTTTCGACGAAGCTGAATCCAGCTATTCGTGTGTTACTTTAGAGAGTTTAGGTGATTTTATAACTGAAGCCAAAGTATAAAGTGGTTGTTCACCTGCTTTGCCATCATTTACCATCTTTCAATGAACGTGAATGGTGAATGAAGCTCTGCCGTTCTGTTTTTCCAAGAATCAATGTTTTAAACAACATGAGTAAATGATGACGGTTACATTTGTTGTCAGTTAACGTTACATTTGGCAATTATCATTTTTTTGACCAACTATCCCTTTAATAAACATTTTAATCGCATTTATGTTAGTGACAAGCACTGCCCCTTTTGTTGTAGTTAGCGATATGAGCACTAGAGGGCGCAGCCGAGACGTGCTTTCAACAGGAAATGTCCTCGCAAAACAAAGCTGGGTAATGATCGGCACGCACAGTAGTGAGTGTTGGATACAAGATCAGTGCAAACATTCTGCTACAGCACAATTACAGCGAGCTGGCTGCGTGCGCTATTCGCGCTTCTTCTTACTATGCTTCCCATAAACTCTCAATACGGATACAGCGTTGCCCAATATTTCTTGCTTTTGTCGCTTGGTAAGTATTTCTCTACTCATATACCAAAATGAAGTTTTTCAGCACGAGAATCTTACATTTATTTCTGTTGCTGTTTGTTTGTTTTATTGAGAAAGGCAGCAGTCTAAAAGGATTTTACTTATTTTATGGAAAAGTATATGCTGAGTATAAACAGTTGTTACTAGTGGCAAGGGTATTAAACTATTTTAAATAAGCTGCCTCAAATGACACTTCCTTAATTTTTTGTAACAGCTTTGCTGCTCTCTGTCAAGTTAGAGGAATGCTTGAGATGTTTTAAATTGATCTTTACAACTCCATTTGACAGTTGTATGAATTCAACACCAAAATATTTGAAGCATACATGCTTTTTCAAACTTATCTTATAGACTGAATGAATGGCTGAGCTGCCTACCTAGGCAACATTGTGGGCATCGTAGATGTGATTGGCTGTTTCAGAACCTAGTGAGCTGTTTGTCTAGACAGCATTTTTGTGCATTGTAGGTTTCATTGATTGTCTCTTGAAGCCAAGCTTGACAACATTTTTGGGGCATCATAGGTGTGATATTCTGTATGAAAACCTAGTGTGCTGCTTGTCTTGACATCATTTTTGGGCAACATGAGTGTAATTTACTGTGAGTAAGCTGCTTCAGCCAGAGTATCTGGTCGTCACTGTTAATAATTCATTGAACAGACTGATGTGCAGTAGTCTGAAGCACAAGAGTTTGGAGTAGATGTGTGGAAATCTGAAGTATTGTTGGTTAACTGAAACCTTCTTCTTCCCCCCCCTTCCTAGAGGTCTATGGCCAGGCAAATGAGAAATGTTACACGTTTCATACAGAGCACCAATGCAGATACAGCCGTTTTAATGTATTGATCAATGCCTATAAAGACAGTTTAATATGGACATATGTGGATATTGGGGCCATAAATCAAGCGTACAACCACCCGATTGCATGAATTGTGTGTTTCCGATGCCAGTCACGTAAATGCAATTCAGGCTGTTGGACTGAGCATGTCATCTATTTGTATTGTATAGAGCATGTGGATCATAATGTGTCATAACACCTGAACCACAGGCAAATGTGTGCTGTGCCTGATGAGAAATATTATCATTGCCCCTTATTTTGTCTCGGTTTCGCCACTGAGGCATAATTTGCTACTTCTTAAAGTGCCTCAATTTGTTTAGGCAATTTGTTGATATTTGCAGAGAAAAGAAACTTCTATTGAGGGCTTCTTTTAAATTCAGGAAGTAGGCTATGCTGAAAAGATCTCACATAACTGTTCGTGGAATTATTGATGTGCACGGAAGATATACCTCCTCGCTGTTCAAGAATGAGACTTGAGGTTGCTAATATCTCGAGGAACTGACCTAGTTTTAGTACTAGCACCTGCAGAGTTCAGCAGTTAGGATGACCTGCTGCTCAGGGGCGCATGTGAGAGAGTTTCAGGTCAGTTGACAGAACCGTCACCTGCTATTTTGGGCTGGTACTGCATTATCACTACATCTTACATTTTCCGATCTTGCCCATATGTTTTTATGTCTTGGTTAACTGTGATGCACTGAATTTGGCTTATTTAAACATGTCACATCAGTTTAGCTGACTGACATGCGGTTTTGTAAAAATTGCAGCAATTATTATGATAGTCTTGAAAGCATCATTAAGAAACCCATCAGTTTTTTTTTTGCATTATTTGCCATTGTTTTACATTGGTTTTTTTTTATCAATATAGCTAGCCGTCACATAATTACATTATAACTCTATTATTCCTGTAAAATAAATAAATAAATAAATAAATAAAATTCAATATTGCAAATTTTGTGACAAAAAAAAAAAAATATCACTGTAAAATTATGGAAAAAGGAAAAAAAAAAAAATTTTTTTTATAAATATAGAATAAAAAATAAATAAATAAAATGATTAAAAAATAAATTTCATTATTGCAAATTAAAACCTAGTATTTTTGTAACAAAAATGTAAAATTTAAAAGAAACACTATGTAATATTTTTATGAAAAAAGAAAAAAAATATTTTTTTTCTGCCAAATGAAAACATTGCAAGTGCAGATCTGAACTACTGTCAGAACCAGGCCCAACTGGGATGGTGGTGTGAAAAAAAAATAAATACTGTTGAGCCCTGACCTTAAAGGGTTAGTTCACCCAAAAATGACAATTCTGTCATAAATTACTCACCCTCATGTCGTTCCACACCTGTAAGACCTTCGTTCATCTTCGGAACACAAATTAAGATATTTTTGATAAAATCCGATGGCTCAGTGAGGCCTCCACTGCCAGCAAGATAATTAACACTTTCAAACGCCCAGAAAGCTACTAAAGACACATTTAAAACAGTTCATGTGACTACAGTGGTTCAACCTTAATGTTATGAAGCGACAAGAATACTTTTTGTGAGCCAAAAAAAAAACAAAATAACAACTTTATTCAACAATATCTAGTGAGGGGCTTCATGAAGCTTTGAAGCTTTACGAATCTTTTGTTTCGAATCAGTGGTTCAGAGCGTGTATCAAAGTGCCAAAATTACGTGAACTATTGAAATTTCGAAACACTTGACGTAACGAAGCCTCGTTTACTGAAATCACATGTTTTTGTCAGTTTGATACACGCTCCGAACCACTGATTCGAAACAAAAGATTCGTAAAGCTTCAAAGCTTCATAAAGCAGTGTTTTGAAATCGCCCATCACTAGATATTGTTGAATAAAGTCGTTATTTTGGTTTTTTTGGCGCACAAAAAGTATTCTCGTCGCTTAATAACATTAAGGTTGAACCACTGTAGTCACATGAACTGTTTTAAATATGTAGCTATTTAGTAGCTTTCTGGGCACTGGAAGTGTTAATTGTCTTGCTGGCAATAAAGGCCTCACTGAGCCATCGGATTTTATCAAAAATATCTTAATTTGTGTTCCGAAGATGAACGAAGGTCTTACAGGTGTGGAATGACATGAGGGTGAGTAATTAATGACAGAATTTTCATTTTTGGGTGAACTAACCCTTTAAAATTAGATGCACCGGTATGAAAATTTTAGCCGATACTGATAACCGAGAATTCTTTATATTTGAAAGCCGATAACCGATATATTGGCCGATAAATCTAAATCAAAATTGTTATCATAATCATAATTTTTGAGAGCCTGATTACAAAAACAAAAGTCTCACCATTAAAAGTCATGTCCCAATCACACAATTATAATGTTCTCATTATAATTTTATGTAGCTTATATGACAGACTTGCGCTGCACATTTCAATCATATTTCAAGCAATTCAAAACCATCATGGCAAACAGTGCACATCTGAAGTGTCTCAGCTGAAGGAAATAATCCATTATTTATCAGCTTTAATATATCAGCCAAATTTTATTATCGGGCCGATAACGATAACATTAAAAGTGAACATATATTGATACGGTGGCCGATATATTGTGCATCCCTACTTAAAATATGTTGTATTCTTCCTTGTAAGGAACTTTTTGTGTAAGGGTCTTATAAAGATATGTATATGTCAAGATATCAGTGCTGTCCTGCTGTATTATTTATGATGTGCAGAACAAAACTTTAAGAGACAACATACCTTCTGTGTGTACCTGCAGGCAGAAGGAATGATCAGTCAAAGGCCATTGCAGTTTTGCTGTCAGGCACAAATAAAAACAAAGCCGTTTAAAATGCACATCAAAGATGTTTTGTTAGTTGATGAGGTACTGCAAGATTTAAAATAACCAGAAGGCATTTTGTTAAGTTTTTCCCACAGATGTTATTCTGTTCCCATTGAAGTTATTCCATCGCTTGAGTCAGGAGGCAGTTTAAGCTAGCAGTTTTGAAAGATAAAAGTGCTGTTTACACCTGTCAGTTAAAAAGATAAACATACTCACTGTCTGAAAAAGTGACTGTCAAATACATATCTCAAGTTATGCAGGGAGCGCAGGAATCCATGGATGGCATGAAATCACCTTGGCGGTGTGAATACTTGCGCTCTGTTCTGCTTATCAGTGAGAGGCAGTTTTAGGATTTGGCTTGGGATTGAAAGCCATGGGAGATGGAGACAAACTAGGCATTTATGATGAGCAAAGAAATGCCAATGCATGCTCATTTTCTTTTCTCCCAACTTTCTAACTTGCGCTAAAAGGACATCTCTTCTCTTTTCTGATGACGTGTTTACTGGCGTGAGTAGGGCTGTCACGATTATGAAATTTGGCTGACGATTAATTGTCTAAAAATAATTGCGGTTATGCAAATTAATTGTCTATTTTAGGGCTTTGTGATGCATTTTTTTGTGCTTCATTCATTAAATAATTGTGATGAATTTAATCATTTTGCAGCGTAAGATTACAGTTAACACCTTTAAATATTAAAGTGATTTATTCAATTCAGTAAATAACTGAAACAATCACAACAAACTGGCCAATCACAGAAAAGGCCATAAAATGTATCATTCATATACAGTATGAACTAATGGTCACTCTTTTATTTGTTAAACACAATCCAGAATCCACTAAATACACACTACTTCATTATGGAGAAAACAACAAATTAATAAAAATATATAATCAAAAGCTATGACAAAGAAAATAGTATATTAAACTAAAGTGAGTGTATAATTCAGCAGCAAAAGTAATTCTTGAAAAAATCTTTGTTGCAGAGTAATTTTATAAAATCTAAATGTTAACAAAAATTAAAAAATTACTATTTGTATTCTTATAAAATACATTCATGCATTCATATACTCAACAAATTTTATATTTATATATGAATGTAAAGAATTTATATATATATATATATATATATATATATATATATATATACACACTCAAATAATATAAAATGAAAAGATGCTTATTTTAAATGTATTGTGCAGCTTTTTAATGGTGCAACAAGATATGATAGATATGACAGAACAAGATAGGCTTTTAATAATCTTTCAGTGCGCAAAACCATGATAATATGAAATGCTTCAAAACAGAGCGGCACAAACCGCTTATGCGCATCCCGGGTGGAGAATGATGTGCTTAAAGCTACAAGTGTGCATTGAAAAGTTTACGGCACAAAGAGAAGAAATGTCGAGCGCACAGATCCTAGTGTATATCTATCTGTCTGTCCAACAGGTTTATTGATCATTTGTTTTGTCACAGTTTTAAATTCCAGGCTGTTTCTTTTGGTTTATGTATGACTCCCCCTTGTGCCGTATAAATAAGCGTAATAATTGCGAAATAACCATGATCAGACGGTCATTTAATTATCACAACAGGCCTAGGCGTGAGATCATGGACAAAATCATGTCCTGCCTTACATTTTTTCTTGTTTGAGAAGCCATTTCACTCAGATATATGTCACAGTAGGAAAGAAAAGACTATCGCAACTTACGTTTCATGCCAACTTTAATACTTAGAAGTATTAAAGACAGAGTTTTATGAATTTATATTTAAAGTTTAAATATTTTGTCATTAATTCAGACTAATAATGCTTATTCATAATTATGCTTATTTATTCCATGGTCCATAAAATGAAAGTACAGTATATATAATATAATATAATATAATATAATATAATATACTGCAATGTATTATAATATATACTATGGCCTGGTTTCACAGACAGGGCTTAGATTAGCTTTTATAAACGCCTTAGAAAAAAACATTACTGGTGTGCATCTTGAGACAAAACAATAAATAATAAAGATAAAGACTAATAAAGACCAAAAATAATTGGACAATTGACTTTCATGGACAGGTGTGAGCTGTTCTATGCAAGTCAAACAGGCATCATTAGGCTTCAAAAACAAAATCAACAGTTTAGTACATTCTGAGAAAAAAAAAGAATGCACTGGTGAGCTCAGCAACATAAAAAGGCCTGGACGTCCATGGAGGACAACAGTGGTAGATGATTGCAGGATCCTTTCCATGGTAAAGAAAAACCCATTCACAACATCCAGCCAAGTGAAAAACACTCTCCAGGAGGTAGGCGTGTCATTGTCAAAGTCTACAATCAAGAGAAAACTTCACAAGAGCAAATACAGAGGGTTCACCACTAGGTGCAAACCATTCATAAGCCTCAAGAATAGAAACGCTTTGCAAAAAACATCTAAAAAAAGCCTGTCCAGTTCTGGAAAAGAATTCTTTGCAAAGATGAAACTAAGATCAACCTGTACCACAATGACAGGAAGAAAAAAGTATGGAGAGGCTTGGAACAGCTCATGATCCAAAGCATACAACATCATCTGTAAAACACGGTGGAGGCAGTGATGGCATAAGCATGCATGGCTTCCAGTGGCACTGGGTCACTGGTGTTTATTGATGATGTGACAGAAGACATACACTGTCTGCCCAGATTAAGCCAAATGCAGCAAAGTTGATTGGACGGCGCTTCACGGTACAGATGGACAATGATCCAGAACACACTGCAAGAGCAACCCAGGAGTTCTTTGAAGGAAAAGAAGTGGAATATTCTGCAATGGCTGAGTCAATCACCTGATCTCAACCCGATCGATCATGCATTTCACTTGCTGAAGGTAAAACTAAAGGCAGAAAGATCCATGAACAAACAACAACTGAAGACAGCTTGAGTTAGAGTCTGGCAAAGCATCAGAAAGGAGGAAACCCAGTCTTTGGTAATGTCCATGGGTTCCAGACTTCAGGCCATCATTGCCTGCAAAGGATTCTTAACAAAATATTAAAAATGAACATTTTATTTATGATAATATTCATTTGTCCAATTACATTTGAGTCCCTGAAAATGGGGGGACTGTGTTTAAAAATGGTTGCAGTCCCTAAAATTTTTACTTAATATTTTTGTTCAACCCCTTGAATTAAAGCTGAAAGTCTGCACTTCAAATTCATCATGGTTGTTTCATTTTAATTTTATTCTGGTGGCATATAGAGTCAAAAGTTGTGCCTGTGTACAAATATATATGGACAAAACTGAACAAATAACTCATTTTAAACATTGATTATTATTATAATTAAAAATGAAACGTAAAAAAAAAAACAAAAAAACATGACTTATGAGATTCTTTGAATTTCATTTCATTTAATTTTACTTTCTTAAATTTAAAGGGTTAGTTTCTTTCATTAATTAATTTCAAATTTCTGTCATTAATCACTCACCCTCATGTCATTCCAAATTATCTGGAACGAAATTAAGATATTTTTGATGAAATCCAAGATTTTTTTTATCCCCCATAGAAAACAATGTAATTACCACATTCAAGGTCCAGAAAGGTAGTAAAGACATCATTAAAATAGTCCATGTGACTACAATGGTTCAACCTTAATGTTATGAACCAACAAAAATGCTTTTTGTGCGCAAAAACAAAACAAAAATAACGACTTTATTCAACAATTTCTCCTTTTCCCTGTCAGTCTCCTATGCAGTTGATGTACTAAACACAGTACAGTGTTCTACGTCAGAACACCGACTCATTATTGGCCAGCTCCTGCGCCAGCATTACACGCATGCGTTGTGCTGCTCACATGTACAGCGTTGGCCAATAATGAGTCGCCGTTCTGACGTAGAACCCGAAAGCGCTGCACTGTGTTTAATATGTCAACAACATAGGAGACTGTAGTCACATGGACTATTTTAACAATGTCTTTACTACCTTTCTGGGCCTTGAAATTTGTTATGACATTGCTGTCTATAGGGAGGTCAAAAACCTCTCGGATTTCATCAAAAATATCTTAATTTGTGTTCTGAAGATGAACGAAGGTCTTGCAGGTTTGGAACAACATGAAGGTGAGTAATTAATGACAGAATTTCATTTTTGGTCGAACTAACCCTTTAAGTTACAATTCTGCATGCTGTTTTGTACCTCACTTCAAATTTAATTCAGATTCAGGAACTGAAATGGAAAGTGTAGCTGCAGCAGCTGTGTAACTGTGATGTATGTCACCAGAGAGAAGTCTCATTTCACCGGAATGTTGAGTTATGATGTTTTAATTTTTTAAGATTATGAGCTCAATAACTCTAAAAAAAAAAAAAAAAAAAAAAAAAAAAAAAAATGAAACATGTATAGATGAATCAATCACAATAAATCGATGAATTTTTATTTCATGCCCACATTAAAAGCCATTTTCAGTTTTGAAGAATGCACAATCTAGGCAGAGACATCATCACGCAGTGATATAATTAAGTTGTAGTCTGCTCACAACTTGTTGTCATCGAACTGCACTTTCATCCTGTTTCGATCTTTTGAGCAATCAATATTTGTCTATTTAGAGAACAGAAGACCCGTCATATACATTTAACAACAAGCTCTTGATGTGATTATCAGGCCTGCCGATCTCAGCTAAGTCCTTTTTGACAGCTATATCTCTAAAGTTTTCCTTTTTTTTTCTTAGACTGACAGGTCATCAGAAAATCCTTTTCTCTTGCCACCCGCTTCCAAAGTGAGATTGTGAAGTGATGTGAAAGATGAGGAGAGGTACTTTTTATTCAAGAGATATGTCATGCTCCTTTCAGGTCATATTAGTTTCATAGAGCCGTGAAATTTTGTGTGTTTTTAAAACATCCACTTTGAATGAATTGTCAAGAGAGAGTAGTTCAGGTTTAATACAACTTGCAAGCAATAATTTAAAAGGTATCTCTGACTGACTCATGTTTTAGATTGGATTTGGAATTTGTGTAGTGCCCCTACTGTTTGTGGTCCTAATCATCATCACAGCAGGGTCTAGGACTCAGCAAGAGGGAATTAATACACACCAACTGAATACAGAAGCAGCAAACAGTCTATAGCTTTCAATGTTATCATTTAATGGCAGTAACACCATTCAAGTGGCAGTGGTTTGCAAGTCTCTGCTAACTAATGCATGTCATTAATATACTTCTCTCAGAAAAGCTTTGAGCTCTCCTCTGAGTGTCTATTTGATAAATATCAGTGTGCCTTTGTGATTTATGGAAGGAGTAAAGACTAATAACTTGCTTTGTTTGCTTTACACTTGTGAATTGCTGACTCTTTTTATACATTCCCTCATTTGATTAACACTTGTAGGTTCATTATCAAGTTGCAGAGTATATGGAGTACAACAAATGACTTCTTGTACACTCTGAAAATTTAATTAATTAAAAACTATTATTAATAATTCCATGTAATTTGTGCAGCTCACTTCTTACTGAGGCAGCGAGCATAATGCGCAGGAAATGTTGTGGAGACCTGGCAATGAAAAGACAAAATGGCACGCATGCATGAACAATAAATTTGACTTCCGGAACCAAACCAAAGTGACTGTTCTCTTTGTGACTCTGAGACTTTGGAATTCCATTTCCTCCATATAAAAGACAATGATGAGGACAATAGTTTAGTTTTAAATAAATGCCAGTTACAATTCTGATTCAGGCAAACAGTGGCTGATTGGAAAATCGGAAATGTTTGGAGGTGCAGTTGAGGGAATGAAGCAAATTAATGCATTCTTGATTAAATTTAGAACTCCCTGTTCACCATCCAAAGCTAAGTAATGCAAATTCCTGTACTTTCAAAGTACGTATTGAGTTTGAGGGAGAACTTTCTTCTTGAATGTTTAGTAAGTACGTTATGTAGGTATGCAGGTGTGTAGTGTGAAAACATGTTGGCATTGTCCTGTCACCCTTGTGTTGTTTGATCTAAAACATAGGGATGCACACAATATCATCATCAGCTGGTTATGAAAATTAATTAATTAAAATAAATTTTAATAGTCAATATTAAATGTTTATTTGTACCTTTTTGTTTACATTTAGATGACCTCATTTAACAATCAGTTATTCTTTAAAACACTAATAACACTAAAAACACTGTTAAAGGCACAATATGTATGATTTTGCATTAACATCCAAAAATATTATCCCAAATGTTTCCAAAAGTATGTTTCCATCACCCTGTTTTTATGCGCACTTTGAAGTATCCCATCAGAAACGAGTGATGTTATGCCAATTTTTTTTTTTAAAAAAAACCCTTAATTCGCAAAAAAGTTTTTACGCTCGCTTGAGGTGGTTTTTGACTTGTGCGAAAAAGAGTTAATGTGAATAATGGGAGAAAGAAATGCATTTGCTGAATAAACTGTGACGTAGCGAACATTAAACCCACGTGACTAATCTGCTGTTTCCGCTGATGGTGTTTTATTTACTGTTGGTTACTATGTTACCAATACCACCGTCATCTGCTCGAACTTGATGGAAACGCACCTGATTCACATTTTTGTTTGTTGTTGCTGTTGTTTTTTGTTTTTTTTTGTGAACTTTGAAAAGATTCGATTCACGTTTGGATGGAAACCCTGCTAATGTAACATCCCTCCTCATTGCATTGCCAGTCAATGGTGTCAGGGTCATGTTATCCTTAGTTGTAGCGTCTAGCACGCAACTCTGTTGTAGTTTCTAGCAAGCCACTCTGTTGTTATTTCGCACAGCCATCATTGGCCACAATTATTTGTTATTGTTTGCAGCAGGTTCTGTCGCCAAAGATATCTCCAAGAATCGTAAACGTACGAGTGAATCAAATGACCCAAGAAGATTTTTGGACAAGAGGAGAAATAAAATGAGATACATACATATATATATATATATATATATATATATAATATACAAAGTGGTGCATTCTGTGTGGGTAATGCTGATGTATACATACTATTGCAATTGGTTTGTGCTTAGGTGATTAACGCTGTTTAACAAGTCTGGTGAACAAGTCTATGATAGTGTAATTAAGTACAGTATGTGTTATACAAAATTAGTAAGTCAGCCTTTTTGCAAATGCTGTATGTACGTTCAAATGTACTTTTAGTATGATTGCTTTGAAAAAGTAAAAACTGCGCTGCGTTACCCCTCCATTTAATTCGACATGTATGAGTAGTAATTAAGCATTAAACATTGTTACTTGTGGCTAATTCATTAGAATGAAATAAAATCATGTGATGAAACGTAATGCCTATAAAATTTCATTACCTCATCCATGAACATGATTTGTGAGTCCCGTCAGATTGATTTCCATTGGCAGTGGAAGTGAAGACGACAACTCCCATGATTCCACGCTCCTTCATAGCCTCATCAATTTTTTTATGAATATGTGACCTCTAGTGGCGAAAATTACATACTGTGCCTTTAAATGTTATCTTTAGCAAATTTAAAAACGAATATCCATTTTTCATGCTGTACATTATAAGTTTGTGATGCCTAAATTTACTTGTTGCATATATGCTTAAAGGGGCTATGTAGAATTCAGAAACCCTTGTTATTAGTGACACCGGTGGCTTTTAAATAAACTGCAGCTAGGCCTGTCGCGATAGTCGATATATCGATTTATCGCACAATATATGGACAGGACCTCGATAATTTTTGGTGACATGATATATTGCCCATTATGTTTACACAAAAATAAATGTCACCGACATTTTGCCGATCGTGCTGCCTCTGTCATCTCGTCTGCTCTCCGAGGCGAAAGCGGGGCTCAGCTCCTTCATACACAGAGCTGACATCGACAGGCGGAAAAATGCGCCATTCGAGTCGTTATAGTGTTTTCCTAACAACTACAGACAGTTTGGAAGAATAAGTGCAAATGCACTCAGTTTCTGCAATCCACTGGTGCAGATATAAACATGACAGCGCGAAATGGTGCACGCTCACAGCTAGTTTCACACAGGACGCGGCAGTGGCGAGTGTCTAGCTCGTTTTCACAGAGAACGCGTTTTTGCATTCCACTGCGCCGTTTTTCCATGGAAACGTGTTTGTTTGACTGTTGCACTCGCGTGTTTCGCATCTCGTGCATGACGCGGCGCTCAAGTTAAAAGAAATTTTTCAAACACGCCTCTAGAAAAACAGATACCTCAACAGGCCATATCTGACTGCTAAATCTGTGTCTTTGTTCATATGGACATGTGACAATAGCGTGCACCCTTACTTTACTGAGAGAATAAGGTCAGGGAAAAACCTGTAGATGGAAAATCTCCATATAAGTGCCTTTTGTGCATTTGCAAGTGTTTTTTTCTACTTGTTATTTTGCATTTTTTGTTAGCAAAGGTTTATTTATTATTTATTCAACATTATTTTTTTTTTTTTTTGATGCTTCAATTCCAGTATCTAAATATTCTTAAGAGTTAAGTTCATTGTCATTTGAAAGTGTGTAGGCCTACTTGCATTATTATGCTGTTATATTATGATTATATATTCAGTGGCATAAAATGGTCTTAAAATGACAATAATATCGCATATCACAGTTATTTCTGGGGAAATATATCGCACAACAAAAAGCAGTTATCGTGACAGGCCTAACTGCAGCCAGCAACTTATTACTCATGCTCTCTCTCTCGTGCACACATAACGTACAAGTGACTGAACGTGATTCATGGCCCTGATACACTTTTTCGTTCTTCGCTTAGAAGTAAAATTTTGGAAATACCTTTGCAGCAATACACTGTTAACGAACATCCCGATGAATACTGAGTATTCAGGCATGCTGCTGATTTGACATACAACGTTTTGCATACTGTGTAGCAGGGAAGTATGCATATCTGTTCGTAGGGACGGTGCATCCATCCTTCCTAACAGACTTTAAAAACCCTTTGATTACCCAAGTACAGCTTTCATCCAAAGCTTCTAATTTCCCTCATTTTTCTATGTTGTTCGTTTTCATCTGAAGGAGCATCTGTTCTTTGCATTTTTCTAGGAGACATCTGAAAAAACTCTGCACAGATGTCGTCAGTTCAGGCAAATGATTTCCTTTCAGTATTTTATCAAGAATATAGCCAGTAGTTGTCAAAAGCAACACTGGCAATAAAGGAAGGCGCTATATAGTGATGTAGTCTCAGCGGCCATGTGCAAGTAGCGCTTACAGAGCTGGTAAATGGCCCTCGTGTGTGTCTCTCCCGCCCTAACATCCTCAGGGGGCCGGCATGAAAAGATTGAAAGTTTGCGACAGATGTCAGAGAACGAGGAGTGAACTTGGATGCGTTCCTGCAAGAAGCTGAGGTTTTCAAGCCAAATGTTGCATATTTAATCCACCCTGACAGACTCCATGTGAGAATATAGCTTGTCTTGCTGCTGAGAGAACTGCTCTTTTCTTTGTTGATACCCATTTTCTCACTCTACAGTTGCTCTTGTTTATGTGGAATTATTTATTTAGAATTCACAATGGATCTATTTAATGCTTCTTTTTCGCTTTAAGATGTTGGCTGAGTGCTGGTGAATGCGCTCGGCTGTTAATATGAAACACATATTTCTTACATTTTACAATTGCTTTAATGGCGCGGTCGGGGAGATGTAGTATTATGAGTCTTCCGTATTGCTTTTATTTTGCGATCCTGTCAGAGCACTAATACAGAATATTAGATATAAGGTGAAATTGTGATCTAGCTTTTGCCGCTATGAAAGTAGAGCACATTAGGGAAGCTATCCTGATGATAGGCGTTGCCAATGTGCCTTTTCAACCATAAACAACCTGATGCTTGGGTGAAATTGTTGGAGGAATTATCTGACAGCAACAGCAGAATTATATATTATCTCTGGCCTCGGCTCATCCTGCCCACTGATATGCTGAAAATGCCATGGCCCTTTATGATTCAGCCACAGTGGAAAAAGAGCAGCAATAATGTTCAGGGCAGAGCAAATCCATCCACCCATGGGTTATTTATTATTAATGGCTTACATTTTGTAAGAAAGGGAAAAAGTGACAGCTTAAAGTGTTTTAGAAGATCAAACATTTGGAAATGTGTTTTAGGAGTTGTTTAATGTGAATGCAGTTGTGTGACCGTGGTGGTAAACGCAAAAATTTTGCACAGGCAGATTTCTCATATAATACTAAGATGTGTATTTGTATATATATCTATACTACCGTTTAAAAGTTTGGGGTCGGCAAGATTTTAAAAGAAGTCTCTTTTGCTCACCAAGGCATTTATTTGATCAAAAAATACAGTAAAATATTATTGTGATTTAACAAGATGATGGCGGAGGATTTGGTCATTGACATGGTTATTTGGTCATTCTCCCCTGTCTTTCTCCTACGCTGTTGACGCAGTGCAGCACTTCTGTGTTTACATACGAACGCCGGCTCAGTATTGGCCAATGCTGTTCATGTGAGCACCACGATGCGTGCGTGTGATGCTGTCAGCGTTCTGACGTAGAACACGGAAGCCTGCACTGCGATCACTACGTCAACAGCGTAGGAGAATGACAGGGGAGAGGAGAAATTGTTGAATAAAATTGTTTTGTTTTGTTTTGTTTTTTGCGCCCAAAAAGTATTCTCATCGCTTCATAACATTAAGGTTAAACCACTGTTGTCACGTTGACTATTTTAGCAATGTCTTTACTACTTTTCTGGACCTCAAAAGGTGCAATGACGTTGCTGCATATGTGTGGTTCAGAAACCCTCAGATTTGATCAAAAATATCTTAATTTGTGTTCCAAAGATGAACAAAGGTCTTATGGGTTTGGGACAACATGAGGGTGAGTAATTAATGAAAAAAAAAAATAATTTTTGGGTGAACTAACCCTTTAACGGAAAACATGTGCCAGCCAGGTAAACAACCTGAACACTATGCACTCGCACCAGTGCGACCGTGTGAAATTTTAACTCGCACATTATCAAAAAATGATCGCATTTGTGACCATTTTTGTCGCAGTCTAGAGCCCTGATACCATTCTGCAGCGTTTACCTTAGTAAGTTCACCGAGTGGATCTCTGAGCTCGTGTGAGTGAGTGGAGGCGGGGCTAATTAGCATATTCATAGATTCGCGTATACTAAATGAAGCAAGGGTGTAGAGTTACATTCAAGCTATTTTAAGGCATGAAGACTTTTTTTTCATAGGAAAAAAATTAAAAATGTCATTTTGATGATCAAGGACGAGTTTTAAAGGGTTAGTTCACCCAAAAATGAAAATAATGTCATTTATTACTCACCCTCATGTCGTTCTACACCCGTAAGACCTTTGTTCATCTTCAGAACACAAATTAAGATATTGTTGATGAAATCCGATGGCTCAGTGAGGCCTCCATTGCACCTCAAGATCCATAAAGGTACTAAAAACATATTTGAAACAGTTCATGTGAGTTCGGTGATTCTATCTTAATATTATAAAGCAACAAGAATACTTTTTTGTGCGCCAAAAAAACAAAATAACGACTTTTCAACAATATCTGTATGGGCCGATTTCAAAACACTACTTCAGAGCTTTACGAATCGAATCAGTAAATCGGAGTGCCAAAGTCACGTGATTTCAGCAGTTTAGCCGTTAGATAGGAGATCCAAATCACTATTTCGAAACAAAAGATTCATAAAGCTCAGAAGCTTCATGAAGCAGTGTTTTATGGGTGTAGAACGAAGGTCTTACGGGTGTAGAACGACATGAGGGTGAGTAATAAATGACATAATTTTCATTTTTGGGTGAACTAACCCTTTAAGGGATAAAATTATTGACTACAGGGGGACTTTAAAAAAATAAAAAATACTTTTGAACAGTAATGTAGAGTATATGACATTAAATGAAAATAATGATACCTAATGCTTTATACAAGATAGATAGATGGAACGAGTAGCATTTAACTAAATATTTTGTTATAAAAAAAGACCTATAATGCTGCACAGGGACTTTTTAAGCTCTGTTAATTCATATTAAGCATCAAAAAAAAAAAAAAAAAACTACATAAATTTGTCCTTTCCATTGGTCCCTGAAAAGTGGAAAAGTTTAAGTGATCATGTTGAATTATTCCCTGAACTCTGCAAAGCTGTGTGCGCAAACTGTGTGACATTAAAAATAAAAAGACAAATTTTATTTATGCAATTTTTTTTTTTTTTTTTTTTTTTTTTTCCAGAAACAGTATTAATTAGATCCACAGAGCCACTCGTGCTGTTTAGGTCTAATGAGCTCACATAATCAGGTTACATTTACACATGACCTTTTGGTTCCCCTCATATTGCTCAATATTTCCTCATTTCAAAGTTAACTTGGAATTTTAATGTTGCCATGTCTAGATTTCTTTCCACTATTCTCTACGGCTATGTTTACCAGTCATCATCTTTTTACCAAGTGTTAGATGTTAGTTGTCATCGCTGTCTACATTAATGAATTTAAAGATGTTTTCACTTTAACAGCCAGCAGATATTTCTAACTCAGAGCCATTCATTTATGCATATTTAATTTGTTAAATATGCCAAGAAATGAAACTTATTTTTGCCTATTACTTTTGGATTTTGGCACCATTTGTATGTGTATGAAATACTTAAAACCTAATTCATAATGCTTGTATTTTTCTGCAGGCTTCTCAACAGTTTTTTTTTTTTTTTTGGACATCTACAGAGAACTGGACTCCATAAATAATTTAGTTACAAGCATACAGGGCCAGGGAAAAAGAAGCAATATAAAATTCAAACCAACTATTGGCCCAGAGGTGTAAACATCAGCCTCATTAAAGAGTAATAGAAAAGAAGATTTCACAGGTTGCAAATGGACTTGTGAAGTAGTGAGAAGCAAATGCCTTTTAACCTTCATATGAGTTAATCTGGAGTTTTAATGCACACATTCATGCCTCTGCTCTGATAATGTCACCTGAGGAGCGGATAAGTAAAAGGAGCAATTAGAAACCGTTCCAAGGACAGATTAATGGCCAGAAACCTGTCGTATTCTCAGAAGCCGAAAGCTCACTCCCAATGATTTCACTGGCATGAAAAGTCATCTCTGCAACTGCTGTTTTGACGCTCGATATCGATTTTGAGGCTCCTCTCAAAGCGACTCTCTTCTTGGGATCAATGGAAATGTAATTTCAGAGAAGCTACTCCTGCTCTAATGAAAAACTTTGCAAAATACATGTGGTCCAGACAGAAGTCCCACAGATTAAAGGGGAAAAGATTCTCTTCTAATCAGCTGGCTTTTAACTCCCTTTTCTAAATCTTAAAGGAGCAGCACTTAACACTTACATTAGAAAGTCATGGACTTTTAGACCATTGCCTGTGTGTTGCAGACAGTTTTGTCAACATGTTAAATGGATTGATGATGGAGCCCTCATTGTTGTAGCCTGATGTTTTCTGTTTGATTTCATTCCAGTGCCCTTCATCACTGCAAAAGGAGATGATGTGGAAAGTCTTGAAAAGGTAAGGGTTGAAGCATGTTTACTGTTGTGTAACAGAATATTACAGCAGTTTGATTTTGATTTGTAGATCTGTAATATATCCTGTTCTTTTGTTTGTATGCTTCTAATGCATGGCTCAAGAACCATTACCCTTTGTACAAGTTTTGTTTCTTCAGCAATATAAATGCAAGCTTTAGCTATAACACTTTCTGCTGAAAGTGCACCAATTAAAACCAAGCATATGGTTATTATCCACATTATGAACTTGATTTTTAGGTGGCATGACAATATAAAAGTACTGTTTTCACATAAATAATTGTATTTTGTGACAATGTATTGTGCATTAGGTCTGCATGATATTGGAAAAAAAAACTGACAATGCAATATTGTGTTTGTCTGCGACATGAAAAAAAATACAAGAAGTTTCACCAGATGAATTGAATAACTCTATTTGAAAAGAATTAATCCTAAAATTATTGAGGTGATTTTGTTAGGAAGTACATCTGCATAGAAAAAAGAGCCAAAAAATCCTTTTAGGGCTGAACAATTGGTGAAAAACTTTGGGTGGTCATACATAAAGTGAACAGAGTTTTAAAAAAATCTTTTTCCACTTAAATTTTCAAAGGCCACGTTCACACTGTTTTTGACCAATTCAGTATGACTATAAAGTAATGATTTATTGTGATTATTATTGAATATATTAAACAAAATAAGAAATATAAGTGCTTCACTATGAAACTGGAAGCACATATATTTACGTTTGATATATTGTGCAGCCCTATTGTGCATGACTTTTAATTCCCTATGATGTTTTTACATATTTCAATTTTGATTATAAACATATTTCATAAATTGCATTTACATTTATGCATTAGTTATCCAAAGCGACTTACATTGCATTCAAGTTATATATTTGATCAGGCAATGAACTTGGTGTTGCTACTGTTGCTCTTTGCTCTAACGGTCTGAAGCAAATTATGAAATATACCACCAAGATGCCAGTAAATTAAAATCCAGTAGTTATTAGGGGTATAACGGCACACAAAAATGATGGTTCGGTACGTACCTCAGTCTTGAAGTCGCGGTTCGGTACGGGTTCTGTACAGCAGAAAACTAAACACAAAATTGCTTTTTTGCTTTTTTATGAAACAGTGGTTTACTGAACAAATTGTGTCCCTGTCTTTAAATAAATTCAATTATAATTAAAATTTTCTTAGGATAAAAAAATCTGTCTCTGCTAATGCTTAAACTATATACAGGGAGCACTTTCTTGCATATTACTATAATATTAAAGGTTACAATTAACAATAGAGCCCAAATTCTTAAATTAAGTTGCTATTTATTTTTAGATATAATAATCAACACTCACATATAAATTGTATGCAGACATGTAAATTGGCAGTTTTTGCATTAACTTCTAAATCTGTTTCTACTCCAATTTGATGTTAAAATATATTCATTTACACAGTGGCCATCATAACTTGTTTTCATGACAGGTTTATTTAAACATACATTAATATACATTAAATAATCAAGACAGGTAAAGTAAAATATTGAATGAATATATAGGCTAATATATATTGCATATAAGTAGCAAAAGAGTTCATTTCTCTAGCGAACTAACAAGCTGGACACTGAATGGCATTTCTGAGGTAAATGATGCGTGACATTGTTTACAAGCTGTTTCACTGATGTCTTTCCGCACTGATTGAGTGATTACACGAGATACGTTTCAGTAAGTTGTACTGTATCTTTCAACGTACCTTGAGATGTTCATTTAAATATTATTCTGTAACTAGTAGGCCTATTAAAGAGGAAGAGATGATGCGCCTGTACAGTGATCTGTCACACCACATCTAAGAGCGACAAAACTGCATTTATTGTTTGAATTTGGTGATAAAATGGACAGAATTTGAGGGATGAGACTTTGTTTTTTATCGAAAGTAACAAAACACTGAGCTTATTGCGATTATTGGTGGTTAATGGTGGTTAAAAGTGGTTAATGGGCTATACAAGTCTGTATTCGTCGCGTACCGAATCGAAAGATGCGTGTACTGTTACACCCCTAGTAGTTATGCATTGGTCAAATCACATTGTAATATCCATATTCTGGAGTTGAAAGGGTTGCAAACTGCAGAAAGCAAAAAGTCAACTTATCAGTTATCTGCCACAACATGCTGTTTATTATTGGTTATCCTTAGTGGCCAAGAGGTGCAACCCTAAGTTAATTTAATCTCTGCATTTTAATCAATACTTGTTTCTTATTTGGTAGTAGATCCATCTTCAACTTGTCAGGCTGTGTCGTTGTCTTGCAATAAGCATTATATTGACTTTGTATAACTCTAAGGGACTTTGACAGGGGCCTACACAGCTGAAATGCTGGGCATGATCCCCGCCGCAAGTAACATTCTTCTCTTTTATTGCGTCAGCCATTTCTGCTTTCTGCTGATAGGTTTCACGGTTAATGCATTCATTTTCTGGTGTAGCTTTTGTTGAGTTTTAAGCAGAAATGCCACTGACATTCTGGGTCAGGAGAGGGAACGAAGGACAGAGGAGGAGAAAGAGGAAGTGAGCACATTAGAATTCGTGGATAAGATGAGATATGCTTGTGTTTAGACCTTGGCCAGGGTTCAGATGTGCTTGTACATCTTGGGTTTTTAGCAATTTTCCTTTCCTTTGTTAATATTTCCTGATATAACCTCCTTTTTTTTTTAAGCGATGAAATTACAAGTGAAATAGAACAGTTTGTTGATGTTACCCTCACTATGGTTAAAGGTTCACATGGAAAACCACGTCATTATTTTTTATCAATACCATGGTGGACATTTTAATGAATAGATCTCTCTAGGTCCTTTCAGGCAGATGGAGAGGAGAAGAAATAGACATGAAATAGTTGAGAAGCTTCACTTGATTTGCACAGCAGTGGGATGACAGGATGGACAATTGTTCAGGCCCTCCTACTGTTAAATCAATGCTCTTCAAAGACAGCACATCCTTGTGCTCATGGGGTGAGAGGATTGGCTGGTTGCAATCAAGGATCCAAATGAATGTTGCTGTCATTGAAGTTTCTCTTTCTCTGCCATTTCTTTTTGTGTGTTTAGGGCTGTCATTCAACTATATCGAATTGAATATAATCAAAATAATTACATAATGTTGTAATTTTAATTTAATAAATCACAGTTGAATGAGTATATCAATATTTGCTGAGAAATAATTCAGTGACATTCAAAGCATTCAACAGACATTAAAAAGAGTTTTAGAGGTTAGTATATTTTGTTTTATTTCCATATAATTGACCATAGGCCTATCATGGGTGTTAGATGAGCTTTGTTCTGTAGCATCTTGCACCAAAATGCTGAATGTTTAACTTTTTTTTGGCTGTGTGTCAAGTTAAAAACTATTCAATACTGTTGATTCTTTTGTAACAGCTGTTTTTGAACACAAGAGCGTATTATGTGTGTAACCGGCTCCATAATCTCATTCTGTGCTGAATGTTCTCAGTCAAAAGATATGATTAAATACATTAGTTCGTTTTAACACATATAATATAATATATAATTAAAATAATTTATTGTTCTAAATTAAAAGGATAGATCACCCAAAAATGAAAATTATGTTATTAATTACTCACCCTCATGTCGTTCCACACCTGTAAGACCTTCGTTTTATCTTCATAACACGAATTAAGATATTTTTGATAAAATCCGATGGCTCAGTGAGGCCTCCATTGAGAGCAAGTTAATTTAGACTTTCAAACGCCCAGAAAGGTACTAAAGATATATTTAAAACAGTTCATGTGACTACAGTGGTTCAACCTTAATGTTATGAAGCGACGAGAATACTTTTTGTGTGCCAAAAAAACAAAATAACGACTTTATTCAACAATATATAGTGAAGGGCGATTTCAAAACACTACTTCATGAAGCTTCGAAGATTTATGAATCTTTTGTTTCAAATCAGTGGTTCGGAGCGTGTATCAAACTGCCAAAGTCACGTGATTTCAGTAAACGAGGCTTCGTTACATCATAAGTGTTTCGAAATTTCAATGGTTCATGTGACTTATCTTAATTTGTGTTCCTAAGATGTACGAAGGTCATTACGGGTTTGGAACGACATGATGGTGAGTAATTAAAGACAGAATTTTCATTTTTGGGTGAACTAACCCTTTAAAGCTGCTGTCCGTAACTTTTTTGGGTTAAAAATTATCCAAAATCAATTTTTGAGCATGTACATAACCAGCCAGTGTTCAAAACTATCTCCTTACCTTAGCCCAATTCACAACGGTAAGCTTGTAATAATGTTTTATAATTCGGGTGGTACTGGTGGGTTTCTGCAGGAAATTCGAGCATGTCTTTGCGTCACGTCTGTATACATAAAGAACGACTCTCAGCTAGTACACTACATCACATGTGAGGAGGATCATTTATAGCCTTTTCTCACAGCAGCTGCAATAATTAAACTTATCATTTTGATGGCAGATTGTATGGTATGACAAATTAATGTTAGAGATTAGATCTGTAGGTAATGCTAATACACACTAAATAGCCTACACATAGTCACACAATGCTGATGTTGTTAACATTAACAATTTGAGAAAGTATAACAATAATAATAATTTGCACAGTTTGACGTGATCCGAGCTAAGCGATCGTTAGATTTAATCACCATTGGCAATGCAATGTTTTTTTTTTTTGTTTTTTTTCCCCTCAGTTGGTCAGAACAAAAGTGGCAGACATGTTACTTACTTGTTCAGATGACATTTTCCGTTGAAAATTCTTATGTTGGTCATACTTCAAGACTACAATCTGTGATTCCAAAGTACAGTATTCACACCGTTGTGGTGATTGACAGCAAACATTAGATTCATCCGTGCTGAGGAGCCGTGCCAAGGCACAATGCACATACAGATAATAATTCCGCAAACAACTGCAATTGCAGGTTTCAAACAAAGATGGCGACAAAGAGGCAAAACTACGGACTGCAGCTTTAACATAGGAAATATATTTATATTTATTACAGAAAAATTGTCACATTTGTTTAACAAATAAGTAACAGAATTATTACAATAATAATCAATATATTATTATAAACATTTGTTAAATAACTGTGAGCTTTAGCACCACATAGTTGTTTTTTGGTCTGAATTTAAGTGCCTGCAACAGAAAAGTTGCATCTTAAGGCTTGTTGGGGTTCCAGGTGCAGCTAATGACTTTCCCTGATAAATGATGCGTTATAGCAGTATGAGATTCAGATTTCAGATTTGGCATGTCATCACAATGACACTGTTGCAAAGTAAGTTAATGTGTTGTGCAAGAATATGAGAAGTGGGGCTAAAAGAGAAATTGCTGTCTTGTATAGCTTCTTGCAAGGAGTTAAGAGGTTTTAAATATCCTAGTTACAGGTAAAGTGCTTTGCAAAATCAGATTACTTTATGGAAGTTTTCTCCATAATATCAGAAATTAGATAATTATTAGGAATAAGATATTTAATCTTTTAAGTCAGTGGGGACCAATGTTGTATAAATTGTACCCCATTAACTTTCATTATATGGACAAAATCACAAAAAACAGTTCTTGTTGTATTATTGCATTCTTCAGAATGACGTCTTTTGTGTTCTGCAAATTTAAAGAACATTATTTTTTGGTAAACTATCCAATAAAGACCCATAACTCTTGGGAGACCTTAAAGACTTAAATACATTTAAATACAAAGACTTAAATTCACTTTAAATACATTTTCATTTATTTACTAACAAGGTCACAGAGGCCTATGCGGTGCACATGACACCATGTTTGTGCAGGAGAGTTGTTGCATGCAAATTATGTTGTTGGGCTGTACACTTATCCTTGCTCTTGGATACAGGTCAGGGATTACAGTTTGGCTTGAAATATGGAGAAGAATCCACAACCTGCAAGTCATGTGATTTACAACACATCCAACACCTCATAAAAGATATAAGCTGCAGTTTTCATCTTCAGCTTTTCAATCTTGCATGACCTTTGCTGTCAACCTTTTTCTCAATAACCGGCCACATTGGTCATGCAGCTCGAGGAGAGGCGCTGGACCCGGAATCTCAATGGCTCGGGGAACAGAGGGCAAATGAGACTCAACGGGTCACGGTGTGTGCTGGAATACTCTTCCATATATCATGAAAACTGAGAGAGCAAACCAACCTTGGCCTGTGTATGGAAAAAATGAAAGGCAGGTACAATCAAGGATGTTTCCGAAGATTTCCTTGATTAAATTGCTCTTGGAAGGCAAGCACACACATTAAACCCAACTCCAATTAAGTTCGGCCCTGTAATTTCAAGCAGCCTTGCCCATGTGAAACGACTGGTGACTCATTTTTACCTCTTCAAACAGGTTCAGTCCTGTCAGTGCTAGTTTTGCTGAAGGATATCGAGAGCCACCTGGCAAATGTCACTCAAGCTACTTGCTGCTGCTTGCAATCTCGGCATGCTTGGACTGGCAGTTCTAGGCTTCGCCATCTGTGCCGAACTGTCCTTTCTGATGATCTCACAAAATCCTGCAGAAGAGAGTTTTTGATGTACTTGGTAGCATTAGGAATGGTGAAGGAACAGCACTTTTCATGGCTTACATGGTTTCCTGCAGGAGGATGAGAAACGGCTATCATGAGGGATTATCATTAGACTCGTTCCTCAGATCAGGGGCAAACTGACTCCTCCAATGAGCTTTGCGACAACAATTCCTTAAACCAAAGGATATATATGGGACAGGATGGGAAGTTAATTCTCTCTCTGCCACTGGCCATTGAATAGTAATTGGTTCTTTGACAGTTGTACTGGTGGCGAAAGGGGCTCTGGCAGCCCTGAGATGCCACAGTGTGTAGAATTTATTATATTCTTGTATGACCTTGTGAAGCAAGAAAAAAGATTTTATGAGTCCCACATGTGTCTTGTGCTTTTTATTTGATATTGTTAGCACTGCCCACATGCAGCCATTCTCTTCTGGGTGCATTGTTTTTGTCTCTGATATCCCCTGTGTACCACATGTTGGTGGGTTGAGTTCTTCTTGGATTGTCCTTCATTCTTTTTCATTTTTGTCTGTTGACGATAATTTAAGAACCTTTTGTGTTCGGAGGTGTCCTCCAAAGAACAAACCCTCCTTAAGCCCTGGGTACACTTAGTTTTTTTACACGTACGCTACTGTACGCGCACAGTCGAACACACAGCTTTGGAAAGTATACTTCATTTGACTTGTATGCATACACAGGCATTCGACACATGCACAGTTTTGAGCAATCTCTCGCCACGAGTTACAACCTATGTAAATATATTTGAATTATTTCATGCTAGAGTTGTACAAATGAGGTTACTTTCTCTAATGCTGGGTACACACTAAAAGATTTGTGAGAGACCTCAAACATGAGGACAAAAAATCCTAGATTTAACCGTTTTGCTCCTCTAGTGTGTGGTGTGCCGTGATGTGACAAAGACAGCACACCACACACAAGCAGATTTTTAACCAGAGTCATGACTGTGAACATAAAATCTCTCGAGACTTCAGAATAAACATGGCGGACGATAGGCAGGAAGAAATTGATGCTTGATAGTGTTTGGAATGATTTTGGCAGAAAATTCATGGAAAAAAAAGAAAAGGGTTTGGGTGACGTCGTGGAGATGGCAGGAACATGACTGCATTTGTTATGCTTCTGATTGGATATTGTTTCGTTTCACGTGATAATCTCCAGAGCGTGTGCACGTTTGTCCTCGGGGTTCTCCCCACACATCAGGATTTCTGATTGTAAATATTCAACATGTTGATTCGCGATTGGGGCGGCTCCGGCGTTCTTCCAAGCAGATTCAGTCACCCTTAACACACCTCACACCACAGGAAAATCTGATAAGATAATTTGTAGAACCATCAAGATAATAGGGACATTACCTAGGATTGTCAGAAGGGGAGAAATCGGCCCAAAATCAGCCTGATTATCTTGTGGTGTGTACCCAGCATAACCTCTTCGCACAATCTCTCGTCTAAGTAGGCCTCCATTGTCGCTGTAGCTTGCATGCGTTCTGTTTTTTTCTGTTTATGCAGTTTTTCTTTGACTACCTTGTGAATCGACACCCCCAGCGCACGGTTGTCACCTTGTGGATAAACTAATTACTGCAAAAAATTTTTAAATGCGCATGTGCGACATGCGTGTGTACGAGTACGCGCGGTTACAACAATCCAGCGGTGCACATGCAGTAGGCGCGTACTCTTCTGATGACGAAATTCGCGTCACGCACACTGTACGCTGACTCTCGCATACGCGTAAAAAGTGTACTATACTTTGGGCTTTAGGGTTCTTTTTAGGGACATCCTTATTGGTAAAAAAATGTGTTGTTGTTTTTTAATCAAAAAAAAAATTATTTAATTGCTGAAATGCAATGTTATTCAGGAATTTTTAGTTTTTAGAATGGTTGGGTTTTATTGGGGAGGGAATTGTTATTGTAGTATGTATATACTAATAGAGTAGATTAGTATATAAATATAATAGATTTTCAGTTTTCATTTTAATTTTAGTTGTTTTAGTACTTATGTGCTTTTGTCATTTTTATTTTTAAATATTTCAATTTATATTAGCTTTAATTTAACTTTAAATTTTAGGGTTTTTTTACTTGTTCATCTAATATTAATATATTACTTCAGCTTCATTTCAGTTAACAAAAATGATTTTTAACGTTTTATATTTAAAGATTTTATAACTATTTAATAAGCCACCCATGCTTGCCATTATTTAAATAGTATTTCCATTTAGTCCCCTATAGTTGCCTATATAGCAACTTAGTTAAAACTCAAACAATAATCAGAGGTTATGGTTAGTATGAAGTAATGCCGGCTCATGCTTGCTAGCACCTCAATAGCATTGTCTGGCCCCCTATAGTTAATAATTTAACTATACAACAACTTGAATAAAGCTGAGACAATAACTCGAGGTTATGGCTAGTACCATGAAATATGCTGCTTCATGCTTGCAATTATTTTAATAGTATTTTTGTAATAGTGATATAGTGAATGCAATAGTGAATGTAACTGCATAACAACTTAACTAAAGTCAAGCAGTTAGTCAGAAATCTACAATCCTACCTGATGTGATCCATGCTTCATCTAATCTGAGGTCTAGTATGTCAATAATTTCAGTGTAGGTCAGAATAAAATCAAATGTACCAATTTATTATTAGTCAGGGAAATGTATAATGCCAATTACAAAATAAATTTGAAGGCAGTCAATACAAAACATAAAATGCTCAGAAATAAAGAGTAAAAGATGCTTTCCTGACATCTGAAAGATACATAATGCTGAGTGTATAGAAGACACTCAGCATTACGGGCTAATCTGGTTGCAGAATCGCCTTTTTGCAACATTTTTTTAAATACCCAGACCAAGACAAAACATCCTTCAAATGGAGGCATCAATTGGAATTTTCATTAATCAAGATCCCAGGGGTAGTTTTTACCTTTTGGGGGATATAAGGTAATATGCATTGAAGACCCTGCATGGGAAAGGGCACACCCTCCACAGTAAGCAAAATATCTCAAAACTCTCTAGCTTGTAGTCCATTTCTCTGGACATGAGACCATTGTACCAGTCGCATTTCAAATGATACCGAACATGACTGTTAATTCACTTGAATTGACAACATTATATTTTTAATATAATAATACTGAGTGAAGGGAAGAGAAGTGGGACAAATGTGAAGGAAGGACAGGAGGGAAAGAAGCTTTCCCGCATCTTCACTCTGTGGGGCGTAGAGAATTTCCCAGTATGTGTCTGTATTGTCTGTATCTCAGGAGATCAAAGTATCTGAGGTTCTTATAGTTTACAACACTGGGAAAAAACAGCACTTTTCATAACTAATTATAACTGAAGCCTATCCCCAAAAGAAAACATCTTTACATTTGAAATTGGCTGATGATAAATTAAATAAATTAATAGTTTTAATTAAAAGTCCCCATTTAGATATATGTGAGTGTAAAATAGAGAGATTGCTAGTAGATGATAAAGTGGGAATGTGAACGTTATAATTTTCCAGCCCTGAAGTAGACTTGGGATAGAATAAATATCTCACACCCACAAAAACACACTCTCGGCAAACTGCTGTTTTGGGGTTTTAGAGATAGAAGTGGAAGAGCATGACTGTAGTGTAATTTTAATGTGTTCAAGGTCAGGGTTGTGTATAATCCACAAGTAGCATGATACGACCACCTCCACTTGATTGTATTTAATCTGGTATCAAGACGACAACTGTTGCAATGGCCCATTTTCTCCTGTTTAGTCTGCTTCAGAAAGTATGTGATGAGGAAAAACCCTTGAGCTTGATGATAAACCACAGAGCCTAATTAAGTCAGTGCCTTCTACCCACCCCTGGCACTGATTTAAATCAGTTCTGATGTGGTCCTTTCTGCCCATGCATAAATTTTCCTCTCATTGAAATCAGATCAAAAATCTGACTAACCATGCAGACGTTTTGCCTGGCATCCTGTTATCCACTTTCTTCAAAAAGATTTATATCAGTCCCCTGTTGGTTATATGATGAAAATGGAAAGCATGCGTGTAAATCAGAACTTTCTGTGTGGATATAGGAGCTGTGTGGCACAATATAAGGTGATCTATGTCTGTGGTGGGGGGCAGAAGATGTGCACAGTTTGATCAGTGGTGACATGCCTCATGACATACTTTAATTTTAAATGAATATACAAAAAGAGGAAATTGGGATGTGTTTTTTTTTTTTTTTTTTTTTTTTTTTTTAGTGGTGGTTCTCTACGGGGGTTGAATTTAGACACGCAACCTCTCATAAAGGCTTTTAGCATGCTGACAGTCGGTTAACCCTCTCAAAGAAGTTGCATGACTAAATTCATACCCATTAAACCACCACCTCTACAGCCATCAAAGCAGCACTTTAGCACTTTTTTGTTACAAATTCACCAGCCAACAGTACATTTCAAGACAATACTGTCAGATTTCAAGTCGCCTGGTGTGAACAGAGTTCTTATTATTATGCATGGTCTCTTTTTTTTTTTTTTTTTTTTTTGTGAGGACTTATAATTAATAAAAGCCTATAATGAATAAGCCAGCCTAATTATATGGGGCTTTCTGACCAACTAGTCATTCAGACAGCCCACTGACTAGTCGATTTTGAAAATATGTAATTTTGTGAGAAAGAAAGCAATTTTTCTGGCCAGAACCTACTTATTTAAATAGGTCATGAACTGCATTTATTATTTTATGTTCTCTGAGGTCCACTTATAATGTTATCAAGATTTTTACATCAAAAACATCCTAATTTAGATGTAATAGGCTATTTTCTATCCTCTTTTTGACCCTCTCTTTGTCTAATTTTTAATGGCCCACCATTATATCTTGAAAACTTATATAGTTGAAACATTTGACAATGTGAAACATTTATGCTTATTACATATGCTTTATAAGTCTTTAAAGGATAACTTACAGTGTTTAGTGTAAATTAAATTATGAATGAATGTGCCATTGTTTGTCACATTGTCATTCTTATAGTATATTCATAGTTCATCCTTTTCGATAAAGTGAAAAACTTATACAGTCATTTGCAGTGTCGTGTTTTAAATAAAATGAAACGTGTTGTAATGTCTTACTGATGACAAAGATGTTGCTCACTGAAGCTTTTATTCAGGATTACACTGAATGGTTTAGATCAAAACAATAACAAAAGCAGCGTTCTCTACATGCTTTCTTCCGTATCTGGGAATCCTCCACATTAACTCCATAAATGTAGAAGCAAAGGAAAGAGCAGCAAAAAACAACTGTCACAACTATTCACAGTTTGACCATGACTCTATAGTATAAATACTCAGTAAATATCAAACGATCTGTATCAGACAAACCAATAGTGACACATGGTATCATACTCAATTGTGTGTTGCGACATTGCTGTTGTATCCAGTATAGTCACCACTGAATCATCTTTTATTTTCAGTCTCTCTGAAAAAAACGAATTTTTTTGTTTAAAAACAAATGCGCTGAATGAAGCAAGCGAACAAACAAACATTTTCTTACTGACACAATCTTACTGGAACTTCGTAAAAAATAAAGTTCATCCACACTTTCTTAATGTTAGAATCATTATGGCAATGCAAAAACTGTTTTTCCACAACTTGACACTGCAAAAGTCTTGTGATCCTCAGAGGCATCTCTATAATTTTGTTTAATCATAATTTAACTTCTTAAATCTAAAATCTTTTTACAGCATGAAACATGGGTGAACACCAGAAGGTATGTTTAAAGATACATTACAACTTACCGAAATAACTCCTGTTTCATGTAATCGCTCAATCAGTGTTTCAACTAAGGAAAGACGTCATTAAAACAGCTTGTAGGCTATACACTTAACCTTACGTTTACCTTAATAAAAGCTATTCAGTGTCCATAAACTCATTAGTTAGCTAGAAAAAATAACTCTACACAAAAGCATTTTGCTAAATATATGCACTGTATTACATATTTATTAAATTTTACTTAACCTGTTAGCAATGTCTCATTATTTAATGTATGTTTGAATAAATCTGTCATGAAAACAAGTTATTACAGTTTATTTTCAATTAACTGTTTATATTTCACCAACAAACTGGAATGCAATTTTCGGTTTCATTTTCGGCCCATGCCTATTATCAATGCTGAAAACAGTGCTGTTTTAATATTTTAGCCAAAACCGTGATGCATTGTTGATGAATATATATATATATATATATGTGTGTGTGTATATATGTGTGTATATATATATGTGTTTTGATTTACTTTAATGAATTATTGCTGAATAAATGTGTTACCCCAAACCTTTGAATGGTTTTGTACACCTGGAAGTTGCATTAAGTCAGCCATCAAATTAGAGCACGCCATGCCTAATATACATCAGATGATGTGTGAATGGACTGTCACCAGATCTCAGTAACCACAGCACTTTTTTAGCTGCACACTTCCATTGTATATTTGGTTCAGGGGCAATGATACAACTGGAGGCGGCTCTTCTGTCTCAGCGAGTCCCTGTCTTCGAGTTTCCTGGTCCTTTGGGGTTTCAGAATCAATGTTTTTCTCCTCTTCGGGTTGCCGTGGATTGAACCTCTAACCGTGCCTTGATTCGGAACCATGCCATGATGATTCAGCCTCTCCCTCTCACTGTAATGATGTGCCACGCTCTGCCTTGTGTAAAGATATATGACTTGTTTAAACTGTGCTCTCCAAGTGCTGCTTGGAGCTCAGGACTAGAGTAATTGTTAGCAGAGTGGTAGCAATAAATCAAAAGCCATCTCCTTTTTTCCTCGTTATCCTCTAATATACCACAGTATGACTAGGGAGAGCATCGAATATTGCTTGAATTTGCTCGCTTCTCTCCTCGTGTCCCTAAGGACGTGAGATTTGGTTTGAGCGGGGAGGGCTTGTTCAAAGTTTGCAACAGGAAGTGTGATCGATTCGCTCGTTCCTCCACAGTCGGCTGGTAGCGCTGACAGCTCTGGTGGCAGAATGAGCTTCCTAATTCCCTAATTGAGCTGAGCGCTCAGGGTTAGAACAGCATCAGCTCCGGGCACTGAAACCACATAATTTGCAGGGAACTAATGACATGGTGAATCATGATTTATTAGTTCAAATAACCCAGCGGATCCTCTCCACATTTTGTTGTTCTTTTAGAAATTTAATTGAACGACAAATTTATGCATACAGAGAGACTTATTCTGGCTTCATGTCGGAATGATCGTATTTAGGAGATTAGCATACATAAACGAAACCACAATGTTGTAATTACCATTGGGGAAACTTGATGTATTCTTTAATCTGTGGTTGATGGTAGTTTGTATTACATAATCAGAATTATAAACAGAAACAACAGAAAATATATATATAATTAAAGCTGCAAGCGGCGATGAAAGGGCCCTCGCACCCGGGCTTACCGCCACCCGGTGGCCTTAGGAAAACTGAACAGTGGGCGATATTCATTTAAGCGGATAAATAGAGGAGAAATATGGCAAAGTCATTTTGATGCACCACAGTTCCTGCTGCCAGTAGGTGGCGCTTTGACTATTACTGAATATTGCCAAGTAGATGTCTTCAGGCCAGGACTCTTATCAAACATGTGAAGTTTGGAGCAGATCAAACATTGTATGCCTGAGTTACAACAACTTCCTGTTTCGTGGCGTTAATCGCATACATTAGCACTTAGCCAAGTGTTGCATGATTTAACGTGTTTCTAGCATGTTTGGTACTTCATGGCATATACAAATGTGTTTCTGGGAGTGAATTACAGTGCAAAGCATGCCATTTCCTGTTGCCAGCAGGTGGCGCTATGACTAACTAAATATTGGCATATAGATGTCTTCAGGCCAGGACTCTTATCACACATGTGAAGTTTGGGGCAGATCGGACACTGCATGCCTGAGTTACAACAACTTCCTGTTTCATGGCGAAACATCAAACTTTGTCAGGCCGCCACGGACACGCCCTTCAGCGAAAACTCAAGATCTTTGCAATTTAACGTCACAAAGGCCTTTAGATTAGACTGACCAAATATGACATTTTTCTGATTAAAGCTCTAGGAGGAGTTTGTCAAAGTACAACATCTGGAAATGGCAAAAAAGCAAAAATTTTGCAGAGAAAATTAAAAATATCTCACTTCCTGTTGGGTTTTCAGATTTTGCACCCAGGGTCATTTTTGTAGGTATTGGGCTGTTACATGTGTCTACTGAATTTCATACCTGTATGTGAAACGTAGCGTGAAAGGCGCTTAATTGAAATTTTGTAGGTGGCGCTATCGAGCCATTTTGCCACACCTAATTCAGAAACCCATATCTGACGTAAATTTTCACCACTTCTGACGCATGTGCAAAGTTTCATGAGTTTCGAGCATGTTTAGGCCCTCAAAAATGCGATTCATTTCGGAGAAGAAGAATAATTGACTGAGCAATTACACCACCAGTGCTCGGGCCCTAACTATTAAATTTGCCCTATTTCCTGATTAAAATCACTTGAATGAACATTGCGTTGTAATGGAAGGACTTCCCAGGAGAACTTGATGACAACATTACACTAAGAATAACCATTAGTTTGCGTTTTTTTTTTTTTAGTCTTGGGAAAGGTTGTGACTCATATATCTCTCACTTAGTGTTTAGGTTTTACTTATTGACATGCTTTAAAGGGTTAGTTCACCCCAAAATGAAAATTCTGTCATTAATTACTCACCTTCATGTCGTTCTACACCCGTAAGACCTTCGTTCATCTTCGGAACACAAATTAAGATATTTTTAATAAAATCCGATGGCTCAGTGAGGCCTGCATCGCCAGCAATAACACTCCCTTTTTCAATGCACAGAAAGCTACTAAAAACATATTTAAAACAGTTCATGTGACTACAGTGGTTTAACCTTAATATAATAAAGCGACAAGAATACTTTTTGTGCAGAAAAAATAACAAAATAGCGACTTTATTCCACAATATCTAGTGATGGGCGATTTCAAAACGATGCTTCATGAAGCTTCGAAGCTTTACGAATCTTTTGTTTCGAATCAGTGGTTCGGAGCGTGTATCAAACTGCCAAAGTCACGCCCCCCAGTGGTGAACCATTGAAATTTCGAAACACTTATGATGTAACAAAGTCTCGTTTACTGAAATTACGTGACTTTGGCAGTTTGATACACGCTCCGAACTACTGATTTGAAACAAAATATTCATAAAGCTTCGAAGCTTCATGAAGCAGTGTTTTGAAATCGCCCATCACTAGATATTGTTGAATAAAGTCATTATTTTTGTTTTTTTTAGCACACAAAAAGTATTCTCGTCGCTTCATAACATTAAGGTTGAACCACTGTAGTCACATGGACTGTTTTAAATACGTCTTTAGTAGCTTTCTGGGCATTGAAAGTGTTAATTGTCTTGCTGGCAATGCAGGCCTCACTAAGCCATCAGATTTTATGAAAAATATTTTAATCTGTGTTCCAAGATGAACGAAGGTCTCACGGGTGTGGAACGACATGAGGGTGAGTAATTAATGACAGAATTTTCATTTTTGGGTGAACTAACCCTTTAATAGTGCTGGATTTTCTTGTCAAAACGAATGATGTATTGAGAGCCTCCAGGTTGGACTTTTATTTACTTCCTGTTCCATTTGTAAACACTCCTTCCATGCCTCTAATGTTGTCTTTCTCTCAACTTTTCTTCTCAGATCCATGACGCTGAAAAACCTCTCTCTGAGAGTCAACTCGGTGAGTATCCAAGCAGCTTCTGTTTCCTTTCACATCCTGCAAATGTCAATAGGATTGTGAGGAGCTTTCAAAAGACACCAAAATCCCATGAAAATAATTCCTGTCAGAGACTTCTAGTTGTATTTTAGTACCTTTATCAGGCAGGTAACCTTATGTTCTTATCATATTTCATTTTGTGTTTCTTCAGACCAACTGTAAATATCATTGATGCCTCATCTAAACAGAAAATGATAAGGTTAATTTTAAATGGCTTTAGTTGACACGGCTCTCCGTGCAGCAGGATTAGATTTTAGGGCACGGCTAATTGGTTTGGGTCATCGTTTGCTATGTGCTGTATGTGTGTTTGATATTTCAGTGTAGTGAAGCAAATGAGAGTAATCCGGCATGACGTGGTGGAATGAACAGATCGTAGGGGTTTATTACAATGCTTGTAATTTCGGTCCTCTTGCAATTGCTACAATAAAACATCCGAACAGAAGGTGCGAAGCGTTTCGGATGAAAAGAACGTCATTATTTGACCTCTTTATTCCAGTAACCATTACAGCTAAATTGATTCTCGTGTTTTACTTTTCTTTTGTCTTTAACAGGTCTATGCTAGAGCACTCAGCATACAAATTACTCTAAAGGTGTAAAGGTCAATTACGATTGGCTGTTGCTGCGTAACAAAGGAAATCTCGGTGGATGAGGCAGAGGAAGAGAGAAATGATCAGGATATGTTAAAAGATGAAAGTAGATCAACAGTTTGAGCATAGACTATGGTTTCAATTATGTACAGGCATGAAATTAGCCTTTATAAAAAGAAGAATAGAGTTAAACATTGTCTGTTTGAAATTATTCTTTGCCTGACTCAAAAGTAGGCAAGTACAACCATTAATCAACTTCATGAAGTGGATGTGGAGTTTGTCGAAATGTAATGACTTTCATACATCAAACAGTTGAAGGAAGCCTGAAGTGCAAAGATGGTTATATAATTTCACAGAACTCTCAGTTTCAAAAAGGTACTTCATATGCTTCAGCCCATGGTATGATTAAGAATATTCTCAGAGCCTCTTTTTGCACCAAGCGCGTGACGCAGAACAATAACCTTTATGGTTTTGAAGTTCTCTTCCTTAGTCTCCCAGAAGTGGTTGGTTGCCTGAAGCGCTTTAGGCGTATATGTCAGAGAGGCATTCTTTTGAGCTTTGTTTTCTCTTGTAATGCGCTCTATAGATAGGGAAAAGTCAAGCGCACTAGCATAATCTCTAAATTATTTCTGGATATTGTCTGCGCAGCTATAAATACTGTACTTCAGACCAAAGTCGACCTCATATGGGAATGTTGAGAAGTTAGAAGTAGTTTGAAGTGCATCATTCCTCCAAGAATAAGCTCATATGGAATATTTGAGTGTGATTTTAATCTCAAATATTGTTTTTGAGAACGGTTTGAAGGCCGGCATGAACTCGATTGCCATCAAAGCAAACCGAGGACGCTTCCCTCATCCACCACTCCAGAACTGTAGTACCCGATGCCTCTTCATTTCTGTGCATAACAGTCACTTAACACAGTTACGGTTGCCATGGTGGTGACTTGACATCGGCCCTGTCTTATCTTTTAGAAAGTCATGAGCCTTTTTTTAATGTAATGAAGCGTGAAGTACAGTTGGATGGAGCAGTTCGAAAGAAATGGGTGATTTGAACATTCGGAAAGGGATAAAACCATTTATTTTTTTCTGTTGTTAGCAACGCGTAAAGTGACGTTCTGAGGTGTCCTTGAGAATGTTTTATGCAACTATCTGATTGAATTTAAACTCTGGTGCAATCTTCTTCTTCTTCTTTTTTTTTTTTTTTTTTTTTATAAACGTGCCATTGAAAATAACCTCAAATGGTGCATTAAAAAGATATCAGAGTCTTTCAAGAGCCTCAGAAAGGGCGAGATAACAGTTCCTCTGAGTTTCATTTTCAAATTGGAGTTTTTTAAAGGTTTTTAAATAAGGCTTTAATGATGTCGGTTTGACTACAGCTTCTGAGAGGCTGAAAAAAGAAAAGAATATAAATCGAAATGACAGCAGTGGGTGGCTTCGTTTTATTAATGAGAGCACTATAACTGATAATTATAACAAATTTTATTTATGCATAATGCTTTATCCAAACTCTGTATGATGTTATTTCTTTTTTATAGAACTCAAAAGATGTTTTTCAGAATGTCCAAGCTGCGCCTTTCCATACATTGAAAATAGAGATTCACACTCTTACTCCAAATTCACATGAAACATTCAGGTAAGCTTGAAAAAGGATAAAAAGCAACAAAAGATAGCAATTAAATACTTTTCTCTACTTTCTTGCCTTGTCTTTAAACATTTAAAACCAACACAGCTTGGACATTCTGTCTAAGATCTCCTTTGATCAACATGGTTCAACAGGGTGAGTAAATGACGACTTTTTTTTTATCCTTTTAATAAATTATGGGTTGAAAAACACATATTAAGTCTAGAATGAAATGCCTAAAAGATTTACAAAGGCTTGTTTACCTAAAAAAAGGACTTCTCAAGTCTAGAATGAAATGCCTAAAAGATTTTCAAAGGGTTGTTTTAAAAAAAAAAAAAAAAAAAAAAAAAGAATCTGCGACTCATTTTTCGATATTCTTTTAACAGATGTCTCTCTTCATTATGGTTCCTCTCTGGACTAGAGTTGTCAAAAGTACTGACTTCAGTACCAATCAGTACTGAAATTTTAAAAATGTGACGCTTTTAGCGCTGTTGAGCGGATTCGTAAACGCCCCTGATTGGCCATTGTGTTGACGCATTCATCGGATATGTCTGTGATTGGCTACAATGATCAACGCTTCAAAACGTTGTAAATAGACAACTCTACTCTGGACCACCTCCTAAAGGATCAATCACATGACAAATAGCTTAGTAGATACGAGCCAAACTTTAATGCTGAATTAACCCGGCTTAACTTCTGCTTTATCCAGTTCTGATGGCACTTAGGTTTCATTACACAACACCTTAGATGTGCTGTGTTTGTTTTGGCGTCTCTGATTTCTAATGTAATTAAGTCTATAAATATGATTAAGACCTGAGTCATTGTTCATACTGCAGCGATGTCAGGTTTATTACTTGGGCATATGCCAAGTTATTAGGAGTCTTTGCAATTTCTGCATTGGTTATGGCCAATATTATGCTGTCAGAAGCCATGCAGAGTATGGCTCAAACTCTGTAGTTCAGTTTAATGATAGGTATGCTAAGATATATGGGTATATTGGGTTAAGATGTGTCAGTGTATGAGCTATGGCACCACTTTAATCTAGCAAAGTGCATCATTTTTGTCACCTGAGCCTGTCTGTATAACAAAACGCATACCTGTATTTTTCAAATAATCCTTAAGGACTTGATTAGGTGGGTTTAATTAGGGTTGAAGCTAAAGTCTGTGGTTCTCCAGGAACTGAGTTTGACACCCCTGCTCTCAACTACGCCTTTCCCTCTCTATAACTAACTAACTATCAACTGACAGTTGAGTGCCACAGATTTGATCATTCCTGTGACATCATGAGACATAAAAAGAAGCTCATCCACTTTATATCTCTCTTCCTCCTCATCCCACTTTTTTTTTTTTTATATCTCTCTGAACTCAAGTGACCCGCATTCTTTTCTTGGATCTGCTCGGAAAAGCTCACGGTGTTGCCTCTTCTGAACGGCTTGTCACCTAAATATGCGAAACTCAGATGCTTTCTGAGTAATTAAAGTGCAACTCTGCCTTTTTAAAAGTGGCGGAGATCATGTTTACTCAATCCACTTCCTTGGAGCGGCGCACAGTTTAAGACCTGATAATGAGGCTCTTGGATTTGGAATCTTTTAAAGTGGAGCTGCCTCCAGGCCTTGAATTATTGATGCAAAGTAGGAGGTTTAAAACTCCCTTCAATGCTCATTAGTTTTCGGGTGAGATGCACACAGGGACAGGGACTGCAGCTTTATAATGAGCATGATTAAACCAGCTCAAGCTCCCTTGCCTAAGTTCAGGTGTTGGAGTCCAGGCGGTTTTGCCATGTCCAACCCTTGCTGAGAATCATAATGAGTGTTATTCTTTTTCCTGTTCTGCCAAAAAGTGTCTAACGCTCTCTGCTTGCTTCCCTCCATCTAACACTCTTTCTCTCCTTTTTTAAATAGTTATTTATGTCATTGACCTTTCCATTGGTCAGTTAAAAACTGTGCGTATTATATTGACCTACAGTATGTGCTGAGTATTTAAACAGAAATTCACAGGTATAAAATGGTAAATTAAGAAATTATCTGCAGACCAGTATACTTTGTAATTCTATTATTAATGCAAATATGAATATTATATAACATTATTAAAATATATGAGGCATATAGGTTAAATTGACTAGTCAGTTAGTAGGGTCAACTAGTTAATAGTTTCTAGATTTTTTCCCCAATTTTTTTAAAGAAAATTTTGGTTATCTTTAGCATCAAATAATAATTGGTTAACAGTTTGCTTGTTAAAACATTTCAAAGTACTGCTGCTTCAGCCATATAGACTATCGTTCAAAAGTTTGAAGTCAGTACGTTTTTTTTTTTTTGTTTTTTTTTTAAGAAATTAATACTTTTATTGAGAAAGAATACATTAAATTGGTCTGAAGTGACAGATGTAAAGAAGACCTTTACATTGTTGCAAAATAATCCATTTAAAAAATTTCTATTCATCAAAGAACTTAAAGGGATAGTTAACCCAAAAATGAAAATTATCCCATAATTTACTCACCCTCAAGCCATCCTAGGTGTATATGTCTTTCTTTCTTCTTTCAGACGAATAATTGAAGTTATATTTAAAAATATCCTGGCTCTTCCAAGCTTTATAACGGGAGTGAATGGTACCATTTTTTTGAAGCCCAAAATAGCACATTCATCCATCATAAAAGTAATCTATACGGCACCAGGGGGTTAATAAAAGCCTTCTGAAGTGAAGCTATGCATTTTTGTAAGAAAAATATCCATATTTATAGCTTGGTAAACTAGAAACACTGGCTTCCATATGCAAGTCTAGTTCCGGTGGAAGAGTGAACTCTGACTCCGACATCTCCGCACGATGTATTGACGAATGCAGTACGTCCTACGTCATACGACAGAACTTAACTCTCTTGTGAACGTGCAGACTGCCATCACCGGAAGCTAGTGATTAGCTTTTTTAGTTATAATTAGGGATATTTTTCGTACAAAAACGCATCACTTCTCTTCAGAAGAACTTTATTAACCCCCTGGAGCCATATGGATTACTTTTATGATGGATGGATGCGCTTTTTTGGGCTTCAAAAATTTTTTTAAAAAAAATGGCACCATTCACTCCCATTATAAAGCTTGGAAGAGGCAGGATTTTTTTTTTAATATAACTCCGACTGTGTTTGGCTGAAAGAAGAAAGTCGTATATACCTAGGATGGCTTGAGAATGAGTAAATTATGGGATAATTTTCATTTTAGGTGAACTATTCCTTTAAATATTTAGCAGAAGTGTTGTCAACATTGATAATAATGATAAATGTTACTTGAGCACCAAATCAGCATATTAGAATGATTTCTGAATGATCATGTGACACTGAAGATTGGAGTAATGGCTTTTGTATGGTAGTGTACATACAGATGGATGTCTTTAGCTGTTGCATTGCACCTCACCACAAAAGATGGTGTGTCAAGTTAAAAAAAAAAAAATCTAAATCTCAAGAATCTTGTATTCTGAGCATGAGAACATGTCTTATAGGGAAATGTATCTGATTGAGTCAGGTGAACCCAAAGTTGGCCTAATTAGTGTTTCCTTAAGACTGATTAGTCAACTAGTCGTTCAGGGAACCCACCGACCAGTCATTTTTAAAAATATGTAGATGCACATCCCTAATTCATATTTTCCATGAAAAAGCTTTTCATCTTAAATCTAAGATGCTTGAATTTTTTTCGCTTTTGCATTAATGTCCTTTTGAAGCACCTGAGGGGGCCTTAAATCTGAAGGGCTATTTTTGCTCCGGCTGTTATAGCCCGCCTATTTTGGTGTGAATACTCAAGTTCGCTTTTCTTTGCTCCCTCTTTCATTCCACCTCTCCTGTCTTATCTTGTTTTTCATCTTTTCTTCCCTATCATCCTTTGATCTCTTTCATTCACTCAGTTCTCTCTTTTCCTCCCTTGCTTTCTCTCTCTTTCTTTGAACAACATATCCTGGTGAGTCAAAAAGGATTGGGTAGCTTTGTATACAAACTTGGATCACTCCAAATCGTTACATCTACAGCAGCACAATGATCTGAGTCACTGGAGCACAGCCAGTTCTACATTGAAACAATCAGCTCTGGGCCAGGATGCACAACGCCACCGCTCATGGAAATGAGCCATCGACAGCCTTTCTTGTCTCCCATCACCTGCCACTGAGCGTGCAAAATCCACTCTTGACATTCTCATTGTTCCTGCATACGGCTTAATGGCCCTTCTTGTGTGGCTCTGTCATTTAGAAAGATGATGTCTGTTATTGTTAAAGCAACATTCAAGTCAGGAGTAGGCGAAAAAATCATGCCATTATTCATCACATTGCTTTTAGCTTTCCATCTGGTACTCATTGTTATGCATGATTGACTTGATTGACGGAACAAACTCTCACTCCGGTGTTTTGGAGGTGCTTTCCCCCCTAGTTATTCCAATTATCATTGTTGGTAGACTGCTGCTTATTTGTACATTTGCCAAGTCTCAGAGGAATAGTTCATCCAAAAATCAACATTTTGTCATTACTCACCCTCATGTTGTTCTAAATCTGCATGACTTTCTTTCCTCAGAGGAGGAAAGGAAATTATGAAGACTGGTTGCTGGTTGCTCTTTTCCATTCAATTAAAATACAGTTACTAAAAAAAAAAAAACAATGCAAAAGCATCCTTAATGAATGTAATAAATTAGACTATATTCAAATTCTTCTGAAGCCATGCATTAGCCTAACTTTTAAGTTAATGTAAGTTTTATTTTTATTAATAAGCTTTATTTACTAGTAGTTTACTGCAGCCAAAATAGAATCATTAGCCCCTTTCACACAGAGATTCTGGAAAATACACAGATAATGTGTCCCGGGATCCTTTGATTTTGGTTCATTCACACTGCAAATGATTTTCCGGAATCTGTGTGCGCTCACACACATCCCATAAAGACACGTGACGTCTAATGTCTCTGCAGCATCTTAAGTTTGCTTATGATCTGCAATTTCTCTCTCTAGAAACCACTCACCTGCATTTTTTTTTTTTTTTTTTTTTTTTTTTTTTTACTGATTCGATCATAAACTAGCACATCACGTATCGTTCCACTAAGCTGATGAACAATCTCAGCTTCAGTGTTATCGATACGACACACCCCTTACGGCATTTGTCCTGCCTTTTGTTCACACAGGGCGTGTTCGGGGACTGATCCCGGCAATGTCACTAGGTCCTCATCCCGGGATCGATCCCCGGGACGTGTTTTGCGTTCACACAGAAGGCACTCTGGCAATTTTATGCCAGTTTTCTGGGATCAACGCTCTGTGTAAAAGGGGCTATTGATTCAGTGAGTTGAACAAGTAAATTGAATCAGCCCAAATTGTGAACAAATCTTTCAGGCCAAATCAACTGATTTATTGAAAAGATCTGACTCAAATGAATAATTAATTTACAAATCGAACATTGCTACTTCATAGAGAACCAAAGCGGGCAAGATTTTAAATGAATAACAAAATTTTGGTCTGTTTTTAACACAAGTTTTTTGAATGGTTTCAGACCCAGTGTTGCCAATTTAGGGATTTTGTCACTAGATTTAGTGACTTCAATGCCCCTTCCCTTTTGAGACCTTTTTTCAAAAGTTTAGGGACAAATCTAGCAACTTCTTGGACAAACGTTATCTAGACTCTTATTTTGCTCACTGATCTATATTCATATTTATATAGATCAATAAATTTGCCATTATGAAGTCATCTAGTGACATTTAGCTACCAGTTTTAACTACTTTCAATTGAAAGCAGTTGGCAACACTGTTCAGACCACTTTTATGATACTTTATAAAAAAATAAATAAATACTTTATAAAATTGACTTTATGGATCTTTATTATCTTTTATTGAAGCATAAAACCTTCACCTATTCATTGTAAATGCATGTAAAAAAATGAAAAGCATATTTTCAGACTTTCTGCTGTTTTTTCATGAAAGAAAGTCATACAGGTTTGGAACATCTGAACTATTCCTTTAAGGGTGCTGAATTTAGTTCTATGCACCTGTTTTGCTGACGTTCACAGATTTGACAAACCTCCAGCGGGGGCACGAGGTGACTCTCCTTTACGCTTCCCCCGGCCACCTCAGGCAATGCAAACTGTCAGCAGGGATTTGTGCCAGGTGGATGGACTGTACCACCACACACACACATCACACGGATGGCCACATTCGTTTCTCTGCATTCGATCGGGCATGCATTGTGCAGAGACTCTTTCAATGTCTTTGTTGACTAAATCTGTTTCGTAACCTTCCATCTGAGTTGAGACTCATTGGGTCTGCATGACTCCAGTTAATGCTGGAAAAGGTTTGTCTCTGAACTTTTTGAGTGAAGTCCAAAAACAGAGCAATAAACCTGAAATGGTAGATACTGTCGGTTGGTTAAACATTGCATTTTGTGCTCCCTACTGTTGCGCCCTCAAACATCACCTCTAATTACTGTACTTCAGTGCCGACGACCTGAGGTAGACACTCCGATGGAACTTGTGAGCACCCTAATCGCTGGAAAACAATTTTTTAAACTTTTTTCACACTTCAGCAACTGCCATATGTCTTCACTATAGAATTTTTCTCTTCAATTTAAGGCAGTATGAATGCACAATAAAGACTTTTAATTTTTTTAGTTGATCCAAGCACAGCGAAAGTCTTGATTGCCTGTGGGTTGGTTGTGCGCAATATTTTTAAATGTCCTCAACCCCTTCGTCTACAAAGATTATGCCTCCAACTGTTCAACAGTCTTCTGGAAAATGGCTTATTTTAATGTACTTGCATTCTGAGTCTTTTTAGCAGTAAAATTGGCATTTGGAGTCAATTAAATAGTCTGCAATGAGATTTATTTCTCAGTAATCAGTCTGCTTTGTCAATACTCTGTTTTCAGTCTCACATTTTATTCACCTCAGACTTGTGCTACCTGATTCACCAGCCTCCGGGGATAAATGTGCTATTTTCTCCAACTTTTTAGTGCTCTCACTCAATTCCTTCCTCCTTTTCTGTCACCTCTCTTTCCCTCTTTCTATTATCATACATAAGCAAACAAAATCATGTCTGACTTTGTTCTGGGTTGCTGTAGAACTAATTTGAGTTTCTGCTGTCATGTGGTTCCATCTTGTTTTGTCGCTGTGGGACAGATTCTGATTGGTTTTGGTTCCCGGGTAGATGCAGTACCGTCTGAGGTGGTTCATTTTTAGTGGGTTGCCTCAGTGTGACTATAATGATACACTTGCATTCATCAGATGCCTCTTCCTACTCTTAATATCTTGGCTCATTTTTTATTGGCACACTGGAAAAAGAAAATCCTGCTGTCTTTTTGGTTTGGTTCTGTCGTAAATCAAATATACAAACCCACTTAAAGGGATGGTTCACCCAAAAATGAAAATTTTGTCATCATTTACTCACCCTCAAGTTGTTCCAAACCTGTATGAATTTCTTTGTTCTGCTGAACAGAAAGGAAGATATTTGGAAGAATGTTTGTAACCAGGCAGATCTTGCCCCCCATTGACTGCCCCCCAATGTTTCTGTTTAGCTTTAAATAATTTTTTATTTCAGTTTTAGTCATATTTGTGCTTTAACAACTTTAAAAACTTAATTTTTCATGTTTAATTTTTTTCAAATTTGTTTCTTATTATGCATTATATTGAATATTTATATTTTACTTATATTATAGAAGCAGGGACATTTCTACAGAGCTTTAATTTGAATAAAAATCTATGTAGTGCAGGATGATGTCAACGATTTTCTGTTTTACTGCGAGAGAAATAATTAAAATTTTAAATACATATATTTACTTTTATAAAATATATGTCACACATACTAGGACATTCTGGGAATGTCCTAGAAGTGCTTTCTTGTTTTATTTTAGATTTGTGTGTGTGTGTGTGTGTGTGTGTGTGTGTGTGTGTGTGTGTGTGTGTGTGTGTGATATGTTTTTCTTCCAAAGTAACATTTTTACATTTATTTTTTCAGTTTAAACTATCCATATTTTTACATTGCATCTTATTAGGTACTGGTGTTTCTGCAAATTAAGACCTCTGGAGACCAAACCCTGGAGAGCGTGATGAAAAAAAAAACAGAGGGCATGGCTTTGAAGGTGATACTTTATATTGGGAAAACAATTCAGGTGACTGAAGCTCAATTCTCTAGCGTCTCATTCAATACATCTCCCTTATCCAGAAGATTCAGTCCCTTTATCTTTGGAGTCACCCCTCCAGTAGAATACAGATTGAGCAGAGAGAGAAGTGAGAGAGGAAGGAAGAAACCTGACGAAGAAACACATGCTTTTAAGCCCTGTAATCAAATGATACCTCACTAAATAAATCATAAAACTAACTTTCTCTTCACATCAGCCACCTCTGACTCCTCTCCATGTCACAGTTTGATTGGCCTTCTCATCCAGAAGTAGGCTGCACTGACAGTTTGAAGAACCATTCTCTGCATTTTTGCAATTCAGTGGTGGTCTGCAGTGAAGATATTGTCGTTTAAAGCCAAGTGCAATAATTCAATACATTTCCTAATTGCTTACTTTGCTCCATCGCGCATAGTCCTCGTCTGCAAATTTGGTGCGTGCAAAGGTGATGGTGACCAGGAGAACAGGGCTGATGTAAGGTCAAGAAGAAGGATAAAATGTCAAGACTTCTTTTTCCATCCTTCTGCTGTTCTGTTGTTTAATGATTAATTGAATGCTATTAGTGTGGAGGCTAGACCAGTTAAATTCGGCTTTAATTAGTTTCTTTTTTTACACACTGCTCTGTGCTTTCATTCTGACATCACACAGGCATAGAGACACAATGAAAGATTGGCAAGCGCCTTATCATTGATGCCCGCCGGGACCGGATAACTGTTATTACTGTGGCACCCCACAATGCCAGGAAAGAAAGATTTTAAAATGTTCTCTGGCTTTTAATACACCTGCACAATTGCCTGTCAGACACATACACTTAACACACACAACCACTCTGTTACAAATCCTTGTTAGCTGCCAGCATGTTTGACTCCAGATTCATTATTGTACCCGTCGGTCAGAAATAATAGTACATTATTTAAAAATATCATGTGCATTGGTTGATATAATTTTTTTTAAAATGTATTTCAATAACTTCTGACCCTTACAAGATTACTTTTTTGGGCAAAAAAGGGTAGAATTTTTATGCAGTGGAGAAGGGAATCCCATAATAAAAATTGTGACAAGTTCAGTGAAAAAATTACTGTAACATGACAGTCAAATTGAGAGAAAAGTTTATTTTATATATATTTATGTATATACACATACACGGGGCTTGACATTAACACCCACCAACCCGCCAAATGCGGGTGGATTTCAGCAGTGGCGTTTAACAGTCACTCCTACTAGCCACTTTGGCGGGTTGAATTTTATATACAGTATCTCACAGAAGTGAGTACACCCCTCACATTTTTGTAAATATTTTATTATATCTTTTCATGTGACAACACTGAAGAAATGACACTTTGCTACAATGTAAAGTAGTGAGTGTACAGCTTGTTTAACAGTGCAAATTTGCTGTCCCCTCAACATAACTCAACACACAGCCATTAATGTCTAAACCGCTGGCCACAAAAGTGAGTACACCCCTAAGTAAAAATGTCCAAATTGGGCCCAATTAGCCATTTTCTCTCCCTGGTGTCATGTGACTCATTAGTGTTACAAGGTCTCAGGTGTGAATGGGGAGCAGGTGTGTTAAATTTGGTGTTATCGCTCTCACTCTCTCATACTGGTCACTGGAAGTTCAACATGGCACCTCATGGCAAAGAACTCTCTGAGGATCTGAAAAAAAGAATTGTTCTACATAAAGATGGCGTAGGCTATAAGAAGATTGCCAAGACCCTGAAACTGAGCTGCAGCACGGTGGCCAAGACCAGCGGTTTAACAGGACAGGTTCCACTCAGAACAGGCCTCGCCATGGTCGACCAAAGAAGTTGAGTGCACGTGCTCAGCGTCATATCCAGAGGTTGTGTTTGGGAAATAGACGTATGAGTGCTGCCAGCATTGCTGCAGAGGTTGAAGGGGTGGGGGGTCAGCCTGTCAGTGCTCAGACCATACGCCGCACACTGCATCAAATTGGTCTGCATGGCTGTCGTCCCAGAAGGAAGCCTCTTCTAAAGATGATGCACAAGAAAGCCCGCAAACAGGTTGCTGAAGACAAGTAGACTAAGGACATGGATTACTGGAACCATGTCCTGTGGTCTGATGAGACCAAGATAAACTTATTTGGTTCAGATGGTGTCAAGCGTGTGTGGCGACAACCAGGTGAGGAGTACAAAGACAAGTGTGTCTTGCCTACAGTCAAGCATGGTGGTGGGAGTGTCATGGTCTGGGGCTGCATGAGTGCTGCCGGCACTGGGGAGCTACAGTTCATTGAGGGAACCATGAATGCCAACTTGTACTGTGACATACTGAAGCAAAGCATGGGCCGCAGGGCAGTATTCCAACATGATAACGACCCCAAACACACCTCCAAGATGACCACTGCCTTGCTAAAGAAGCTGAGGGTAAAGGTGATGGACTGGCCAAGCATGTCTCCAGACCTAAACCCTATTGAGCATCTGTGGGGCATCCTCAAACGGAAGGTGGAGGAGCGCAAGGTCTCTAACATCCACCAGCTCCGTGATGTCGTCATGGAGGAGTGGAAGAGGACTCCAGTGGCAACCTGTGAAGCTCTGGTGAACTCCATGCCAAGAGGGTTAAGGCAGTGCTGGAAAATAATGGTGGCCACACAAAATATTGACACTTTGGGCCCAATTTGGACATTTTCACTTAGGGGTGTGCTCACTTTTGCGGTTTAGACATTAATGGCTGTGTGTTAAATTATTTTGAGGGGACAGCAAATTTACACTGTTATACAAAGCTGTACACTCACTACTTTACATTGTAGCAAAGTGTCATTTCTTCAGTGTTGTCACATGAAAAGATATAATAAAATATTAACAAAAACGTGAGGGGTGTACTCACTTCTGTGAGATACTGTATAATATATATACATTTTTCAATTGTAGTCTTTTAAAAAGGCATCTGAAATAATAAACTTAGTGCAATGTAGTGTTGTCAAAAATATCGATTTTTCGATACATATCGATACTGAAATAACTGAAACTGTTCCAATACTTATTTTTCGCAGAATAGATGCACAAAACCAGCTGTGCTTTCTCGCTCTCTCATCTCTCCGACAGCTAGTTGACACACAAATCCGCCTCCCCTCACTCACTCGTTTCATTTTCTCCGGATGAATATTGTTGGTGTTACAGGGCTTGAATTTCGGCATGGGATGACACGTATTGTGCATAATTTTACTCATTCGTGTAGATTTTGTGCTCACAACATAATGTCAAAATGCCGGTCTTGGCGAGTATTTACGTAAACACAGTCAGTTATGTTTTAAGTGAACATAAAAACAGAGAGAGCAAAGATGAAAGAGAGAAAGAGAAAGAAAACACGTTTAAAAGTGTAATGGATCCGTGTGTCCGGTCTTAAAGTGACAGCAGCCTAATATACCTGCTGCCAAATTATGAGATACTATTAAAAATATCTATATGGCTGTTTTTACCCATGGTATCGATGTCAAAACTGGCTAGTTAAAATTCTGAGTGGAACTAACCCTTTAATCTGATTAAATATATTCCATTTTGCCCAGTATTTGCATTTGCATGTTTTTGTGCATTTTAGAGGATTATGTTGGTAGCTTAGCAACATAACAACAAACTACTGAAAACAATTGTGAAATCATGTCTTTTTGAAGCTCTATTTGTGTGGAGTGTGAAGTTATGTTGCAGTTTAGTAAATAACAACCTATGTAGAGTGTTCCAAATCAGGTTCCATGACTGTTAGCATTCTGCCTTAGGCCCTGTGTCCACCAAAGCATTTTTAGCCAGCTAAAAACACCAGCGCTCTTATGAAAATGCCTTGCTGCGGGAATAGAAGTCACTTTCAAACCAAGCAGCTTGCTTTTGGTCAACACGGCAAATCCGCCTTACCAACTCAAACTTTTTGCAAAATCTGTGTGGGGAAATCGTGAAATTCCCAATCACATGGATTCCTATTGAAGTGACTGAAATTCGCAGCAAAAAATCACTGAACAACATTTAAATATGACGCCCCTTTAGAAGGCAGCTGCCTATATAGACAGTAATGCAGCTCACTAGGTTTTAGAGAATAGGAACACTTTCTCTTTACATAAACACATTACATAAACTTTTGTTAACATGGACAAACCCAGTGCACCAAAACACATGTATACTATGAATAAAACTCTGAAAAGATCCTATCTCACATCCGTATGCAGACACATACTCGTACATGCAAGCAGACTTAAAAGTGGGATTGTGCGCTAAAAGCTCAAGGATGCAAATGAGGAGCTGGAGTGAATGCCGTGTACGTTTTCTTTATAAGCATCTATCTCTGAGGCAGGCAGATCTGTAAGAGATGGGCACGCCGCGGTTTAGGAGGTAAATCCCCTTCCCATCAGAGCCGGCAGATCAATAGCAGCTTTGAGGTGGAGAAGGACAGAGCGGAGACAGCAAGCAGCAACACTAAATTAAAACAGCATGACACTACATAACAGATCTGCCCATGGCCCTGGGCTCTCTCGCCCCTTAGCTTTACATGGACAGATAGTTCAAACAAAACAACTGAAGCTTTCAATACAGACTTAGACTGTATCTCATTATGCTTTCCATAACATGAATTAGTATGTCATAAACACTTTGGGTGCTAGTAAGTGCCTTGATACATTAAATACTGGTACACTCAATTACCAGCAATACAGTTCTGAGGTCAAGTCACCTTTATTTATATAGCACTTTTTACAATGCAGATTGTTTCAAAGCAGCTTTACAGTGATAGCAGGAACATAATTTTGTCTGTACAGCAGTTCTATAAGAAAATAGTGTCATTGTCCAGCTTAAGTAATTTCAGTATTGATTCATTTCCATTGTAAAAAATCATTAGTTATTAATTTAGTTCATTTATCTGTACAGCAGCTCTGGGGAAAACAGTGCTGTCATCGCCCAGCTCACTTCAGTTCTCATACAATGGTGTCAATGCAGGCAGATCAGTAATATTGTTGAATATTAAGTATTAAGTGTTAAGTATTAAAGGAATAGTTCACCCAAAAATGAAAATTATCCCATGATTTACTCACCCTCAAGCCATCCTAGGTGTATATCTTCTTTCAGAAGAACACAATCAGAGATATATTTAAAAATATCCTTAGTCCTCCAAGATTTATAATGGTTGTGAATGGGGGGCCGCATTTTGAAGTCAAAAATAATGCATCCATCCATAAAAAATTAATCCATACGACTCCAATGGGTTAATAAAGGCCTTCTGAAGCGAAGCGATGCGTTTTTGTAAGAAAAAATATCCATATTTAAAACTTTAAAATTCAGATAACTAGCTTTTGGCAGACGACCATGTGTATATATTAGACAATGAAACTGAAACAATAATTTATTAGTATGGTGTAGGGCCTCCTTTTGCAGCCAATACAGCATCAGTTCATCTTGGGATTGACAGATACAAGTCCTGCACATTGGCCAGAGGGATTTTGAGCTGGTCCTGCTCTTCCAGAACCATGTGATGCTGGTGGAGGAAAACGTTTTCTGACTTGCTCTTCCAAAATTCCCCAAAATGGCTCAAAAATATTTAGATCCGGTAACTGTGCAGGCCATTCAACTTCACTTTCATGTTCATCAAACCATTCATCAAACCTAGTCTTTCTGTGTCTTTTGGTGCATTGTCTTGCTGATTCACGGCACCCCCTTCAGGGTACAATGTTTGAACCATTAGGTGCGCATGGTCCTCCAGAATGGTTCGGTAGTCTTTGGTCACAGTAGGGAATGCCATGATATTGTAGTAACAGTAGGGAATGCCATGATATTGTAGCCCAAACCATCTGATCCACCCACATGCCTCACTCTGGGCAGCAACAGTCCGGGTGTTTTGCCTTGAGGCTTCTCTACAACGTAACTATCACGGATGCGGGAAAGACAGTGAAGGTGGACTCATCAGAGAACAATACATGTTTCACATTGTCCACATCCCAAGATTTACACTGTTGGCACCAATGTAACTGACATTTGGCAATGGCACAAGTGACCAAAGGTTTGGCTGTAGCAGCCCGACCATGAATATTGACTCTGAGGAGCTCCCGACGAACAGTTTTGGTGGAAACAGGAGAGTCGAGATGCACATTTAGTTCTGCAGTGAGTAGGGCAGCTGTGGTTTTGTGTTTTTTTTGGATACAATCCAGGTTAGTACCTTGACATCCCTTTTAGACAGCTTCCTCTTGTGCTGACAGTTACTCCTATTGGATGTGGTTCGTCCTATGTGGTGTTACACTGACATTATCCTGGAAACCATAGCTCTCGATACACCACAAAGACTTGCTGTCCTGGTCACAGATGAGCTAGCGAGACGCGCACCAACAATTTGTCCTCTTTTGAACTGAAAAATCTCTCATCATTTTGTCTGGATTGCAATATTTTATGTACAGCTGTGCTATTGCTCTGCTAATTCAACCTTCACACTCTGATGGAATGTAAAATCAGTGAAGATTGGAAGATTAACTAAGATTAATATATGCTGTAGAAGTATTGTTCATTCTCAGTTCATGTTAACTAATGTAGTTATATATATATTAATATTGTTTACATTTTTATTATTATCAAAAAGTATACAGAATATTTATTTGTATTATTAGATTTATATTAAATAATTCTAAATATCCGGTGAAGTGAATATAGAAAGCAGCCAATGGACACTAGTTTGCATGGTGTATTTTGGGAATTTTTAGAGAGTATTTCTTTGCACTGGAACAACTTGGACAATGTAATAGCCCTAGAAATGGCTGACACTTTAGGAAGAGGGCTTACGACTTAATAGGGAGCAGATTGAGGCATACACAGATTGTTTGCTCATGTCAGCTGTTTTCCACATTTTCACTCTTTCTCAGCCTGTCTTGGAGGAAGATTACGAAGCTGTCGCTTTCCTCATACTCCTCGTCACATTTGTGTTGACAAATGAGCCTCATTTCTCAGAGCTGCTTAAAAACGTCACGAAGGAGAAAACTCAGTGTCTAATCATAATTTATGATGTGCACATTTTGTTGCAAATGTTTGAAAGAAACCTAATGAAGAGATCCAGAGAGCTGTGGCTGGCAGAGAGCCTTGTACATGAGCTTGAGCTAACAGGAACAAAACAAATGATGAAGTTACTGCAAGACTTATTAAAGAAGTGACGCTTCTCATTCGCCGTATGGGTTTTATTACATGCCAGAGCTTTCTCTCTTGGGAGAATGTATGAAAGCAAAGTTAATTATCTTACCCAGCCTACAGATTTAGAGTCTGTTTTCAGTGTGTGGGTGTTGTAGTGTAATGAAGTGGAATATGAGTGCATCACTTACCAAAAAAAAAAAAAAAAAAAAACACCTGTTGTTCTTTATAGTTAAACTATATGATTTACAGTGCACCTGCATCAAGGACTTTTAATACCTCCTACTATTACAAGATTTAATGCTGTATGGTTTTTATATGATAAATGTGTGTAGATATCAAATATCTCTATGCTTCCTGTGACTATGCTTCTTAAAAATAAATTTTTACCCAAATATTGGGTAATAAGCTCCTAAAATAAGTTTTTTTTTTTTTTTTAAAAAATCCATCCATCCATCCATCCATCCATCCATCAACTGTGCTCAAATGCTAATGTGATGATGTTTCCTGGCTGGTTTGATGATAAATATAAAGTTCATGTAAAGGTTACAGTGACTGTGGTGACATTAGACAAATGCCACAGATTGTACTCAGTGAGATCAATGTCTCAGCATGTTAAATCCGAGTCTAATTACACCACTCACAAGCCTTCAAACAAGTCATTTCCATCAGGTCCACACTCATGACTCAATGCCTCTTATGACACATTTATCATTGAGGTGGTCTCGGTTAACTCTCTGTTTTTAAAACTCATTATAAATAAATCCTTTGTATGTTATTCAAGAGACCATGCTGTTACATTTTTATATAGTAAGCAGCTAGATCAAGAAACATACTCCGTCTCGAATCCAGTCTTATCTGTTTAGTAACCATGGTGATTTCAGTTTCCATTTGGAACATTGAACTTGTCAGATCTTAACTTGAGACTCAAGATAGGAAGTTTTTGTAATACGGCCCCAGAAGCATAACAGTACGGACTTGACCTTAAGCCCAGAGAGTTCTGCTCTATGAAAAGTGGAATTTTAGATTTCAATCTTGTAATGCATTCATAAACTGACAGGTGCGCCACACTAAGCCCTTTCTCTTCCCGAGGCAAAAACCCTCCAAATGTTATCTGTTTAGAAAAAAAAGAATGATTATCTTCAGGGCTTTTAGATTTATTGAATAGAGATAGTAGATAGAGACAGGAACACACTGCAGAGAGAGCAGGAATTCAAACAGATTGGACTCAAACCTGCATCTTCTGTATTGGCACCAAGGTTCAACGCTAACTAAGATGCGTGTGTGCTAACCATAGTGCAATGTTTTTATTCCCTCTTTAAAGGGTTAGTTCACCCAAAAATGAATTACTCACCCTCATGTCATTCCACACCCGTAAGACCTTTCATCTTCGGAAGACAAATTAAGATATTTTCGATGAAATGCGTGTTATATGACTCGTCCATAGACAGCAATATAATAATCAACACTTTCAAGGTCCAGAAAGGTACTAAAGACATTGTTAAAACAGTCGACGTGACTGTAGTGATTCAACCTTGATTTTATGAAGCGACTAGAATACATTTTGTGCGCAAAAACAAAACGAAAATAACGACTTTATTCAACAATCTCTTCCCTGTCATTATGCTTACGCAGTTGCCACAGTAAGCACAGTGAAGGCTTCCGTGTTCATGTCCGAATGCCGACTCAGTATTGGCCGACGCTGATCACGTGAGCAGCACGACGCATGCGTGTGACGCTGACGCAGGAGCCGGCCAATAATGAGTCAGCGTTCTGACATAGAACCTGGAAGCGCTGGACGTAAACAACGCATGAGAATGACACAGAAGAAAAGATATTGTTGAATAAAGTTGTTATTTTTGTTTTGTTTTTGCACACAAAATGTATTCTCATCGCTTCATAAAATTAAGGTTGAACCACTGCAGTCATGTGGACTGTTTTAACGATGTCTTTAGTACCTTTCTGGACCTTGAAAGTGTTGATTATATTGCTGTCTATGGACGAGTCATATACCTTGCGGATTTCATCAAAAATATCTTAATTGGTGTTCAGAAGATGAACGAAGGTCTTACGGGTGTGGAACGACATGAGTAATTAATGACAGAAATTTCATTTTTGGGTGAACTAATCCTTTAAATATTGCAGCCCTCTAATTTCTTTTTAAAAAGCTTATTTGATGTTAAAATTCTTTTTGCATTGCTAAACCATTTCATGTATTATATTTGGTGAATATTGTGCTCAGAAATCTGGAATTTGTAGTTATTTGATGAAGAATCTGCAATGTCCTTCATGTGCTTAGAGTTGAGTTTAGAATGAATACTTCCCATATTCATGCCTTTGCAACAAAATAATTCTTACCCATCCTTTATGTCATCACGCTCGATGGGAAATTGTTGTATGCCCTGCAGAAAGCAAATTAACGGGATGACATGGTGAGTGTTACTCTCTGTGTTTGTTGTAGACTTGAGACAAGTGGTGTTTGTCATCCAGAGCCAGAGGAACTCTTTCCATGTGCAGCAGGCAGAGAAACTCAGAAAAGACCTTCTTCTACAGACACAAGCTCTTCAAGAGGTACCGGTATTTCTGATTTTTTTATTTAACATTTTCACTTCTGTTTTTCATGACCATTTGACCTCATGCCTGGCATGGGTTCACTTAATTTACTTGCATCAGTTCAACCCAAAGAGAAATTATTTGTGCAATTATGCTCCAATTTTGTCCATGACTTTCTGGACAATTACACCCATCTGTTATGAAACTTTTGCCAAGCCAGATTTACAATACCAGTCAAAAGTTTTAACACACCTACTTATTCTTTGGCATTACTAATTTCCACATTTTAGAATAATGGTGAAGCCATTAATGAATGAAATAACACAAAATGAAAGCATGGAAAATTAATTTATAAAACAAATTATATTTTATCTTCAAAGATGCCACATTGTATCTGTTGTTGTATTGTTATATTGTTGTATGCATTCTTACAATTAAATGGATAGTTTGGCTTTCTTGAAAGTTTTCTCGCACCTAATCTGGCAACATTTTGATAGCACGTCTTACTGAAAATTCTCCTTTTAGGAAAGGCAAGGAGTCAAGGACAGATCATAAAGTGACATTTTCAGTTAGTGAAATAGTGGGATTGACATTTCAAATGTTAAAAGCTTTATTTCAATGAGAGAAACTGTTGGGTTCATCCTTAATATTCCACCCTTGATAGTGTGTTCCATTTATTTCTCAGCATGGAGACCATCCTCTGAGAGTGAAAATGTAATGCAATCTATTTTTTCCTCCCCTCACGTCCTCACCTGATAGTTTACCGCTTTTATAGACAAACTCTTTCTGACTGCCTGTTCTGAAAATCTGGAGTGCCAAACCGCAATAACCTCCGAGCTCTGCACCAGTTCACTGAGCTGTCACCCTCCGATCCAATCAAAACCAGATTAAGAGACCGCTCTTTTCCTGCACTATATCCCTTCTGCTTCCTTTCTTTCATTCTCAGGCTTTTCTTTTTGCAGAACGTCTTAGCCTAACTTTCCAAAAGATGTACAATGGATGTTTGACAGTGTTCTCATCAATTTTTTACTGAGTTGTATTGCAACAAACAAGTTGTTTTGATTTCTTTCATCGTTCTCATTGTCAGATTAGATGCTTTTTAGCAACACTTTGAGAATACAAATGAAGTGGGAAAAAATGCAGTGCAAATTACTAGCACTGTAATGCCCTTGAAGTGTGTGATACCACATAAAAAGTTGTACTTAACTCACTAGAGTGCTGTCAAACAGGACCTTCGTCTTAAAATTCCTGCTTTTGTGACAAAGTTGAGTTTTTAAAATCACTCGCCTTCAAGCAAACAGCAAATCCTTGGATTCTTTTAGATATGACAGTTATGCTCTCAAATGCAGATCTCCTATTTTAGAGTCAGTGATGGTTCTGTTATTCAAGAAATTCACTGAAACTTACTGCCTTTGTCCTTAGTCAAGGACACACACACACAAAAATAATAAACAATGTAACCGAATTCCTCTTCAACTTTTAAAGTCATATAAATAAATTATGAACTAGTCCATATACATGCTGGGAAGACTTTGAGTCAGTTTTATCCAGAAGAACAATAAAGCTCTGTTTAGATTTTATTTATTTAGCTTTTTTTATTTATTTATTTATTTTAATTTTTTTGTTATCTTACCTATACAAGTTGTCCTTCAGTATATTATTGAATTTATTTTATTGAATAATTAATTTCATTTATACTTATTTAAAATTAAGTAATATTATTTTAAAAAATATGTATTATAATTAAATCTAATATTTATAAAATATAATCTACAAAATAAAAAAAATATTAGTTTTATAATTAATATTAAAACATGTATTTATTTGTGAAATTGTATATTTATATAGTATAATAAATATTTATAATTTAATAATCATTTAATATTTTTTTTTTTTTTTTTTGTCTATACAATGAAATAAAAATAAACAAACAAACCAAAAAACACAGACATTTTTCAAATTATCTTATTTTGTGTTCCAAAGAAGAAAGTCAACACTTTACTATAAGGTTCATTAGTTAACATTAGTTAACATGAACTAGTAATGAACTGCACTTCTACAGCATTTATTAATCTTTGTTAATGTTAAATTCAACATTTAGCTACTAATACATTATTAAAATCTTGTTAACATTAGTTAATGCTCTGTGAACTAACATGAACAAACAATGAACTTGTGTATTTTCATTAACTAACATTAACGAAGATTAGTAAATACAGTAACAAATGTATTGTTCATGGTTAGTTCATGTTAGTTAACACATTAACTAATGTTTAACTAATGAACCTTATTGTAAAGTGTTACTCAGAATTCTTATTTTGGGTGAACTGTCTTTTTAAATAATACACTAAAGCAGAGCTTCTATAGATGAGATTGGACAGCATCGGAGATATATAGAACTTCATTGTTCCTCTGAAAGAAGTTACAGCCTTGTAACTTCAGACCTTTGTAGGAAAATGAAGTTGTGCTTGACTGTCATGCTTCTTTATGCATTGCCACAAGATGTCAGCACTAGTCTGAGACATGCGAAGGTTGATTTCTGATGCTTAATCCTTGTTTCAGAAGAGCAATTTGTTTCTCTTTAGTTAAACTCATGAGGCCTAACATTTATTCGTTACAGAGAAATGCTCATGTATCACGCTCTACAGTCTACATGGATGTGCACATCAATTATTTCCCTCTCTGTTGGTATACAAGAACCCTGACAGCTCCAGTATTGTCAGTGTAAATTAGACTTCAGATTTATCACCCTTGCCATGTGTGACTGTATAGTGCTCCTGAACATTGCTCGCTTGCTCATATTCACACCCCAGTGTGCAGCCAGCAATGACTGTTATGTTGTAAAAGCTGTGGGATGTTTGTTCCACCACTGGGGGGCCAAAGCAGCAGAACAGTGGGATTGCATGCAGCAGAGAACAAATTCAATAAGACCAGCAGTCTGTAAACAAACACTGACTGAGTTATTCCTCTCTAGATCCCCGAGAGGGCACAGAAGTCTGTAAACCTCGTATGGCAGCAACTGGTATTACCGGGGAGTATTCCAGAAAGCAGTGTTAACTTACTGTCACACCCTGAACTCTCGGTTGATTAACCCAAAACTTGCTTACTCGAGGTATGCTGGTTCCAAAAATGTGTCCGGGAGTAAGTTCAGCCAAGCCAGAGTATGTACCCGGTTAACACACAAGACATTCTCAACAACAGAGCAAAAAATCGATGATTTACCATGGACACAGATGCTAAGAAAAAGCGCGCCATTCTACTTCCTCCTTTACTTCCTCGCCTTTAATGGCGATTTACATAACCTACTTGGTGTACATCGCCACCCATTTGGTGGTTGTACAATCATTTTTTTCAATCTTGTTATTTAATAAGTAATCTTTATTCACTGAGAATAAGAATTATGATGTTTGGGGACTTCCGGGTTAAGCATGGCGTGAGTAGGCGCACACGAGTGTAGCTCCCGACCCCTTTCTTTCAATTGGTCGTTATTTTTTTCGATATACGTTCAATACAATCGATTATCTGGTAGCTGATACTACGTGAAGTTACGGTGGAACAAAAATGGCAAGTAGAAAGCAACTTCAGAATAAAACTGACGACAGAGACGGCGAATCACCCTCGAGCAAGGCCGACGAAATATCACCATCCCCTGCGGCTCTACCTGAAGATCTCGAAAAACTCCGGTCAGCGCTCCTTTCCGACATGACACAAGTAGTTAACTCACTTTTAAAAACAGAACTGGCTGGCGCACTGTCACCTGTGAATGCGACATTGGAACAAGTGAAATCATATTACGAAGCTCATGACGAACGACTTCGCGAGGTTGAAGATGGACTAAATGACTACAGTGATGGGCTGGCGAATGTCGAGGTTTCAATGGATGCGATACGGAAAGAGAATGTATTTCTGAAAGAAAAGCTGGATGATCTCGAAAATCGCTCACGGAGATGAGAGTGGTGGGCATCCCTGAAAAGTTGGAAGGATCCGACCCGGTTAAATTTATGACATTTTTTTTGCGGAAGTACTGGGGAAGGACTTCTTCACGAGTCCTTTTGTTCTTTCTCGTGCACACAGAGTCGGACCCAACCCAACCAACGATGCAAGGGCCAAGCAGACCAAACCCAGAGTGTTTCTGGTTCTTTTTCACTTCTTCCAGGACAAGCATCGCGTCCTCAGATTCAGTAGGCAACAGCGGGGATGGCTCTTTCGCGGACACAAGGTGTTTTTCCAAGAAGATTTCAGCGCTGAGCTGGGAAAAAAGCGAGCGGTGTTTAAAGATGTGAAGTCTTGGCTCTACGAGAAGGGAGTCAGATTCGGTCTCTTGTACCCTGCAAGGCTCCGCGTTACTGACGAAAGGAAAACACACCTCTTCGGCAAGCCAGAGGAAGCCAATGAGTTCTACCGTACTCACTGGGGTGAAGAATAATGTGCTAAGACGTTGCTTTCGCTCCCTTGGGTAAGAAATAGAAAACTTTGTTAGTTGTATATCGTATGTGCAAAACCCGAGGTTGGACTGGACTTATGGCTATAATTGCACACTCCATTCTGTGTTTTATTTTTATTTACTTATTTATTCATTTATTTTTTTCAAGCCGGATAACGTACTCAAATGTTGACGTAATTTTTGTTTCTGATCTTCTTTTATAAGGGGGCTACACCCACTTTGTATACGACTTCATTTGTTGTTAGTTTGCATACTTTGGAAGTTTTTTCGTTAATCTTTGTTTTATCTGCGATCATCCTCAGTTGGGGAATTAGATCTAGGAATTGTAATGTTCATTTTCTGTTTTGGTTGGGGGGTGGGAGGGGTGGTTGGCAGCATTGTTTACCTCTGGTTTTAGTTTGGATCCCCTGCATGCTTCTAATTTTTGTACCACTCAGATAATATAGGTGATGATAATGGAGGTCATCCTGTGAGGCTGATGACATGGAATGTCAGGGGATTAAATGGTCCTGTTAAAAGAGCTAAAGTTTTCTTCCATTTTAAATATTTCAAACCAGATATATTGTTTTTACAAGAAACACATTTAATACTGGAAGATCACAATAGAATTCGTAAGATATGGGTTAGTCAAATTTTTCATTCCAAATTTAACAGTAGTTCAAGAGGTGTGGCAATTTTAATTAATAAGAGAGTACAATTTATACCGTCTGACACAATTTCTGACCCTAATGGTCGTTACATTATTGTCTCTGGATCTCTCTTTCAAGTCCCAGTGGTTTTAGTTAACGTCTACGCTCCCAATTGGGACGATGTTCAGTTTGCAAATAGTCTCCTATCATTAATTCCCAAGCTTAATACACATCATTTGTTATTCGCTGGTGATCTGAATTGTGTTTTCGATCCTCAGCTAGACAGGTCCAGCACTAGTAGTAATGTTTCTGATATGGCAAAGGCTTTTTCTCTATTTATGCAACAGAATGGCTGTGTGGATCCTTGGAGATTCTTAAACCCATTGACTAGACAATTCTCCTTTTATTCCCATGTCCATCATTCCTTTTCCAGAATAGACTATTTTTTCATAGACAACTTGTTTATATCAATGGTTAAGAAAGTTGACTACTCGGCTATAGTTATATCCGTTATGCGCCTGTGGTGCTGGACCTGCACTTCCTGTTAAACATCAGGGAACGACCACTCTGGACATTTAACCCATTACTACTATCTAACGATAAATTCTGTAACTTTGTCTCAACTAATATAGACGAGTTTCTGGAATCTAATAAAACGGATACAGTGTCTTACTCATTACTTTGGGAGACTTTGAAAGCTTACTTGAGAGGTCAGATATTATCTTATGCATCGTATGCTAATAAAGAACGTAAGAAGGAACTGCAAGCACTTTCACAATCCATATTAGATTTAGACAGACAATATTCTGAATCGCCTGCAGCTGAATTACGTAAAAAAAGAGCGGACTTGCAGACAAAGTTTAATTTTTTTATCCACTACTCATGCAGAACAATTAATAATGAGGACACGTGGTCTTTACTATGAGTATGGAGACAAATCAAGTCGGCTCTTGGCTCATCAGTTGAAGCATCAAGCCGCCTCCTGCCTTATTTCCTAGATAAAGGACACTATTCAAACTTTAATTAGCAACCAAAAAGAAAATTTTTAAAACCTTTTATTCCTTATTATATACTTCCGAATTTCCTTCAGATCCAACGGATATGGAAAATTTCTTAGATAATTTAGATATTCCTACTTTGCAATCAGATAAGGTGGTAGATTTAGAACATGACCTCGAGATTGAAGAAATTTGTAGGGCCATTATGGCAATGAAGAGCGGGAAGTCTCCGGGCCTTGATGGGTATCCTACCGATTTTTATAAGAAATTTAGGGAGAAACTTGCACCAATTGTTCTTCATGTTTTTAAGGAAACTTTTTCGCAAGCATCCATTTCACTCCTTCTTAAAAAAAGATAAAGATCCTACCCAGTGTGAATCATATCGCCCCATATCTCTTTTAAATACTGACATTAAAATATTAGCTAAAATGTTAGCATTTCGTTTAGAATATGTCCTTCCCTTAATAATTTCAGACGATCAAACGGGATTCATTAAAGGTCGCCAATCTGTTTCTAATATTTGTAGACTTGCTAACATAATGTATCTTCCTGATCCTTCTCAGCACCCGGATGCGGAGAAGGCGTTTGATCGAATTGAATGGCCTTATTTTTTCGCAGTCTTAAAAAAGTTTGGTTTTGGTAATATTTTTGTTTCTTGGGTTAAATTAATATATAATTCCCCTTCAGCTTCCATTCGGACTAATTATTTTCGATCAGACTTTTTCCCATTAACACGTGGAACTCGTCAGGGATGCCCACTGTCCCCACTCCTTTTTGCCATTGTGATTGAGCCCCTTTCAATAGCTTTGAAAACAACAACAGTGTTCCAAGGAATTAAGCGAGGGGGTATTGAACATTGTGTGTCTTTATACGCGGATGACCTTTTGCTTTACATCAGTGACCCTATATCTAGTTGTCCTTTAATTATATCTTTATTAGGTCAGTTTGGTACATTTTCGGGATACAAATTAAATTTCCAAAAAAGTGAATGTTTCCCCATTAATAATTTGGCCTTACAAATTCAGCAAGTATCATTACCCTTTCGTTTTTCTCCGGATGGGTTTAAATATCTTGGAATTCATATGACGTGCTCCTTTTCTTCTTTGTTTGAAGCCAATTATAAAGCTCAGTTAAAAGAAGTAAAGGCAGAGTTGGAAAGGTGGCATAGTCTTCCCCTTACTTTAGCCGGAAGAATACATTCAGTAAAAATGACAAAAGTCTTCTTCCCAAGTTCCTTTATTTGTTTCAGTCCCTTCCAGTTTTTTTGCCCAAATCCTTTTTCCATTCAATTAATCAATCTATATCCTCTTTCATTTGGGAAAATAAGATCCCTAGGGTTAACAAACATATTCTTCAGAGGGCCCGCGATGTTGGTGGTTTAGGCCTCCCAAGTTTTACTCATTATTACTGGGCATCAAATAGTCAGAAGATATTATTTTGGCTTCATTGCCCAGAAACAAATTGGTGTTTAATTGAAGCACAAACATGTCACTCTTCTTCTCTCCCTGCTTTAGCGTATTCTTCTCGATTCACATCCAATCCTGTTGTTCTTTCTACTCTCAAGATCTTTAATCAGTTTCGTTGTCATTATAAATTTACATCAGCATCGGTTTTGGGTCCTATTTACAAAAATCATTTATTCCCTCCCTCTACACTGGACTCATCATTTAGACAGTGGGTAGTTTCCGGGTTGATATGCATCAAAGATTTATATACTGAAGGTTTATTCAACAATTTTGAGAACCTCTGCAGATTGTATGACCTCCCACAAAACCACTTTTTCAGATATCTTCAGATTCGTAATTTTGTTAAGAACAAATTCCCATCCTTCCCTGACCTTCCTCCTACCTCGCCCTTAGATAATCTTACTCTCAATTTTAATAATAAAGGATTGATTTCACTTTTATATTCCCAGCTCATGTCTTTGAAAGGGTACAATCTGGATAAAATTAAATCCAGGTGGGAAGATGAACTGGGCATAGAGCTATCTGAGGCTTTTTGGAGGGAGGCGCTTAAAAAGGTCCACTCATCTTCTGTTAGGTTAGGGCTCATACAATTCAAAGTGCTGCACAGGGTTCACTTGAGCAAGGCATGGTTAGCTGGAATATATCCTGGGTTAGATGCAGCCTGTGATAGATGCTCTTTTTCCCCAGCTAGTCTGTCGCATACATTTTGGTCTTGCACCTCTCTAAATAATTACTGGGCATTGGTTTTTAAAACTATCAGTTATGCCCTTGGGGTGACATTGCGGCCTTGTCCTTCAATAGGTATTTTCGGAACTCCCAGTGGCACTATAATCATTACTTTAACTGCAACCCAGAGGGACATTATTGCTTACACTTCTTTATTGGCACGCAGAAGAATTTTGTTGAGTTGGAAATCCCCTACCCCTCCTTCTGTGACAGATTGGCTGGAAGATGTGATGTTCTTTTTAAAATTAGAAAAGATCAAATTTACACTAAGGGGATCTGTGGACAGGTTTTACTCAAAATGGGAACCCATTTTGTCATATTTTAAAAACTTGAAAGAATTACCCAGTTGTTAACGTTTACTCTCCATATATGTATCTCTTTCTTTTTGTGATGCTGTATTTGATGTTTTGACCTCAGTGTAATTTGTCTCACAGAATGGCTAAATATATATATATATATATATATATATATATATATATATATTTTTTTTTTTTTTTTTTTTTCTTTTATATATTCATACTGTTATAATATTATTGTAATAATAATACTATTATTATCATCGCTATGTAGTGGTATGCAATGGGTCCATGCCTTGAAAAGATGTAATATGATTGTTTCATTTTGCCAGACACAGTGCTATTGTGTTGTAACTAAGCTGCCTAGGGAAGGGAAGGGATGGGGTGGGTGGGGTGGTTGTTACAGTAAAAATAGAAGGAAGGAAAACTTAACTTTTATTGTTTTAATGTATGTGGCTTTACTCCTTCAATAATAAAAAAAATAATAATAATAAAAAAAAGAATGTTGTTTGATTGATGCTAATTAGGGCCTTTTAACTAGTTGCTTATTAGCATACATATTACTAGAATATTGGCTATTTATTAGTACTTCTTAAGCACATATTAATGCCTTATTCTACATGACCTTATTCTACATTCTTAATACTACCTTACTAACTATTAATAAGCAGTAAATTAGGAGTTTACTGAGGGAAAAGTCATAGTTAATAGCTTATATGTGTTCCCTATACTAAAGTGTTACCGATATATGTATTTTATTATAGAAATTATAGCATAGAAAACATCCTGTTATAAAAAGGAAAAAAGCAGATCCATGTGAGATGACTATATATACAGTATCTCACAGAAGTGAGTACACCCCTCACATTTTTGTAAATATTTTATTATATCTTTTCATGTGACAACACTGAAGAAATGACGCTTTGCTACAATGTAAAGTAGTGATTGTACAGCTTGTATAACAGTGTAAATTTGTTAAACCGCTGTATGGTCTTGACCACCATGCTGCAGCTCAGTTTCAGGGTCTTGGCAATCTTCTTATAGCCTACGCCATCTTTATGTAGAGCAACAATTCTTTTTTTCAGATCCTCAGAGAGTTCTTTGCCATGAGGTGCCATGTTGAACTTCCAGTGACCAGTATGAGAGAGTGAGAGTGATAACACCAAATTTAACACACCTGAGACCTTGTAACACTAACGAGTCACATGACACCGGGGAAAGAAAATGGCTAATTGGGCCCAATTTGGACATTTTCACTTAGGGGTGTACTCACTTTTGTGGCCAGCGGTTTAGACATTAATGGCTGTGTGTTGAGTTATTTTGAGGGGACAGCAAATTTACACTGTTATACAAGCTGTACACTCACTACTTTACATTGTAGCAAAGTGTCATTTTTTCAGTGTTGTCACATGAAAAGATATAATAAAATATTTACAAAAATGTGAGGGGTGTGTGTGTGTGTATATATATATATGTGTGTGTGTGTGTGTGTGTGTGTGTGTGTGTGTGTATATATATATATATATATATATATATATATATATATATATATATACAGTAGTCAACATTTGAAGTGGATCAGAAAAGTTTATCAAAGTTGTCCTAAGACAAGAACGGGTATTGTTCAAAATTCATGTGTAACATGTAAGTCTGCTATTAATCAATGTTGTCATCAATGGAATTTCATGCTTTATTACTTTTGATGGTGCCCAGACATGATTGTTTGTCACAAGGTGTGAAGTGGCTTGTCACACATTCGTGAAGACAAGAGTGCACCAAGAAACTGTTGGTTGTTCAGTACTTCTGTGATTCACCTGAAGTCACAATGGACTAGAAATGCCTCTTAAACATTATTGCCTGCAGTGCAGCAGTGTAGTGCCTTTGGAGTGCCTCAAGGACCCAGCACAATGGTCATAATGGTGATGCACTGGATACTGTACTGTACTGTACTGTAGTCACTATGTGTGGAGCGTCAGAGTGTCAGAGCTTGAAGCAGGACCCAAAACAGGAAAGAAAGCTTTTTCAGTTCAACAAAACAAGATGTTATTGCACATTACAGCAGATCAAAAATCGAGTTTGTACTGTAAAACAAACATGAATTGCATGGTTTAACAAATGCGACAAGTCATGAACAAGAAACAACAAACGTTATGCATTGAGACAACCAGTCAGTAGTCAGTGTTACCACCTCTGATGCTGATCACAGCCTCACATCACCTGTGCATGCTTGAGATGAGGTTTTGGATATTCTGTTGAGGGATGGCTTGCCGTTCCGCCAGCAACACTGTTCGCAACTCCACACAGGTTCCTGGAGGGACTTGGCGTGCTTGCACTCTTAACTGTAGCTGCTCCCAAATGTGTTCAGTGGGGTTCAAGTCGGGTGACCGGGCTGGCCACTCCATCCTTGAGATGCGCTCCTCTTCCAAGAATTCCGTCACCAGCATTGCTCGATGTGGGCGGGCGTTGTCATCCATAAGCATGAAATCTTGCCACATTGCACCAGCATACAGTCGCACAACTGGTCTCAGGATTTCATCCCTATATGTTTGGCCTGTCAGGCTGCCATTTTCGACGATGACAAGCTCTGTCCTTCCACCCATGGAGATGCCTCCCCAAACCATGACCAATGATCCACCAAAACTGTCATGCTGTACAACATTTTGTGGCAAATTTCTCTCCCCAGGGTGACAGCAGACCCTCCTACGCCTGTCTAGGAAGTTCACGCAGAACCGGGGCTCATCTGTGAAGAGCACTGTACCCCACTCATTCAGTGTCCACCTGCGGTGTTCTGTGGCCCACTGCAGATGTGCCAGTTTGTGTGCTGTGGAAAGAGGCACCCTCACAGCTGGTCTTCTGGCTCTCAAGCCAACTTCATGAAGTCGTCTCCTCACAGTCTGAGTGGACACTCGCACCCCTATTGCATCCTGAAGGTCATTTCGCAGGCTGACTGCAGGCTTGAAATGATTTCTGTAGGCATGCAGGGTCAAGTATCGGTCTTGATTTGGTGTTGTGACCCATTGTCTGCCTCCACCATGCCTTCTACTCACACTACCAGACCTTCTGAACCTGTTCCAGGCTCTGGAAATGACTCTGGAAGTCCCCACTGTGGCTGCAACTTCACGCTGAGTCATGCCTCCTTGCAACATCCCAATGGCCCCGTTGAGGTCAGAATCCTGCAATCTCACTAAACGTGGCATTTTCAATGCTTTCTGACCTCAAGTGAAGCTTTCAGAGCCTTAAATGATGACCAGTTCCCAATTACGGACACTTGTGACAGATTAATTGGTACCTAATGACAAACAATCATGTCTGGAGACCATTAAAATCCATGAAGGATGACATTTCATTAATGACAACATTGACTAATAACAGACTCATATGTTATGCATGAATTTTAAAAGAAACGCATTTTGGCTTTAGGACAACTTTGATGAAAGTTTTTTATCCACTTCAAATGTTGACTAGTATGTATATATATATATTTATATATACACACACACAAACACACAAACACATGCCCTGAAGATTGGTCTTTTTCATATTGCTTGTCGTCATTTTATTCTTCTTCTTTGTGTTTGGCTCCTTATTTGTCATCAGCTATTTTTCCTTATTGTCTTCATCTTCAGCATTCAAACTTTGCTTGTAGAGCTGCACGATTAAAAGATCACGATCTTGATTCAAAACACCCACGCGGTCTTATTCTTACAACGATTCGGCTGTCTATAAAATGTTTGAAAGTATGATCACAGAAACATTCAGATCTGCGTTGGCGCTGCCGCTGACCCAGAGAGCGCAGTTGTCGTGTATGATACAGCTTCTTTTCAACCACACAGTATCATTATTTCTGTTACAATAATTCAAATTATCACAGAAGAACTGGGATAAAAGTTTATAGTCAAAATAGAGTAAATCACTTGACACTTCAAATAAAGATTGTATCAATTACATTGTTGCAACGGTTGTGCAATGTATTTGTCAACAGTTAACATTTTGTCATAACCTCTAGTAAATTACATGTTTTGTTTAGTTGTCTATTCAGAATCATGGGAAAATCATGTTCTCTATAAAAAAAAAATGTGATTCTACATTAATTCAGAATCATGCTCTAGTAAATATTTACAGCCTTAGTAATGTTTAATACATATAATTGTGTGTGTGTGTGTGTGTGTGTGTGTGTGTGTGCAAATATTTACTTAGCTGTCTTTCAAGCACTAGTATTTTCTAGGAAAGGAAGTTTTGGAGTGTGCAGACAGAGTTTATTTCAACAAATATTAAAAAGTAGTGTTTTTACCAAGTCTTGGTGTATTCTCAACATATAACTCTTTCTGATTTATACAGGAAGTAGTGGAAGGAGTTCTGTAATTGCAAATGACTTGGAAAAGACAACTGTGTTATTCATTACAGACATCGGGGAAGCTGTAATTAGTTTCATCCATTAGCTCAAATTTGTCTTAATTAATTACACCGATACACAGACATGATTAGACCAAGCACTCTTTAGCAGGGCAATGCAATATAATATGTTTGTTCCAGTCTCTATGGTAATAAGGCCGCATGGGCAGAGAACATTAGCTAAATTAACCTGAACTCACAACTGAAATGCATCCTCATAATGATTTGTATTAGTTTGACCTGACATGCAGCTTTTTAAAATACCGTTTAGATGCTACCTGCTGGCTTGTGTATTTTATGACGTTATACAATCATAAAAGATTAGCTTAAAGGGTACATTGACCATTCTCTGCTGTAAATTGTTTGTTGCTGGTCAAAAACATGCCACCAATCTTATTTAATGTATTAAGTGTTTTTTGAAGCTATCAGTCCAGTTTTTTGGCCAAACTTAGATGGACAATCTTACCACATTGTTTCATTTGTTGTCCATGTTCTCTCAAGGCAAAATTCCATCCAAAGCCTGACATTTGAAGCATGTTTAGTTTAAAAGGCATTTTCCACAAAGAAAGTGTCACCCTAAGAATAACGCAAAAGTTAATTATAATATATTAGTAAATTTTTTTTGGTGGTAAAATCCATTTATTTACCAGTGAAGTTAAACTCAAACTGGGGGCAAACTGAAAAGCCAAACTAGGGTCATTGAACTCGATATACACAAGCTTTTGTCTCTTTTCGCTTTTGTTTCTTCTCATGACATAGGACAGATAGATCAGACACTTCTAAGATTAGAGTGCTAATTTCTCACCATTCTGGTCTCTGGCCGCGACGTAATTGAGCCAGGACGATCATCTGAGGTAACACAAGGTAGCAAGGTCACGCCGACCCCCATTTTCAACGTCGCCTTTAGTCACAGTGTAATCACAATCCCTTTTTTCTCTGTTCACATCCTAATGAGCTGTATCAAGACACACAATGGGTGTCACAAAGGATGTCTCTTTTTGGAGCACATTTGTGAATATATTAAGGGGTAGTACTGAACATGAGCTCTCTCTCATCTGATTCATTGTCACTCCTGTTGCAATCTTTTTCAAGTACTAAAATTCAATAGTTTGGTTGATTAGTTGAAATATAAGTGAGGTAAGTACGTGTATGGCTAATGTGAAGTGAGCACGCAATTTTAAGTAGCACATCTCGGTTTTTTTTTGTTTTGTTTTTTTTTTTAGTGTATTGACTGGTGTGGTAGTTTAGAGGTCATGAAACAATAGAGAAGAAGAAAGCCTTGGGTATGATTTAAATTGTCATCAATATCAGATTAATCTCAAGATTTAAGATTAATGTATACTACACGATATGATATATACTGCACAGGTTTAGTTTCACACTAATGATGATAACTATGAAGTTTTAATAGACATTCTATTTTAATGAGAATAGTAAAGTCCACAGCTATTCAGCTTTTATTCAGCAAGCATGCATTAAATTGATTAAAAGTGAAAGTAAAGAAAGTAATAATGTTACAAATAATTTATATTTCAAATAAATGTTGTTATTTTTAACTTGTCATAAGTACCAAGTTGGTACTGAAATGTTAAAAATATAATGATACCTGATAATGATACATTTCCCCCTAGCATTTTGAGCGGTGCTAAGCGGATTCTTGAACACGGGAGCATTTGTAAACAAAGCGTCTATCAGCGGATATATTAGCCAATCACAGACATATCTGTTGAGCACGTGAACACAATGGCCAATCAGAGGTGTTTAACAACAGCGAAAAATGCTGGTATCGTCAAAGACTGTAGATATAGAAAGACGGTTCACTCCTACTAGTTATGAATGGGAGAAACTGCAATGCGCAATATGGCGGAATACGTCCCGCCTTCTAAGTAAAAGAGCCAATCGCTGATTGATAAAGTCATTGCGTCACTGCAGCTGCTGTTGGAGGCTCCGGTTCCCATAGAAACCTGAGACTCGTGCTTAGGACCGCACATGCGCATTGGCTCGTCTAGCCTGAAAAATAAGCTTTTTTTAACGCTATTTGAGCATAAGAAACATTTATGGAACAGTTCATGTCAGATTTTGTTGCTGATTTGAAATATGTTATTTAATTGTGAGTTCGCCAAGCAGTTTTTGAGATTTCAGGATTCCCCCATTCAGATAGATAGGACTTGGTCTTGAATGCCCGAAATAGCTGCCCGGAGGCGTTGCAAATATGGCCGCAGAGTGAACAGACTTTCCTTGAAAGGGACTTTGGTTTCATCACATTTTTAAAATTTCAGTACCAACTTGGTACTGAAGTCGGTACTTTTGACAACCCTACTTTCTATTCATTAAAGAATCCTGAAAAAAAGTTTTCATGGTTTCCACCAAAAAAATATTAAGCAGCACAACTGTTTTCAACATTGGTAATAATAAGAAATGTTTTTTGAGCACCAAATCAGCATATAAGAATGATTTCTAAAGGATCGTGTGACACTGAAGACTGGAGTAATGGCTGCCATCACAGAAATAAATTACATTTTAAAATAAATACAAATATTAAACAGTTATTTTAAATTGTAATATTTCACAATATTACTTGTTTTTGATAAAATAAAATAAAAATGCAGCCTTGCTAAGCATAAGAGACTTTTTTTCAAAAACATTACAAGGTGTGTGTCTTAAACTGATCACTCTTCTGCTCTCTCTTTGAAGTCCATCCATGATTTTGCTGGCTGTTGTCCTGAAAGTAAACTACGGTCTCAAATCAGATAAACTCACTTGATAGCTGGCAGTTCTCATGTTATCTTCCCATTTTCTCTTCGTCTGACAGTAGCTGTAATAGAGTGTTTGTCTCTTTCAGAGTCCCCCTGTCATCCTGCTCCTGCACACACTGTCAGACAATGAGGGAGACTGGAGCATTCTCCCACTGCTGCCTTAGTAAGTGCTGTCAATACTGACATTACAGACATTCAACATGGTGAAATCTCAGTGTTAAAGGTTGATAGTGAGGTTCACTTGGATTATTGGTGTGTTTGGAGTTATTTAAATGATATCACGTGAACAAGAGTGCTATTGTACTGAATATCAAAACAGCTGTGATTTTGCAATAAGCATTATTTTAAATAAGTAATTACTTTACAAGCGTTAAAAAAAGTATTTTCTATATAGTTTGATTGTGTGTAGCATGAATGTAATCTGGACATATTAGATTCGTCATGTTGTCAGTATCATGTGACCTACCAGCGTCAGTTGCGTCGCTTCACCACCATTCACAAATCTATCCCGTGGCCTCATGGGATAGTAAAGTGTTCATCGTATGCACACTTCAGAATCTCGCTGGAAATAGTAGTAGGTCATCCGGGTACCTTTTGCCTACTCTTTCATGAGTAGCGCAGTTTAATGCGTTGTTTTTAAAAAAAACGCTGTATTTTTCATATATTTTACATTTATTCTACACCGCTGTTTCCATTGTCATTAGAACGGCTGGTTTGACTTCCTGATTCTATGATACCACTCCCTCCGAAATACGCAATGGGCTCAGATTGGTTAGCTGGCCCAGTGTATTGTGATTCGCTGAAGCGTCCAGATACACCATGCCCCTTACCATTAGTTGTTACATGTGCTTCAGTGGAAATGTAAATAATGGCGTCTATATTGCCGTATCAAATTGAGCCCGAATCAGACCCAGACAGCAGTAATGATGAAGAGGGTCAAGCAGAACCACTGCAAGCACAGCTTTTAAAGGACGTTTATGAACGGCAAGTATTTCCTTTTGTATTTGTGTCAAAGTGTTTAGATATGCTGTCACTTGTAAATGTTACTACTGTTTATGTTAGCTTTCAATATACGGTTTTATCCTGATTAAAGCTTTACTGTAGCTGAATACATGACTGAGTAGTAGCATTTTTGTAAAGGCATCGTTTAATTTACAGCATGAACAACTGTTTGTCTATGAACAGAAGTTTGTTGGTGTTTGTTGGCGTTTGTTGGAGAAGCATGCAATAGAACAGGGGTACTCAACAGGCGGCCCGCGGGCCGCATCCGGCCCGTCAGCATTAAATTTGTGGCCTGCATCATGCTACATATAAATGTATTTTTATTATAATTTGCATTCAAAATTAGCGTGAATATTACTTCATTTTTTTACACATACACTAGGGTAGGCGTACAGTGCGTGTGACGCTGTAATCATCAGCAGGGAACGCGTATAGTGTACGCTCGCAGCACAGTTTTTCTAACCACAAAGAACAATATAGACTGAAGGCACTTTGCACGCGCACATTGAATAGTTTTTGCACTAATTTAGTTCTTCCACAAGGTGTCAGCACTGAAACGGGCTGTTGTTTCAGTCTGAAAAGAAACGGAGAAGACAGAACAAGAGTAACAACAAACACAATAGCCGACCGTGTTGAAGAGCGCTCGTGTGAGGGGATTAAAAGATATCAGCAACTCTATTTTAAACGAGTACAAAGACATTTTATTGTAACTATTTGAGCGAAAAAGACTAGACAAGCATGAATCTCTCTAGTGCGCGAGTCGAGCACTTGTTCGCGAACGCTATCAAAGTAAAAAACGAAATAACCTTATTTTTCCATAATGTAATGCAGTTGACATTCCTCAAACTTTGCAGTGTGTAAGTTGCCGATAGTCCTCTTTGCAGCATGAAAAACAAAACTTTTATTCTTAATGTCAATGTGTTATAAACAAAGCAAGCAGAGAGCGCTCCCACAGATCTGTCGTCACATCATTGAGCTAAAGGAGAATATCTTATTTATCATGTTTACAACGTTGGTTATAATTAGAGAATTCATGAGATTGCACTGTAAAATGTAATAAGTTGACTTTACTTAGAAAAAGTGAGGAAACCGATTGCCTTAAAATTTCCAAGTAAAGTAGTGTTGTCACGATCACCAGTGAGAGTGCTCATCATTGCCACCAGAGGGCACTCCATCCTGGACTACACACATCATTTAGACTCCATTTCCCATCTACCCTCATACCCTGGACTGATCACTCTGCACCTGCTACCCATTATACAATCACTCACCCACACATAAAAGACACTTGCACCCACACCTCCACGTGAAGTCTTGATTTGCCCCGGTGATCATTTCTGAGCGTTATTGTGGATTGCTATTCTTGTATTTGACTGGACTGTTCCTCGTGTTTGATTCTCTGCTGCCTTCCCTGACCTTTGCCTGTTCCTGGATTCTGTACGTTTGCTGCCTGCCCTGATCTATGCCTGTCTTTGGACTCTGTTTGTTTGCCACCTGCCCTGATCTCTGCCTGTCCCTGTTTACGCCTCTGCCTTGTCCTTGCCCTTTTGTTTTTGCTTATAAATAAAAACTGCAAATGGATCCTAACTCCGTTGACCCAATCCTTACAGAAGACTTCGCCAAACAAGGATCCAGCGGCTTCTCCAAGGGACATTGGCCAGGTATGAACGCAGCGATTCTGCTGCTAGCGCTCAAGCAGGGCACACGATCACTCGAGGGTTACATTGGGGAATATTTGGCTTTGGCTAATGGCTCAGAATTACCGGACTGTATATTAATAGACTTTTTCTGTGATGGCCTTAATCAGCCTTTAAAATCAAAAGTGATTCATGAGGGTCCTCGTTCGTCATTGGGTAGTTTTTTGGATTATGTTCTGTGGACTGTTGGTTCAGCGTTCACTGTGGGTGTCGCGGAGGAACGCGATCCTGCACTCACTCGTATGACAGCAGCCACGCTAGAACACGCTCACAAAATGGTGGCCACAAGTCACAGTTGATCTTCATGAGATAAGTCAAATCATGGCTGATCTTCATGAGTCCAGTCAAGTCACCATTGATCTTCATGAATCCAGTCACGTCACAGTTGATCTTCATGAGCCAAGTCAAGTTACAGTTGATCTTCGTGAGTCAAGTCAAATCACTGCTGATCTTCATGAATCCAGTCAAGTCTCCGCTGATCGTCCAGAGCCACTTCACGTCTCCGCTGATCGTCCAGAGCCACGTCACCTCTCCGCTGATCGTCCAGAGCCATGTCACGTCTCCGCTGATTGTCCAGAGCCACGTCACGTCTCAGCGGATCTTCCAGAGCCTCGTCACGTCTCAGCGGATCTTCCAGAGCATCGTCACGTCTCAGCGGATCTTCCAGAGCATCGTCACGTCTCAGCGGATCTTTCAGAACCTCGCCACATTATGTCTGACACCCCAGAGTCACGTCTTGTTGTGGTTGTCATACCACAACCCCCCTCTGTTCTGTCAGGGGAACCCGTCATCAAGCGTCAGAGGTTTGCATCCAGCGTGGAGGATCCACCGCTGGTGTCAGTACGAACAGCTGGTTTCCCCAAACCAATTAATTTTAGCCCTCCTGCTCCTGAACTGATTCCCCTGTCTGCAACGCTCCCCATAATGGGGGTCGCCTTATGGTGTACCTGGGCCGTGTACATCACCGCTGAATCTCCAGAGGTGGCGGCTTATGCGGCAGAACTTCTGGAGGTAGTTACTCCCGCTGCAATTTCCCTAGAGGTGGCGGCATATGCTGCAGAACCTCACGAAGCAGCGGTGCTTGCTTCAGCTACTGGCACGGTGGTGGCGTCCAGCGACACAATCTCATCCTGTCCTGAATCAGCCCCGGAGGCCGTTTACAAACTCTTGTCCTGTCTCGACCCAGCTGCAGAGGCTGTCTGTGAACTTTTGTCTTGCCCAGAATCAGCCACAGAGGATTCCTCCCTGTTTTCCGATAGTACCACTGTAGAACCTCCAGAGGTGGCGGCATCCGCTGCAGATCCTCTAGAGGTGTCAGTGGTACCCAGCTATGAACTTTCGCCTTGTTCTGTCACGGCTAAGGAGGCCGTCTTTGAACTTTTGCCCTGTCCTGTCACGGCTAAGGAGGCCGTCTGTGAACTTTTGCCCTGTCCTGTCATGGCTAAGGAGGCCGTCTATGAACTTTTGCCCTGTCCTGTCATGGCTAAGGAGGCCGTCTATGAACTTTCGCCCTGTCCTGTCATGGCCAAGATGGCTGCCACGCCTGGGCCCTCAGAGATTGCAGCGCTGGCCATTATGGCCACAGCCATTTGGTGTGTGTGGGGTGCACACACATTAGTTTCAATCCATGAATCTGCTCCAGAGCCCACTCCAGTCCTTGAGTCCGCTCCAGTCCACAAATTCACTCCAGAGTCCACCTCAGCCAATGAGTCCACTCTAGAGTTCGCTGCTGTCCCAGAGCCCAGCCTTGTGACCCCTGAGTTCCCTGTCTGCCCTGATGTGACCACTGAGGTCGTCCCTGAGTTTCCTGTCTGCCTCGACACAACCACAGAGGTCATACCTGAGCTCCATGTTTGCCTCGATGCGACCACAGAGGTCCTTCTTGAACCGCCTGTCTGCCTCAAGACAACCAGAGAGGATGTCCTGCTCAGAGCCTTGGAGGGCATTCCTGAGCTCCCTGCCTGTCCTGTTACGGCCCTAATGGCCAAAACTAACCTCTCTGTGCTTCATGTTGCAGTTTCACCTGATCAGCCTTGGTGGTTTCCGGTGTTGCCAGATCTGCCCTGGTGGTCTTCTGCTCTGCCATGGTGGTCTTCAAGCCCGTCTACACTGCCGTGGTGGTCCTCTGCTCCACTGTGGGGGTCTTCAAGCCTGTCTGCACTGCCATGGTTGTCCTCTGCTCCGCCGTGGGGGTCTTCAAACCTGTCTCCCTGGCTGTCTGTCGAGCCTTCTCTGCCTGTCTGTCGAGCCTTCTCTGCCCTGGCCGTCTGTCCAGCCTTCTCCGCCCGGGCCATCTGCCCTGCCTCAGTCTCCAGGCCTTCAACCGCTTCATGGACCTGGCCCTCCATCCCGCACACTGTTCCGCCTCCACTCCACCTCCCTCCAGGACTTTCTGGGTTTTGAGTTTAGGAGCGTCTGGAAGCCGCTGGAAGTCGAAAATATCAATTGAGCGAAAAAATCTAGTATAAAAAATTCAGTGACGTCAGTAAATGTTACAACATCGAATGAAATATAAAATTGAACTAATACAGTAACAGAATTTTGATTAAGAAAGAAGCATTGATAAGCTTACCATAGATTTAATTTGCGCAAGAAACTCTCTTTTCAACTGCCACTTTCTTTGTTGCACAAATTTCCAGAAATCAAGCTGCAAGTTGATAAAGCGCTGAGAAGAATTCTTGATTGAGGCTTCTGATTGTGATGTGATTGAACTCTGCATTGATCTGTGACAGGGAAAATAAAAGTTAAATGTACATTGGGTTCACAGTTAGTGTGTTCAAGGCATACTTGTTTATTTTGTATCAACATGTTTAGAATGATTTCTTGTTAAATACCCCTTCAATGAATTAAATAACTTGAATGAACACAAACAGTCAGTGTGAAGGCATGGAATTGGACTAGTTCTGGTGCAGCTTCCATGTTTTAAGTGACATTGCTACAGTAGTAGAGCTCTATTTTCAAAGGAAAAATACAGCAGGCTACTTACATTTCCAATGCATATCTCATTCCACAAAACAGATCCTGCAAATTAAGAAAAATAGCCTCATATTAATCTACATGTCTTGTTCCACAAAACAAGCTTTTTTATTAAGAAAATAATTATTACTATATAATTACTATATATTTGCATTTCATGTGGTCAAAATGCGGCCCTCTTGGCCTCCGAACTTGAGTACCCCTGCAGTAGAATTTAGCTAACTGGCTAGCAAAGCAAAAACGCGTTGGTCTTTGTTTACGTAATTGATGCAACCAAAAAATAGCAACATAATACATTTAAAAGACATGTACAAACAATAAAACGTACTTACAGTTAGGGACCCATAAACAGCAGCTTCTGCTTTTAAAGTGGGAACTGCTTCATCTTTCAGTAATAGCCTTGGTGCAAATCCAGCATTGAACTTGTGTAGATTCTGGAAGCTGTCTTCAGCGCCACATCCAGTGTAGACAATATCACTGATTATAATGGGTTCTATTATCTTTTGACGCGCCATGCGCGTCCGGTGTGACAACTCTTCCGCTTCCATAATGCCTTGCAACATGGCCTCGCCCACTTTGTTGCGTGTTCCCATGGGCAGTGTTTATGTTAATTGCAGGGTTTATGATGTCACCAACACAGGAAGAAGCTCATTGTAGTCCAAACTGATCGTTTTTATAGGCATTAAACTGCCATAACTTTAAAAGACAATATCTTCGTTTGCATTGAACTTTAGTGCTGTAACTTTGCAGATACTGTTTATGCTCAAGCAGCAACATTACACACTAACTAAAGTTAAAAAAGTGAAATCGCAATGAACCACCCCTTTAAAATTTTTGATAATGCAGAATGTTTTTTTCCTTCAGCTTGTCATCACAGTTTGGCAAGAACTCTTCTTGGATCATGTTTCTGGAGGAGGACACCAGAGTGAAACTCCAAAAGCTTCATGAGGTCCTCAAAAAATTTGACCACAGAAAAGTAAGAACTTTTCATAATGTGCCGAATGCGAAAAATTGAACAAAATTCATGTTTAGGCCCTTACTTGATGTAGTCACCAAGAGTGGAAATAGGCTGATATAGTGTTTTCTTATATTCCATCATGCTTTTCAATGAAGACTTATTCCTGTAGATATTCATTATCATCATGAATTTAAGCTATAGTGAATATAATAAAAAGGGTTCCACACATTTCCAATCATTAAAATGCTGTATGCCCTAATAATGCTGTAAAATCCCAAATGACCAATGGATTTTGAGTTGTGCACCACCTAGTTCTATTATGAATGAAACTTTAATGCTTTTCAGACTTTTTTTCCTCTTAAATGATCACAACATTAATTATTTTGAATGGCACACTCAAGGGTATAAATACTTAATACTGAAAGCTGTTCTAAAAAAATTGATTTGCAGTCTAACATTGATCTTGCCATGGAAAAGTGAAAAGATTTATTATGTATGCACTAAAAGACTCTCCAAGATGCAACTTTATCAATGTTACAACCCTCCTAACCCTCCTAATTACAAAATGCATCATAGCCCAGAAGTGATATTCATGTAATTTGCAGTTTTCATTCTTGAAAATGGACATGGTAATTGATGAAGGCTGAAAGTAATGAAGGCAAATAATTTCCTGACTAAATCTTTTCTCACTTACCTTATGCCACCTGCCATTTTCTACAGAATAAGTGATATAAATAGATACACGCACATACATTCTGATCATTTCTCTCCTCTTACAGTTTCATTCACCTGTGTTGTTGGCGGCATATTAATGAAACTTGACAGTGCAAAGCCATTTACAGCTGCCTGTCATGTTGAATGTACTGTTTGATTTCATCAAAATCTGTTCACCTGAGCCTTTTCAAAATAACACCATAATGTGTCACTTGTAGTGCGTTCAACATGACAGGCAGCTTTTCTTAGAACTTTTTTAAGAAAAAAAACATTAAATTTGCTTTTTTTTTTTATTATTATTTTTATTTAACCTATGACTATGTACAGAGCAGTGTTGACTGTGAAAACAGAATGAAAATTTAGTTAAAATCAAGTTGGAGACTGTAATGCCCCACACAGTGTCATATGAACGGGTGGCAGCTGTTACAGTGTGATTGAGTCTGAGATGACCATCACGGTGTGATTGATCTCCACATTTTGCCCTCAGGAGTGGTTTCTTGGCAAGCCACTACATGATGAAGAGTCCACCATCATCCACCATTATGCCTTTTCTGAGAACCCAGCAGCTTTCGAGTACCCAGACTTCTCTGCAGGATGGGCACTTAGCATCCCTCTTGTCAACAGGTTTGAATGCTGCCCTCAGCTGAACTGACTAGCTGTCACAAAGCAGATCAGGGATCAAGTCTTCCAATATGATACAGTTGTGCTCAAAAGTTTACATACCCCTTGCAGAATCTGCAAAATGTTAATTATTTTAACAAAATAAGAGGGATCATGCAAAATGTGTGTTATTTTTTATTTAGTACTGTCCTGAAGGCTGAAGATATTTTGCATAAAAGAGGTTTACATATAGTCAAAAAATAGCTGAATTTATAAAAATGACCAGTTCAAAAATGTACATACCCTTGATTCTTAATACTGTGTGTGGTTACCTGTTTTTATGTTTTGTGATGGTTGTTCATGAGTCTCTTGTTTGTCCTGAACAGTTAAACTGACCAACGTTCTTCAGAAAAATCCTCCAGATCCCGCAAATTCTTCAGTTTTCCGGCATCTTTTGCATATTTGAACCCTTTCCAGCAGTGACTGTGTGATTTCGAGATCCATCTTTTCACACTGAGGACGACTGAGGAACTCAAACACAACTATTAAAAAAGGTTCAAACATTCACTGATGCTTCAGAAGGAAACGCGATGCATTAAGACCTGGGGGGTGAAAACTTTTTGAATTTGAAGATCAAGATAAATTTTACTTAATTTGTCTTCCGGGGAACATGTGAGTATCTTCTGTAGCTTCCGATGAGCAGTACTAAATGAAAAAATTAGATATTTAAACAAAATAAGACAAATTTGGACATCTTCATCTTGTTCAAAAGTTTTCACCCCCTGGTTCTTAATGCATCATGTTTCCTTCTGGAGCATCAGTGAATGTTTGAACCTTTTTTAATAGTTGTGTTTGAGTCCCTCAGTCGTCCTCAGTGTGAAAAGATGGATCTCAAAATCACACAGTCACTGCTGGAAAGGGTTCAAATATGCAAAAGATGCTGGAAAACTGAAGAATTTGCAGGACCTGAAGGATTTTTCTGAAGAATGTTGGGCAGTTTAACTGTTCAGGACAAACAAGAGACTCATGAACAACCATCACAAAACATAAAAACAGTCGTGGATCATCCAGGTAATCACACACAGTATTAAGAATCAAGGGTATGTAAATATTTGAACGGGTCATTTTTATAAATTCAGCTATTTTTTGACTATATGTAAACATCTCTTATGCAAAATATCTTATTCAGGACAGTACTAAGTAAACAACTAACACACATTTTGCATGATCCCTCTTATTTTGTTAAAATAATTAACATTTTGTAGATTCTGCAAGGGGTATGTAAACTTTTGAGCACAACTGTATAAGGCCAACCAACTCAAGGATTGAAAAAATGTAAAAAGCCTTTATTTACTCATGGCTTTTTTTAATTTTAAAAACAATCACATAACTGGAATCTTTGCATTGTGAAAGTGATTATGTCAGGTAATATGATTTATACCATGGTACTGAAAAATTACCATTGTCATGTACTGTGGTATTGACATAGTAGTACCATTTTGCCATTAGAAATATCATGTTTGAGAAGGTATTTTGTGTTGTTTGTAAAAATTTTCCTTGTTGTTCACTAATTTTACAGTGATTTTACATTTTAGGTTGACAAGCAAAATTGAAGATGAACCTTTAAAATCGGACTTCACCATAGATCTGAAACATGAGGTGAGAATTTTAAAGGTGTATATTTTGAGATAACGATGGGCTTACTGTATATTATTATTTTAAATTTATTTTAGATTGGTTTAAAGTGTCTGTTAAGTAAAACAGTGCATTAAAACTATGGACTCTAGAAACAAAAATAATATAGCGGACATTATACACTATTGCACTAAGTCTCTTATGCTGACCAAGGCTGCATTTATTTGATCAAAATTACAGTAAAAACAGTAATATTGTGATGTATTATTACAATTTAAAATAATTGTTTTTCTGTTTTAATATATTTTAAAGTGTAATTTATTCCTATGATTCAAAGCCGAATTTTCAGTCTTCATGGTCCTTCAGAAATCATTCTAAATATGCTGATTTGGTGCTAAGGAAACATTTCTTATCATTATCGATATTGAAAATAGTTGTGCCGCTTAATGTTTTTCTGAAAACTGTGATACTTTTTTTTTTTTTTTTTCTTTTTTTTTTTTTTTCAGGATTCTTTGAATAGAAAGTTCAAAAGATCAGGAAATATTTGTAATAGAAATATTTTGATCAATTTAATGCATCCTTGCTGAATAAATATAATAATTTCTTTTAAAAAATCAGTAGTGGAAATATTTGTGCACTCAGTGCTGTGATTGACAAGTTAGATTTATATATTCCAGAAAGCTGACATACAGCAATTAATTAGTATTAATTAATATATCATAAACTTGGCATACTTCATTCTTGTACTGTAAGTGCTGTGTCGTTGCTGTGAAGAAATTTACAAGGCAGATTAACTGTAATCATTCTCTCATTTCACCCGTACTGGTATCGACTGTCACATTTCTCAGGGACATTTTGTATCTCCACCTTCTCGTTCCCTATTTTCCTCTCTCTCTCTCTCTCTCTCTCTCTCTCTCTCTCTTGCTCTCTTTCTCTCAAAAAAAAAAAAAATTCTTCCCATCCACTCTCCATAGTCTCAGAAAAACATTACATTCACTTGCAGCAGCTTCTGCAGTATTAGTCTGTTTGTTCTTCTTCAGCTCCTTCCTTGCAAAGCTCCCTGTGAAAAGGACAGACAGTCTAATAATGTATTGGATCTTGAGAATCTAATTTTCATGTGTGGGAGGTCCATCTTTATACAGAGAGACAAGAACAACTTTTTTTAAGTAATGTAATGTTCCATTTTTTCTTGACGTCATGGTGTTCACGGGGGTGATGCGGGTTTAAATCTGTCTTCAGAGTTTTTGATCATCATTGGTTTTAACTGTTTTCAAATGAAAAATGTGACGTTCTATTGGATAACCACTGTTAAAGCAATAGGCTACCCAAAAGTAAAAATTCTGTCATCATTTATTCTTCCTCATGTCCAAAAATAAAAGGCAATCGAAATGGGATCAGTGCTTAAACAACAAATTGCGTGAAATAAATCTTGATGTTGGGACAAAACATTATATTATACACTGCCCGGCCCAAAAAAAAAAAAAAGTTGCTGTAATAGGCAAATACTTAGGAATATATGAATGGATCGTTATTACAGTGATTATGTTTCTAGCGTGTTATGTTTGGCAACGGTTCTTTTAACCCTTAAAGATGGAGTGTGTAGCTTTTCATTTCTTAAACAACCATGTAGGAAGACACATCATGACCATATTCCAGGATGACAATGTCAAGATTCACCAGGGTTAAATTGTGAAAGAATGGTTCAGAGAGCATGAAGAATCATTTTCACACATGAATTGGCACCTCCGAGTCCTGACCTTAATTTCATTGAAAGTCTTTGGGATGTGCTGGAGGAGACTTTACAGAGTGCTCACCTCTTGCATTGTCAGTACAAGATCTTGACCAAAAATTGATGCACCTCTTGATGGAAATAACATCACAACATTTATTTCATTCGAGAGGTGCATCATTTTTTGGTCAAGATCTGAAATTCAGTTTCAGTGTTTCAATGGGCACACATGCTGTTTTGAACCTCACTGAATTTTATTGTATTAACAAAAACTTTTGTGTTCGGGCAGAAGAAAGTAAGTTGTTCTGGTTAGGAGCAAATGATAACATAATTTAAATCTTTGGGTCAACTTTTTTGCTTTAAGTATACTAACTCCAAAGCAACAAGCATTGCTTTGTAATTACAAGCATTACATTAAATTCAATTATTATTCTCCCACAGGTGGCGCTGTACATCTGGGAGGACGGAAAGGGACCTCGACTGACAGGGGTTCCAGAACTTTGCACGCTGCCAGAGCACAATCCAAGAGCTCAATACTGTGCCACCACTGTCAGCAGCCATTCACCACTGTGTGTAGGTAACCTCCACACCGAGCGCTTAACACACCTGTCACACACACCTAATCAGTATGTGGAGATGCCTGACAGGGGAGAAAGTGCAAACCTTCGGTTACGATTTGAGTTAAGACCAGACACTGCTAGAAGTGATCAATTTGATTTGTGCTGGATACAAGGTTTGGATAAAAGCTTTTGCTAAATGAATAAATGAAATGGCGTTTCAGTGTCAAGGTATGCACCTGAATGAAAGAATATCATGATATTACTTTTACTTTAAGAAGATCGTTCTGTTCCTCAGAAGAAAGTCATTTAAATAATAGCAGATTTAAGACAATACTATCCTTTTAAGATAAAAAACAGTGCAGTAATTAGTACATAATGTTTTTCTTTAAATAACAGCACGTCTAACAGCCTTATGTGCACACGACCTTTGGAAAATCAATGCAGCGCATCAGTACATGATTATGATGAAGAGGGTGTTTTGGCAGATCGCTTAGTATATCTCTATATTTAGTCTCTGAACGGCTGGGTTTGATCCCAGCCAAGTATTATGAATCAAATTAAAAATCCATTTATCCCAATCCATTCCTGGTCATTTCATCCTGTTTCAGTCTAAAGATGGCGACCATGTGTTCACTGCGTAATCGTTATGCTTCAAACTTTACGCAAATGACTATGAATATGTGAGGATGGGCTGTTTGCAGACATCACCATCATACAGATGAAATCATCTGTCGCCTGTTTCCATTATGAACCATTACAGTCTCACTGATTTTAAGTGCCACTTTGTGGTTTCTTTTTGAAACATAATATTACATAATTCATAAGCTGCTGGGCTTGATGCTCTTTTTTTACCTCCTTAATTTCCATTTTTGTAACTTTCTTTTGCAGATACAGACAATTGTGAGTGTTATACTGCATTAAAAAATAAGATCAGTAAAATTAGATCAGTAAGTTTTTTAATCACCAAGGCTGCATAAATTTGATCCAAAATACAGCAAAAACAGTAATATTGTGTACAATTTAAAGGGGTCATGAACTGAGAAATCAACATTTCCTTGAGCTTTTGATATATAAGAGGTCATCATACTATAAGAATATCCTGCAAGTTTCAGAACTGAAAACGTCCTTGTTAGTCCAATAAAAGCTTTTATTGACACCAGGCCCAGCGAACGACTGATCCTGGAATATGACATAGTTAGGTGAAATCCCGCCTCCGCAGAAGAAATCAATGCCTACTTCATCATTGCAACATTAGCCCCGCCCACTGGCGTGTTAGTGAGATGAGGAGGAGAGAAGAGTAATACAGGACTAAAAATAACATTACCTTTCAAAGGATCCTAATGCTAGGAATATGGCTATTTATTTTCAACAATGTGAATGTCTCAGTTGAGCTTTATTTATTTGCATTCGCAATTTCACTCTGGATTCTTTGGTAAATCAATCGCATTTCACCGCAGGCTTTGCAAACAGACTTTTACAATATGGACTCGACAGAAATGCAACAACATGTAAGTAACTGTGTTCATTCTAATGCCTGATCTGATAAGTAATGATTCATGTTCAGTCAGATGTTCTTTGTCTGTGTCAGTAAATCAAACCAGTCACTAAACGGTCAGCTTCACGTTATTTCTCTTAGTAGGATGAAAATAATCTGTTAGTTAAACAATGATTAAATTGTATATAGAAAGCGATCAAAGAACGCTCCCTTTACAGCCACTGGAGCTGTCAATCAAACGGCGCAAGTTTATCAGTGACTGAGTTCTGGATACATGCCAAAACTCCTGTTTTATTTAGCAAATCTTTTAGTTACATTGAGTTTGCACTGTTAGTTATGATGAAAGCATTGGTTAGTGTTCAGAAATTGAGTTGCAATGACGAGATCACTGCTTTCATGCGCTCAACAACATGTCTGTGATCGGCTACAATGTTCATCACTGCAACCTTTCATGCCACAATCTAAATATAATGCCATAGATCTAAATGTAATGCAACACTTTTCACGATTAGTTAACATTGAGAGCTGTGATAGTAAAAACATGCTAAAAGTTTTTGAGAGAGTAATACTTCGCTATGTTAAATGGAAAGATGTTATGGAATAGAAAGTGGGCATTTACACTGAAGTCTCACAGCAGACATGCCCCTTAAAACAGAGCGTTCAAATAAGAGGGCTAAAATCAGGGTAGGAAAAATGCCTTTTATTTCTAAATTATGACAATCTTTGATGTAAAAAGCATACTAACATAAGTGCACCCCAGGAAACATTATAAAACAATAAAACAATGCAGTTCATGACCCCTTTAAAATAACTGTTTTCTATTTGAAAATAGTTTAAAATGCAATTTGGCAAAGCTGAATTTTCAGCATCAGAAAGCTTTTGTAGCATTATACACTACCGCTCATTTTTTTTTTTTTTTTTTTTTTTTTTTTGAAAAATTAAAGAAATTAATACTTTTATTCAGCAAGGATACATTAAATTGATCAAAAAGTGACAGTCAAGACATTTGTAATGTTACAAAATCTATTTCAGATAAATGTTGTTCTTTTTAACTTTCTATTCATCAAAGAATCCTGGGAAGAAAAAAAAAATGTACACAACTTTTCAACTGATAATAATAAATGTTTCTTGCGCACCAAATCAGCATATTAGAATGATTTCTGAAGGATCATGTGACACTGAAGACTGGAGTAATGATGCTGAAAATTCAGCTTTGCCATCACAGGAATAAATTACTTTTTAAAATATATTAAAATAGAAAACAGTTATTTTAAATTGTATAATATAATTTGAAATTGTGTTACCAAGATTTTGTAAGCATATTGTGTAGTTGTCCTTGTGGTAGCTGTAGTTTGCCTATATAATATAAAATATTTTCCTCATATTTTGATCGTTTAATCGAACTTGTAAGGTCATCAAAAACAAATATTATTATATATTATCCCCTCTGGACATCACTTTTGGCCACAACTGTGTGTGTTTATATTTCTATATTACCATTTCAGTGGTATCCGCCTTATTATGACTCGCCATACGTAAGAGAACGTCCACAAATTTTCTTGGCAATGTTTTTTCTGGGATAAGGTCTTGCCAGGTCTTTCCCCAACCCTCCTCATTACATGGCTTGGAACTCACACACATGTATTCACAACTCATGTATTCATCCACCTAACCTGCATGCCTTTGGACTGTGTGGGGGAAACAGGAGCACCTGGAGGAAACCCACACTGACACAAGGAGAACATGCAAACTCCCCACAGAAAGGACTCCTGCCTCAGCCGGGGCTCCAACCACGGATCTTCTTGCGACAGTGCTACCCACTGAGCGATTTTATTTAAATAACCATGCCTATTTTCAGCACAATATCATCAGACATCTTAACTTCAGACTATTCTAAAATGCACAAGCTTTATCAGGCCATTTCAGTCATTTCAATATCCAGAATCTCCTGGAGTTTAATATTCTCAGTGCTCAAAGCAATATCTCCCTGAAGCAGCGCTGAGTGCTATTATTTCAGAGTTATGGCTATCAGGCTCCTCTCCTCAAATCCAGAACCAAAACCTCAACCAGAAATACACAAAAACACACACTGGCATAGTACAAAAAGAAGCTGGACCCGTCTGTTGAAAGGGTGAAAATCGCAAGTTTGATTTGGAAGGGTAGCGGTTTCCTGTTGTGTCTGAGACTCTTAAAGCATGTAAAGAAATAACAAGCAAAATGCAAGTAAAAATTACTTAAAGTAAATAGACTTGGCCAGTAACATGAAATGGCATTGTAAGTATAATACTCTGATGAATGGTTCGTAAACACCTGTTGTGATTCACGATTCACTTAAGCGTTAAGCATTTGTCGAGGGTAACTAAACAGACTAATTCTGAATATCCCTCACATTAGCCTCCAAAATGAAAACCGTGACTGTCTTCGCAGCTGCAGTTTCACCGATGTACACTGACTCATCTCTTATATAATGCTGCAAGTGACAGTGACCTGAGCTTTTGTCACAAATATACAAAGAATAAGCAGCTAAATAATGTCCTAGTTACAAAAATATATTTCTGGAGTAAAAATAGTGCAATATACAGTTTCATGGCCTGTTAGAAAATGCACAGATTTCCAGTTGTCTGCAACCTTCTTCATTTGTAGATTATTTTATTCTCACCCATAATGGTGGGTATTAAATGACTTGGACTTAAAAGTCTCAACAACTGTGCATAGCAATGATATAATGACCATATATAATTATTTCTCAGTCTCTTTATTAGAACATAACCAGAAAATATAGTAAATTCGTATGCAGTATTTTTTTTTTTAAAAAATCTGGGGGAAAAAAGCTTTTATAGGCTAAAGTGGCAAGTATTTAGTGATCTCCCCTTACACTTGAGCAATAGCAGGAACCTGGCTCTTCTAAACCTAAAGGACTGGAAGGCCAAGAAAACTTTCAAAATCTGATGAAAAGTTTCTCAGAGTTTCTTCTTTGAAGAATGGAAGTCTAGGAGACATGTGACAGGAGGTCACACTAAATACTGATTTTTGCTTAAAGGATTAGTCCACTTTGAAATAAAATTTTCCTGATAATTTACTCACCCCCATGTCATCCAAGATGTTCATGTCTGTCTTTCTTCAGTCGAAAAGAAATTAAGGTTTTTGATGAAAACATTCCAGGATTATTCTCCTTATAGTGGACTTCAATGGACTCCACTGTTGAAGGTCAAAATTACAGCTTCAGTGCAGCTTCAAAGGGCTTTAAACGATACCAGACGAGGAATAAGGGTCTTATCTAGCGAAACGATCGATCATTTTCTAAAAAATTCAAATGTATATGCTTTATAAACACAAATGATCGCCTTGCGAGTGCTTCCGTCTTCCGTATTATTCAAAAAGCTTACACTGTATGTCCTACGCCTTTCCTATTCTACTTACGGAAAAAAACGGAACTGGCGCGGCGTTCGTTCTGTAAGTTGAATAGAGAAGGCGTAGGACATACAGCGTAAGCTTTTTGAAGAATACGGAATACGGAAGCACTCAAAAGGCGATCATTTGTGGATCATGGATGCGATTATTAACTGATATACTACATCCAAAATAATTGATATCGAATCGAATCGAAATCGAATCGCAAGCATGTGAATAGAAATCGAATCGTGAAAATTGTGTCAATACCCAGCCCTAATATATATATATATATATATATATATATATATATATATATATATATATATATATATATATATATATATATATATATATATATATATATATATATATATACATAAGCACAATTATTACCAATTCAGTGTCTGTCCATGTTAAGGGAAAAAAACACTTTACATGAGGTGTTCTTACTTCTCACAGCACTTCACAGTATGTGCTGAGCACTTTCTACATATCATTGAGCTTTATGCAATCTGTGTCCGCAGGGCCAGCCTGTTAAGAGTGAAAACATCTTCGTAGCTGTGAAAACTTGTAAGAAGTTCCATTCCGACAGAGGTGAGTGGTATGTTCTTGATAATCAGCGCTCTGAACACCCCCCCATCCCCCCCCCCCGCTTCACATCGCTCAAGTCGCTGCTGATGAAGTCCGACGTTTTATTTCGCTTTAAAAGTTCAGTGAGTGTCACTGTTTGACCTCCAAAGCGACTTGGTATTGAGAGATTTTTGGCTGAGTGCCCTGGTGGGCATCACTCCAGTCTTCTCTCCACTATTAGAGCCCTTCATGGCAACTCTGGGCAGTCACTAAGTACCAGGCATCAACTCTAACTTAATGAGACAGATAAAGTGTTGCAGTTTGAATTCAGAGAACCATCTGGGAAGGGAAAAAAAGACAGAGCCGAAGCAACTGACATGTCAGTTGCATCTAATTGCACTGATTATCATAATTACAACTTACAAGTCACTGTGATATTTCCCTTTCAGTTATTCTTAGATAAAACTGCTACATTCACAAGTCCTGTTAGAAATGAAGCATTAGTATTATAGTAGGTATAGCTAGTTACAAATCTGTGGCTCACTTACCTGCAGAATGTTGTGATTCTACTGCAGATGCTGATGGTTAAGACACAATGGCATTAAAATGAATTGTGTTTGCATTAAGTGTTTGTTTCATTGGGGTAAAATTCAATTTCATACCCCAGTATTAAATTATGATATCCAAAATCTTTGCTATTAAATATTAATCACTGTCAGCTGTGGTCTGAGGATTGTGGGAGTTCTCTCTTGTGTGTTAAAATATTGATTGATTTTCTATTCCCACAACAACAGTCCCTGTGGTGAAGAAAACATGGAGTAAACAAGCCTCACTGCTGGAGTATTACAGCGATTACGCCGATCCTTCTATACCGACCATCAACCTGGGAGTGCCAAACACAGAAAGGGGTGAGCGCTCAAATCTGTTTTCATACTTGATATATTTGTGATTTGAGATTAGTGTTTAGGTCTATTTTTGGACAGAAATATATTTCACTGTTGCACACAAATGTTGCAGTATCGTAGGTACTGCACTCGTAGCCAAGCAGAAACTGGGATTTGTTATTGGAACTTTGCAAAATACAGTGCAAAATTGGGTATAAATTCACTATTCAAAGGTTTGATGTTAGTAATGTTTTTGAAAGAAGTCTCTTAGGCTCACCAAGGCTGCATTTATTTGACCAATAATACAGTAAAAAAGTTATATTTTGAAATATTGGGCAGTTGTGGCCTAGATTAGAGAGTCCAGAAGGTCGCTGATTCGAGTCTCAGTAAATGTAGGTGGGGGGAGTGAATGAACAGCGCTTTCTTCCACTCTCATTATCCACAACTGAGGTGCCCCTGAGCAAGGCACCTAAAGGCCCCGATATACTCACTGCAAAGTTCTTTTTCGTTCTTCGTTCAGCAGCAATATTCCGTCACTCCCTAAAAAGTTACTAATTGTGTTACTTAGTTACTTTTTATGAAAAGTAATGCTTTACATTACTCTTGCATTACTTTTTCTCACATGGGCTAGGCTTGCTTATTTGTTTTTTAATAACAACACAAAAAGTTCTATTTTTGGCAAATGTTAAGGTCCTTTCACACCAAAAGTGAAATGAATAAAGGCTGATTTATACTTCTGCGTCGGACCTACGCCGGAGCCTCTGCGCCATAGGCTATGCGTCTGTTTTTATTTATACTTCTGCGTCGTTGTCCACGTCGACGTGCATGCAGACCACCAGTAGGCAGTGTCCGCGGTCATGTTGAGGATCAAGGCAAAAGCCGAAGAAGCAGCAGCTTGTCATGTACGTCAGAGAAGCTTACAAATAGAAGTGGCAGAGAAGCGGCAAATAGGTAACGACTTTTGTTGCAGTTTGACTGCATGTGTCCCCTGAAACAGAGCGTTTTTCATTCCTATGGAAGTTGAAAACGCTCGCTCTTCTCCTATTGCTCCGCACCAGTTTTTTGACCTGAGGGAGGGGTTCTAGCAGACCAATCACAGCGCTTGCGGTCTGTGTAGAATTGACGTGTTGTTACATTTTTGAAGAGGTGCACCTCAGGCTACGTCGTAGGCTACGCGTGGTACAAACAGCCTACGCCGTAGCTACGGCGTACACTCGATGCAGAAGTATAAATCAGCCTTAAGCCTCAGGCTTAAGGAAAAGCATATTTACACTGTACAGTAGAGGGCGCAGCTCAAACAAACCTTTCAGCTGTGCTGCCATTCTGGATTAAAGAAGAATAGGATACAGGAGAAGAAAGTTCAACACTCTTATTTCTAAATCTAATCTAAAGTAATTTTCTCTTATTAGTACGGTTGAATTAGATCATTGAAGGTCAGCAGCAAAGACATTGGTTAATAAAGTGAGATTAAATACATAAAGTATAATTGTGTAATTTAATATAGTTAATTATTACAGGTTTGCATAAAATTCTAAGATTGCATTTCACTGTTTTTATTCATTTTGATGAATAATGCATGTTTTTGTGCAAGTGAGATGAGTAAATGCATGTTCACATTTAGTCTAGAACTACAATAACCATCATGTTTACACAGCGCACACAACACCTCTCACTTTATTTTTCTCAACATGGGGACAGGAGAGCCATCAGTCAATAAATGTGAAAAAGTAACTTGTGTTACTTATTTGAAAAAGTAACTTAGATATTTTGTTGTAAATGGGAAAATTGCATTACTTTACTAGTTACTTGAAAAAGTAATCTGATTACATTACTCAAGTTACTTGCAATGCATTACCCCTAACACTGTCCAGCGCTACCAACCCACAAGCTGATAAGCTGAACTTTCATGGCAGTCTGTCACTGGTGACCTATGCGAATGTGATCATCATGCTGAGGTGAACTCGGTGCTTTACTTCTGATTAGAACAGGAAGTCCAGTGAGAGACACAAATTGGATCAGGCACCTTCATATTCTGTACTCGATACTTTCAATTTTCCATTTTGTCCATGCTAGTGTGCACATAATTTCAATATAAACCCTCCAGCACTATTGTATTCATGCTGCATCTCTTTCCTGCAGGTTTTTTTTTCTAACAGTCAATAACTTTATTTGAAGTACCTCCGATGGGTCAATCTTTCGTTTGATCACCTTCTCCCTTTTGTTTGATGTTCTAAAAAGCTCTTTGCACATTCTGTTCCTCTGTTCTCCCTATTTGCTTATTCATAATGGTATTAATTTGACATGATGTCTGTGACTAAGAACCCTCTTCAATGGATTCAGTTAATCTCAATCTTAATCTGAAAAGCCAAATCATATGAGGACTCTTGCTTTTATCATTGGCAGATAGTGATGAAAGTGAGGCTGTATATTGGTTTAAAGTTAAGAGGGATGAAAAAGTCACTAGTTTCTGTCACTTTATCAATCTATATATAAATTATTATGCAAGTGACATATCAGTAGGATTTTAGCACAGACATTCAGATTTTAGATTTTCAAAATAAGTGTTTGTTTTATTTCTCGTATCTTTTTAGATAACTGGTATCAGTCGCAGACAGTTTTGTTAAGTAGTTTGTCACGTCTTCTTAGGTTAATGGAAAACCTACTTAAAGAGTTTGTTCCACATTATTAAGCAAGTCACAGTTCTCATGCAATATGGGGAGGAAGAAAGATCTTTATGAAGATAAAAAGCATGAAATGGTGCAATGTCTTGCAAAAGGCATTAAAACAAATAATATTAGAGATATAAATCTCTGAATATAGATTATCGAACTGTCAAAAGATTTGTGAGTGATTTAGAGCACAGAAGATCTCGGTCAGATAAAGGCTTATTAAGGGAAGTTTCTGTCAAACAAATTAATTGTATCAAAAGGGCAGCTATAAAAAAAAAGCCACTGTTGAGCAGCAAACAGGTATTTGAAGCTGCTGGAGTTGCATTTCAGCCAACCCCTAACCAAAGCTCACAAAGAGAAATGTTTACAGTGGGTGCAGGTGTTGGCAGGGTTTTTTTGCAGCATTGTCCTGCATTAAAAAACCTTTTATTTCAGAAAGCACAATCCTTCATTTTATACCATATAAAATGGTCATTTACAAACTCCACATAACTTGCAAAAGTCATTTTGACACCCTCAGAGACCCTAAAGGGACCTGCCATCTCACTTCCCAATATTCCAGCCCAAATCATCACCCACCAGCTCCTTGCTGATGTCGCAGTCTTGTTGGAACGGGGTGGCCATTCACCAGCCATCAAGAAATCCATCCATCTAGACTATCCATTGTAGTACGACATTCATTAGTAAATACAACTATTTAAAAATGAGTCTTCATGTATTTCTAAACCCACTGCAAACGGTTCTGTTTGTGAGCTTTGGTTAGGGGTGGCTGAAATGCAACTTTATGCACAACTGCCAGCCTGCATGGAGAAGTTCTTGAGACTCCAGAGATTTCAGCAGCTTCAAATATCTGCTGCTCAACACTGGCTTTTTTAATAGCTGCCCTTTTAATACAATTAATTTGTTTGACAGAAACTTCCCTTAATAAGCCTTTATCTGACCGAGTTCTTCTGTGCTGTAAATTACTCACAAATCTTAAGATAGTTCGATAATCTCCATTCAGTTTTCACACAATATTAGTTGTTTTCATGCCTTTTGCATAACATTGCACCATTTCATGCTTTTCATCTTCAGAAAGATCTTTCTTCCTCCCCATATTGCATGAGAACTGTGACTTGCTTAATAATGTGGAACAACCTCTTTAAGTAGGTTTTCAATTTACCTAAGGCCCTGTTTACACCTGGTATTAAGATGCTTTTAGTTGATCGGATCACAGGTGGACAATGCTAAATACAGGTGTAAACGGGGTCTAAAACATTTTGAGCTTGTCCACTTCCAGAGGAGTCAAAAATGCATTAGACCGGATTGCTTACTTAGGCCCTATATTAAGGTATTAAGATGCGCTTTGGTTGATCAGATCACAAGTGGATACAGGTGTAAACAGGGTCTAAAACTTTTTGAGCATGGCCATTTTCTACCACTTCCAGAGGTAGTCAAACAGCTTTCAACCGGATTGCTTTTGTAGTGTAAACGCTCATGTGGTCGAATGCGTTCGAACAGCCACAAAAGTCTACAAACTCTCCGCCTACTGACCTAATGCATAAACATAATGGGAAGCGCACTAGCCAGACAGGATTTAAACTTTGTTGGCTGAAGACACAAGTTTGGCTTGGAGATGAAAAACATACCAAGCACAATGTTCTCTCACCATTCCTGAATTCTAACACAGAGTTCAGCATGGTCTTGCGGCTGTCAGAGCAGAAACTAAAGCTGATACTCTCTGTATGTTTTTCCGCCCTTTTTTCCATTCATATGTAGCGATCTTGTACAGGTCTTTAATTAATTTATGGGTGAAATATATGAATATAATAAATCATAAAGCTTTATGATTAATTATAATACATATACCGACCCAAGAGGGAATTATACATATATTGTGAATTAATTATAACGAATTATAATCAATTACATATATGATTAGTTCTGGTTTAATAATTATTTAGAGAAACTATTAGTTTGTCCAGCAAACCGTTAGTTCCTCATAGACTATTATAAAAAGGAAGGTTTTTCTCTGGCCACGAGAAAGACTTCCTATTCTAGCATCAATGCGTAAAGCAAGGATACTGGATCGAAACGTTAAAGTGACCTGGGTTTTGTTGAATGAGCAGCAGAAACAATCGAGCATGAATATAATGTATTTAATATATGAAACTACGGATATAGAGGTTATACGGCTACATATATACAAATAATACACATTAAAGAAAACGAAAGTAAAGTCAGGAAAACAGAGGTGATCAAAAAAATGGCAAATTACGAACAGTTAAAACCTTTGAGAGCCAGCAAGGAAACTCAGCTTATACATCGAGCTTAAAACGCTTCGAAAAGAATAGTTCTATACTTGCATAGGTTCAGGTGCTGTGGTTGTTTCGTGTTTCTGTAGGAGTTTCGGTTCGTGCGGCTGGATGCGATTGGTCCTTTTCCGAGGAAGTGTTCTTCGGCGGGATGTTCGAACAAGGTTTTAACTTAAGAGTAAAATAACCGGAAAATAAAGAAGAAAGGGTCCGTCTCCTAGGCGATGAAGAGAGAAGACTTCGGGAGACGGATGAAGAAGGCTTGACAAAAGATGGTCATCCCGAAGAGAGGAGCGCGTGATGGAAGCGCGGTCGCCGAGACGTGCGTGAAAATGGCGAGGGACAATTGAGAGACAATCGAGAGACAAAGCAAAACTGTTTGTGCTTGTCTTTTATGGACAAACAAGCCAACACACCTCCTTGGTTGAAACAACCAATGGTCAGGGCGCACTGTTTGGCGGGCAAAACTTCTTTGTCTTGTCTTGCGGCTCGATTTGCATAGTTTATGAGGTATCAGATAGGAGTGTATTTTCTTCACAGTATCATTAAAAATAGAACAGTGCATTTTGCAGTTATGTGACATACCTCAGTAAATGAGACGTGGAAAGAGCTTTAAAACGAGACCAAACTTGCCATAAGAAAAGCATATAAAAGAAGTTACAGTTTACAGTCAAATGTAATCGTTAGAAATGACACTAGTACCACTACAATCCTAGCTAAGCTTATACAGTGGGAATAACTATATGCAATTTGACAATACAACGGCGGTTACATTTATATATAATTATATCTTACACATACAGTCTTCAATGCATGTTTGTGTGTCTGTGTGTGTGTGTGTATTGGGGTTGTGGCCAGTGTCTGCGAACACATGGCCCTCAGCCCCACCAGGGTGACTCTTTGAAGTCCCTAGAGCTGGTGAGACTTTCTTCTGTTTTCCTTCCATGGGGTAACAAAAGTGCCAATGAGGCAATCGGTCCCGGACTTGCCGGAGCCGATTCGTGATTTACACAAACAGTTCAGGAGGCTAAAAGCATTCTGAAGATTCTAAAGTTGGGCTGGCAGGATCCGATTTTGACCAGACGCTACACATATGTAAATTGTGTGAGCTTATTTTGTCCATTAGATAAAAAGATCTGAAAAAACCCATACATTTACCTGCCCATAGACCCTCTCCTCGACGAAATCAGGACAGACGTGGTTGAAAGTGGACAAAAGAGACGGATTGAAACACCTGGTGTAAATGGGTATGTGTCTCCCTCGTCTACTTGTGATCCGATCGACCCAAATGCATCTTAATACCAGGTGTAAACAAGGCCTAAGAAGACCTGGCAAACTACTTAACAAACCTGTCTGAGATTGATGCCAGTTATCTCAAAAGATATGAGAAATAAAACAAACAAACACTTTTTTTTGAAAAACTAAAATCTGAATGTTTATTGTACTAAAATACTACTATGTCACTTCCATAATAATATGGAACACTTGGAACGTGGAAGAACATTTAATTTCCCAGAATGAGAGTTGAATTTATTTGATTTGCAGTTCAGTAAATTCTTCTTCCTGTCATTCCAGTTTAAATCTAACTCAACTTCCTGTAGGGTATGGCCAATTCAATTCAAATTCACACTCATGGACTGAAAGGGAGCCAATTCTGAATTTTTCCCAACTCTGGTAGACACGTTCCTGTCTGATTCTCCTTTCTTAGAATGTGTGCCATATTTCAAACATATACACACTGTCAAACCTCAGGATAGCTGCTCTTGTTCCTATCATTGCTGTCTTGAGGGGGGATTTCACTGGTGGCTGCAGGCTATCCGATGGCCGGCACACTACAGGGGCCTCTGATATTTGTTTCGGAGAGGGTCCTGTTCTCCCTGTTAAGTCTAAAAGCAGCACATCCTGTTCTGCTCTCTTCCCTTAGATTTCATTGTCGCTGCCGGTTTCTTGCTTTTCTCGCATTGTCACCAGTGCAGTTTCTTCGTTCTACTATGCATATAGTTCCTTCAAGGTCTTTTCTCTTACGGTGCACATTCTCTATTCAATGTCACTATCTGATTGTTTGCTTAGGAAAACATTTCCAGCTGATATCACATCATGTCTGCAGTACTTATCCAAAGGGTACATAACGGAGATATAACGTTCAGTTCTCATCGCATTTCCTATTCAGGCTGTGGGCAGACAGAGTGCATTGATTTGCAGTTTCTTCTGACAGCTGAATGACAGCGTTGAGGTGAAAAGCTGAGATGTAAAGCTCTCAGCAAACTCAGGCAAAGTCACCTCACGTCTGGGTGTTAAAAAAAAATGAATATGGAAGACATTTTTAGAAGAAATTATGTTTAGGAAGGTGCTAGCTGACATTTCTTGTACTTTCCAATGCAAAGTATGAACTTTTATTTATAAGCTTGTTTCCGTCGCAGAATTAAAAAAAAAAAAGAAAAAAAAAAGAAGGGAATTCCGAGTTTTTATCTCACAATTCTGACTCATTTTTCACTTCCAGCCTTCATGAACAATTATATATCACTTATAAATGATTAAATAGAAAATTAATAGTAGTTATTAAGATTGATGTGGTTTGGTATTGGTAAAATGTGCTTGAAAAAAAAAATATGATTAGAAAATCAACTTGCATAATAATTATGCACGCATTGTATATCTCACAATATACAGAAAAAAGAATTGCGAGTTATAGACATGGAATTGTAAGAAATAAAGATAAACTCGCAATTGTGAGAAATAAAGTCAGAATTGTGAAATATAAACTTGCAACTGCAAATTATGAAGTCCGAATTGCAAGATAAAAACTCAGAATTCAGAAGAAAAAAAAAATCCGATTTGTGAGATATAAACTTGCAATTGGAAGAGAAAAAGTCAAAATTTTGAGATCAAAAGTCACAGTTACCCTTTTTATTTTTTTTATTTCTTGCCAGAAACAAGCTTCCATATTTATGCATTTGCAGGTCACTGTGGGAAAACATTCGCCATCTTAAGGAGATTTTTGAGCAGTCACGTGCCCAAGACCGATTGGCTGTTAATTGTAGATGATGATACACTTATAAGGTAGGGCTGTCTGTTTGTGTACATCAGGCGACATATGCCTGTTGTCTGGGAAATTGCATGTTTTTACAAGGAATCAGTTTGCATGTTAGTTGGTGGCATAATGTGTTTGGTTCTCACAGCTTGCCCAGACTGCAGGCCTTGCTGAGCTGCTATGACTCCAGAGAGCCGGTGTGTCTGGGAGAGCGCTATGGGTACGGATTGGGTCAGGGAGGATACAGTTACATCACTGGTGGTGGGGGGTGAGTGTCTGCTTCACAATGAAAAAAACCTTTCGGACATTATTTCAGTACTTAACATGGTGTCTTAACCAGATGTGAAGCCATGAAGTGACAAGGTGAGTTTTATTGGACACATTCGTGAGAATAAATTAGAATAAATTACGTATTCTGAAATGAATCAGCCATTATTAGACATGTTTTGATTGATATCAGAAATTTTATTGTGCATGCTCGTTCCTTTGTTTTGAAATTTAGGGGCTGTGTACACAACACCTTTTTTAAGTGTGTCATATGATGCTATTTTCAAAGATCATTATTTTGTGTATTGGGTGTATTAAATATGTTAACATGCTTTAATGTTAAAAAAAAATACATTATTTTTCACATACTGTACATTATTGAAGCTCCCCTATGCTCAGTCTTTCTAAAACACGTTGATTTCTACAAAGCCCTTCCGTCCGAAATGCGCAGTGTGCTCTGATTGGCCAGCTTACCCAGTGCGTTGTGATTGGCCGAACACCTCAAGTGTGAGCCCGAGTCGGATTCTGAAAATGCAGATGACCAAGCCGATCGATTGGAAACCAACTTTGCAAGCATACCTTCAGCAGAACTCACAATGGGCACGTGCTGTTTCAGCTTTGCTTGAGTGGCCAGTGTGAGCATACTGTACACGAACATTTGGGTTGCACTGTTCTGGAACAGTGTTAATAACAGTGTAAATAAATCTTAACCACTGATTCCTAATTGCGTCCACTTTCGGAAGGCCAAATAAAATGCTTTTGCTTTCGCATTAAAAACACACAGTGTCTCCACGACATGGCGGCAACAACACTGCTACGATAACTGAAGCCACGCCTTCTTTCTTTGCATAGCATTTGGGCGGCATTATGCAAATATTTCCACATAGTGACATAGGTATGTGAGGGAGAATTCGATCAAGGCATTTTAGGTAGGTCTGGATCTGCATTCTCTTTTAGATAGAATAATGGCGCTTTTTCACTGCATGGTTCGGTACGGTACGTCTCACTTTTTGACGCTTTTCCACTGCATGGGATGACACTACTTAAATAGTACCACCTTGGTGGAGGTTCCAAGCATGCCGTACCGATACTAAATGTGACATGTAAACACTGCAGATCACTGATTGGTCACTACTAGTGTCATTGGATTTCAAACACGAGACACCAAACCTGCTAGACTTAAATAGTCAGTAACAACCACCGCAGTATCATTTGTTCGCGAAACCACTTGCTTTAAACGACCGTCGCACGCAACTTGAAAAAAGAAATGGCTGTATCTTGGTCAGTAGACGAGGTGCAGACCCTTTGGCAGATGAGGAGCGGATCCAGAGCAGTAGAGGCGGTGCAACTATTCGATCAGTCTATAATCCCACCCACTTTGAAGCGGTACTAAACTTTTTAGTTTCATAGTGCACGTTTTTGAAAACGATACATTATTGTCGCTATGTAAATTACAAAAACACGAATTTGTGAAAACTGTGATGTCATGCGCATGCGTATTATGTGTTCATTCTATAGGCGCATAGTGACATCACCAACTACTGGTCTGCCATGCATAATACAGCGTTTTTAGTTGTTTTCAGGGACCTGTGTGAACGGGGATCGTTTCGACAAAGTTGCTGTCTGTATGCAAAAAAGCAAAGGAAACACTTTTCTGTTTTTAGTGCCTCTGCGCTGTTGTGTAAACGCACACTATAGATTACCTTTGTTATACTTTCATACACTTGTTGAACACTCACTTAAAGCAAAGTCCCTTTCAAGGAAAGTCTGTTCACTCGGCGGCCATATTTGCAACGCCTCCGGGCAGCTATTTCGGGCATCTAAGACCAAGTCCTATCTATTTGAATGGGGGAATCCTGAAATCTCAAAAACTGCTTGGCGAACTCACAATTAAATAACATATTTCAAATCAGCAACAAAATCTGAACTGTCCCATAAATGTTTTCTTATGCTCAAATAGCGTTAAAAAAAGCTTATTTTTCAGGCTAGACGAGCCACTGCGCATGTGCAGTCCTAAGCGCGAGTCTCAGGTTTCTATATATATATATATATATAATTTTTTTTTTTTTTTGATGCATAAATTAACCTGTAGCATTTAAAACAACTGATTTACATTTTGTGTGTGTGTACTGGTAATCCCTACATTATGGGGAGTAATTTTTGACCTTGTGGGGACATTTTTAGGTCCTCATGAGGGAACAAGCTTATAAATCATACAGAATGAGGTGTTTTGTTATTGTTGTTGTTTTTTTTGTTTTAAATCTAAAAATGCAAAAGGTTTTCTGTGATGGGTAGGTTAAGGGGTAGGGTTAGTGTAGAGGGATAGAATATATGGTTATATATAATTATTTGCTTAATGGTATTGCCCACAATTTTTAATATCCAATATTTAATGTCCAAGA